>CM038231.1:65861364-66558401 GCA_021442155.1 Cymbidium sinense
TCACTAGTTTAGAGCTAGCAATCCTTATGAATATTAAAAACATAAAAAAAAAAAATTAAAGACCCTCAACTAATTATAAACCAATTGAGTGGAGACCATAAGGTTTTGCATCCAAAGCTCTTTAGTTGTTATCAGTAAATTATAAAATTACTTGAGAAAATTTTATATATGACTCTGTATAGAATATCTCGTAAGGATAATTCTATAGTAGATTCTTTGGCTAAGCTTGCTAAGGAAATCATATGTCCAGAAAATAAATATATTTCTATAGAAGTTTAAAATTAACAAGTTTTACCTTGTGGTGTTTATTTTTGGAATGTATGATGGGGCGGGGGGACACCACGTAGATTGTAGGAGGTTCTTATTGAAGTGATTGAGTATAACATTGAGGTATGATGTATTATCTTGAAAGATAGAGGCATCGCCCTTCAATGGACCTAATCACCTAATAACGACTCCTAAGGCATGATGGGTCTTCGAATATACCAGAGATTTTTCCCCTGCTTTACATGGATGAATAAAGTAGGGTTTATATTAAACAAGGTTCTAAAGTTTCCTATGGAGGCAAGCCTATGGATGAATACTCTCAATTAAAGTAGACAATTAAGATCTCAAAAAATTTTAAGGCTAGATTATCAAAGGATTGGTTATATTTGGAAGATCAAATGGGAAAGTTCAAGGAGAAGACTTATTTTTGAAGCCAAAGGGAATAATTAGAAATGCTCATGATACTAGGAGACCTAGTGAGAATTTCAATCTATCTTATGATTGGGCTTTGTATGTTTGAAAGTGATGAGAATTATTCATTTGAGCTGAATTTTATTAGATTTCTAGGGTTTATAATCCATCAACACAATGTTGTGGAAATGCCTAAGAGCTGAGAATTTATGCTTATAGCCTAAAGAAAATAGTAACCTCAGATCCTAAATCTAAGGAGCTTTAGTATAAGCTAAACCATGACCTAAATCTAAGTGAAGATGGGCATAAGACTTACCTCTACAAGAGAGTGTAAACCACCTGATTGCTGGGCTACAACCGCCTAGAGTGGCCACCAGCTAACAATTCCTATAACTTTAAAATCATGAGGTCCAGTCATATGAAATTGCAAGATATTTGGGCTATTATTTGTTTAGAAAGAGCTAAAATCCTTAAACCCAATCCCTAAGAGTCTAGAACGTGAGGGGTATGAATAATGGCTTAGTCTAACGCAAAAAATTTTCAAATTTTATTTCAATTTTGACACTTCATTTGGACAAAAGGCTTTAGGATTTTTATATGCTTAAATGCCTGATGAAGTAAGGTTGTTGGCCAAATCAAAAGGGGAGGATGAAGCTCCATTAGTAGGGGTTGCTCTCATAGGTCAAGCAGTCCCTATACGTGTAAGGATTGATGCCCGAATTTTACAAGAGTGATTCAAGATGATGCATGATGTGAAACATACAACATTTAGCTAAGGGGTTGCTAAATATTTTAATTATCTTATTTAATGCCTAGGCTTTATAGAGAGGTTATGAATTATTTAAAACTTTAGTTATGAGTTGTAGTTGGGTAAAATATTTATTTTATCCTAAGAGCCTAATCGCATCTAGGCCACAAATTAAAGCATCAATTATTTAAGAAACTATGAAAAGCATGTCATTCCTAAGTATTCAGGCATGGCCTAATCCTATGATTAACCCTTCTAAGTCTCTAGGTTAGGTTAAGTGTTCACCTAAGTGCTATAAGTGTCTTATGACTAGAGAAGTCTTAGTTCCTAGAAGACTCCTAAGTCTAAGAAGAGGGGATGAGAACTCACTCCAAAAGTGAGGTCAACATATCTCCTATAGATTTAGATTACATAATTAGGCAAGAAGAAATGCAAAAGATAGCCACTCTTAGCGAAAGCCAAGTATAATGTTATTTGAGGCAGTCATTTATTGACTACCTGAGAAAGGGAAGGCTTCCTGAAAATAAATCACTACAAATCAAATAAAGAAATGTGCCTTATCTTATGTATTGATTAATGATGTATTATATTGTAGGTCATTCTCAAATGTGGATCAGCTATTTAGATAAATAAAAAACCCATAAGATTAAGACTGAAATACACTCTGGATTGTGTGGGCTCACCAATCTAGAATCGAGATGAAATTAAAGATAAAAAAAACTTAGATATTATTGGCCATTAATGTTAAATAACTGCATGTAAATTGTACATCATTCCTATCAATGCCAGATATATGGTGTAGTTTTACCTCAACCCCCTAATGTACTACACCCTATAATTGCCTCTTGGCCCTTTGAAAGTTAGGGTACTAACATCATAAGGCCTATTGACCCTCTTTCATTAAAAGGACTCCATTTTATATTAGTTATAATAAATTACTTCTCTAAATGGGCTAAAGTGGTACCACTGAAAGAATTAAAGGCATATCATGTGTTAAAATTCTTTCAAAAAAATTTCAGTTTGGTGTTCCTCATCGAATCATATTTGACAATGGTCTATCATTCAAGTCTACAAAATTATATCATTTTATGGCTAAACACAAGATTGATTGGAGATATTCAACAATCTATTACCCCAAGGCAAATGGATTGGTCATAGCATTCAACAAAATTTTAGTACGAATTCTAAAAAAAAAGGTACTTGATGAAAATAAATGCTAATGGCATGAAAAGTTGGTTGAAGCCTATGGTGTTTATCTTCAGATGCTCTGGGTGGACACCACACAGATCTTAGGGGGTACATATTGAAGTGATTGAGTACGACATTAAGATATGATATACTATCCCAAAAGATATAAACATCACCCTATAATGGACCTAATCACTTAATAAGGACTCCTAAGACATGATGGGTCTTTCTATGTACTAGAGATTCTTTCTCTACTTTATATGGAAAAGTAGAGTAGGGTTTATTTTATCTAGGTTTTTAGTTCCCTATGGAGGTAAGCCTCTATAGTTAATTAGATCCTAGAAAATGAGATTTTCTAAGAAAACTCTTGATTAAAGCAGTCAATTATTGTCTCCAAAGATTTCAAGAGTAAGATTATCAATAAATTAGATATTTTGCAAAATCAAATAGGATTGTTCATTTGGAAGACTTATTTTGGAATCCAAAGGAAAGTAAGTAGAAAATGCTCATGATATTAGGAATCTTAATGAGCATTCCAATCTATACCCTATGGTGAGGCTTTATATGTTTGAAGGTGAGAAAATTTATTTTGTTTGAGTTGAAATTTTATTAGATCGTTAGGGCTTATAATCCATAAACACAAGATTATAAAAATTCCTAAGAGGTGACGTTTTATGCTCTTAGCACAAGGGAAATAAGCAACCTCAGATCCTAAATCTTGGGAACTTTAGTACAAGTTAAAGCATGATCTAAATCTAAGTGAAAGTAGAAATAACTGTCTATTCCACAAGAGAAGATAGACACGTCCAACTCTTCTAGACTTACAACCACCTGGAGTGGCCGCTAGCTAACACCTCCTACAATTTAAAATCATGTAGGCCAGCCTCATGTAATTGTAAGATGGTTTAAGCTATTATTTAATTTTGCAAGAGACTAGCGTCCTAAACTCACTTCCCAAGAGACAAGATCATGTTTAGTATAAACATATAACTTAGTCTAAAAATGCAAAATCTTTTCAAATTTTATATTATTTTGACACATTCATTTGGACAAAGGCTTTTAAATATTTTATGCCTAAATGCATCATAAAATTTGGTTGTTGGCCAATTCAGAAGAGAAAGAGGGTGAAGCTACATCATAAGGGGTTGATCTCATAGGTCAAGCAGTCTCTAAAGTGCTGAAATGGAGGCCCTCATGTTTACAAGAGTGATTCAATATGGCATGCATGATGTAAGACATACAACATACAACTAAGGGGTTGCTAAATATTTTAATTATCTTGATTATTGCTTAATCTTTAGAATGAGGTTGCAAGTTGTTTAAAATTTAGTTATGAGTTATTAATAGGGTAGAAATATTAATTTTATCCTAAGAGCCTATAGCATCTAGGCCACATATTCAAACATCAGTCATGAAGAAACTATGAAAATCATAATCTTCTATTACACAAGCTAAATACAACAACAATCATTTTATAAACTACCATAAAAGAATAAAAGGCCAATGCAACCTGGTACCATCCTACACCTCAAAAAATTGAAAGTTGGGTAGCCGAGCTCTACCCTTACAAAACCTAGAATTACAAAATAATATGACAAATTAGAATTGAATGCATACTATGGGGGTCTTCACTCTTCATTTCTTTTTTCTCCTTTTTTAATTTTATCTACTTCAATGCATCATAGGGCACCCTAGGACTAAGCTTTCTTGCCACTGCGCATCCTAATCTCCATAGCACTAATTCTAATTCCTATTGCAAATTTATATTTTTATAGGAAAAGTAAATCTTAGTACCCCTGCAAAATAGATTAGCTAAACATACATACAATTCTAAGTAATTTTATTTCATAATTTGGACTTAGCACCCTGCACATGGGTAACCAAGCCCACTTGTCCTAATGTGGATTATGCTTAGGGGCATAGGAAACCTGCAAGTAAAACATTTATATTTATTTTTGAGTGGCCCCTTAAGCACAATCTATAGAAAATAAGATTAGGCTATCAATGACCTAACATCCAGTCTAAAACATTACATTATTAAATACACCATCCTAATCTAAACCTAGAAGTGGTGGCTTAGAATTCTCATGTGTGTGCTTAGGATTTATGTGGTGTGTCTTAACTAGGCATTTGTATTATAATTTTTTTAAGTTTCAAAATTGTTCAAGTTAGTGTGAAGGATGGTTTCATTTCAAGTTGTTTAGAGACTTGTAAGTTTTAATTTGAATTTTGTTTTGTTTCACTTGATTTACACTTACCATCTAAATATTATAAAGATAAGAAAGAGGATTAACCTCCTTCATCCTTACCCTAAGTTGTTTCCTAAAAGCACATTTTTATGATTTAGTTTCTTTTAGTGAATGATTTATTGAATATTTTATTAGTCCTAAGTTTAGGTTAACCTTAAAGAATCATATTCAACATGAAAGGCATCTTAAGATTAATGTGATTGAATTACCATTACATAGAATATGTTAACCCATTCCTTTTCATCACCTATAACATGCATATGATTTAACACTTACCACACCTATGCATACAACATATCTTGGCATACTTAAATAATCATGGATGCATATGTTTGGAAATTGTATTTTACTTGATTGGATTGCTTATACATGTAAATTAAAGCTCTATCCAAATTCTAATGCAAATATACATAAGAACAAAATTAAATAAGTACATGTCATTGTTAAACCAGGGAGGTGAGGTAATCAAATGACCTCCTTGGGGTTACTTAAAGCCTCTTATTCTCAGGATGTCCAGACTATATACTTATTATCATTCAAACATATGTAAATCTATATATGAACATAGGAAAAAAAGCACTACCATTACATGCAATACATTTGATATGCTTAAATGATTATGGATGCATGCATTTTTAGTAGAAAATAAGATTCTCATTCTTTGATCAAATACAAATACACATGTATACAAGATGTAAGCAAGTATGTGGCATTATTTAAACTAGGGAAGTGAGATAATCAAATGACCTCATTAGAGCTACTTAAAGCCTTATATTCCCAAGATGTCCAGACTATATACTTATTATCTTAAATACATATGAATGTATACATGATTCAAAGAATGAAAATCATTGAAGAGATTGTATTTTATTTGATTGAATTATTTATACATGTGAGGTATAAAGCTTTATCCAAATTCAAATACAAATATACATAAGAATGAGATTAAATAAGTATGTGCAGTTGTTTAAACCAGGGAAGTGAGGTAATCAAATGACCTCTTTGGGGTTACTTAAAGCCTCGTATTCTTGGGATGTCTAGACTATATACTTATTATCATTCAAACATATGTAAATATATATAGGAATTTTAGGTAAGAAAACATTACATTTACATGCTTAAGCTATAAATGCATGCAGAGATATATATATATATATATATATATATATATTCATAATCTCTAAATATTATTATCAATTTACAGCATTTGAAAAGTAAATTTGGATTTATTAGTGATAATAGCCACACAGATAATAAAACTAAGCCACCACATGCAATTTAACATAAGTAAATTTCATTTGATTTTGAAAATATGAATGCATAAAGTCAAATGACATACAACATTTAAAGTGCTTGGAAAGACGGACACCATCCACTCTCCTCTGCCCGATCCGAGCTCACCAGAGCTCATGGAGGCTTGGGATCGACTCCAAAATCTTTAAGGAAAAAATCTAAAGGGATCCTACGATTAGAATAACATGAAATCACACTTACCTTCATAAAGGCCCAAGAAAAATTGAGATTTTGACATTTGTCAAAATTTATCTCACCAGAGCTCAAGACCAATAGTTAATCAACAAGGTAGCTTTGTCTTTAAGAGATGAAGCTCTGCTAAGAAGCTCACACTTTGCCTCCTTACTGGTGGCTTTATAGACCAAACGCCACTAGAATCCTCCCTGGAGTCAGTCTAGAAGTGGTCTCTAGTGCTTGAATCGATTGGGAATTGATTCATTTCTCCTTGCTGGAGCTAGGGGAAGGTGTGGATGAAGTTAATTTGGAAATGGAGGAGTTTGGATGAGGTTGGAAAGAGATGGGCTCTATCAAATTTGATGTTTGGTGTTTTTAATGAAGGAGAGAGTTGGGGGACTTGTGAAATCATTCTGAGAGTTCGTCTTAGCTATCCCATGCTCCAGGGAAATGATGATTCTGTGTTTGAATCAAATGGGGAGGAGTATACTCTCCTCCCCATCCAAACCAAAGGATTGAATCAATTATGCCATAGGAAGAAGTTTGGTTGATGAGTGGGTGGCAGGGAATCGATGAGGTGGCTGGTTTGAGTGGAGGAATGAGGTGGAGTGGGCTGCCAAAGCTAAGGTGGCTTATCCTTAGTTTCCAAGTGTTCTAATGGGAGGAAGTGGGTTAGGTCACCTCCACTTCGCTCATGGCTGACCCAACCATCTTTGGGTCAGGTGAGCCAGTGGTCCTCATGTCCAATTTGAGCTTAGGGTGGCTACTAAGGGTAGGAGAGTGGGTTTGACCATCCAAGAATGAGTTTTGTCCCATTTAGAAGGCTTTACCCAAAGGATAATTGGTCAATTTGGGTTTAGTTTGGGTTAGGTTGGATTTGGGTTGACACAAGGATGGGTTAGGCCAAGTTTGAATGGATTTGGGCTTAATTTGGTTGGGTTTGGCTCAATTTGACCCATGTAGGTCAAATTGGGATAGATTGAGTTAAGTTGACAAATTAGTCAAATTGTGTCTAACCAAGGCTTGAGATAAGTTCAAATGATGATTTGGGATGTTTAGGTTCAATTGGTTTGATTTGTTTTGAATAGACTTGAATTTGACTCATATGGGTCCATATGGGTCAAATGGCTAAGTTGACCAATTTGATTAAATTGACCAAATTAGCTTGGGTTAGGTGTTGGTTTAGGTTCAATTGATCATTTGAAGATCATTGTAGGCTTTAATTTTAATTAATTTGGATTTATGAATGATTTATATCAATTTGCCCCTTTAGGTCAATTTGGGCTAATTGGGTCAATTGGGTTGACTTAGTCAAATTGGGTTCATCCAAAGGTTTGATCATGTTCAATAATCAATTTGTAATAGGTTTGAGTCATTGGTTGTAATCAATTTAGATTAGAATTTGATTTGGCCCAATTTAGCCTTTAAGGTCAAATTAGGTCAACTTGGTTCAAGAGACCAATTGGACTTAGTTTGGCTCAATTGATGGTCAAGTTATATTTAAGGATCAATTTGAACTTGATATGAATCATTGGTTTCAATTGATTTGAATTGGGTGGGATTTGGTTTAATTTAGCTCATGTAGGTTAATAAAGTCAACTTGGGTCAATTGATTGAATTCAGTTGGTTTGACCCAATTAATTGCAATTGATCAATCAAGGATGATCAACAATCAATATAAGAGGTTTTGGATGGTTTGGTTCAATCCAATTTGGGTTGGATTGGAGTTTGGTTCAAATAATCCCTTTAGGTCACTTTGAGTCAAGTGAACCTAATGGGTCAATTGAGTTGGTTTCAAGTTAAATTGAGTTGAATTGAGTTTGATGATTGATTTTGGATTGAATAATGGCTTTGATAGCAATTGATTTGGTGTTAATTGGATTTTGGATCATTTGGACATCTTGGGTTCAAATGGGCTAGCTTGGGTTAATTGAATTGATTTGGGTCAATAGGTTTGATTGGCTTGATTGTAGAGTTTTGGAATGAGATTTTTAAATGGTTAGAGTGCTTTTGTAAAAACCAATTGACTTTGGTTTGATTGAATAAATTTTGGTTAAGTCCATAATGTGGCTTAAGGGATTAAGATGGATTTAGGTTATGGGTTTTAATCATTTGGTTTGGAGCTTGGATATGAATTGGAAT
Organism: Cymbidium sinense; assembly: GCA_021442155.1. Lineage (NCBI taxonomy): Eukaryota > Viridiplantae > Streptophyta > Magnoliopsida > Asparagales > Orchidaceae > Cymbidium > Cymbidium sinense. The sequence goes on from CM038231.1 coordinate 65,869,837, forward strand.
TCAATTGGGGATTCATTGAATTGATTTGAGGTTTGGTTTTGGCTAAGGATGTAAGCATGAGTCTTGGTTGGGCCCTAGGATAGGTTGGCTTCCTTAGATCCTAAGACATAGTCTAAACCTATGGCAATTCCTCCTAAGTATTTATTATTTGGTTAAGTTTTCACCTAACCACTAGAAGTTTCCTATGACTAAAGAAGTCTAAATCCTCACTCCAAAAGTGAGGTCAACAAAGTCTTATGGGCCTACTGGGCCACATATAGGACACCAACTAAGTCTACACCCTATGCTTTGGTTTATAGAACTGAAGCAGTTCTTCCATTAGAAGTGTAGTTGCCTTCATTGAGAGTAGAGGTCAATAACAACATTACAATAGATCAAAGTCATAAATTTTTTTTGAAGAACTTGAAAGTCTTGAAGGAAGATGCTTAAAAGCTCAGCAAGACCTTGAACTATACCAGTCACGTATGGTTCAAGCACATGATAAATTGGTCCATCCTAGAACTTTCCAAGTAGGAGACTTGGTCTTGGTTCTTGAATGGCCAATTTTAGCTCATTACAGGATTGGCAACAAGTTCAAACCAACCTGGGAAATACCATTTGTAGTGGAAAATTTCTATGAAGGAGGTTCTTACCAACTTATTACTTGTAATGGTGAACATCCAATGCCATCGATCAACAGACGTCACCTAAAGAAATACTATGTGTAACTTGTAATCTGTTCTAAAAAATAATGATTAATAAAATAAAAAGTTTTATTTCTCTTTATTTCTTTTGAAACTCTATGTTATTTTTCTTAAATTCTATGTAATTACTTGAAATCATATTTATCCTCTATGGAGATATAAAATGCAATCACTTTAGGATAGGAATAAGCCTTTGTAAGGCACCTTTTCTACATTCACTTTAAGCTTGGATAAAGCTTTTTCACAACACCTTTCTCATATATCTATATATAGGTTTGGAGTAAGCCTTTTAATGGCACTATTCCTATTATCTATAGGTCAGGATAAAGTCATCAAAGACACCTTTCCTATTAAATTGTCCATTTAGACTAGGAATAAGTCATGAAGACCCACCCCTTGTCCTACTAGTCAAAGTATTGAGGATTGGATTAAGTTATGAAAACCCCATTCCCCTCCTTTAGCTATGTAAGTTGGATTAAGCCATTGAAGTCCCCATATTAATAGCTAATCACGCAGGTGTAAGTCCCATAGAAGGCATCCTTTCATATAGCAAGATAAGGATAAAGTCATCAAAAACCCCTTTCTTGTTATCTAGACTATTTACATTAATGGAATAAGTAATGAAGACAATTTTTCCTATTTGTTAGAAGTTGAGGACTGGATTAAGTCATTAAGGCCCCTTTCCTCTTCCTTAGCTAACTATGTTGGATTAAGCCACTAAAGGCCCCATCTTAATAGCTATTTACATAGGAATAAGTCCCATTGCAGGCATCCTATTAAATGATGAAGTTAGGATAAAGACATTAAGACCCCTACTTTATTAGTCAAAATTTGAGGAATATGATTAAGTCATTATGATCCCTTTCCTTTTCATGCTACTAAGGTTGGAATCAAACCATTGAAGGCCTCTTCCTGTTAGCTAAACTATGAAGGATCCAAGTTTTTGTGATCCTTTTTCCTAACATAAAACAAACAAAAATAAGAAATGTAAACAAGCCATTGAAGTTTCCATTCCTTATCAACTACTCATACTAGGAATCAAGTCCATATGACCCCTGTTTAGTAGTTAAAATGTTGAGGTTTAGGATTAAGCTATTCAAGCCCCTTCTCCCTAGCCTAGCTTTATAAAGTAAAATCAAGTCTCCAAAGACCCTAATAGCTAACCAAATAATAATAAATCCCCTAGTGGTACCAAACAAAAAGCAAGTATAGGTATATTTATACCTATCTTTCACAATCAAATCAAAAAATATAATCAAACTCATGACTAAAGATAAAACCTTTACAAACTTATATGTTGTCATGTTGATTGAATCGATCAACACCAATATGTGTAGTGTACTTTGAGTAGTCCACTACACATATTGGGAGGCCATTTGTTGACCACATTTTTGGTTGAGGTTAACACTTCTTCCAAAGGCATTGATTAAGACACCTAATCCTAAATTAAAAGCTTTTTAACCTAGGTCATTACATTTAATGATCTAGTGCACTTTCCTTGGATTAATCTAACTTAATGAGTTTAGTTATATCCAATCCAAATCAACCTAAACATACATAATTAATTAAGCTTAGGTTAGGGTCTAATTAGGGAACTAAACTTAGTTACCTTAATTAAGCTTATTATAACATAAAAAAATTAAAATTAACCCAAAATAAATCCAAATCAAATGAAATCAAAAATATGAAATTAAATGAATCCAAACCCAATTCAAAAGTCAAAGGTTGGTCAACCTTTTTATATGGGTTTGACTTATGTGGGTCCCACTAAGTCAAAGGTCCAACCACCAAAATTTGAATAAATAAAATCATTCCAAATGGTTGGAATGATAATATGAATACACTTAAACATGAATTTAAATGATTATAAGTTCAATATAGTCTTGATTAGACTAATTAATTTATTTAACCTAAATAGGCCTAACTGGGTCTTATTTGGTTTAAACTCAAATAAAACTCAAGCAACCTCAAATTAATTATTCAAAATCATTTGAATATGATTATTGAACATAAATAAATCATTTGATTCAATTGGGCCAATTTGGTCATGTGACCCAAATGAATGCAAACTTAACCCATTAAACCCAACTTGTAGGTTCAAAATGAAATAAAATTGGAATTGTTTGATCCAATGCTTTTCAAATTGCTTGGATTGACCCAATGAAAAATTAAACACATCATAATTAAGCCAAATAAACTATTTGACTTAATTAAAACTAATCCAAATTCAGTGGCATTAAATGGACTAAACCTAGATCAAATGTTCCATAAATCTTAAAATCCTTGATACCCTTTTAACCAAAGGTACATTAATGATGAAATGCACATACATTAAACATTAAACCAAAGCTAATCAATTAATTGGGATAACCTAAATTACACTAATGCAAGGAATAGTTAAGTGCATTAACCTAAAAAGTTCTCAATCCCATCCTTAACCACCTAGGATGTTAATAAAGCATACATAGACTTCAATGATGATTCTCAACCTTAATCAAGTCACTAAAGCACCCTTTTCATAAATCTAAATCAAAGGATGCCATGACTAGTCAAATGGATGACAAACCAAATTCCATTTGCATAACTTAATTCTCCACCTCTTCATCCCAAACAGTGTAAGATGGCTAGAAGGCATGGTAGCTAACTCCCAAAGATTATGGTTAGCTCAGCCATCCAAGAGAGGGAGAAATATAGGTTAAGATCTCATGAGCAAAGAAGGATACAAGCATAGAGCAATTCCCAAGTGAAAATAACCTTTCCATCACCTTCTCGACCTCAAATGAAGTTGAAACAAACTTTCCCCCACTTCCTTCGCCACTGGAAGACCGAAAAATGACCGATGCCACAGAATTCAAATTGAGGTTGGTCTATGGAGCAATCCAAAGGGAGGCAATCCAATTACTTTGGCACACGGGCTCCTCATATCATTTCGTAGCTATTGGAGTTGACCCCACTGCCCGAGATTGTCGAGACCGAGGTAACCACCTCCTCTAACCTTTCAACTTTGGTTTTTTAAGAAAGTTTGATCTCAAGTGAGATCAAACCTCTCTTAGATCCCTTTAATTGCATTCACTAATGGATTTGCAATCAAAATCATGCAATTTCAATGATCGAATGGCCAAAAATCACATGAAAATGATGGACAGCTCTCGGCCTTCACCATTGGCATATGAGACCTAATCTTCGCCGCCCATTCCTTACAAAAGGAACAGATGGTCGAGATCTAGTCGGATCTCTTATTAAATATGATAATGGGAACAACAAATTGAATTGGGACCATTTGATCTTTGATCGGACGGTCACGGATCATCCCGCGTGGCCCCACTTTTGATGCGAATGCCACATGGGATCTGCTTGACCAAATCACACCTCACCATGTGGCAGTAGTGCCATGTCGTTCAGCTATTATAAAATGTGTAAATTCCCTATTTAATTAATTATAAATCACAAAAACTTCAAAAGTTCATATAAAATTAAATATAAGTCCAAAAATTATAAACTTGGGCTCAACGGATCCATCTTGATGAGCAGAATCCATTAAAGTTAAAATCTCCAAAATAATTTGGTATTTTTACCTTAATTTAGGTTTGAATGTAAACCCTTAAACCTTAATTACTCATAAATTAATAACCTAATACATATGAAACTTTGGGGATTAAAATTGATGTTAAGACACATCATGTAAATTTTGCATAATTTATTGATTAATGAATCTTAATATTGAAAATTTTAAACCCTCAACCTTAATTTTCATGAAATTAATTATTAATAAATAAAATAAATGATGGAAATTTATCAAAATGATTTAAAACATCTTAATATACTCTAATGATCATAAATAAACTATTAAAACTTCTGAGAACATAATAATTCATAAAATGGCTTAATTAAGCTATTAATTGAATTAATTAATTCAATTAATCAACCTGAACTTAAATAAAATATAATAAATCTATGAGAGAACCAAATATTATAAATGAACCCACTTTAGATGTATATTTCAGAGGGCTTTAAAAAAAACCCTTAAATAAATCTTATTAAATTAAGCCTAATTTTGGTTTTAATGAAATAATTAAAACATTAATTATACGTTAATCACATATTTGATAAAAGGAAAACTATAGGGAAATTAAATAGACAAGGAACCCCACTTGCCATATGAATTTCAGATTCATTTGACCTCTGGACTAGGACTATTTGAATTTCCATGCCTCCATGTCAATTTAGAAGAAAATATTAAATCAAAAGATTTATAGAATTTATAAAATTTATAATATAAATTTAAAACATTATAATTAATATCAAAACACTTAAATAAAATATATAAATCAAACTAAAATAATAGAATTCAAATAACATTAAGAAAAAAATCATAAATAAAGGAAATATGAAACTTAAATCAAATTTCATTATGATTAGTCTTTAAATCATAATGATTTCATTTTATAAACATAAACATAAAAAGATCATTGATTTTTGAAATATATAAAGTATCAATTCATAAATACATTAATATCATTTACATAAAGAAATAAAATGGTGTAAATGTGAACATAAAAATATATGTATGTAAACATAAGAAAAGGAAATGTGAACATAAAAAAAAGGGTTAAGTGTAATTAGAACCATAAACTTGAATGAATTAAAATTTCAAAATGACAAAATAACAAAGCATATTTAAAACAATCAAGTCATAGAATAAATCAACATTAAGATAAATGTTCTTTTTCGTTTTAAAGTAATTAAGATAAATAGAATCCTTTCATAATGAGCAACTTGGAATCATTTTAGAACTATTCCATAATCAGAGAATCATTAATAAGTCATAAAAGTGGAATGTAATAAATTGAATAATCTTAAACACAATAAATTGAATATAACTTTATTTAGGTTAATGAACATTAATGAAAATAAAAAAAAAATAAAATTAACTTTATAAGTTTCATATTAATGAAAGTGAAATTAACTTAACTTGAATAGAGAAAATACCTGCACTTAAGTTTTACCCTAAATCAAATTTGGTAAAATCAATGAACAAACATAAATTTTAAATCAAAGATGAATTCAATACAAAATAAATGTCATCATAATCAACTAAGTAAATAAATGATAAATATCAATATCACAATCTTAAAACAAAGAAATTAAAAGAAACTCAAATTATAATGATAGATGGATTAACTTTAAAAAAATCATAATGAGAAATAGAATAACTTAATCTAAACCAAAATCATAAAACACCTAAATAAAGAAATATACAACAAAATGAAATAAACTAAATTAAGTCAAACCCTCAAAATTCAAGTTCAAATCAAAATACTTAGGATTTTAGTTAGATCCTTAGGATGAATCTTTACCTTAGAATAAAGATATTATCCTATTAGGATTTAGGGTGTTGAATAGAATGGGCTTCATTTAGAATGAAACCTATTTTATTCTTCACTCTTGAAAACCTAATTTAAATTTTAAACATAATAAAATGCACCTAAAATGAATATAAATTATTAAATAATTTCAATTGAAATCATCCAAAGGTAAATAAACCAACATTCAAAACCAAAGAAATAAATATTAAATCATAAAGCTTTGTAATGTTTTGCCACACAACACCTTTTCTTCACACACACTAGAAATATAGGTCACGGATCCTAGAATTAGGTTAGGATGTTCTGTGATTTTCTATGATTTCCTATGAGTATGTGATGAGAATTATTATTTTTTATTTTGTGGTGTACTATTTTAGACTAAATGGCTAGGATTGATTGTTGATAGTCGGATGGTAGACATTATTTTATAACTATCATTATCTTTACAAGGCGTGTTAAAGGGACTCTTGTCATAAATAAAAATTATGGAATTGTTGTTTGCTTGTGTGAAAACTCTTTTAACATAGTCCATTAGATAAGTGGGCTTGGTAAGAAACCAATGCTAAGGCCGCATGTTTGAAAAATATAACTACTGCATTACATTTGCTGACATTTGTTTTACAGGGCTTAGGATTTATTTTTGAGTTTAAAAATGTAGAATTGAGCTTAGAATTAGGTTAAGATCTATGGGGTATAGGATTAGTAGGACTACTAGGAGATGGTGTTGAGGTCCCTGGATGCCCAAATGGAGGTCGAAGAAGGAGATGATCTTGAGAAAAGACCCATAGATCTAGACTTGTAGTTCTAAGCCAGGTTGTATAAGGGCAGAGCTCGGCTACCCATTTTCCTTTCTTCTAGCGCGTGCAATGGTGCCTGACCGCATTAATATATTTTTATAAATTTAAATTATCTTGATTTATTTTGGGTGCATAATAGACTCAACCTACTTTTCTAGATTTCTTTCTATGTTATGATGTTCTATGATGAATGCCTACAATTAGGCTCGTATGAAAAAATTAAATTTTCTACCCAATTAAATTTAATCAATTCAAACATAAAAAATAAATGCAATTCAAAACTAAATATAAATAAAGCCCTAGGAAATAATTTAAAATCAATTAGAAACCAATTACTTCTTGAAAATCATGCAATTATATTTCTCCAATCCTTGAATTAGGTAACTTCTCCCATTGCACATAAGGGGCATCTGGCATGTGTGGATAACCACCTTCTTAGGGAAGCTTGCCTTCTATTTATTGATTTAGCCCATGACTTTCTTTCTAATTACATACCATGTAGGCATAAATTGCATACCCATGGCCTAAAATGATTATCAAGTCAAAATTTATAAAAACCTGAAAAGTGTGCATTAGTTAAATGCAATTCATACCCCACATGATCTTAGGGATTAGGGAGTGAGTTTAGGTTCATAGATTCCTTTCTTAAAAATATAATAGCCCAGCCATCTTCATAAGACTTGGCATCATGAATTTAAAATGCATTTAGGTTGTGTTAGTTGGTAGCCCTCTCCAGTTGAGTTATAAGTCCATAAGAGTTAGGGATATGTTAGTTCCCTCAAGTGAGAGGAATGGTCGATAATTTCCAAAATGAAATTAGGTCGCATTTGACATGTGTCAGAAGCACCTGTATACTAAGTTTTGAAGCATGCTTTTTAGGAATAAGTTTTTAACCCTAGGCATTTTTACAGACTTGTTTCCAGAATCTAAGTCTTAGACTTCTAAGAAAATATCAACTCAAAATATAAATTAAATTCCAAATTTTAAATCCCAATTATAAGATCGTTGAAATGTCTATTGGACATCCCAATATCAATAGGCATTTCTTACTTGATCTCATTTGGATTCTAAAATAACTCTCTCCACTTTGAGCGCTCCCAAAAAATTCCAATAATCAATTCTTTGAAAAATACCTTAGAAATCTTTAGAAATAATAACATTTTTTTAATCGAGAGTATTCTTAGAAAGAGACTCTTCTTAACATGTAATTAACTATAGGGGCATGCCTTTAGAGGGAACCATGAACCCAAATTAAATTAAACCTGTTTACCTTCCATATTATTGGGAAAATCTCGGTATATGAAAGACCCATTGGCCTTAGGAGTCTTTTATTAAATGATCAAATCCATTATAGAAAAATATGTTTATCTTTTAAGATAATATGTTTATTCTTAATGATACATTTGTTCATCCAAATAAAAAATTCTAAACTCTATGTGGTGTCATAGATTTTCTCCATGGGTGGCTTCTTGTTGGCCACCTCACTCAATGTGTGGGTAGACCATCTCAAGTTACTTTAAAGTGCTCAAACCCAAGGCCAAACTTGATAACTGGGGATGAGGTGAGTATGGCTTGATCTAAGGTCAAATCCACACTCGAGGCAAATAAGAAGATGAGCTTTCTGTATGACATGGTGAATGAATGCTTGAAAGAAAAAGGACTTGGGTTTTCCTTTTTGCTGCTAGAAAATAAAGGCATAGAATTAGACTTTGCTTTGGTTGTTGTTCTTTTGACTTGACTTTGGATTAAAACCCTCATTTAACAAATTTTTCTATGTTAGATGGGGTTCATATATCCATTGGAGAGATTTTTAATTTTAAGAAGGAATGTCTTTTGAACTTTATGAAGAGCTTAAATGAATTTTGGAGATGTTGGATGAACCTTAGTTTATCATGCTGGTAGCAAGAGGTTCTTAAAATTTTAGATTGACTTTAACTTATTTTAGTTGATTTATTTAATTAATCTTTCTTACCTATTAGTGGTCCAATATGAGTTTTAGGACCTATTGGAGTGAGGTCCTAAAACCTAGAGAATGTTGGCTACACTTGCCTGCAAATGAAATCAACAAGGTTCCCAATGGAAAGAATGATAGTCTTGGACTTACATTAAAAAAATGTAATTCCAATATCAATGTTTAGAGATAATGATTGACTACTAACAATGGGGAGAGGAACAGTCCCCAGTGGAGACACAAAAAAAAATTATGGTGCTTTGATTTTGGGTCGTAGGGACACCAAGCAGATCTTAGGGGGTACTTATTGAAGTGATCGGGAAGACATTAAGGTATGATGTACCATCTCAAGAGATGGAAACATCACCCTACAATGGGCCTAATCACTAATAATGACTCCTAAGGTAGATGGGTCTACATATACCAGGGATCTTTCCCCTACTTTACTTGGAGAGGTAAAGTAGGGTCTATTTTATGTGGGTTCTTTAGTTCCCTATGGAAGCAAGATTTCATAGTTAATTATATCTTAGAAAATGGAAATTTTCTAAGAATACTCTCAATTAAAATAGTCAATAAGTATCTCCAAAGATTTTGAAGATAGACTATCAAAGGAGTGGGTACTTTTGGAAATCGAGTGAGAAGGTTCAAATATGAAGAGTTATTTATCGATTCCAAAGGAGAATATGTAGGAAGAACTTGCGATACTAGGAAGCCTAGTAAGTGCTTCACTCTATCCTATAATGAGGCTTTACATTTTTAAAAGAGAAAATTTACTTCTATTTAAGTTAGAATTTCATTCGATTGCTAAGGCTTATAGTCCAACAACACAAGATTGTGGAAAAGCTTAGGAGGTGAGGACTTATGCTCATAGCCTGAAAGAAATAAGTAGCCTCATAACCTAAATCTAAAATTCTTTAGCCCAAGTTAGAAGCATGACCTAAGTCTAATTGGAAAAATGGGATATAATGATTTACCTTAACAAAAGAGAATAGATGCATCCTGACTCTTCTAGACTTACAACAGACTGGAGTGGCCACCAGCTAACACCTCCTACACTTTAAAATTATGAAGGTTAGTCTTATGTAGATGAAAGATAGCTAGGCTATTATTTAATTAAGAAGAAAGCTAGAATCCTAAACTCACTCCCTAAGAGACTATATCATGATTGATATGAAAATATGACTTAGACTAATGCCAAAGTTTACAACTTTATAAACTATTTTGACACATTCATTTTGGACCAAGGCTTGGGATAATTATGCCTATATGCATGATAAAATTAAGTCATTGGTGAAATCAATTAGAGGAGGTGTTCTCCATCACAAAGGATCACCCTCAAAGGTTAAGCATATTCCCTATCGTGCAAGAGTGGAGACCTTCCTTATTCAAGAGTGGCACAATATGAAATGCATGGTGTGATAACATACAACATTCAGCTAAGGGGTTTCTAAATCTTTTATTTATCTTGATTAAGAGCCTAGGCTTTAAAATGAGGTTATGAGATGTATTAAAATTTAGTTATGGACTTTTAGTGAGGATAGAAAATTTAATTTTATCTTAAAGAGCCTACCACATCTAGGCCACACATCAAATCATCACACTTTATGAAACCTATGAAAAGTATTACATTTCAATTGCATAATATAAACATAATAATCAAACATTTGGATTTCCATAAAATAATAAAAGACCATGCGACTAGGTACCACCGTCCACCGTGAAAAAGGGAAAAAGTTGGGCAGCCGACCTTACCCTTATACAACCTGGATTGTAATTAAATTTTTATAAATGTAATAAATGCTATGAGGGTTTTCAATCTTGAGCTCTTCTTCGTTTATTTGGATTGGTTTGCTCCAAGCTTCACAGGGCCTCCCAGGTCCTTACCTTCTAGCCATAACTCATCCTAAACTCTGAAGCACTAATCTTAATCCTATTATAAAAATTATACATTTATGAAAAATGAAATCTAAATATACCAAAAAATAGACATTATCTAAATAAACATATAAGATAAGTAATTATATTTCATATATTTGGACTTAGCACTGCATTTGGTAGCCACTGCCCCTAATTGGATTATGCTTAGAGGCATAGACTTGCAAGAAAGAATATTTATATTTACTTATTATTACGGTTGCCGCTTTAGTACAATTTCTTGTAGAAGACATCATTAGGCTATTAGCAACCTAACATCTAGTGTAGGTCTACACATAAACAATCCTAACATCTAGTCTAAAATATTATATCATAAAATAAAACATAATACCATAACAAACACTGGCCAAACCTAAGACTAGATTTGATGACTTAGCATTCTAATGTGTGTGCTAAGGTTTAGTGTTGTGTCTTGACTAAGCTTTAAGAGTGTGCTTATCTAAAATATAGAATTATTTTAGTTAAACATTAGGAGAGATTTCACCTCAAATCTTGGAATAAATTGATTAATTTCAATTTACTTTCTTTTATTTTATTTAATGTCTACTCAACATCTAATTATTATGAAGAGAAGAAATGGGTTTAACCCACTTCATCTCTACCATAAGTTATTTTCTAAAGGCATATTATTATGACTTTGGTTTCTTTAGTGAGCCGTTAAGAAACATTTTTATTAAGCCTAAGTTTGGGTTAGTCTTAAGGAGCCTTATTCAAACATAAAAGGCATCTTAGGATTAATAAAATTCCATCACTATTATATAAATAACATTCCACTACTTCTTTTCATCATCAATAGCATACACACTTCTTCATTTTTATTATTCATCATATTTGATTTATATATATATATATATATATATATATATATATATATATATATATATATATGCACATGCAATATATATTACTATTTTGGCACACTGGATGAAAATTAATGCATTAATTTGGTAGAAAATAAAGATTCCATTTCATAGTTAAGCATATGTAGACATGTATTAGAGATTTAAACAAGTATGTGTCATTATTAAACCAGAGAAGTGAGATTATATAAAACCTCCTTGGGGTTACTTAAAGCCTCATATTCTTGAGATATCTAGAGTATATACTTGCTAACTTAAATACATGTAAACATATACACAAGCATAGAAATGAAAATAATGCAAAGGGCATATAAAAGCAAATCATTTTTTCCATATGAAGCAAAATTTTATCCCAAATTCTAGCATATGCATACACATGAATGAAATTAAGCAAGTACGTGTCATTGTTAAACTAGGGAAGTGAGATTATCTAAGACCTCCTTGGGGCTACTTAAAGCCTCTCCCTAGATGTCCAAACTATATACTTGCCAACTCCAAACATATGTAAACATACGCATAAACCATGAAAACAAAATAATCATTTATCATCTTTAAATAATAACTAAACATAAACTTTATTGAATATCTATAGCCAATATTAGCTTAAATTTTATATCATTAGCTTATAGTTTTGAAAGTAATTTGGAATTTATTAGTGATAATAGCCACACCATATAATACTTATCCAACACATGCAACTTAAATGCAACCACATTCTTTTGATTCCCTTTTAAAAAAATATATGAACATGTGAAACAAAAGTCATGCACATTTATAATGATTGAAAAGAAGTAATTAAACATTGCCACATAACATATTCAATTATATTATGCCCTAAGGATAATCAAGCCAAATAAATATTTCTTAAGACTAATCAAAGTTCTTATAAGGTTTAATTTTGATATTTAAGTTATTAAAACCTAAAAAGGAGAGATGATACTTAATATTTACCTCATCCCTTGTTGATGATTTGATATATTTAAAGAAAACAATTAAATAGGTTTTATGGACTGATTAGGTTCAAGCCATTAAGCACATCAACTTAATTACCCTTCCCCAAACTTCTTTAATTTAATTAACTACTTGATCATGAGCCTTTAATGATATGCTTTTGGGAAAGTAAAATTTGCAATGCACCTAAAGAATCTAATGTAATTAGGCTCATGCTTAAGAGTTAATTAGATTAAAGAAAGAAAGAATCTAAGTTAAGTACTCTTATGATTTTCCCATACCAATGGGTTAATTATAATTTCTTTAATGACTTTATTCTATTAAACACATAAAGAGAAATTAATAGATTATGTTTGAATTCTCTGAACCAATCATTAACTTTGTTTTATTTCTATTTTATCATTAATTTTCATAATTATTCCCTAATTATTACACATGTTAATTAACACCCTCTTAAGAAAATACATTTGGAAAAATAATTAAGAAAAGGGTTACGATTACTTCTCACTATTCCCACCATACAATGATTAATCATTATGTATTATTTAATTTTCACTATTTATCAATTTTAATAAATATTTAATTAATTAATGAGAGTAATTAGAATTATAATTTCAAATTCTTTAAATTACAGGGCAAATAATTCTAAGAAAATTATGGGAAGCAGAGGACATCCCATGGAATCATCCCAACAAATTTGAAATTAATTGGCCAAGTAATTTAGCTTTAATTAAGGTAATTAATCTACACTTTAAACCTTAATTAAGCACTATTCATTAGACATAAATTAGTGATTTTAATTTTCTTAAATTTTTCTCTATCTAGACTTTCCAAAATAAGTTTATTTGAATTTTTAGATTTTTCTATAATTAGTTATGATTTTTTAAAGTTCTGGCCATTTAATTATATTTTTAAAGCCTAATTAACCTTTTAAATAGTCGGCACCACACGGACGCTAATGCAATAGTGCTTTCCACATGCCAATGTAGTATTGGTTACTTAAATCCGACATGACGTGACTCTCGATAATGATTTCAGATACATCCGATCTCGGATCATCCGAGATTAATCCCGTGATTTCAAAGGGCTTAAATCAAAATTTCTAATGTAATTAATCACGACCATCCATTCTAATCACGTGGGATGGATGACTGGTAATCACCAGAAGATGGACACCATTCACCTTTCACCGCTCGATCCAAGCTTATAGGAGCTCATTCGATGGTGAAATCAACACCAAAATGACCAAGGACTGAACCTAAGAAAATCCTATGATGGATATCACATGAAAACATGATTCATTTTAAAAAAGACCAACACTTAGTGGTGAAAGCTACGATTCTAAATTTTTACCTCACCAGAGCTATAGACTGATGGTCCACCGATAGGGGTAGATCATCTTGAAGAGATGAAGCCATGCTAAGAAGATCATGAGTTGCCTCCCTATCAATCACTTTGTGGACCAAATGCCACCTCAAAGCTTGCTGGAGGTTGTCTTGCAATGTCTTCTGATGGTCGAATAGCTAGGGAAATGATTCATTTTGGTTCACCAAAGTGATTTGATGGTGTGGGAAGAGTTAATTTATTTTTGGTGGAGATTTAAGAAACTTGGATGAATGGAGCTCTCGGATTCGATTAGGAGCTGGTCTCGCCGGCGATGGAGTGCATGCAAGGAGCTCGGGAGAAGGTATGGGATTGTGTGGAATGCTCTAAAGAAGGTGTGTGTTCGTTTTGAATCCATGGGGAGTTTACTCTCCTCCCCAGCTAAACCAAGGGCTAGGATTAGTTCAACCTTTATTAGCCATCCGACCGGGATAGGTGGTCAGATATAGCAGGGGGCTGCTTAGGTGGCTGAGGGGGTGTAGTGGCTGGCATAAGGTGTACACTCTCCCTTAAGTGTACCAATGGGTTTTCATGGGTGAACTCACCCTCTCTTGGCCAAAGGTTGAGCCCAACAGCTTTGCGTTAGGTTAGGTCAGTGGTCCTCTTGTCCAAGAAGAGCCAAAGGTGGCTTCCCTGGGGTAAGGGGTGGAGAACCCATCTAAATGGAGATTTTATCTCATTTGTGTGGCTTGGTTCAATGGGTTTGACCCAAATAGGGTTCACCATGGGTTGGACCAACTTGGGCAGGCCCATGGTAACCCAAGGATGAGTCATGGCAAGTTTGGATGGGTTTGGGCTTGGTTTAGTTGGGTTTGGCTCAATTTGACCCATATGAGTCAAATGGGTTCAATTGGGCTAAGTTGATCAATTTGACCAAATTGGGTCAAAATGATGATTTGGGGGAGTTAAATTAGTCATTTGGAGTGAATGAGTCAAATTGGTTTGATTCAATTTGGATTTGAATTTGGCTCATATGGTTCAATTTAAGTCAATGGGCCATGTTGACCAATTTGACCAAATTGGAGCATGGGTTAGGTCTATGTTTAATTAATCATTGGTGATTGATTGGAATGTTTGATTTAAATTATTTTGAATTATAGAGTGAATTGGTTCAATTTGACCCTTTAGGTAAAATTGGGCTAAGTGGACTAATTGGGTTATGTTGACCAAATTAGATCCAATTGAAGGTTGGACTATGTTTAACATTGAATCAGTGATTGGTTAGAAGCTTTGATTTCAATCAATTTAATTTGGGATTTTATTTGGTTCAATTTGACCCTTTAAGCCAAATTGGGTCAATTTGGGGCAAAGGGTCTAATTGGCCTAATTAGGTTCAATGGTTTGTCGTGGAGAGTTCAATAATTATTTACAATCATCAACGAAAGGATTGGATGGCTTGATTTTATCTAATGGAAGTTTAATTGGATTTTGGTTTAATTACCTCTTTTATGTCACTTTGGGTCAAGTGACTTGGTCAAGCCAACTTGGAACAATTGGGGTTATGGATGGTTGGGGTGTGTTTAATGGTTGATTGGTTCTTTGATTATAATTGACTTGGGCTCAATTAGTTTTTGGCTCATTTGAACCTTTTAGGTCAAATGGGCTAACTTGGGTTGGTCAACTTCCTTTGGTTCAATTGATTTGATTGCAAGTGTTGAAGTGGTTTAAAATTATCTAATGAACAATTGGAGTGATTGAGAAAATCAAATTGGATTCTTGAATGGGTTTGGATTATAGGGATCATGGTAGAGTTAACTTGGATTAAGGTCCAAGTTAGTTTGGCTTGGAGCTTAGATTAGAAAATCAAATTCAATTAAGATTAATTGAATAGGTTTGAGGTTGGTTTAGCTCCATCTACATGAGCTTAAGTTTGGATGAGTGAATAGGTATGAGTCTTGGTTTAGGCCATAGGAAAGGTGAAACTTATTTATCCTAAATTGGACTTTGAGCATAGGGTTATGCCTTCTAAGTCTCTAAGCTTAAGTTTTAGTGTCCCCTTAATCACTAGAAGTGTCCTATCACTAAAGAAATCCAAGTGCCTAGAAGGTTCATAGATCTAAGATGGGGAGGATTAATTCTCACTCCAAAAGTGAGGTCAACATTAGCATAACATTTTTTACTTCATGATTTGATATCAAGATATTAAAATGAAACTTTATATTTTACGTAATTTATTATTTTATATTATATTGGGATATTAATGTATTACATTTTAATATATTAATAGGTAAGAGTATTAATATATTACTTCTTATTTTGAAGTTTGATATGTACATAATATTTTTTACTTTGTGCAATTTATTGATTTTGAGGCTTACACTTTGAAGCTTATGCCTCACCTTACAAACTAAAAAGGCCTCAATACCTAATTACACAATTTTAAACTTTGGTTAAAAGTCAAGTTGATCCTCGAGACTAACTCTAAGCTCAACATAGTCGACACCTCTTTGATTTCTTTAGTGATTTCTATTCCAGTGTGTGTGACTTTCAACTGCAGCACTTCCTCTGCCATATGCTAATCGACTACTACTCACAGATAATAAGATTGAGATTAAGTTCTCCTTGATAGTGATCTCTTCTCCTCTTATTAGGAACTTAACTACCACGTGGTAAGACTACCGCCCCTAAATATATTAAGTAGTTATCAACCAAAAATGATATTGTATGTGGCGGATGCATCTACAATATGCTATTGTCCATCATAGAGAATCGCTTCTCTCCTTCTCTCTAAGGTACTAGAAGAGTAATAATTCTTTATCTCTCTTTTTCTCTAGAAAACTCATAGAGGGGGCTACCAATTGTGATGAGTTCTAATTAGGTTCATTTTTTCAAACTCAAACTTAAAAATAATGTTGATAGACCTCCCTATGTCAAATAATTTATTTCCTATTTGATAGCTAGTGATTAACATCAGGATGAATACTACATCATTGTAGTCAATTAGTGATCTTTCTTTTAAATTATTGGAACAACTTGAATGAATAATCGCATCATGGCTATCAAGTTGATGTCCCTTGACCATAGTTGCTTAAGGCATGTTTGCTCAGATGACTTTTCATCTCCAAAAATGGGGCATGACCTCAGTAATATGAATTGCATAAGCTAGTGCAGTTTGTTACTGGCTTGACAAGTTCCATTCCATGCCTTATTGTGAACTATTTTAGCTTTCCAGCCTTTATGAGCTTGTTGACCTCACTTTTGGAGTGAGGATTCATCCTTCCTATCTTAGACTTAGGAGTCTTCTAGACACTAGAACCTCCCTAGTCATAGGACACTTATAATGATTAGGTGAACACTAAACCTAAGCCTAGAGAGTTAGGATTGGTATACCATGGGTTTATGCTATGCCTCAGGATTAAGGAGACCTACCTACCCTATGGCCTAAACCAAACCTATGTCTATCCCCTTATGCAAAACCAAACCTCAAATCAATCTAATCAAACCCAATTAAATCCTATTTCATATCCAAGCTCTATGCCAAAATAATCTAACCCAAACCCATCTTAATCTCATGATCCAACCTATGGACTTAACAAATTCCTTCAATCAAATGAATTCTTGATTTTCACAAAAGCACTCAAATCATTCAAATCATCATTTCAAATTCTTCCAAAACCTACAATCAAACCAAACCCATTGATCAAATCATTTCAATTAACCCAAGCTAGCCCATTTGAACCCAAAATATCCAAATGACCCAAAATCCAATTAAACCTAAATCAATTGCAATCAAAGCCATCAATCAATCCTAAATCAATCATGAAACTCAACTTAACCTAATTCAACCTAGAACCAACTCGATTGACCCATTAGGTTCACTTGACCCAAAGTGACTTAAAGGATCCATTTGAGCCAAACTCCATTCCAACCCAAATTGGATTGAACTAACCCATTCAAAACCTCCTACAATGATTATTGATCACCCTTGATTGTCCAATTGTAATCAATTGGGTCGAACCAAGTTAAATTGATCACTTGACCCAAGTTGACCCAATTAGCCTACATAAGTCAAATTTAACCAAACTTCATTCCAAACTCAACTAATTGAAATCAATGATTCCTACCAACTCTAAATTGATCTTTGAATATGACTTGACCATCAATTGAGCCAAACCAAATCCAATTGGGCCTTTGACCCAAGTTGACCCAATTTGACCTAAAAGACCAAATTGGGCCAAATCAAATCTAATCCAAATTGATTGAAACCAGTGACTCAAATCCATTACAAATTGATTATTGAACATGATCAAAGTTTTGGTTGAACCCAATTTGACCAAGTCAACCTAATTGACCCATTTAGCCCAAATTGAACTAAAGAATCAAATTTTCTAAATCATTCCTAAATCCAAATTGATTGAAATCAACACCTAAAATAATCTTCAAATCAACAATTGAATCCAAACCAACACTTAGCCCAAGCCAATTTGACTAAATTGGTCAACTTAGCCCATTTGACCCATATGAACCCATATGAGCCAAATTCAAATCCAATCCAAATCAAATCAAACCAATTGATCCTAACCATCCCAAATCATCATTTGAACTTGTATGAACCCATGGTTTGACTCAATTTGACCAATTGGTCAACCTAACCTAACCTAGCATAATTTGACCTACATGGGTCAAATTAGTCAACTTAGCCCATTTGACCCATATGAACCCATATGAGCCAAATTCAAATCCAATCCAAATTAAATCAAACCAATTGATTCTAAACATACCAAATTATCATTTGAACTTGTCTCAAACCATGGTTTGATCCAATTTGACCAATTGGTCAATCTAACCCAACCTAGTTTAATTTAACCTACATGGGTCAAATTGAGCCAAACCCAACCAAACCAAGTCCAAACCCACTCAAAACTTGGCTTGACCCATCCTTGTGTCACCATGGGTTAGCCTGAATCAAACCCAACCTAAACCAAACCCGAATTGACCCAATACCCATTGGGTAAAGCAACCCAAATGGGACAAAACCCACTTTTGGGTGGTCTTACCTACCCCTTTGCATTTGGCAGCCTCCCTTAACTCAAATTGGACCCTTGGACCAGCTAACCTGACCCAAAGTTGGTTGGGTTATCCATGGTCAAGGGAGGTAACCTAACCATCTCTTCTCATTGGCTCACTTAGGGGAGTTGGTACACTCCACCTCATGGCAACCCACCTCCCTTCACTCACCCACTCAAGCTGCTCCAACTCAAGATCCTCGACATCTCACCATGCCCGGATGATTGCCAATGGCAGAAAGAATCCCCACTATCCGATTTGAGAGGGAGGAGAGTATACTCCTCCCCATCTCATTCCAACACATAGCAGATCATTTAGAGAGCTTGAGAATGAGGAGATGAGCATCTCGAGTGCTTCCTCGAGTTCCCTTGAGCTTCTCATCATCGAAAACACCAAACCTGAATAAAATAGAGCCTCCACTCCATACAACCTCACTAAACTCTGCCAAACTTAAATTAACTTTACCCACCTTTACCAAGCTTCATGATTCAATAACGAATTGATTCCCAATCGATTCAAGCACCGCAGACCACTCCTAGACCAACTCCGATGAGGATTCTGGTGATGTTTGATCCACAGAGCCATCGATGAGGAGGCATCATGTGAGCTTCTCAGGCTTTCTCTCTTCAAGATGAAGCTACCTCGATAGACTGCCTGTTTTGAGCTCCAGTGAGATAAATTATGACAAACCATAGAAATCCACTAAGTTATTTGGCCTTTGTGAAGGAAATCTTGATTTCATGCAATTTCAATCATCGGATCTCCTTAGATCTCCTCCTTAAAGCTTTTGGAGTTAATTATGATGCCTCACGAGCTCAGTGAGCTAGATCGAGGAGGGCGATGGTGTCTTCCATTGCTGGGGACGAAGGATCATTCATGGTCCGCTCGCATATTATAGATGACTATGATTAAATTAGAAAATTCTAATTTAATCATTAGGAACTACGATATTAATCTCTGCCATTCGACCTGAGATCGAACGACAGGGATGAAAGAGCATCCATCTTCGCTGACTCAGCATGCTGCATCGGATGGTTTAAGTGGCCATTCTCGTAGTGCCATGTGGAAAGTGCCGCCACATCAGCTCTTACATGGCGTCGATGGGATTAGGGTTTAATTAAGGTTTAAAATGTGATTTAATTAACCAAAACTTCAAAAATTTTATAACTAATTGTAGAAAAATTAGAAAAATATGAATAAACTCATTTTGGAAAGGTTAAATAGAGGAGAATTTAATAAAAATAATTCCATTAAGATTTGGACAGTGGATAGAGCTTAATAAGAGTTTGAATATTTCTTTAATTAGCTTAATTAAGCCCTAATTACTTGGGCAATTAGTCCTAAATTTAGCATGTTGATTTAGTGGGATGTCCTCTGCCTCCCATACATTTTTTTGGGATTTATTGGCTAGGTAATTAGGGAGATTTGAAACCTTAAGCTTAATCACCCTCCTTAATCAAATTAACCCTAATTAAAATTATTAAACATTAAAATTCCAATGATTAATAATAATTAGCTACTGTTAATAGTGAGATTGATTGGGGTAAATGATTAAGGCACCTTCCTTAGTCATTTGCCTAATTATCACTCCATGGAATATTTAATTAACTTATGATTTAATTAAGGAATTAATTAAGAAATTAATAATGAGAATTTATCAAATTTAAATGGTAATCACTTCAGATAATCTAATTCCAATTCAAGGGTTCCTCTTTATGTGTTTAATAACATAAAGACCCTTAAGAAAATTATGATTAACCCATGGGTGTGAAGATCATAAGAGTACTTAATTAGATTCTTTAATCTAATTAACACTTAATTATGAGCTTCATTTCATTAGGTCTCTAAGTGCATTGCAATTTTAATTTCTCATTTGCATATCATTTGAGGCTCATGAATAAGTGATTAATTGAATTAAAGAAACATAGGAAAGGGTAATTAAATGAATTGTTAATGATTCTAACTTAATTAATTCATTTAATTACTTTTTCTTAAACACATTAAATCATCAACATGGGATGGGAAAAAATAGCAAGTGTTTCCTCTTCTTTAATTTCAATTAAAATTCAAATTCAAAATTAATGAGAAGTTTTGATTTTCTTTAGATGATCTTACTTAATGTGATTGTCCTTAGAAATTAGTGTAGTTGAATGAATTACATAGCCATGTTTGATTATTTCTTTTCAATCATCTTAAATGTTATATGTCATGTGATATCATGCATTCATATTTTTAAAAATCAAATGATCAATTGAATTTACCTTTGCAAAATTGTATGTGTTTGCTTAATATTATCATATGTGTGGCTATTATCACTAATATATTTCAAAATTATTTTAAAAATTATAAATTGACAATAAAAATTTTAAGCGGTATTAGCTATGAATATATGTATAGGACTTGCATGTTTTTATAGCTTAAGCATGTCAAAGTTTTGCTCTATTTCCTACATTCATGTATGGATTTACATATGTTTGAATGATAACAAGTATATAGTCTGGACATCCCAGGAATACGAGGCTTTAAGTAGCCCCAAGGAAGTCATTTGATTATCTCACTTCCCTAGTTAACAAAAGCACGTACTTATTTAATTTCATTCATGTGTATGTTTGTACTAGAACTTGGATAGAACTTTACTTTACATGTATAAATAATTCAACCAAAAATACAATCTATTGCATGATTTTTATTCTTATAGTTGTGTATACATTCATATGTATTTAAGATAGCAAGTATATAGTCTGGACATCTCGGGAATATGAAGCTTTAAGTATCCCCAAGGAGGCCATTTGATTATCTCACTTCCTAGTTTAAACAATGACATGTACTTGCTTACATCTTTTATACATGTGTGTGTGTATTTAATTAAAGAAATGAAAACCCCTATTTTATAAAAAAAAATGTATGCATCCATAATCATTTAAGTATGCCAAAATATATTGCATGTATAGGTATACTAAGTGTTAAATCATGTGCATGTTATAGGAGATGAAAAGGAAACGTTCAACATATTCTATGTGATAAAATTCAATTACATTAGTCTTAAGATGCCTTTCATGTTGAATAAGATTCTTTAAGATTAACTCAAACCTAGGATTAATAAAACATGTAATGAATCATTCACTAAAGGACATCAAATCATAAAAACATGCTTTAGAAAATTACTTAGGATAAGGATGAAGGAGGTTAAGCCTCTTTCTTCTCTTTACAACATTTAAAGACTAAGGAATTATTAAATGAAATAAACAAAAATACAAATTAAAATCCATTAATTCTCTAAACAACTCAAAATGAAACTATCCATCATATTAATTTGAACAATTCTAAACTTTAGGCAATCATAACTCAAGAGCCTAGCTAAGACATACCAAACTAAGCCTAAACACACACATTAGAATGCTAAGTCACCACTTCTAGCTTTAAGTTATAACGGAGTATGTAATGACATTTTATTTTATTTTATGATGTAATACTTTAGACTGGATGTTAGGAATGTGGATCGTAGACTGGAAGTTAGGCCGTTGATAGCCAAATATTATTTTTTGTAGGGGATTGTGCTTAAGGGGCCACTGAAAATAAATATAAATGTTTTGCTTACAGGTTGCTTATGCCCCTAACCATAATCCATATTAGGATAGGTGGGCTTGGTTTCCCATGTGTAAGGTGCTAAGTCCAAAATACAAAATATAACTGCTTGGGAATGTATGTATGTTTAGCTAACATCTATTTGTAGATGTAGTTAGATTTACTTTTCATAAAAATGTAATTTTGTAATAGTAATTAGGATTAGTGCTATGCAGTTAGGATGAGCAGTGGATTGAAGGCTTAGCCATGGGATGTCGTATGATACCTTGTAGCAAGCCAAATCAAAAGAAGAAAGAAGGAAGGAAGAAAGGAGAAGCAAATAATGAAGACCCCCATAGCATCTAATTTAATTTTAATGGTAATTTTTATTTTGTAATCCGGGCTGTATAAGGGTAGGCTATCCAATTTTTCTCTTTTCTAGGGTGTACGGTGGTACTTAGCCGCACTGACCTTTTATTCTTTCACAGTAGTCTATAAAATGTTTATCTTGTGCACTAGAACAGCATGATTTTCATAATTTCTTCATGATTGATGTTTAAATTTGTGGCCTGGATGCGGTAGGCTCTTAGAAAAAAGTTAATTTTTTTACCCCAATTAATAACTCATAACTAAATTTTAAATTAATTCACAACCTCACTTTAAAGTTTAGGTTGTAATGAAGATAATTAAAAGATTTAGTAACCCCTTAATTAAATGTTGTATGTCTAACATCATGCATATCATATTATACCACTCTTGCAAAATGAGGACCTCCATTCTTGCACTTTACAGACTACTTGACCTATGAGAGCACCCGCTTATGGTGGAGATTCACCCTCTTTCTCTTTTGATTTGGCCAATAACCAAATTTTACTATGCATTTAGTCATAAAATATCTTAAAGCCTTTGTCCAAAATATTGTGTAAAAAATAATATAAAATTTTAAAAAAATTTGCATTTAGACTAAGTCATATGCTCATGCTAAACATGATCTAGTCTCTTAAGAAGTGAGTTTAGGACTCTAATCTCTTTCAAAATTAAATAATAGCTTAAACCATCATACAATTACATAAGACTAGCCTACATGGATTTAAAACGTAGGAGGTGTTAGCTGGCGATCACTCCAAGTAGTTGTAAGTCGAGAAGAGTCAGATGATTTATCCTCTCTTGTGGAGATAAACTATTATGTCCCCTTTCTGCTTAGATTTAGGTCATGCTTTTAGCTTATGCTAAAGCTCCCTAGATTTAGGATCTGAGGTTGCTTGTTTCCTCTAGGCTACGAGCATAAATCCTCACCTCTTAAATATTTTCATAATCTTGTGTTGATAGATTATAAGCCCCAACATTCTAATGAAATTTTAACTCAAATCAAAATAAATCTTCACTTTCAAACATATAAAACCTCACCTTAGAATGGATTGGAGTACTCACTATGCTTCATAGTATCATGAGTACTCCCTACTTATCTTCCTCAAGAATCCAAAAAAAAGTCTTTCCAAATTGAACATCCTTATCTGATTTTCCAAAATAACCAATTCATTAATAGCCTAACCTTGAAATCCTTGGAGACATGATTGACTACTTTAATTGAGAGTATTCTTAGGAAATCCAATTTTCTAGGATGTAATTAACTATGGAGGCTTGCTTCCATAGGGAACTAAAGAACCTGGCATAAAAAAAAATCCTACTTTATGTTTCCATGTAAAGTAGGAAAAGAATTTTTGGCACATATGAAGACTCATCATGCCTTAAGAGTCCTTATTAGGTGATTAGGTCCATTGTAGGGTGGTGTTTTTATCTCTCAAGATAGTACATCATACATTAATGTCATACCTAATCACTTCAATAAGTACCCCCTAAGATCTGTGTCGTTTCCACCCGATGCTCTGAAATTAAACACCACAGAGCTGCTCCACTAATATCCTTAAGTTCCAACACTCTTCGGTGTCTTGTCCATGATCTTGATGGTAGGTGCAATATCTTCAGTGATCTGAACTCCATTCACCTTTATTGGTGGTGGTCACTTGAAGTACTCGTTATTTTGAATGGCATCTACTAACTTGGCCATTGACATCTTTAATGGTGTGGTTGTAACTAGCTATTAATGTTTATTGTGTTGGTGGAAATTTTGCGATTATCTAATTTTTCACTTGTGCATTGGTGTGTCATCTCCTCAAGTAAACTGTCTTCTTCCCTTATATTGCCTTCTAACGCAGAACCTATCTTTCGCTCAGTCCCTTTCATGAGTTGCCTTATTGACTAGGCAGCCTCAATATATTTCTCTGCATTTATGTGACTATTCACTAGCTTTAATAGCTCTACTATTATTTTGGCATGTTGAAGCCTAATGACATATTTAAAAGGACTTTCCTCGAGGCCTAGAGTGAGTGCATTATGTGCAACTACGGGTTCTAGATCCTTAAACTCCAATATATCCTTTTAGAAGTGATAGATAAACTTCTTAAGGGACTCATCAAATTCTTATTTCTTTTATAAAGAGCTTGTGAAGTCTTCAAAGGCTTTAGAGCACTACTAAACTGCGTAAAAAAATTCCTTTTAATTCTATAAAGAAGGTGGTCACTTCTGCTGGTAGGCATGAGAACCATATGAGGGAAAATTCTTTAAAAGTAGTAAAGAATAATTGGCACTTTATTATGTCATCTAGGTCCGACAGTGATGTAGTAGATTTAAAGTAAGTTATACAATGGTCGAGATCAGTGAGACCATCATAACTCCAAATGCAAGAGGTTGATTTTTTGTTGGGGGCTAGTTTATGCAATCTTCTTGGAAAAGGCGTTAATAGGGCTAGTATTCACTTATTAATCCCTAGTGTTCTCCTATTCACTTGCCTAATATAACTCATCATCAATGATGTGTGACGATGATAGCTCTCTTCATTATCATCGAGCAATGAGTTGACAAACCAGAAGATCCATCATTATCCTTGATTCTTGGACTTTCATTCTTCACTTTATCCACAGCTAATTGTACTAGGCAACTAATCCTATTCTTCATGTTCTTCAAATTTTATTGTATGATAAATTACTGAGTACTCGACCTCATGCTTGCTGAGTTGTCCCATATGAGTGGCTTGCTTTGCTAGGTCCCTGAGTTCTGATTCTAAGCCTCATAAATGCTCATAACACCTAGAAGGGTTGAATTTGAATCCCTATAAAGTGAAGTAACCACTGTGCACTGAGAAGTAAGACTTAAATTGAATAGGATAAGAAGAATAGAAAGTGTAGAGAAAAGGTATAAGAAATATAAGAGATTCCACTATGTCAAAGGATCAAAGTATAAAGATCTCTCCTCTCCCTCTTCATGAAATAGTACATAAATCTCCAAGTACAATAGTGCAAAAGTCAAAAGGTGCCCTCTCCTCAAAATCCTCTCTTTATAGGATTAAGGGATTGTTACATATAGTAAGTACATGTTAGCTAAGTTGGTTACATAAGTGAGGATTCGCTCATGAGGGTGAGTGTTACATGTTGATCAATGAGTTCTCAAGTGTGGTCACCAGAATCAATGAGACTAATTGCCTAGTAGGTGTTTAGTTGTATGGTCACTCACATGTAGGTGAGTATTCTCATATAAGGCGAGTTGGTTGATGTTGGTTGCTAGATTGGGATGATCTCTCTCCATTCTCGCCTATTTAGAGTGAGTCTTTTATGGGTACATGAATTACTTGTTTGAATTTTGCATCTTATTGTTGAATGTTCTTGTGTCGATCCTTTGCCACTCATGATCACTTGTTGGATCCATAGGTATTTAGTGGGTATACAACTCTCTTTGGGCCAACCTTTTACATAAAAAGTATTGCAAAATGTACACCCAATAAGAGTGAAGCTCCACTTGAATGACTATTATTTGGAAACTTATGTTTCAGCAAAGAGATGTAGTAAAAGACATGATTTTTTGGGACTTTGAAGAAGAGAAAATCAACTTTGATATGATCAATGGTACAATGAAGGCACATTGACGAAAATTGCACATGACAATTACCCATATGAATTAACTATTTTTGAATTCTGGATGATAGAAATTGGGATCATCAAAAGTTATCAACATACTTTCCCATCATGCATTCCAAAAAAATTACATCTATGGATATCAACATTAATCTTAAAGATAAACTCATGGTTAAAGGCAATAAAGGCAAGAAGAAGCACTCTTCAACCACCAAACAATATATGATAGGTTGACAATGGAACATCCAATTGCTTGTGGGAACGCATTTAGAATAGCATTTTAAAACCTTCCATTTTGCAATTAAAGAAATTACCCACAGATGACATTTTAAAACTTAAACTTAAAGGAATTAGATTGCCTTCTATTTCATGCCTTTGCTTGTCTAGTGAAGAAAGTATTCAACATATATTCCTCAGTTGTAATTTTAGCAATGATGTTTTGAACAAGTTAGAATGATTATTCAACATGCTGAACAACTGATTAATAAATACTTCCATTGCACACTACCTCATGAGTTAGAAACCACAAAATAGCCAAAAGTTCACAATTCACATTAGACCCATTGTTCCTTTTGATAATTTTCTAGTTCCTCTTGATGGCAAGAAATAACCATAAGCATGATAAAATAGATGCCAACTTGATGCAACCTTCAACATGATTGAACTATACATATGCAAAGCATTTCAAAATAGATGTTTGCAATCAAATTAGAACATTCATCCTTCAATAGCCTTGGTCTATTCATTCCCCCAAAAAATAGTAGCTTGAGACCTTATCTCTTGGACAAAACCAACTAATCCATTTATTTAAATAAACATTGGTGGCATCTTTAACTTAAACTCAAATCACACTAGAATTGGAGGTGTCTTTATAAACCATTTGGGAAAAAGCCTCCTTTATTTTTCTATGCCTTATTTTTGCTTACTCAGCTCTCCATGCAGAATGCCTTGCATTTTTAACAATCATGAAACTTGCAAGTTCTTTTTCTACTTCCCATTTTTGGATGGAAGTAGATTCCCTCACCCTCTACAAACTGATGAGTGCTAAAGAAGATGGGAGTATTCCTTGGAACATAACTATTATTTGCAAAAAAAAAAAAACAAAAATCAAAATTATTTGGATTGCTTCATCACTAAGATCAGTCACATCCATTATCAAGGAAATCAACTTGCAGATTATTTAGTTAAATATGGAGCACTCAAAGTCATCTTCAAACTCTCAACAACACCGATCAATATTAAGCATACATGTTAAAAGTGACAATGTCACAGACATCTCATACATTAGAAGAAAATACTAGTAACTTTATGCTTTTTTATTTTTTGGATTACCTTGTACGAAATCAGTAATCAATGAAATGACCTTTATAAAAAAAAGAATTTGAAAATACCCTCCAAATGCTTCTTGTGTTCTAAAAATGAAAAAGTCATTAATCACATTTTTCTTAGAATCAAATTTAGCAATGCTGAATGGGATTATCTTGTTCAAATTGTTGGTCCCAAAAGTGAAGATATTACTCCCTTAGACATTCTTATGAAGTGTAAACCTTCCTCTCATCATAACCTAAACACACAAATCACAATCACACCTTTGCTGGTTTATTTGGATGGCTCAAAATAACATCAAACATGAAAACAAAATAGTTCAACCATTGGAGATTATCAACCTAGTCAACATCTATCTCAAAACTCAAAGGAATTGATGTATCAACTACACAAGTCAAAGGTGTGTAAGATAAGATAAGTGTTTTGGGTTGTCCATCCATCATCGCCCACTTGGAACCTTATCAGTTGGGATAAATTGGATTTTCCTTCCATCAAAATCACCATTGATGGAAGCTTCCTTTCAAATTCTCACAATGCTTGTATCAAATGGATCTTTAGAAAACATTAGGGGAAGTGCATTCTCTATTCTATATTGCTTGATATGCTACTTCAACTATCCACATAGAATCTCTTGCACTATTAGTAGCCTTAAAGATTATGACATCAATTACAACAACCCAATACTAGATTGAGATTGACTCAACAACTCTCACTAAACTAGCAACAAACAAATCTTGCATTCTGTGGTATCTAATCATTATCTTCAAGAAAATCAAACATACATGGGATGCAATATTATAAAGATAATATATGCAGAGAAGGTAGCCAATTGGTGGTTTTTTGCTAAACTGGGAACTTCAATGGAGCGAACTGTCATCTCAACCAAACTAGATAGTAAGTTATACAATCTAATACAAGGAGATAACTTAAATATACCTTACATTTGATGCCACAAAATTACACTTTTGTACTTCCTTTATAGATAAATAAACTTGCCTTTAATAAAAATATACATGTTTTACTTCAAAATCTATGAATGTCTTATGTCAAATTCTAAACTATCAATTAAAATGTTTGGCAAGTACTTAACCTCTTAGAAAATTCTCAGTCATAAATCAACTTAAAAAGATTCTTTGAACTATTCTTGCAAATATTCCTATGCATTCCTCTTGCTAAGTTAAAATCTTCTTAGGCTAAGCTTCCATAGAAATTATCAAGTATGTATCTAAGTCCTCCATTTGATTTCCTACTTGGAAGAATGGTTAATCCACTTAGTAGTTTGATAATGCTATAATCCTCTGATACACCTTGATTTTATAACCTACTAGTCATTATTATGATTGATCATTAATGATCTCTCTTTGAAGTTATGATTTTGACTAAACTTCTTCAAACCTCAACATGGAAAACATCTCATACCGATCATTTTTTGTGTAAGCTGACCTAACTAACTAACATATGGCAATCATTCCACCATTGTTGGCACTCAAACCCAATTTGATGAAACTCCTTGAAGGTCTTGTCTATTTAAGTAAGTCCATTAACTACACAAGGGCCTTTTTAAGTTCTAAAGTCAAATTCTTAGACAATAGTTTGTTCTTGCATTTTTCAAATTTATTAAAATGAATCTTTCAATCTATAGTATTTTATTCTCTATTATATTCTTATTTTCAAAAGGAATCATGGAAACACTGCAATTTTTTTATTAGGAGTATCATAAGTGAGTGTAATTCAGATTGTGCAATTCTTTCTCTTCATTTTGTCATTCATCATATTTTTTTCTTTCTGGTCACTTTGGTTGAATAGTTTCTTTTTATCCCTTCAAAATTTAAACAATTATGATTATCAATCAATATACAACATAATAGCATAGATTGACTAGTTGTTTATAGTATTTGTATTAAGATATAAAAAATTTTAATAAGATGTAAGATATAATTTAATATTTCATAAACAAAATTTCATATTATAAAAATACTGATTTAGTGAAAAAATAAGGTGCATAAAAATATCTTAAAAAGTAATTCACCTTTTATACACATACACACACACACACACACACAACACACATATAGTTTGATTATGGTAAGGTTGGATCTAGTCTAAGGCCTAATTAGTCATAATCATAATTGAATGGATTTTAGTAAGATTGAGAGTCAATTGGTGAATATAGTGTCAAATTGAGTCATAGATAGATCATGCTTGATTAATTTTAGCGCTTATCTTTCAATGTTTAATTATGCCAAGCTATTTGATTAGAATTTACACATGATTAAGATATGGTGTGGCCAATTTATAGTGAGTTAGTTAATTAAAATGGTGATTAGTTATTTAACTATGTCATTTATAGTGCATATGATACATATATTAAGTGATTTTGGTAACTCATAGTTAATAGCATGTTGTCAAACTTAATTAGGTAAATATAATTTTTGGATCGAAAAGAATAAATAAAATTTTGTGATTAATATGAACTATATCAAAAGTGAGGTCAATAGGATCACATTCCCTTAATAAATACAAACAATTTTTTTTTAATAAATTAAACCAAATTTTTATTAATATGGCCAAGAAAATGCAAAAGCTTAACAACTTTCATAAAATAAGTATGCATATTTAAAATGGATTCATCTAATTAAAACAAAATAACTCTGATTCATGAACAAGAAGAATTAGATTAACCTTTCTTAGTACATTAGTAATTATATAAGTAATTGTTAGTTTATCCTATATTTTTTTTTTGTAGTTTCAAACATAAAAGCTTACATGTCGGCTTGCTTAACTAAACAATAGTCATCATGAACAAGTTAATTTTATCGAATTAATCTTGGTTTAATGGATTCAACTAAATGGTTTAATAACCTTTATTTAAAGATACTTAGAACATTAAAATCAATTTTCAAATATTTTTGGATACTTATTTACCTAAATTTCTACAATAGTCTTAAATTATAAATTATATGACTACGACACCAAGTCATTACATTGACTAAATTAACTTTGAAACATATTCTTAAGATTTAAATGATATCTTTTATATTCCTTGAGTATATCCTTAGTATTCTTCAATTTCCATAGAATATAATAGTTTCCATCAAAATTTGTGTTATCCCTTAAACCTACATTTACTCAATACAAATATTAACACTTTGAAGTGTATATTTTTCATAATCAAAACTATGTTCTCAAATACTTTAGGTTCATAAGATCAATATAGAACCTTTTGAAAAAAATCTAAATTGCTTAAGATTTAATCGGGTTTCTATGTTTATCCCAGTATGACTAAAGTACAACTTTCCTATAGCACATCATGTAAGATCTAAAGCTTACAAGACATGTCATTCTTTTCTTACTACATTATTAAGCTAAATCTTCTCAAGAACATTCTTCATTTACCATACTTAATTACCTTAATAGAAGAAATAGAAAAGATTCTTAGGTTCACTTAATTATCATCATTCAATTTATTGATCTCTAAGGTTTCAAATAATTTTTTTGGATGATATCTAAATCATTTCCCTCTTTCTCTATACCCTCTTTGAGTGGCACCTAGGTTGATCCAATATTAACATGATCCTCCTTCATATATCACCTTAATATAACTTATTATTTCCTTTTTTTTCTATTTTCTCTCTTCATGGGCACACCCTTTATTTCTTTGTTCATTCCAGCCACCCTTAAATGGATGCTCTTCTTTGTCATCTCTTGTTGCTCATTTATGAACAACAACAACAATAACAATAGCAAGCCTTTATCCCACTAAGTGGGGTCAGGAACTTGAATCCTTCTTCTCCATTGTGTCATATTAAGTGTCAAATTATCATTAAATTTTAATAAACTAAGGCCATTTTTATACATCATAACCAAATCTTTTTATGTCTACCTCTACCTTTCTTAACATAAAGCAAATCTAATATATTTACTCTCCTAACCAAGTCATCGGATGGTCAATGCTTTATGTGACCAAACCATCTAAGGCCGACGCTCATTTATACTTTCACACATCTAAATTTTAATGTCTATAACAACTAATATCTAGATCTTATTTTTTCTTTGTTATTATATTTAGCCACTTCACCTTCAATTTCTTCTTCTTGTCTACCCTTTTCACCACTATAATGCATTTGATAGTTTTTCCCTTCTTTAAAGGCTTGGTTATCATTACTTTTTCTAGAAATATTCAAATGTAATACTCCCCTTTTTCTCTTTTCTTTATGACTGTATGAGTACAAGAACCTTATCAACTCAATAGTATAATTTTATCTTGATAAATCAACCACATGTGATTATTGGACTCAATATTGAATTACTAACCATTTTAAATAGATGTTAAGAAATCCTTTCCTTTATTAATTTTGAGAGAGGTTAATAGCCCTTTGATCATCAACACTTAGTGGATGGCATGAAATAAAAAATATAAACTCATCATGTTTCTTGTTTTAAAATAAGGATAGGTATTGAGTGATCATTTAATGAATGGTGTGTAAGGAAGGGATTACCTTCATGCATCTGAAAGATGCTCCAAATGATTATGCAGGCATTATGGGCTAATTGAGACAAATTCATCTTAAAAAACATGAATTGATTATTCTTCCCACTAATGAATAATATATATAGCCCAAATTCAAAATATAATTTGATAAAATAATCTAATTATATTAAAAAAATTTCCCTTATCCTTTCATAGTAGTTATATTTCAAAGATTTGGGAATATTGAATACCCTTTGATGAGCATTTAGTCCTCCCAATTTGTAATGCTTAAAGTAACATGCATATCTAAAAAATCCTTTATTTAATTCTTGATCATGATATTCACAAGTTCTTTCTCTATAATAATTCTATACTTGTAGCCACTATTGGCACCATACCCATCATCATAGTTCCTTTTTTGGATTGTTACCTCAAAAAAGACTGATTAAAGGAAGGAATATGAAGACTATCTCAAAAAGCAAACATTAACACTTCTATTATTCTAACCTATGGAGTTCCTATTACCATTCTTAGCACTTAGGCTCCATTCAATGTAGGTCTTTGTTGTTTGAGTTCATGTTTATTTAAGTGGGTACACTAACTACACAATGACCTTTTCAATTTCTAATGTCAAGTTCTTGAATAATTAGTTTGTTCTTGCATTTCCAAACCCCTTGAGAAGAATCTTTCCTTCCATATCATTATAGTATTTTATTTTCTCTTCTACTCTTATTTTCAAAGGAAATCTCATGGAAGAGATCTTATTATGGACAAAAAAACATCTCTATCAAACCATTGCAAATTTTAAGTGTACTTTTGATTGAGAAATTTTCTTTCTATTAATTTTTTTATCTCATTTTTTTTCTTTATTATCTTTGAATGAATAGTTTTCTTTCATCCCTTCAAATTTAAAGCAATTTTGATTATCTATCATTATACAATTGAATAGTGGATTGATCGTTATTATGGTATTCTTTGTATTTAAATATAAAGAATTTTTCATGAGGTTTATGATCTATTTTAATATTTTATAAATAAAATTTTCTTTTATAAAAATGTTACCATTGGCTTTCTACCTCTTGCTCTCATTTGAACTTTTTATAGGGAATGAACAACATCGGCTTCTCTAATTCTACTATCTCCTTAAAAACCAACTTAATTTGGATTGAAATCTCTAATTTTTTTTTCTAGTGCGATAAAGCTACTAATTTGAAAACTACCAAAGGATCTCTACAGTAATCACTTGTTCCTGCTTCTATGACACCCTCGGTCCTCAGCTACTAGGTGTCTTCTATTTTCCTTTATCCTTCTATGTTGGACTGCAGTTTCTCTACTGCTAGTAGCTTATATTTATCTTATTTATGTTCTTTTATTTAGGGATCTTAGTTGTCATCTTATTCTAAAAATTAACATGATATTTTGCAAAAACAACAAAATTATTCTGTAAAAAAATTAAAGATAAATCTCATGTTATAATTTATATTAACAACATTATTCTTATTTTTGAATTCAAATTCAATTATATTGTGGTTTATATAAAAATTTATGTTGAACCAATTAAATGTTATACAATTCATTCAATTTTTGCAATTTTATACGTGGAGCTTAGATAGGAACTATTTATTGAGTATTATGGCAAAGATTTACATTCAACTTTTATCATTCAAATTAAATTGATATCTTTTATTTCAAATTGTTCTACACTAGTGTTCTATTAATGTTAGCAAGCAAAATATTGCTACACATAAACAATTTTCTTGAGTGATAAGAGAGGATGATGTTATGAAATGTGAGTCAAAGGAATCTAAAGTTTGTTTATATATATCAAAATACATGAAGTTCAATTTAGTGTTCTAAATCTATGGTAGTATCACCCAAGTAAAAAATGAAATCAGGAGATAATGTTTACATGATGAGTGTTTCTTGCCACATGCAATAATTTCCCTTATCCTAGTTAGTGACATTAGAGTTGTCAACACTTATATGATCAAGTTTTTAATGTAGTTTGAAGCTTTCATATATTTTAACAATTTCAATAAGGTCCATTATATGTCAAGAGTGGGTTTTGGCATAGTGAAAATTATTCATTAAATGAAGATTGATTATCATTGGGCTGAAGTCTCAGCGTATATAAGATTTTTATATCCATTTGAGTTTGAAAATTAATCTCACAAGAAAAAATATTTAAGTTTAATTTTAATATACTAATAGCGGCAACTCTTTATTGAGCTTATATATTTAAGTTTATAAGACTTCCCTAATAATCTATTGGGCATAATTTGCTATGGATATTCCACCCTCAATAATTGAGTGCTTGTATGACTGTTATTGAATATTAATGTTTTCGAGAAGAATCAGATGGACTAAAATGAGTTCAATATAAGCAAATATGATGATCATCAATATCTAAAATTTAAATAAATGAATAAAGGGTGTGACTCGATCAATGAATGGGTGGGTCAGGTCATAATTTGTTTGATTCTACAATTTTCACATCCAACATGATCCAAAACTATTACCTACTTTGACATGCAATAAACTTCATAAATTGCCTAAGGTAGGCCTTACATATCCCAAAACCACATCCCTATAAATATTTATGTCATTAGCCTTTACTTTCTTCACATCTCAAAACGAAATATACACACCCTAAAAATGTCTAAAGGAAGGAAGATGTCTCTCATGGTGAAGGAGCATCAACAAACTCAAGGTAAAAGAGAAAACAAACATGCTTTCAAGGTCAAGATCTCTTCTTTCCTTTCTCATCCCCTTCTCCATCTTCTCCTTTTCCTCTTCTCCTACCATTCCTACCTCTCGTTCCAATCACTTAACCTCATCAGCAAGAGGACTTCCACCTTCATCTCTTTAAACATCATCTCTCTCTCTTTCTCGTCCTCTCTCCAAGAGCTCAAACACCACAAGATCTATGGAGTTACCAAGCGAGTCGCTTATTTCAACCAGTTTGGAGATCAGCAAACTAGCTATTGATGATGTTCCTGCTTATCCCTCCTGTTTGCTTGAAAATGGGAGCGTGCTGGTGATAAGAAACGAAGTTGTTGTGGAAGAAGAAGAAAGAGACGTGGATGTGGTGTTTTTGAATGAAGAGGGTGATGCAGAGCTGGGGATTTTAGGTATAGATGAACTGAATGAAAGGTTTGAAGAGTTCATTAGGACGGAGAAGAACAAATGGAGGATGGAAGCTATGAAGGTTGGCAATTATCTGGACAATAGAACAGACAAGATGAGATGATATAGAATTTTTCTTTTTCTGAATGTAATATTTTTTATGATATTACTGGACTAGTCCTTTTGGTTTGTATGATATCAAACATGATAATTTTAACAGATTGTATTGTATTTTAGGAAAATATTATCTTATAAAATAGAAATATTAATTCTCTATATCTCAGGCATATATATATATATATATATATATATATATATATATATATATATATGTATATATATATATATATAATATATATATATATATAGTATCTATATATGATATATATATATATATATATATATATATATGTATAATATGTTTTCTGATTTTTCACATATGGTGAGTAGTTAATTGATGCTAGAGCTTTCACATGAACTGTGTACGTACGGAATTTATGTTTTTAATGCAAAATTAATAATCGACAAGTTGAGTTTATTAATCTCCCAATCTTTCAAACCTGTTAAGCTTCGTTATTTGAAATAGTATTAATCATTCTCATGGATTAAGGGCTTGTTTGGGATCAATTTTATTGTGCTATTTATTTATTTTTATGTTATTTTTAAAGATCTATTTTTTGTATATATTTTTTAGAGTTTAATTTTTTTATTTTTAAAAATAAATCACATTATTTTTTAAAAATACTCAAAACTATTTTTAAGTATTTTGTGTGTTTTTAAGAACAACTATTACAATTTAACATGTTTTTATCTCAAATCAAAATATAAACAAAATAAAATAAAATAAAATAAAAATAAAAATAGGAATATATATATATAAACTAAATATAACTTTTATTAAATTCTATTAAATAAAATTTAATATTTTGAACTCATTTATCTTTCTAAACGAGCTGCTCTTTTACCACTTGATAAGCACAAATGAGTTAGATTTTCACCGAGCTTAGTTTGGATTTAAATGATCCATAATTAAATCGAGCTCAATTCATGCTTGAAATATGATCAATGGGTGACTCAGCTCAATTAGTTTAGGCTTTGCACGTCCATCCCTTTCCACCTTCTGCTGCACTTTGTGTTTCTCCTTAAGTTTATCGCGCGCAGATGAATAGTCTACCAAATACTAAGATAATAACAGGCCTGAAGAGTCAATTAACGTCTATGATTGTTAATTACATTATTAGAAGAAATATTGTCGTATCTTCATCATTAATCTTATAAGTATAGCCTGTTAGCATTAATTGTTTTACATGCATCCTATTTAATAGCCGCAGCCAAAATCAACGCAATCAAAGCATCATATTGTATTCTATGCTAGTTGGATGATAACAGTACTTCATGCATATTTTAATTATTATGTTATTCAACAAGTTGCCACAATTGGTTGGATGAAATAAGAATTCATTTATTCAATCATTTGTGCTATGATGAAGAAAAAAAATGCCAACATGATGATATAAGCATCATCAAAAATATTTCATAAGAGGATATTAAGAAATGGATTAAGCTAAGGTCATCATCTCTCATTTGAACTCATGGTGACAATTTAATTGAATACATATTATTAAACTGATAAAAATACAATCAATGGAGTATGATTTTCTCAGTCTATCAGAAAAATTTAGTTAATTATAATTGAGGATACCTCCAAATTAGTAAAAATATATTTTATTTTGATTTAGTTCATTGAATTTATCAAATAGAACTTGTGATGAAATAATTATTACTCTAATAGAATATTATATTTATTGTGTATTGATTCATAAGGCATATGGTGTGAATTAATATGACCACCTTATATATAGAAAGCATTTAAAGACCAAACCATGGCTAACCATTCATAAAGATCATCAAGAGTTTTGAACTTTGATTCATCACTTAGTCTAATCCTCACATGATATCCATTTCTCAAATTAATTTTAGAATAATGATGAACAAATAAGGTTTAGCATATCATCCAATATAAGTATAGAAAATTTATATTTTATTGTGATCTTATTTCTTGTGCTATCAATACACATCCTCCAAGTTTCATCTTTCTTAGAGTTAAAAGAGCAAGTACCACACAAGGGCTAAGACTTTCTTATATAAAACCTTTTTTTAGGAGTTCATATACTTTTCATTTTAACTCTACATGCTCAGTTGAATTTATTCTATAATAACGTAAGCTATTTGTACTAGAAATCAGATCTATAATATGTTGTACATTCTTTAATGATGGTAGCTCATTAGGTATGTCATCGGGGATCAAATTAGTATTTAGATAATAGATCTAAGACTCAGTAATATGTTGTGATATTTTGTATCAATAGATTTCTTGAATTCTCACTAGAATGTTAGTGAGAGATCACCAAATCTTCTAGTCAACCATCAAGCTTCACCAAAGAGTTTTCACTCCAAATGTCACACATAAAGCCAAAAGTTCTTCATTTCATTGAAATAGTTGTTTATATAAGTACAATACTCCAAGATATACATCTTTTAGGGAGAAAACTACTATAAAATTAAAAAAAATTAAAATAGTCATTTCAGTTAATGTGGCACCATAGTCTAGTGCTACAACACCATAGTCTAGTGTGGAGATATTAATGAAGGATGAAAGTAATTTTAATGATATGAAGTTGATTACACTAATAATTAATTACACCAAATTTAACACAATTCTCTTAATGTGAAAATTAAAAGCATATGTATTAGATCATTTATAATTTATGACATCCATATCAAAAAATTAAGGTCAACCTAAGAGTATATGAGCAGCATCCATTAGAAGAATATTGGAGTAAATTTTATCACTATATTCTCTTAATTGAATGGGTACAAGATAACATTGAGATATAGAGATAGAGGCCTTATCTACCCAAGCAATCATTTAAGGCTATGAGTGAGACTCTCGGGTGAGCTTCATCCTAGCCAAAACAAAGGTAGCAATAACATTCATATAGTTGTCACTAACAATGATTAATTTACATGTCTTTTCACCACTCTTAAAATAAGTAATAAATTGACATACACCTCCAATCAATATCACTCATGGGGTAGCTAACACACAATGCATAACAACTATATGTGTGAACTAATATTTTCTTCATCACTAGCCTCTTCACATGGATCTATTGCAATGTAATCATCATTATTTTTATTTTGATGATCCTCATTCTCACAATGGAGAAGAATGATTTCTCTTATCACAGTTGGATAAAGGCTTCTTGTTGTTGTTGATTTTCATTCTCATGATCTAAGTGTAAGTTTCAATGAAAACAAGTACTTGCATAATGACCAGTTTTATCACATGTAAAACAAGTAATGCTATATGTATTAAAACTAGATGTTCCAAATTTTTATTTTACTTGGCTTTTTAAGAACTATGGAGGTAGAAGGAGTAGCTGATTGGAAGTTATTTCCATATAAAGTTATGAATTATCTATAAGGTTGAGATCTAAGATTGTTCAATTTTGCCACTTAAAATGCATCACAAGAGAATAAATTTCTTGGGTTAAAATTTTATTACGGATATCAGTTTGTAACCCAGATCTAATTCTAAAGATTGTGGTGTGGTGATCCTCTCTAATATCACAATGGGTTATCAATTCATCAAAGCATCTCATATACTTGACAATAATTAAAGATCCTTATTTAAGCGTAGTCATTTCATTCATAAGCTAATCATGAAAATATAATGACACATATTTTTGCTTTAAAATTTTTTCATCTCATCCCAGAAACAATAGTGGTTTATCATTGAACTTTTTGTGTAAGATTAATCTAATAAGTCTTAGCATGTCTAGTTACTTTAATGTAAACAAAATGAACTTGTCTTTCTTTCAACATGGGCATCCAATCAAAATATTAGCCTATTTCTATAGCAATTTAAGAAAACTTTAGATTAAGAAAAAATAATGGAATCAATTTTAACCCTACGAATAACATCATACTTTCGTTCTCTAAGTGAGCTTGAGGGGCAACAAAATTAGATACCAGCTCCTCATAATATCAAGGATAATGCTCATAAGGAGTTCGATGAGCATAGCCTCCATCTCTCATTTGAACTCATGTCATCATCTCCCATTTGAACTCATGGTAACTTTAATTGAAGACATATTATTAAATTGATAAAAATATAATCAATGAATATGATTTACTAGACTAGAAAAATTTAGTTAATTATAATGAGGACAATTCCAAGAGAAACTCGAAATAAGTTAAAATATATTTTTATTTTAATGTAGTTCATTGACTTTATCAAAGAGAACTTGTGATTAAATGATTATTACTCTAATAGAATATTATATTTATCATGTATTAATTCATAAGACATATGGTGAATTACTATGACCACCTTATATATAGAAAGCATATGTGATAATAATCATCTCCAAAGACTTAACGAGAAGTATGATGGGCTCAAAAGGTAAGTGGGTAAGCAAAAATGTCAAGAAAAATATAGAAATAACCTTAGTCTAGGCTTTGTCGATCCATCAACCTAGGTTGTCAAGCTCAAGATCATTTAGCTTATGAAGGTAATCAACTCTAGTGTAGTAAAATATACCAACATGATGATACATAGCATACTTACTTTATAGAAAATATTTTATAAGAAGAGATAATGAGATAGTTCAAGTTGAGATCTATATCTCTTTTGGATACTAAAATTTATTTATTTGAGGATATATTATCTAATGATAAAAAAAATCAAGAGAATGGGTTACTTGATCTCCAAAGGGATTATGCTTCATTAAATTAATTAAACTTGATAATACTTTCAAGAGGAATTCTTGATAAGTAAAAAATATATCATTATTTCAATTTTATTTGATTGGCCTCTTTAATGAGGAATAATGGTTTTATGATTATTAACTTAATAGAATGGTCCATATACTAGGTATTGATCTAAAAGGCAAAGTCCCATAACTAAATGAGATGCAATTCAAAATACAAAACAAATTATGTGATAATAATTATGGAATTACCAAAGATTTAACAAAGAGTATGATAGGCTTAAAGTGGTAAATATGTTAGAAAAAAAGTAAAAAAATGTAAAAATTATCTTAGTTTGGACTTCATGGGTCCATTATCCTAGGTTGTCAAGCCCAAGTTCATTTAGCATAGATGAATTGTCGACCTAACTCACCTGGTCATGTTAGAAAGATATATATATATATATATATATATATATATATATATATATATATATATATATATATATATCTTATTTGGTTAGCTACCACTTCATAGAGTAATGTAATTAAAATCATGCCAATTTAAGGCTTTATCCTATGTAATATGTTGTGCGTTATTTGTCTTTAAATGAAAAAAACATCTAATTATGCATGCTTGAATTATATTATGAAGGTGCATTAATGCTTGGAAGTTTTGATCATTGTATAACTCCACCTTATACCCCTCTAGAAGTTATAAGTGAGCAAAAGTATAAATATTTGACTAGAGATACATGATTTTAATTTAAAACATTATCCAAATTACATTTAAAGCTATTCATTTTTTATTTAAAGTTAATAGAAAAAGGTTTACCCTACAAGCTTGGCATAAAATCATTCCTAGCACAAATAATCATGTTAAATTAAAAAAGCAAAAATGGCCAGCAATTATAATGAATATAAATAATTACTAGACTTTGGTGTCTATAAAAGAATAGATAATAAGACAGTGAGATGGGGAATTTACTTATACATGTCCAAAATAAAAGGAAAAGACGTAGCTAAGTTCTACTCAAATAAACTCAAATGATTTTAAATAATAAAGTATAAGTATTATTTTTTTTCTTTTCCTTGTCCTTTCTTCTAGTTCATATATACTTGATTAAGCAACTTATACTTTATATATATACAATATTTTGAAATGAAATAAAAATATTTTAAAACTAAATGGAGACATCACTTTTGATTTCAAATTTGTTCTTAGAGTGATATAACATCATACTTGGTTACATAAGAAGTAGGACAATAATAAGTAAGACTAGACAAAAAAAGCATAAAAGAATATAAGATATTTCACTATCTCAAAATATGAGTACAAATAAAGAATCTAAGTATAAGAATTAGCTCTTTTTCTCTTAGAATTAATAAATAAAGCCAAAAAAAAAAAGATTTCTCACCCTATAAAATTTCCACTTTTTATAGGATTTGAGAGTGGTTATAAAAAAAATTACATGTTGGTTACTTGAAACTATATGTCAGTTATAATATAAAGACTAACACATGCTTTTGGTGGTTGGGTGAGTGTTCTTATTGATTGAATAGTCCTCTAACATAGATGTCCATGTGATCTAGGAAGTTCAGTGTCGGTCGCCTAGCTAAGATGGATTCCTTCACATACTCACCCATAGAGAAGCGAGTTCTCTTGGATGGTCGGCAATTGAGTTTTTTACTAGGATCTAGCACTCACTACTAAGTGTTTTTTATTTTGGTCTATTTGCTAGGTCCTTGTGCGGCTATTGGGGTTATATTTAGAACTCTAATTTTCCCGCTACTTATATAGTTGACTTAAAAAGAATATAAGAATGAAATCTTAAATTAAACATTAATACCATTATTTGGAAGTTCTATTTAAACATTTGATATTTATGTCTCTTCACTTTTGATTTGACTCCCTTTTTGACATTTTTTTCTCTCTAATTATATAACAAGGGGTAGTTACACTCCAAAACTAGTTGTTACCACTTAGTTGTATTCTTGGTGAGTGACTTTTTAATCACTTGCTAACTTTTCTTCTAATTAATTGTTCGTTATAATATCCAAGAGACCTCATGGAGATTTTGATGTTGTCC
This sequence comes from Cymbidium sinense, assembly GCA_021442155.1. NCBI lineage: Eukaryota > Viridiplantae > Streptophyta > Magnoliopsida > Asparagales > Orchidaceae > Cymbidium > Cymbidium sinense. The sequence continues at coordinate 65,912,069 of CM038231.1, forward strand.
AACTTTGGTCAAGTTTCCAAAAAAAGAAGAAGAAAACCAAGAAGATACTTGATGGAGAGGTTGTTAACATCTCTTGTTGAGGCTAATTCCTTGATCCTAATGGTGCCAACTATGGTTTCTCACAAATTAAAGTGAGTGCCTCTAACATTGCTGGGGAAAATATACTAAGAAAGAAGGCTATGGAGCTGTTTACTTTGTCTCTTATTAAAAGGAGGCTCCAATAGTTTTGAGTGATCTTGAGGAAGGTTAAGATGAATTCCCTCCTCTTATTTGTTGGCAGAAGATCTTGGTGAATACGTTGGTGAGGACACCTTCTTAATATAAGTGGCCAAAGGATTGTCTCATTGTGTTTTATGACTTCATTTTTAATCCTTGATTTTGTTAGTATTAATAAAAAAATTTGACTAGGTTAGTTTGCTCTTATAACTTAACGTGATGAGTGTGTCTGTGTCCATTGAGAGTGATCGACTTAAACCAGTGTATGCAAGTGCACGTGTCATTAAGTAATACAGTGATAAATAGAGAATCATTCTAATTACTTATGTAATTTAACAACAATTTATCCCACTAATTTACATGATTCCTTCTCATTATGTCCTATATTGTCAAATTCTCATTTAATTCAAATATTTCATTTTTTATACATCTTAAGTCTTTTAGATTTACCTCTACCTTTCTTAACATAAAGAAAATCTAATGCATCTACTCCCCAATGGTCATGATCTGCTTTATGTGGCCAAACCATCTAAGGCAATCTCTCTCTTCTCTACTACAAGCTACTACTTTTCCCAAACATACTCATTTCACATTTTATCTCTAAGAATAAAGCCACTCATCCATCATGTCCTCATCTGTAACATAACTTAGTCTTGCTTCTCTTTATTGGCCAACATTCGCACCATAAGTCATTAATATCTTATCACCATCTTCAAATTTTCTCTTAAGTTTAAGTGGAATTTTCTATCATAGAAGCAACGATATTCCTCCACTTTAACCATCAAACTTGAATTCTACTAATAACATCTCCATCAATTTCACCATCATTTTGAACAATAGAGCCTAAATATCTTAAACGCTCTTATTAATGACTTGTTCACAATGTCACAAAACCTCTAGACTGCAACTAAAATTACACTCCATATATTTGGTTTAGATCTACTTTAAATGAACCTTTAAATTGTTGACCTCCATAATTCAAGTTTCTCTTAGACTCCCTTTCTAGTCTTATCAACAAGAAGAATGGCATCAACAAAAAGCATACACCAAGGTACATATTCCTGTAAATTCCTAGTAACAACATCCATAACTTGTGTAATTTAGAAATAATATAATTACTAGTATTATACTAGACTTAATTTTTATCAAACTATTTAAAAATATTATAATTAAAAATAAGATCTAAAAATTTTAAAGCTAAATTTTAGAGTTTTGTAAAAAGTATTTATGTTGACCTTGATTTTAAAATTAATACTCTTGAGTTCTTGAAAATTTTTATTGAAAGCTTGTTCAAAATTGAAGTCGAAGTACTAAATTTTATAGTTGTCATTCAGGAGTATTAATGTTATATCATCTATGCCTAGATCAATATAACCAAACCACTTTCCTTAATTAGCTATATTCTTATAGTCAAATTTAATTTTAACTGATGGGATTTTCTAAATTTATCTTATTGATTGTGGATCCCAAATAACATAATCCCATTTCTATTTAGTAAATCTGAGTGCTTTCCTATTGTTCTTCTAGAACTCTTCCAAAATTTCTTGATCACAATTCATTTTAACATCATAATTAGCTAGATTGCAAGTAAATTAAGTGCTGGGAAAAGTAAAACAATAATTTTCAATGAAGCACAAATAGTTTACTTATAAAATCACAACGTTAACTTTGGTACAAGACAATCAATGTAGAATTACAATCCAAGAGCACTTTATGACTTTAGTGACTCATTTTGAGGAAAAGAAGAACATATTTAAAAACATAAAATAATACATAGAAAATCAGAAGAAAAAGGAAAAGTAGACTAAGTAATTCTTTAAAATTTCCCTTTCACGTCATCCTTATGCCTCCTGGTAGAATTGTAGAATAATTCTTTAGTTTGGATCTTCTTCTCTTAGGTAGCCAACATGAACAACTTGCACATAACCCTTATACAAAACTATGAAACCCACTGCCTTAACACTTAGAGTTCTACTCTCCAAGTGCTACTCTCTCTCTCTCTCTCTCTCTCTCTCTCTCTCTCCCTCTCTCTCTGACACACAAACACACACACATTCATTCACTCACTTGCTCAATCACATTCACATTAGGCTCCACCACTTCCCAAAACGTTTTTACTTTGGCAAAAAATCTTATTTATAGTCATTAGGTCCTCCTATCAATTTTTTCCTTGCTCCCTCAAAACTTCCTTCAAAATTGCATGAACTAACTAGCAAGTGCTCAAAACTATTCTATTTGGTCATTGTGTTGTAATGTTATGAAGGTAGAACTTAGGCATTGTGTATCGTACTGTGGTGCTTACTCTTCTATATAATCCTCTATTTTCTTCTAAATCCTTGGCCTAGCAGTGCCATGCTTATCTTTCTATATCCTGGCCATTTTTCTTGAGAAAATGTCATTACAATGTTGATGATCCAACACATTAGTGCTGCCTTTTCTATCTTGTACTCCCTATTGACTATACACCTAGTGTATCTCACCATTTGATTTGATGATAACAAACCTTGTGTAATAAGAACTAACCTTGCAGGATAAATTATTCACATTAATCATTGAATGTCATTCTTAATTTAGATTTATTTTAATGAGATATATATATATTTATATATATATATTTGAAGCTACTAATTATTATTTCCAATGTTTAAGGAAATTCACCACACTCAACTTGCTTAGTTAGATCGAAAAAGTCATATCAGCTGGATTAGGGTAGTTTAAGAATTTTTTAATGCATACAATACTAAGGCAAATAAATAGCTCAATAAAATAAAATTAATAGTTTATTCATTTCAAAACATCTAATTCAAATTTATCTATATTTTCTACATATTCAAATAGCATTATTTATTGATTTATCTATTTTGGATCACCTGAACTAAGTGCTTGAGTTTAAGTATCATTTATTGTGCTTTCAAGTAAGATGAATTTATTACATACTTCATTAAATCATTTCCATACTTAACTACATTATTTATTCATTTATTTCTAGCATGAGAATAAAATTATTCTAGAATTATTTTAATTATCCTTTTCTCTCCCTTACTCTTTTATTTTCTCATACCATCATTATCATCCAAGTTGTATTTTGGCTGAATTTTCCATTGATTTTTTATTAATAAATTATGTGAAAATTATTCAAATTATTTAATACTTCCCTCATTATTTAAATTTTAAAAATTCATTCATTTGAATTTTTTAATTAAAATCATTTTGAATTTAATTTGAAGATTCATTGCCATATCAATGCAAAATTAATTTTAACCATCTATAGAATGCTTTGGCCAACCCTAGCATGATTTATGTCAGCTAATTGGAGTTTAATTTAATTATTTTAAGTTAATTCAAAATTGATTTCAAATTAGCCATTTATTTGATCACTTTCCTATTTTAATTTTATCTTTTATGAAATTATATGGGCCCCCATTTTTATTTTATTTTGAGTAAATACATTTGTTTAAATTAATTCAAATCTTTTCTAAATTAATCTCCCATAATTGATTCATGATCAAATGCATTGAATGGAGATTGAATCCATGTTTGAAAACTATGTGACCGAAAATCCTTCGTGATTTTTTCTTTATTTATTTTATTATTTTTATTTCTTTTAACTTGGGTTAATTCTTCCAAGAAATCTTAGACAATTTAATTTATATTGGTTGAATTCTTATTTGGAATCCTTTCTTGGTCATTCCTACATGTGATTGATTCAAATTCAAAATTATTTTGAATTAATTCTTTGTTTGATCACTTGGCTAATTTGATTTGTGTTATTAATGCTAAGTGCATTTTTTTCATCTCTTTAGCTTTGGCCAACCACTCCTTAATTACATTGAGTTATATTCAAATTATAGTCATGTAATTAATTATTTAGGCTCAAATTTCATGCCAAAATAATGTTCCCTCTCTTTTATTCATGCTTGGCCGAAAATCTAGATTTATTCTCTTGATTTTATTCAATTGGATTGATTAATTTTCTTCCTCATCTATATATATATATATATATATATATATATATATATATATATATATATATATATATATATATATATATATATATATATATATATATATATATATATATATATATATATATATATATCTCTCTCTATATATATATATATATATATATATATATATATATATATATATATATATCCTCTCTCTCTCTCTCTCTCTCTCTCTCTCTCTTTCTCTTGGCCAAAATTCAAATATCCTTATTTGAATTTACTTTGTTCATTTGTTTGAAATAAAATATTTATTAATTTTTCCCTCTCATTGTTTCCCTCCTCTTTTCCATTGGCTTGACCAAAATTCTCTTGATCTTAACTCTATTTAAAATATGATCTAATGACTTTATTTCTCTTGACTCTCTCCACTAGGCTGACCCTTTGCAATTTGATTTTGGAGACTCTTTTGGATATTAAGTGTTGAAGTTCTCAGCTATCTTCCATTGCTCTCTTTCTCTTGGCTGAAACCTTATTTAAGGTTTTGATTGAAACAAACTACAAATAGATTTCATTCTTATTTGCTTCTTCTATGGCCGAGACTATTGCTTCAAGAATCTTTGAAGGTTTGGTCATTAAGTCCATCTCCTATCTTTTCAACTTCATCTACATCCAAGAGGAGATCATATTCATAAGTTTCAAGCCTTGGAAACTTCACATCAAGTCAATTGATTTCATTACTTACATACTTAAGTAAGAGTATTTATTTCATTTTAATATTTTAAATCATTAGTTTTATTAGCTTGATTTGTGTTAAATGATTTATGTGTTTTATGAATAAGGTTTTTTTATAATTTATTTTCATTCATCTTCAACTGATTTAAAATAATTTTTTTAGTTTGACTGATTTGAAATAATATCTTTAAGGCTTCTTACATTTCTTGTATTTCATAAATTTTATATTCAGAATATTTATCATTCATGTTATGTTAATTCAAAAGGATTTATTTTAACATTGGTAAAGATTTTCAATAATCCTTTTTAAATTCATCTTTCAAGAAACTTTTAAGTCATAGACCTTTTTGCATACACATAATAGACTTGAGTAAGAAAAGTGCTTTCATTTATTCTTAAATATTTAAGTTCATTGGTTTGATTTGAATGAAAACGTTATGTGTTTTATTGTCAAATATTCACTTGATCTCTCTTCATTCTTTTTTCAAAAGATTTGAAATATTTTGTCTTTGGTTTGATTAAATTGATTTTATAGATAAGAAGTCGATATTAGATTATATGCTTGAAAGTATTTATAGCATAACTTATTTGAATTACACTTTCATGAAAATGTTTTGATTGTCCATGTGATGTGATTTCTTATAGCTCTTCAAGTTCAATCATTTCAAGTTTCTTCATCCTTTAAAGTAAAAAAAAATTCTTCTAAGTTGTTTACTTCAATTGATTCATATAAAGTCCATATTATTACTTTACCTTTAATTAAATAAGAAATATATTCACTTTGAGCTCTCTTTATTATTTGTCTTAATATTGTGTTAGTTGTGTTTTGAGCCCAACATCCCTTTAAATTAAGAGTTACTTTGTATCTTTTTCATTATTTATTCTCTTTTGCTTTATTGGGGTTGTACTTGCCTATGTAGGAAAGTACGATGTTGGGTTGTACTTGCCCATGTAGGAAAGTGTAGTGTTGGGATATTACGTGTCTGGGTTGTACTTGCTTATGTAAGAAAGTACATGTTATTGTACTTGCCCAATGTAAGAGAGTACAAAAGACTGATTGTAATCTCATTTGATATAATGTTGGGTTGTACCTGTCCATGTTGAAAAGTATGGCTGTTACATGTCTCGGTTGTACTTGCCTGTGTAGGAAAGTACGTGTTGGGGTTGTACTTTCCTAATGAAAGGGAGTATAGGAGACTGGTTGTAATCTTATTTGATTAGTGGATTCCTAGTTAAAGTGACTAGGCATGGACTAGTTTTTAGATTTGGTCGAACCACATGAAAATCAATGTGCTTATTATCTTCGTACTTTTTTTTTGTTTTTTTTTTTTTTGGATTTTTTTTTTTTTTGCATTTAGTTTGGTTTCTGCTTTAATCTTTTATTATAAATAACCTTATATATTTTGTAACTATTTTTTCTACAAAGTTATAAAAACTAAGTTTTGATTTGATAATATTTTAAAATACTCAATTCACTCCCCTTCTTGGGTGATAGCCTCTTTAACACTCTCATTATTGGCATTATGGCATTGAGGATCTAGTGTCTCGATGTTATTGTTGACCTCGCATTTGGAGTGAGGTTGACAATCACCTCCTAGATCTAGGATTCAATCTAGGCACTAAGGTCTTCCTAAATTAACACACTTTAGAGGTTAGGTGAACACTAATCTAAAGCTTAGAAGACTCATAGGGTTAGACACCATCTTAGGTTAGGTAGGGCCCACATATCATAAACCCAATCAACCTCTAAACTAAATAAAATCCCCAAAACCAAGCCAATTGATTGAAAATTAAACCTTGATCAAAACCAATTGATTACAAACTTAGTTTGATCCACTAGGGTTCAATTTAGCTAATTGGCTAAGTTTATCAAATTTAACTCATTTGAGCTTAAAAGGGCTAAATCCAAAATTAACCCAAGCTAATTGAAATTGAACTTATCCAAGATCATTTGAACCTCAGTTAAACATGATTATAACCTAATTGAATTAAATTGAACCAAATTGGCTTTGTACCAAAGTTGACCCATTTGAACCCTAATGGGAAAAAATTGAATTTGACTTGATTTATGTCAAATTGAATCAATCCAAACCTCATGATCATTTCAAACACTTAATTGAAGATCTCAATCCATTCCAACCAATTCAATTTCACTAATCTAATTAACCCAACTTGGCCCATTTGGCCTAAAAGGCCCAAATGAGTCAAATCTTAATTCAATCTAAATTGAATGCAATCAAGCTACCATTTAACTCCAAATCCATTGTTGAACATGCCCCAACCTCAATTGATCTCAATTGAACCTAATCAAGTCAATTGACCCACTTGACATAATTGACCCAAATCTTATTTCAACCCAAATTGGACTAAATCAACTCATCCAATCACTTCTAAAATGATTGTTGACCATGACCAACAAATTATACTCAATTGAACCTAATTAAATCAATTTGGCCATTTGCTCAAGTTGACCCAATTTGACCTAAAGGGCCAAATTAGGCCAAAACTCATTCTAAACCAAACTAGATGAACAAATACTTTCAATCAATCACAATTTGATTATTGAACATCCACAACTGCCCATTGAAACTAATTTGATCAACTCAATCCAATTGAATTATTTAGCCCAATTTAACCTAAAGAATTAAATTGAATCGAAGCCCATTTTGAACAAAATCAATTCAAATCAAAGCCTCTAATCACTTTCAAATGATCTATCAAACATGCTCAACCCCTTACCCAACCCAATATGGCCAATTTGACCAAATTGATCAACTTAACCTATTTCCCTCATATGACCCATATGAGTCAAATCTAATTCAAATTGAATCAAATTGATTGCACTAATGAGTTCCAAATCATCATTTGAACTTAATCCAATAACCCTCTTGGCCCAATTTGGTCAATTGCTCAACCTAGCATAATTAGATCCCAAATTGATCTATATAGGTCAAATTGAGCCAAACCCAACCAATCTAAGTCCAAACCCATCTAATCATGATATGACTCATCTTAGGACCCCCTTGACTTGCCCAAGTAAACCCAATTTAGCCCAAACCAAGTGAACTAAGGTTCCAAATAGGATAGAAACTAAAAATAGGAAGGTTCAATCCCTATATTTTCCTTGGGCAACCGCCTTAACATGCTTTGAGCTCTCCCATGTAAACTAATTAACCCAAAGTTGTTGGGCTCACCCATTGACCAAGGAGAGGTCACCCTCACCTTGGTTGACCATGGTTCAACCACCATGAAATTTCCACTTCACCTCAAGACCAAACCTCTCTAGCCACTAGGGGACCTCCATCACATCAGTCCCATGCCATTTTTAGTTACCCCCATTGGTCAGCCGTCTACCATAGCTTGAACTAATTATTTTGGTCAGTTCACATAGGGAGAAGAGTATACACCTCCTCCACCATTCAAACATAGCACACATGTTCCTCACATGCCAATCCTTAATCCCCTATGCACTCAGCCATCGGTGAGACCAACCCCTTCCTCAGCTCGAGCCTCTCTCAAACCCAACTCTACCAAATTGACACAAAACTCAAATTAACTCTTCATACACTTTCACCTAGCTCTGACAAACCAAAATGAATTGAGAACCACTCGATTTAAGTACTAAAGGCACTTCTAAACTAACCAATGAGCTTTTTAGATTTGGTCCAAAGGATGATCGGTGGGGAGGCAGCTTGATACTTCTTCAACAAAGCTTCACCTTTTCAAGGCAAAGCTACATCAGTCATTGGGCCATCGGTCATTAGTTTTGCAAGGTAAACTTTTCAAACTTTAGAAAATAGTAGGGTGGTTCATCTTTTATGAAGGATTTTTTCATTTAACATGAATCAAACCGTAAGATCCCTTTAGAATGTCTACTTGATCATTTTAGGTTTGATTCCATCGTCAAACAAACTCTAATAAGCTTAGATTGAGTAATGAAAGATGAATGATGTTTGTCTCTCACTGGAGGTCAATGATTGATCATTTGTCATCCATTCTATGTGATTTAAACTGACCTTGATTAAAGGCATTAGATTTTTTTTTAATCATATTAATCAACGTAATTAATCTTAGCCATTTAATCCGTGATTGAATGGCCTAGACGAAAGCACATTCATCACCTCTAAGTCAGCTGTCAAGCATGATGTTTTAAATAACCAATCTTGTGGTGCTACATGGAAAGCATAGTCACATCAACATTGATGTAGTGTCGATAGTGTAAATAATTTAATTATGGTTAAAAAATCAGTTTAATTAGAGAGAACTTCAAATAATCATATATAATTTTAAAAAATCCATAAAAATATAAATAAATCTATATTTTGGAAAGCTTAGATAGAGCATAATTCAAAAAAAATAATTTCCCAAATTTTATTAAGTATACAGTGATTAATTATGATTTCAAGTTTCACTAGTTTGTGTAATTAAGCCTTAACTACTTGGTTGATTAACTTGAAAAGTTGTGTGATTGTTCCATAGGATGACCTCTACTCTCATAATTATTTAGAGTTAATTTATTAAGTAATTTGGGAAATCCAAATTTTCAAAGCTAAATTAGTCATTTTTCCATTTAATAAATAATTAAAATAAAAAATTTATGAAATTAATCACGTAAGTTAATTATGCATTAAAATTATAAGAATGATTAGAGAAATAATTAGGTCTCTGGTTTTAATGATTTCTCAAAATCATTCCAAATGGTTTTTATTTAATTAATTAAATCATTAATTACCCTAGATCTTAGAAAATTCATAATAATTAATTTAGATCACCAAATATTTTGACCAAATACTCTTTGTGTTTAATTAATAAAGAATGTTTTAATGAAATCAAATTCCCCAATTGATTTGAGGTATTTTAAGTGTTGATTTTGTGTTTTCTCCATTTCTTTAAGTAACTCTTAATTATAAGCCCAATTGTATTAGAATTTTAGGACACGTTTACTTCATATTTATGCATTTTCAATAATTTTCTCATAATTTTTGGGCTTATACTTAGTGCTTAATTGAATTTATGGGATCTTTAGGCTTAATTGATTAAATAATTAATTAATCTTAGCTAATTCATAAAAATCATCTAAATCACTTTTAAATCACTTAATGAATACAAGTAGATCAAGGGTTAACCTTAATGATTTTCTCTCTACATTAGGATCAAATAATTCAAATTTCAAAATTAACCCTTAATGAACTTGATAAAGATTAAGTGTGCTTATCTTTATGTGAATGACCTTTAGGACAATGAGTTCAAATAGGTTATTTTATGATGTTTAATTATTTTCTTTAATCATCCATAAATTTGTATTCCATGTGTTTCATGCATTCATATTTCAAATTAAATAAAATTTTTTTTTAAATTCCATGCTTTGAATTAAATAGTATTATTATTACCACTAATAATCTCAAATTATTTTTATAATTGATTAAAAGTACTTATTAATCTAAATATAAATTAATATAAGTAACAAAATTTTAAATTTAAATCCTATATGTATGAACTAAAATTTTGAAAGGTATATATCTAGAAACTCGAGATCACATGGCTATTGGTCCAGAGGTCATGCTATCTCATCCTTTGGTCTAATAACAACACTTACCTTGAGATTTGAATTACATATTGAGGTTAAATTATTTTCACCTAAACATTCACGAATCTTAAAATTTTTATAATTTCAACCCTATAATCTTATGTATGTGCATATGTATATGAGTTAATAAGTATATAGTTTAGATATCCTGAGAGCACGAGACTTTAAGTAGTTCCAAAGGGGTCTCTATTTCCTCACTTCCCTGGTTCAGTAATGGCATGTATTGGTATAAATTTAATATACTAGTGTATACACATATGTATATAAGGAATAATAAAATTATCCTTTCTATAAAATTCATTCATCATATCTTTATATTCTATATTAAATATTAACAAATGAAATATATTAATCCATGCATGCATAAGAGTGTAAAATATTCAAAATGCTATGTATATGTATTCATTAAATCATTCCATTAAATATATCATTTAATTAAATGAATATTAAAGGATGATGAAGTAAGGTTAAGGAAACATCATTGAATTAGCTATGATATAAATTTATTAATTTTAAGATGTTTTTACATTTAGATAAAATCAAGTATGTCAAATCCAAACATATAGCTTAATAAGAGAACCTATAACATTTCATTAAGATAATTAAAAGTCATAAAAAACCAATCTTTCGATTCAACCTAAGGTTAGGGATTGAAGTGAATTCCACCCCTCCTCTAGCTCTCTCTTTAAAATTATAAATTCAAAATAAAACTTAAATAAAATCAAACTAAAAATTCAAATTGCATTTTGAATTATTAATCACTTGAATTATAATGACCCTTTAATAGAAAATTTGAATATTCACTCTTAGATAAATTCAAATATTAAAGCTTAGTTATGACATACCACTCAGACCATAGCACAAATATTTACAATTCCAAGTTACTAATCTTATTGTCGATTAGGTTGCTTTGTTGTGGATTGTCATTTTTTAATGATGTAATATTTTAAATTGGTTGTTAGAATTTTATGTGTGTAGTTTGGATATTAGGGTGATATTAGAGTAATGATATATTTTATAGGGGATTATGTTTAAGAGACCATTGTAATAAAAATTATAAATGTTTTTGCTTGTAGGTGTTGCTTAAATCCTTAAGCATAATCCATTAGGACAAGCGAGCTTGGTAATCCAAGGCAAGGTACTAAGCCTAAATGCATGAAATAAATTATTGCTTTGTGTGAGTGTATATTAAGCTAACTTCAAATTCATAGGTAGTTAGATTTAATTTTTCATAAAAATATAATTTTTGTAATAGTATTAGGATTAGAGCTATGGGGTTTATGATGAGTAGTGGCTAGAAAGCTTAGACTGAAAAGGCCCTATGAAGCTTGGAGTGCCAAAATCCATGAAGTGAAGATAAAGATGAAGGATTGAAGACCCCTATAGCATTATTTTCATTGTAAATTAATTATAATCAGGACTATATAAGGGTAGAGCTCAGCTACCCAATTTCTTTTCCTTTTTAGGGTGTATGGTTATACACAGCCACACCAACCTTTCATTCTTTTAATTGATAATATTTGTTTTTTTTTACTTTGATTAAGTAATAGAAAATATTTGTTGTGTGGCAGATGCGGTAAGCTCTTTAAAAAATTAAACTTTATATTCCAACTAAATAACTTCAATTAAATTTTAACAACTCATAACCTCACTTTAAAGCTTCAAATCTTAATCAAAATAAATAAAAGATTTAACAACCCTTAGTTGTATGGTTGTATGTTCTAACATCATGCATGCATATTATTTTTATTCCTTGTACATAAGGGATCTCCATTCTTGCATGATAAGGGACAAAGTTTGACCTGTGAGAATACCCCTTCTCACTGATTTAACCCACAACTTAATTTCATCATGTGTGTAGGCATTAAGCCTTCCTAAGACTGAGTATAAAATGCTGAGCCAAGATGAAATACAATTTATAAAAATTTATTACATTTGTAAAAGACATAATTTTCACCCTAATCATGATATTATCTCTTAGAGAGTGAGTTTAGAATTGTAAATTATTTCTTAATAAATAATAGCCTAGCTATCTTGCATTTACATATGACTAGCCCACATGTTTATAAATCATAGGTGTTAGTTGGAAACTACTCCAGGCAGTTGTAAGTCCAGAAGAGTCGAGATCAGTTCACTCTCTCTAATGGAAGTGAAACATCATATTTCACTTTCCTCAAATAGAATTAGGTTGAACTCTTAGCATATGCTAAAGCACTTTAGACATTAGTTCAGAGACTACTTGTTTCTCTTTTTCTATAGGTGCAAGCCCTCACCTCTTAGGCATTTTCACAATCTTATGTTGTTGGAATCTGGGTTCTAATTTTCTAATAAAATATTAACTCAAACAAATATAATTTTCTCCTCCAAAAATATAAAAGCTCACTATATGATAGAATGAAGTGCTCACTAGGCTTCCTAGTATAAGTGCTTCCTACTCAACCTCCTTTGGAATCCATTTAAAACTCTTCCATATGTTTAGTCTTTCCTCTTAATTTTCTAATAACTTCCAATCCTTTGATATCAATCTTTGAAATCTTTGGATATATTAGTTAACTACTTTAATCAAGAGTATTCTTAAAAATATTCATTTTCTAGGATATAATTAACTATGAGGGCTTATCTCCATAAGGAATTAAAGAACCCAACATAAAATAACTTGTTTTATTTCATATATGTAAATTAGGAGAAAAATCTCTATATATAGACCCATCTACCTTAGGAACTTTATTAGATGATTGAGTCCATTGTAGAGCAATTTTTTTATCTTTTGGGGTAATACATCATTCCTTCATGCCTCAATCATTTCAATAAGTGTCCTCTAAGATCTGTGTAGTGTCTCTATGAATCCAAATACAAGTACCATAGATTTTTTGGCAACTCCACAAGAAAAATTTTCTCTCTCCATCTTTAGTAGTAAATTATTATCTCTAAATATCAATAGTAGACTTATGTCTTTCATAAGTCCAACAATACCTTTCTTTGTGCTGGATTCCTTGCCCATTTTATCTTTGGACAAGTGTTGCATTCCTTGCTCTTTTTAAGACTGTGTAGTTTCCTTATGAATCCAAATACAAACACCAAAGATTTTTTTGGCAACTCTACTAAAAAAGTTTCTCTTTCCATCTTTAGTAATAAATAATTATCTCTAAACATGGTAATAACTTATTTCTTTCATAAGTCCAAGGCTTCCTTTCTTTTTGATGGATTCCTTGCCCATTTCATCTTTGGACAAGTCTTGCCAACATCCCCTTGGTTTTAGAACCACTCTCAAGTAGGTTGTAGAACCCCTATTAGATCCCCAATAGGTGGAGCAAAATAAAAAGTCAATCATGCAATTCTCAAAAATAAATTCTTAAGTCATTGAACATATTTTCATACCCAAATTTGATAAATTAGGTTCATTGATCTCTCCAAAATTTATTGAACCCACTTCATAGTGAGGTTCAAATTTAAAGTCTCGTTCTTTAAGAAAGAAATGTCTCCAAACTATAAACTCCATCTAGCATAGCCAAATTTGTTGGATGGAGGTTGAAATCTAAAAATCCAATCAAAAGAAATCAATGTTTCAACAAACAATTAACCCTTTGCCCTTCTTTAAATAGAGGCAAAGTCACCAACCTCCCTATTAGCTAATAACAATCAACAACAACAATAACCATGTTGTCTCGAAATCTCATTGATCACTAAGGAAAATGCCTTTGCAAATCTCCACCATCTTTAAGGGATGTTAGGAAGTTCATTCTTCATAAGGAAGATTGATATATATTCAACTAGATTTCACCCAACATATGTTAGAATTTATTTAGATGGGTTCTACTTCCTATGAATGCAAGCATCCATTTTAATTACCCCTCTTATGGCAACAAGAGAGCACTCTTGATTAATGTTGGAAATAAACATAGCTATGATATGAATAGTGTCTAGTAGTGTGTGAAGATGACTTTATAAAAAAAAAGTAAGGTAGTCCTGACCAAGATCCCATGGTTCCATCACTCTGGGACTACATTATCAGTCTACCAATATCAGAGAGCTATTAGCCACAATGTTAGGGAGTCTGATTAATAGCCATGGGTTGCCTCACTTTAGATATCCTAAGTAGACCAAAGTTTTAGTGTAGGTATTATGGTGTAGGTGTTTATTGAATCATTTAAGTTGAACATGATTTATAAGACTACCCAATAATTTAATTTTATGGAGTAATCAATATTTAAATTTTTGGAGAGATTAAATCTATTAGAATGTAATAACTATAGGGGAGTTTGCTTGGCAAACATATGAATGGGCTTACATCCATTGGAAAGCTAGTTATGATTTTAAGAGTTCACACAAAAAATATATAGACTGGACTTACATCCTTTAGAATGTCATTTAGGGTTTAAATGTTCACATAAAGAAATAAAATATGGAATTACATCCCTTTGGAATGCTTGTAAGATTTTAGAAGTTTGCAAAATAAACAAAAGATTGGACTTACATCCCTTTAGAATGTTAGCGGAATTTATGTTCACATGTTGAACATATAGATTGAATTTACATCCCTTTGAAATGTTGATAGAATTTATGTTCGCATGGCTCACAAAATAAGTTGGAATTACCTCCCTTTGAAGTTCGAGTAAGATTTTAGGTGTTCATATAATGAATAAAAGATTGGACTTACATCCCTTTGAAATGTTAGTAGGAATTTAAGAGTTTGCATGGCAAATGTCTAAATGTTTCAATTTTATTCTGAGGGATAGTGCCTCGATGCTAGAGAAGCAGCACCATAGTGCAAGGGGGTCAATACCATGAAACTTGGAAGTTGGCACCTAGGTGTTTAAAGTTCAGCCTCGACACTAGAAAGTCAGCGCCCTAGTGCCGACAGATAGAAATATAGCTCTCAAAAGTAAATAAGGTACCACTTAGTAGTCAAAAAAGTGGCACAATGCCTTAGTACTTTTAGGATAGCGCTATGACATTGCAAGTGAGCATTTTGATCTTACAACTTGAGAAGGTAGGACTGCGGTGCTAGGAGGTAGTGCTATGAAGCTGGTCACAGTGCCTCGATGCTTTTAGAATAATACTGCGACACTGCCAAGTGGAATGTCAAAGGACTAAGATCTTGATAGCTTAGCACCTCAGCGTTATGAGTTAGGAGACTCTATTCTAGGATAATTTTTTTGTGTAATTTAATGATTCCCATAAAATTTTGGCAACATAATCACCTAGCAATAAAATGTTTTAAAATTTTTTAGTGCAACTCACTCTTCTCACTTATTTCAAATCCAAGATCAACGAAGGGAGGATTTTCATCTCACACCAGAATCAAGATCAATAGGAGAGGCCTTCATATTTTAAAAGATAATTTAATAGTTTAAATTTTAAGTTAATCTTAATTTTGGTAGAGTTTTAGCTTGATAATGCCTAGAATTTTATAGTTAATGCAATCACACTCTTGTCCCTTGTTATCAATCCAAGATTAATAGAGGGAAGATTATCATCTCACACTAGATTCAAGATAAATGGTGGAGGTCTTCAATTGCATATAAACTTTTATTTGCGATGGGTTGATTTTAGTTATCTCATGCGAGAAGGGAACTCTTCGTGTTAGAGGAATGGTCCGCCAAGGGAATGATAATGACTGAAGGGAGTGTGAAGCATGGGAAGAGAGAGTGTGTAGTGGAGAAAAGAGAGTGTACAAAGCATGTGAGAGTGGCTAAAAAGTAGAGAGAAGAAAGTAAGAGTGGCTAGCCCCCTTTTTATAAAAAACTACTCCCTTAGCTGCTCCTGCCCTCCCAATTGCTCCCGCTCTCCTAACCGTTCCTTCTATCCCCTTGGGCGGTTCACTAATAGGGATAGCTATTGGTGGGAGTGGTTAAGGCTTCTAGATTTTGTGGACTTATGGGGAGCGACACCAATAATTAGTAGATAGGATTGCAGTGTGCCTTGAATTGGGAATGCTTTCATCTAGTTTTTTTATTTGTAAATAAATTGATCTCCAATGAATGTGTCATGTCAATTAGACATGATGCATTCATTGATTTTCTTCTTTATTTTTTATATTCAAAACATAAAAAGGAGAAAGAGTATAATATTCGAGAAGTCAATAATCAAAATATTCATATATCATGAAAAACTAAAGAGATAAATAGTATGAGCTCGATAAGCCATAGTTGCTTGCCTCTCTCATGCATCATGGAGATGTTAAAAGGCTGCTTCCTAGTCATGAAGTAATAAAGAGAGAACCTGCTCAAGTTCAGACACCTGAGCATCCATCTGTGAACTATATTCTTTTATAATTGTTATGGCTTGTCTAACCATAGACCTTCTTTCCAATAAATACTATATTATCTATAACTCTCTCAATTTAACAGATATTTTAAGAAGTTTGATTTGTGCTCTAAAGAGCTCTCTTTAGTATGATCTCAAGATTTAGAGGTTGTGCTTGAGATCTTGGTAGGCTAGAGAAGCTTGATGCAAAGAAGTGTTAAGTAAATTCTCTGAGTGTGTCTGATAATAGCTATTGATACGTAGTGTGTAATGAGAATAATCCAAACTCAACATCTCAGCATAGGGACTCCCAAAGATGTAGCTCTTTCTTCTTTAAGGCTTAAAGTAGCATCACAATCTAATAAAGAGTTTGCCTCCACACATAAGCTAGAAAGCCTAGGTAAAACTTCTATGTCAACACTTAGTAGTAAGTGTCGTAGTGTTGTCACTATATAGCATAAGCTCTTTGAAGAGCCTCCTGAAGGTCTAGAGAATATCTTAGATATGAAGCATGAAATTTTTAAACTAATAAATGCCTCTGAGCTACATCTCTCAAATTAGAAGTGGGGTGATTATTTTCAGAAGAGTCAAGATCTACAGAGGAATCATCTTGGGTGGCACTCACTATCACCCAAGTTGAGTATGACATGAGTAACTCATAATCATCAGAGTATCAGATATTTTGTACATGGGTCTTCTTTCAATATGCATATGGTCATCATTGACAAACTTAGTAGAATGAAAACTAGGAAGTCACACTAGCATCTATTGGTAATACTAAAATGGCATCACTCTTTATTTTCTCTATTGATGGTTCAACCTCTAATGGTGGAGATGGAACATAAAAAAGAGTTATATGTTCCAACTACTCCAATATCATAATCAACTGACAGAGGAATTTGAGCATCCCTATTAGACTCTATTTGAACATGTGAAGGCCCTTAATGACACTTTTTATCACTATCTCAATCCATCTTATAACTCTTTAGCAACATGAACCATGTGTCAAAGGGAACACAAGTGTTGCACTAGTTTAGCTCTCCCAAGTCTGTGATTATGTACATGGAAGCCCAACACCAAAAAGGAAAAAAATAGTATGACAAATCCATAGCAACCTTGGTGACTAACTCCTATGTTAGTCTCTTGTGGAGCTACATAGAAATAACAACTAGTCCTTAGATGAAGCAAAAAAGCCCAAGCCATAGAAGCTACCTCTAAACACATGAACATTACCAACATCTTTAGGGAATAAGTGTTTGTTATATCAAGTATTTATGGTAGTTATATATGGGTGTAGCTTGAGTAAAGCCATAATGTTTAGTTACTCTATTGGGATTGTATCCCTCCAAAATCATAAACTTATGATGATGGTAGCAAAGCCAAGCAGGTCTCAGTCTGATGAGATATTTTGTAATGCATATACCCAAGCTTTGATAATAACAAAGGTGTACCTCTATCTTAAATAGAATCCATGAGTCTTTGACCCAAGCTCTGAGCAAAAAAACTATAAAAAGATGATCTGTTTCATATGTGCTATCAAAAAAATAAATACTTGAATTTGATCTCTAAAGTAAGGAGGTGTCTCAGGACAGCTGAAGGCTATTGAAGTATGAGCATGAATTCATCCATGTAGATAATTCTAATGAGCCTCTACATCATAGTGATGTGAGTTGGTCATGGTGCACTCACTCTGCTTAATCCATGGTAAAGTTATGCTAATGTGATAGGTGCTAGTGTAATCCTCTCAACATGAGCAAATAAACTAGCCATAAAGAGAGTAGAAGGATGGAAGAGTTCTGACCAAGGAACACAAAGTAGCATAACCAAATGACAATAAAGGCCAATAAGGATAATTCCTCGTCGATGCCTCGTGCTAGTCCATGTCAAGAGTTGGCTCCTCTTTCAAGCTCGAATCTAATGCTGAAAGATTATTTAGATGAATGAAAGTCAATATCAAATGGATCATCCAAGCATGCAAAATGAGATGAACATGCTGCTGCAAGAAGAAAGCTCTCAGACAATATATCAAGAATAATAGTATCGCTTCTTCTATGGACAGATCTTTTCTCTCTGAATAACCTCTAATATTTAGCTAGAGCATGATGAAGGATATATATATATATATATATATATATATATATATATATATATATATATATATATATATATATATATAATATATATAACTCCTCCCACTTTTGTTGACCAACTAACTGGTGCTGAAAGAGTGCATAATCTCAAGGAATGTACTCCTCATAGAGAATACCTAAAATAGGGAGGCCCGTTATATCATGTATATCTTCCAAGCAACTATCATCTCCTGTGGACTAATCCAACAAGTATTAGTGGTCCTATCTCAATGCTCTACTATGCAATGGTTCTAAGTGAAGGGAAGATGGCTATAGTCAAAGAGAGTGATACAGTTGCATGATATATGCCAGCTCTCTTAAGAATATCACCATGCATCTGTAATGATGGAAGACACAATATATGTAGCCACTAACAACTATAAAGGGGTGTCAAACACAAACTTTGGGTCCTAATCTTCTAGCTTATCATGTAATATGTGATGACCCCAAAGCAAAATCATACCCACAAAAGGAGCACTATCTACAATTGGTTGGAGTAGATCTTAATCCCCAAACTAAGGTTATCTATAACTTGCTCTAGAGGAACACCTTGATTGTGTCTCAACTTCAAAATAATCACCTAGTTAGAAGGATAATACCTAGATGGAAGCTATGAATCAAAGAGTGGAATGTAGGATGATTGAGCAAATGAATCTTCAAAATGTCTTTTCCTATCAACATACCCTGATGCCATAATAAATTATCTTGTAATCTAGCTAAATAATGCATATCATAAGCTTCAGTTGTGGCTCATATCTACTCCTCAGTGGGCTCAATAAAAGGCATATCATTTGTAATTTTCTAAGAAAATATTATAGCAAATATAAATAAAGACAAATATATAAATTTTATAAGCATCATGAAAAGCCAATAATATCTAAATTTATAAATATGGGCTTTTCTTTAGTCTTGTTTAAACTTTAAAGAGTTTAGATTTATATTTAGATTCAATCCCTTTGGACTTAATAGATTAAGATTTGTATTTTGATTTAGTTCACTCTAAATGTGTTGAATCTTGACTTATATTTAAACCCAACTTTTTTGGACATGTTCAATGTGTTTGGACTTAGATTAGCTCCCTTAGACATATTTAATTTTACTTTAGATTTAGATCCAATTTTTTCAGGCATATTGGATCTAAGCTTATATTTTAGATGTAGCCCCTATGGGCATGATGAATCTAATTTTGAATTTAGATCCGGGCCTTTAGGCATGATGAATCTAATTTTGGATTTTGATTCATCCCCTTTAGGCATGGTAGATCTAAATTTTAGTTTAGGTCTAGTCCCTTTGAACATTATAGATTTAAATTTTAGGTTTAGATCTAGCACTTTGGACATGATATTTGGTTTTGGTCCCTTTGGGCATGATGGATTTGAATTTGGATCTATCCCCTTGGGGCATGATGGATCTAGATTTAAATTTAAAACTGGCTCTTTTGGGCATGGTGGATCTGGGATTTTAGATCCAGCCCTTTTAAGCATGATGGATCTAATTTTGGGATTACATTCAGACCTTTTTGGCATGATGGATCTAATTTTAGGTTTAGATTTAACCCTTTTGGCCATAGCGGATTCTAGGTTTATATTTTAGATATGACCCTTTTCAGCATGATGGGTCTAATATTACATTTAGATCAAACCTCTCTTTGGGCATAGTGGATCTAGTTTGGATTTTAGATCTGGACCCTTTAAGCATTATGGATCTAATTTTATATTTTATCCATTTAGGACATATTGAATATAAGTTTAGATTTTCTTGATTAGATAAAGTTTCTCTTTGATAGAGAGTTTTTCTTGCATTACAAGTAATATAAAATTGCCTCTTGTTGAAAGGAAAATTTTTCTTTGGGATAAAAAATATTATTTCTCATACTTAAATGCTGATAATGATTTATCATTTTGGTCAATTAATTTAAAGTCAATTTTGACTCTTGTGTTTATAAAGAATAACACATTCAATAATTATGCATAATATTTTTTGAGATATTATCCATTTATAGGGGGCATAGACCTTTTGCCTTTCACATCAATGAGCTGATAAGCTCTCCCTTTATATACTTTTTCAATAATGTAAAGTCTTTCTTAATTTGAGTCAAACTTTCCCGATTCATTGATGAGGAATGATAGGCCTTCTTTGTACTAGTTTTAGTTCACCCATCTTGAAGCTTCTTAGGTGAACCATACAATAATGAGCTTGGGTCATCCTTGCTTATGTGTTTCTAGATTTTAATGGGCTAGTAACCAAACTTCATCTAGAGCTTTAAGCTCTTTAAGTTAGATTCGAACATTTTTCTCCATTATAAGTCCATTTTGGACTACAATACAGATTGAAGGTAATTCTACTTCAAGAGGAAGTATGGCTTCCACCCAGAAGACCAATGAGTACAGTGTTTCCTGCGTAGTAGTTTTATATGTGGTGCAATATGCCCACAAGGCCTATCTTAATTTATCATGTCATTCTCTTTTATTTCTAGAGAGAATTTTCTTAAGAATTTTGACTAATATTTTGTTGAATGCCTCTACAAGACCATTGAATCTTAAATTATATATCAAAGAATATCATCAATCTATCTTGTATTTTTTAATGAAGTGATATATTTTAACATTCTTAAAGGTGGTGCCATTATTGGATATAATTCATTGAGGTACTCCAAATCGGTAGACGATGTGGTCTTGAAAGAATTTTATAACATTGTGTGCTTTAACTTCTCTTAAGGAAATTGCTTCTACCAATTTTGAGAAGTAATTAGTGGCAACCAAAATGAAATGAAATTCTCTTAATGACAGAGAGTCTATCAGACCAATTATATCATTTCTCCAACTTTCAAGTGGTCATGATGTCGTTATTGGATTTAAGGAATTAGAAGGTTGATGTAATGTGTTTATGTGTATTTAACACTGACGACATCTTTTAGCATGTTCAATGTAATCTTAAATCATGTTATTATGGTATTTTAATTTGGAGTCATAAAGATACCACACATATCTTAGGGGATACTTATTGAAGTGATTGAGTGCGACATTGAGGTATGATGTACTATCTCAAAGATAGAAACATCATCCCATGATGGAGTCAATCACCTAATAAGGACTCCTAAAGCATATGGGTCTTCATATACACTAGAGATATTTCTTCTACTTTGCATGGATTAAGAAAAGCAGGATCTATTTTAAGTCAGGTTCTTTAGTTCACTATGGAAGCAAGCTTCCATAGTTAATTACATCCTAGGAAATAGGAATTTTCCAAGAATACTCTTGATTAAAGTAGTCAATGAGGGTCTCTAAATATTTCAAGGCTAAATTATCAAAGAATTGGTTATTATTAGAGATCAAATGGGATTGCTTGAATAGGAAGACTTCTTCATAAATTCCAAAAGGAGGATAAGTAGGAAGCACCCATGATACTATGAAGCCTAATGAGTGCTTCAATTTACCTTATAGTGAGGCTTTACATTTTTTAAAGAGAGAATTTACTTTTGTTTAAATTAGAATTTCATTAGAATGTTAAGGCTTATAATCTAACAACACAAGATTATGGAAATGCTTAAGAGGTGAGGACTTATACTCGCAGCCCAAAGGAAATTAGTAGCCTAGCCTAAACCTAAAATTCTTTAGTACAAGCTAAAAGCATGACCTAGGTCTAATTGAGAAAATGGGTTATAATGGTTTACATCCATGAGAGAGAATAGACATATCCCGACTCTTCTAGACTTATAATCACCTAGAGTGGCTGCCAGCTAATACCTCCTACACTTTAATACCATGTAGGCTAGTCTTATGTAGATGCAAGATAATTAGGTTGTTATTTAATTAGGAAAAATCTAGAATTCTAAACTCACTCCCTAAAAGACTAGATAATGTTTGTATGCAAACATGACTTAAACTAATGTTGAGGATTTATAAGTTTTAAGATCATTTGACACATTTATTTTTGGATGAAGGCTTGGGACAATTATGCCTATATGTGTGACAAAATTTAGTCATGGGATAAATCAATTATAGGATGTGTTCTCCACAACAAAGGATCGCCCTCAAAGGTCAAGCATATCCCCTATCGTGCAAGAATGGAGACCATCCATATTCAAGAGTGGCATAACATGATATGCATGGTGTGATAACATACAACATTCAGCTAAAGAGTTTCTAAATCTTTTATTTATCTTGTAGTTATGAATTTTTAGTGAGGATAGAAATTTTAATTTTATTCTAAAGAGCCTACCGCATCTAGGCCATACATCAAATCATCACATTTTAAGAAACCTATCAAAGCATGTCATTTCTAATGCACAAACTAAACACAACAATCAAACATATGAATTTCATGAAAGAATAAGAGGCTGGGATCGAGTATGGTCGTACACCCTGAAAAAGAGAAAATTTGATTAGCTAAGCTCTTCCCTTATACAACCCAGATTATAATTGAATATTACAATTAAAATAAGTGTTATGGGGTCTTCAATTTCTTGTTCTTCTTTCCTTTATTCAGATTCATTTTGCTCTAGGTTTCATAGGGCCTCCCAGTCTTTGCTTTCTAGCCACTACTCATCCTAAACCTCATAGCACTAATCTTAGTCCTATTATAAAAATTACATATTTATGGAAAATGAAACCTAACTACACCTACAAAATAGATGTTAGCTAAGTGAACATACATGCCAAATAATTGTATTTCATAAATTCAGATTTAACACCCCACCTATCCTAATTGGATTATGCTTAGGCATATAAGTAGCACCTTTTATATTTACTTATTATTACAATGGCTCTTTAGTATAATCCCTCGCAGAAAATATCATTAGGCTATTAGCAACCTAACACCCAATCTACGCACAAAGAATCTTAACATCCAGTCTAAAATATTACATCATAAAATAAAACACAACCCCATAACATACAAAGGTCTAACCTAACACTAAAATTGGTGACTTAACATTCTAATGTGTGTGCTAAGGTTTAATGTGGTGTGACTTGATTAAGCTTTAATAGTATGATTGTCTAAAGTTTAGAACTATTTAAGTTAAACATTAGGGGAGATTTCACTTCAAATATTTGAATGAATTGATTAATTTTAATTTACATTTTCTTATTTCATTTGATGCTTACTTAACATCTAATTACTATGAAGAGAAGAAAGATGTTTGACCCCCTTCATCCCTACCTAAGTTATTTTCTAAAGGTGTATTTTTATGACTTTGGTTTCTTTAGTGAACAATTTATAAACATTTTATTAAACTTAGCCTAAGTTAAGGTTAGTTTTAAGGAGTCCTGTTAAAACATGAAAGGCATCTTAGAATTAATAAAGTTGAGTCACTATTATATGAATAACATTCTACTACTTATTTCCATCATTAATAGCATGCACACTTATATATATATATATATATAAACATATACATAAGCATAGAAAGGAAAATCATGCCAAGGTTATATAAAAAAAAATCTTTTGTTCAAGTAATGCAAAATTTTATCTCAAATTCTGGTATATGTATACACATGAATAAAATTAAGCATGTACATGCCATTGTTAAATTAGAGAAGTGCTATTATCTAAGACCTCATTGGGGCTACTTAAATCCTCATGTTCTCGGGATGTCCAGACTATATACTTGCTAACTCAAACATATGTAAACATGCACATGAAACATTAAGACAAAACAATCATTTACCATCTTTAAATTATAACTAATTGTATGCTTTATTAAATATTTATAGCCAACATTAACTTAATTTTCACATTCTTATACATCATTATACTTTTAAAAATAATTTAGGATTTATTAGTGATAACATAATACCACCACTACAATAATAACAACAACAACAACAAGCCTTTATCCCACTAAGTGGGGTCGGCTACATGAATCCTTCATCTCCATTATGTCCTATTATGTGTCAAATTCTCATTTAAATCAAGCATACTAAGGTCATTTTTTATACATCTTAACCAAGTGTTTTTAGGTCTACCTATACCTTTCTTAACATAATCTAATGCATCTACTCTCTAACATTAATGCTTTATGTGTCCAAGCCATCTAAGGCGACTCTCTCTAATCTTATTTGCCACTAGAGCTACTCCAACTTTTTCTCGAACATACTCATTTCACATTTTATATCTAAGAGTAAAGCCACTCATCCACTTGAGCATCCTCATCTCTACAACACTTAACATAGTCTCATGCTTCTCTTTTATTGGCCAACATTCAGCACCATAAATCATTGCAGGTCTTACCACCATCTTATAAAATTTTCCCTTAAGTTTAAAGGGTACTTTCTATCACACAACAGATCAGATGCATTCTTCCACTTCGACCATCCAACTTGAATTCTACTAATAACATCTCCATCTATTTCACCATCATTTGAATAATAGACCTAAATATCTGAATCACTCACTGTTTTTAATGACTTGTTCACCTAATGTCACAACCCTACCACGAGAACTTCTACAACTAAAACTACACTCCATATATTCAGTTTTAGATTACTTAAATGAAAACCTTTAGACTCTAAGGTTGACTTCTATAATTCAAGTTTCTCTTGGACTCCCTCGCTAGCCTTATAAACAAAAAGATTGTCATTAGCAAAAGGCATACACCAAGGTACATCTTCCTATAAATGCCTAATAAGAACATCCATAACTAAATCAAAATGATAAGGACTTAAAGCTAATTCTTGATGTAATCAAGCTGAAATAAGAAAATATTTTATCAATCCTCCTTATGTTTGGACTCAAGTAATAGATATAGTATACATATCCTTAATGACTTGAATATAACCAATATTAACTCCTTTCTTTTTTAGAACTCTCCAAAGAACATCTCTTGAAACTTTATCATAAGCTTTCTCTAAATCAATAAATATCATATGTAGATCTTCCTTACTTTCTCTATACTTCTCCATCAAACCTCTAAACAAATGTATATCCTCCATAGTAGATCTACCTGGCATGAAATAAAACTGATTGTGAGAAACTTTTTTATCACATCATAGCCTATGCTCAATTACTCTCTCCCATAATTTTAATGTATGACACATTAACTTATTTCCTCTATAATTGCACACTCTTATGCATCCCCTTTATTCTTAAATATATAAACCATCAAACTCTTTCTCCACTCATCTAGCATCTTCTTAGTCTTTAAAATAACATTAAAAAGATTTGTATACTAAGAAATTACTTGATCTTATAAACATTTCCACACTTCTATTGGAATATCATTAGGTCCTACTATTTTTCCACATTTCATTTTCTTTAAAGCTTCTCTAACTTCAAATTTACTAATACGATGTCAAAAATAAAGTTCTCTATTTTTTCTTATGGTTTTAAGGTTGCTAAAATTAATCATATTTTCAGATCCTTCAATAAAAAGTTTATCAAAATACCTCATCCACCTATTTTCTATATCCTTTTCTAAGAAAAGCACTTTATGATTTTCATCCTTAATACACCTCACTTGAATTAGATCTTTACTTCTCCTATTTCTTTGGTTGGCTAACTTATACATACATCTTTCACCTTGTTTGGTATCTAATCTATTGTATAAATTACTAAAAGCCAAATTCTTTGCATCATATATTGCTTTCTTGGAATCTCTATAGGACACTTTATATCTTTCCCAATTCTCTGAGTTTTTGCACATGAACCAAGTTTTATAACAACAATTCTTATTTCTTATCTTTTCTTGCCCATTCTAACTCCACCACCAACTATTTTTATTAAAAGAAACTTTTCTTTTTGATTCTCCAAGCACATTTTTGCAACTTGTTTAATTTCACTTGTAAATTTTTTCCACATAACATTAGCTTCCTTATGAATGTTCCAATTTCTAAGCTCTTGTAGCTTGCTTATTATATATTTTTATTAGTATTTTTTTAAGTCCCCCCATTTAATCTTAGGATAATAATTTGATTTATTTTTCATCTTCTAATCTTTCATCTTAAAATATAAAACTAATAATCGATGTTGGGTACTTTAACTTTCACTTGGAATGACCTTACAATCCTTACAATCTAAATAATCTATTTTTCTTATCAAAAAATAATCAATCTGTGTTTTATTATATCCATTTTTATAATTAATAATATGCTCATCTCTTTTTTTAAATAAAGTATTAGCAACTATAAAATCATAGGCTAAAGTAAAATCTAATATAGTCCTATCTTCTTCATTAGTCACTCCAAATCCATAACCACCATGAATACTTCTAAAATCTTCAACCACTCTACCAACATGTCCATTTAAATCTCCTCCAATAAATACTTTTTCTTTAAAAGGTATCTTTTATGTTAATCCCTCTATTCCCACTTTCTTCAAGTGATAATAGCCACACCATATGATAATATTTATCCAACATGCAACTTAATTGAAACCATATTCTTTTAGTTCTCTTTTCATTTTGAAAACATGAACATGTAAAACAAATGGCATGCATGCTTATAATGATTGAAAAGAAGAAATTAAATATTACACATAACATACTCAATTACATTAAGTTCTAAGGACAATCAAGCCAAATAAATATTCTTTAAGACTAACCAAAGTTCTTATACGATTTGATTTTGATATTTGAGTTGTTAAAACCTAAAGAGGAGAGATGTTATTTAGTAGTTACCCCATCCCATGTTAGTGATTTGATATATTTAAAGAAAGAAATTAAATGGATTTTATGAGTTGATTAGGTTCAAGCCATTAAGCACATCAATTTAATTACCCTTTCCTAAACTACTTTAATTTAATTAACTACTTGATCATGATCATTCAAAGATATACTTGAGGAAAGAAAAATTTGCAATGCACCTAAAGGAATCTAATGCAATTAGGTTCATGCTTAAAAGTTAATTGGATTAAAGTAAGAAAGAATCTGAGTTAAATACTCATGATTTTCCTAGATCAATGGATTATGTTTTCTTTAATGACTTTATATTATTAAACACATAAGGGGAAATTAATAGATTATGTTTGAATTATGTAACCCAATTATTATAATTTTATTTTATTATTAACTTTCCTAATTATTCTCTAATTGTTACATATGTTAATTAACCCTCTTAAGAAAATACATTTAGAAAAATATTAGGAAAGGGGACCTAATTATTTCTCCTTACTATTCCCACTATCCATAATGATTAATTATCATTAATTTTTTAATTTGTACTACTCATCAATTTTAATAATTATTTAATTTATAAAAGAGGGAAATTAGGATTAAAATTCCAAATTCTCTAAATTACATGGTAAATAATTCAAATAAAATTATGGGAGGTAGAGGACATCCCATGGAATCATCCCACCAAATTTGGAATTAATTGGCCAAGTAATTTTGCCTTAATTAAGATAATTAACTTAAGCTTCAAACTTTATTTAGGCACTATTCACTAGGCATAAATTAGGGATTTTATTTTTTATAAATTCTCCTCTACTAACCTTTCCAAAATAAGTTTATTAGCATTTTTTAGATTTTTTTTTCTACAAATAGTTATGATTTTTTAAAGTTCTAGCCATTTAATTACATTTTTAAAGCCTTATTAACCCTTTAAAATGTCGGCGCCATGCGGACGCTATCACATGCTTTCCACATGGCACCGTAGTATTGGTTACTTAAATCATCCAATAGGGTAGCTAACTCAGTGGCGGTGGATGTAGTTTCATCTCGACCATCCAATCTTGGATCGGACGATTGAGATTAATCTTTTAATTTAGAAAGGATTAAATCAAAATTTCTAATGTGATTAATCACAATAGTTCATTCCAATCATGCAGAATGGACGGTTAGTGATCCATTATCGCATAAGCACCGGAAGAAGGATACCATCCACCTTTCACCACTCGATCCATGCTTATTAGAGCTCATTTGATGGCAAAATTGACTCCAAAGAGATCACAGATGACTTAGGAAGATCCTATGGTGGAGATCCCCTAAAAACATGATTCACTTCAGAAAAAGACCAACACCTAGGGACCAAAGCCATGATTGTTAGATTTTTACCTCGTCAGAGCTATAGACCAGTGGTCTGCTAATAGAGGTAGCTTCATCTTGAAGAGATGAAGCCCTATTAAGAAGATCATTTTGCCTCACCAATCACTCTGTGGATCAAACATGTCAAAAAGCTCATCGGAGTTGATCTTGGGACATCTTCCAGTGGTCAAATTGCTTAGGAAGCGATTCATTTTAGTTCACTGGAGTGAGGTGAACGTGTGGGAAAAGTTATTTTGAGTTTGGTGGAGGTTTAGGAAGTTTGGATGGAGCTCTCAGGTTCGATCGGGAGTTGGTCTCACCAGTGGTGGAGTGCACGAGGAGCTCGGGGGAAGGTATGGGACTACGTGCAATACTCTAGGGACTGCTTAGTTTGAATTGATGGAAAGGAGTATACTCTCCTCCCCAGCTGAACTAAGGGAAAAGATAGGTTTAGCCTTTGGCAGCCGTTCCGCCAGGGTAGGTGGCCGGAGATGGTAGGGTACTGCTAATGTGGCTAAGGGTGAGAGGCTAAGGTAGTGTAGTGAGCTGCCATGAGGTGTACACTCTTCCTTAAATGGACCAATGGATTATCATGGGTGATCTCACCCTCTCTTGGTCAAAGGCTGAGCCCAACAGCTTTGAGTTAGGTTAGGTCAGTGGTCCTCTTATCTAAGAAGAGCCAAAGGTGGCTGCCATGGGGTAAAGGGGTGGAGAACTCATCTAAATGGAAATTTTATCCCATTTGGGTGGCTTGGTTCAATGAGTTTGACCTAAATATGGTTCGCCATGGGTTTGGCCCACTTGGGCAGGACCATGGTGACCCAAGGATGAATCATGCTAAGTTTGGTTGGGTTTTGATCAATTTGACCCATATGGGTCAAATGGGTCAAATTGGGCTAAGTTGATCATTTTGACCAAATTTGGTTAAAAGAAATAACTTGGGCGAGTTCAATTGGTCATTTGGAGTGAATGAGTGTGATTGGTTTGATTCAATTTGTGTTTGATTTTGAATTTGGCCCATATGGATTAATTTGGGTCAAATGGGTCATGTTGACCAATTTGACCAAATTGGCTAAATTGGCTTGAGCATGGGTTAGGTATATGTTCAATTGATCATTGTTGGTTGATTGGAATAGTTTATTTGAATTAATTTGAATTATGGACTGAATTTAGTTCAATTTGACCTTTTAGGTCCAATTGGGCTAAGTGGGCTAATTGGGTTAGCTTAACCAAATTGGATCTAATTGAAGGTTAGAATTTGTTTAATATTGAATTAGTGATTGGTTTAAAGCATTGGTTTCAACAAATTTGGTCTAAGATGTGATTTGGTTCAATTTGATTCTTTAGGCGAAATCGGGCTGACTTGGGCTAAAGGATCTAATTGGCTTGATTAGGTTCAATTGATTGTAGTGGAGTGTTCAATAATGACTTACAGTCATCAATGGAGGGGTTAAATGACTTGATTTGATACAATGGAAGTTTAATTGGAGTTTGGTTCAATTACCCCTTTTAGGTCACTTTGGGTCAAGTGTTTTGGTTAAGCCAACTTGGACCAATTGGCGTTATGGATGGTTGGGAGTTGTTCGACAATAAATTTGAAGTTGGTTGGTGGCTTTGATTATAATTGAATTAGGCTTAATTTTTTTTTGGCTCATTTGAACCCTTTAGGTCAAATGGGTTAGCTTGGGTTTATCACCTTCCTTTGGTTCAATTAGCTTGATTGTAAGTGTTAGCATGGCTTGAAATGATCTAATGAATAATTGAAGTGATTAAGAAAATCAAATTGGACTTAGTTTGTTTGAATGGGTTTGAATTGAGTAATAGGATCATGGTGGAGTTAACTCAGGTTAAGGTCCAAGTTAATTTATCTTTGAGCTTGGATTATAAACCAAATTCAATTAAGATTATTTGAATAGGTTTGAGGTTGGTTTAGCTCCATCTACATGAGCTTAAGTTTAGATGAGTGAATAGGTGTGAGTTTTTTTTAGGTTTAGGTTATAGGATAGGTGAAACCTATTTATCCTAAGGTGGATTCTAAGCTTAGGGTTATACCCTCTAAGTCTCTAAGCTTAAGTTTAGTGACCTCTTAATCACTAGAAGTGTCCTAGCACTAAGAAAATCCAAGTGTCTAGAAGGTTCCTAGATCTAAGATGAGAAAGATTAACCCTCACTCCAAAAGTGAGGTTAATAGTCGGGCTAATAATATCCCATTTATTTAAGTTTGATTTTCATCTTTGGGCCAGATTGATGTGTGCCGCATAACTCTTCATGAACTTTAGCCATTACTATATTGGCTTCATCTAATCCTAGGCATCGTAGCCACATTTGGTCAAATGAGCAGTGATATAATGTGTTGTTCACATGAGCATATTGTAACACTCTTTATGAAATTTGATGACCTTTTGATTTTTTTTTTGGTAAGCCACCACCTTTAAGATAAGTAATAAATGGCACTCCCCAATCATCTTCTTTAATTATTATTAAAATCTCTTAATTTTCTTTAGCTTTAAAAGCTTGAAGAAGGGTCGATGCTAATGCTAATATGCTTTGGACTATTATTGTAATTTATTCTCCTTAAGGGTCTGTCATTTCTTTAGCTAATTTAGCTAATACGCTGGCTTTACTATTTTCCCTGCATGACACCCTTCTAATTATTACTTTAGAGATTTGTTTTAGATGCTCTACAATAAAGCATTAATTTAGGCTTATTTATCTTCAATGTCCCTATTATTTGTTCGATTATGAGTTAAGAATCTCCATAAATATGAAGTTTCTTAATTTTTATATGAATTGCTAGCTCTAGGCCCATAATTAATGCTTCATATCCAGTCTCATTGTTGGTTCAAAGCTCAATCAGACAAAATGAATATCATAGTATGCCACTTTGTGATATGACAAATATTATACTAATTTCAACTTGTATTATATGTATTTTTTGTGGTAATTGACTTTATTGATGAAGCTCCATCTAAGTAAAGCTCATATTTTTATAATTGTTGAGCTTCTTCCACCTCAAAGATCTACTCATCAGGAAATTCATCATTGAGTGGAGAATTTGCTAGAAAAGGATGAGCGGCTAGAAAGTTAGCCAAAGCTCACCTTTTATTGCCTTTTATAGAACATATGTTATGTCAAATTAGAGCAATAAGACTGCGAGTTTACCAAGTGACCTATTTGAGTAGGCTTAGTCATTTGGAATTTAAGAGGATCGAGATATCAAAGTTATCTTGCGTGATTACATGTAGTGATGTATTTTCTGAGTAGCAGATATCAGTGCTAAATATTGCTTCTGAATAGGAATGTATCTTATTTCAGCTCCTATTAAACATTAACCTATATAGTAAAGATCACTTTCTTACCCTTCTTCATTATTCTTAGCTAATAGATCTCCAAGTGATTCTTCTAGGGTTTCAGTATATAATATCAATGATCTTACTATTATTGGTGCCACTAAAATTGGGGGATATAATAACTATTATTTTAGGCTATCGAATGCTTCTTAACAAGCATCATCCCATATAAAAGGTGTATTCTTTTTCATTAATCGAGTAAAAGGTTGACATCTCCCCAAGAGATTTGAAATGAACCTCTTGATATATTCTAACTTACCTTGTAGTGAATGTAGTTGCTTCAAAGTCTTAGGTGATGTCATTTCTATTATTACTATGATTTTAGAGGGATCAATTTTAATTCCTCTATGACACAAAATAAAGCTAAAAAAATTTTCATAAGTTACACCAAAAGCACATTATAAAGGATTAATTTTTAAGTTGAAACTTTAAATTCTATCAAATACAATTCTTAAATCATTTATGTGCTTATCTTGGGCTTTGCTTTTGACAACCAAATCATCAAATTAGCATTTTACATACTTATGTATAAGATCATCATAGATACAGATCATTTCCCTTTGGTATGTAGCGCTTGCATTTTTCAAACCAAACATCATCACTTTGTAGCAATAAATGCCAATTGGTTGTATGGAAGGACATATATTTTTCATCTTCCTGAGCCATCTTAATTTGGTTGTACCCTGATGGACAATCCATGAAGGAGAGCATATAATAGTTTGATGTTTTGTCTACCATGAGTTTTACATTGGGCAATGAAAAATCATCTTTTAGGCATGCTTTATTTAAATCCCTAAAGTCGATGCAAACTCAAAATTTCTTATTATTCTTCTTTACAAGAACAATGTTGGCAATCCAGTCAACATATTTTTCTTCATGAATGAATGGAGCTTCAGTAACCTTTTTAGTTTCAACAATTACTTGCTCTTCGATTTCCAATTGCATTGCATTGATGTTCATTTTATAGGCGGTACATCAGTTTAATGACAAGTTTATGTAGAGCTACATCTGGCGATAAGCCTGACATTTCACTATAATTACATGTGAAATAGTATGTTTATTCACAAAGTGGTGCTTTTAATTCTTCCAATTTTTTATGTGAGGTTAGCACTAACAAAGGTTAGCTTAGGCTCCTCTTTGATTGCCTTCTTCGAATTATTTTGGGGCATCTTTAAGGTCAATTATCAATTCTTCTTTAGGTACATTCTCATTTTCATTTGAAATATCTCTTTGTTCATTTGATGCTTCAAATGAAACCTCTTCTTTTTTGGATATGGGATAATATGAGCTTGTTAGGGGAACTATTGAAGCATTACATCCCAATTCCCATGTATTATATTTTCCATATCTTATAGAATTTTTGATATTATCCCTTCGCCAAAGATTATTAAAACTCGGGCTTGTATACTTGATTATATAGGTTGGACATTATTCTAGACCAGCTTTTTTAAAGCCAAAGAGAAGTATTGACAAATAATTATTGAAATGTCTTCTTTCTCAAAATTATCCTCTTCATACAATGTTGTGTGGGATTTACAACTTGCCCTTCTATTTTGTAGAAAAGGATTCCACATTCAAGATAGTCTTTTCTAGGAGAAATAAAAAAAATTAACTATTATATTTTTTTTCTTTTCTTAGATATGTTAAGGTTTTTATATGTGCCCTTGGCACATATGGGAAAAAGTTATGACACAACATAGATTTTAGGAATTTATTATTTGAATGATCAAATGCATCATTTAGGAGTAAACATATTATCTCAAAAGATAAACATGATATCCTATACTAGATTCGATGAATTAATAAAAGACTCCTAAGGCTAATGGGTCTTTAATATACCAAAGAGTTTTTCCTTGAATTACATGAGAAATAGAGCAATGTTTATTTTAAACTAGGTTCATAGTTTCATATAAGGGCAAGCCCTCATTGTTTATTACATCTTAAGAATAAAGGATCTCTTCCAATGAATACTCTCAATTAAAAAAATAAGGTATTATTTTTATGGATTTCTAAGCTGGATTCTAAGGGAGCTGATAATTTGGAATTTCAATTGGGAAAGCTACAAAGTGGGAAGACATATTTTGGGAACCTAATCAGGATTGAGTAATAAATGTTTGTTGATATTGGGATGCCAAGTAGACTTTTCAACTATCTTATAATTGAGCGTTAAATTTTGGAAATTAAATAAAATTTTGACTTGACATTTTATTAAATATTTAGGACTTATATTTTAGCAGCACATGACTATTGAAATGCCTAAGATTAAAGATTTATTCTAGTATGATGCTTTAGAACCTAAGTCTATAACTACTTCTGACATAAGTCAGATGCTTGACCTAACTTTAGTTTTGGGAATTATTTATCATTCTTTTCATTTGAGAGAATAAACCTATCCTTGACTCTTCTGGACTTATAACCCACCTAGAAGGGCTATCAGCTAACACCACCTAAGCACATTTTTAATTCATGATGCTAAGTCTCATGTATGTAATATGGTTGGGTTGTTGTATTTTAGGAAATAATTTAAGAACCTATACTCACTCCTTAATCCCTAAGATCATGTAGTGTATGATATGCACTTAACTAATGCATTTTTTTTTTTTTTTTGCTTTTAAATATTTTGACCCATAATTCATTTAAGATCTTAGGGTATACATTTTATGCCTAGATGACATGCAAATAGAAGTGGTCATGGGCCAAATCAAGAAGAAAATGTAGACTTCCCCAAGAAGGTGGTCATTCTCATAGGTCAGATGCCCCTTATGTGTAATGGGTGAAGTGCCAAATTCATGGAGTTAGAGCAAAATGTTAGATGGTTTGTAAAAGCTAGTTATTTCTATTTCATTTTAAGTTATTCCTAAGGCTTACTTAATAAGAAGTTTTGAGTTTTTTTATTATTTTTTGTTTAAGTTGCTTAGATTTAGGTTGGGTAGAAAATTTAGTTTTCTTAAGAGCTTAATCATCCAGGCATTCATCACAGAAAACATAGCATAGAAAAAAACCAAGAAAGTTAGGTTGATTCTATTATGCATGCAAAATAAATTAAGCTAATTTAAATTAAAGAACAAGCCAATCTGGCTTGGTGCTGCTTTACACCTCAGAATAAAGACAAAATAGGAAGCTGAGCTCTACCCGTATACAACCTGGCCAAGAACTATAAGTTGAGATCTATGGGGGGGCTTTTTTCCAGGATTGTCTCCTTCTTTAGGGACCTCCATTGGGCTTCACAAGGGACCTCTGCACCTATCTACTGGTAGTCATCGCTTGCTATTTCTAGACCCCATAGATCCAAACCTAATTCTAAGCTCAAATTTATATTTAAAATTCAAAAATAAATCCTAAGCCTTACACAACAGAAGTTAGGAAAATACAAACAGCACACATCAATTATATTTTACAAGCATATGGGCTTAACATTAAAAGCTTGCTAGGCCCAGTTATCCTATTAGGATATGCTAAGGGACTATTCAACACCTGGAAGCAAGCAAAAATTTTATAACTTATTTTACAACTATCCCTTTTAGCACAAGTATCTTAATTAATCAATTTTTATTTAGATATCTTGATTTAAGTTAATTTACAATTTTAACTATTATTCTTTAGAAATTTTATTGTTCTTTTAATTTCTTTTAATTTGATTTATTATTCATTTTTTATGTAGTGTTTATATTAAATTAATATTTGTTTTATGTGCTTTGTGTTCATTTAGATTATGTTATTTAAATTAATGTTCTTCATTAGTTTTATATTTTATTCATTAATGTTATTATACTTTAGTTTGGTTAAACAGTTATGTTTAATTTTATTTATCCTTATATTTCATCTTTCATCATTAAGTTTCATTAGGCATTAAGTTATATTCATTTTATTTATTTCTTTTGTTTTATTTAATTTAGGATAATTGGATTTACTTATTACATTTGGTTGTATTAATTTTATACATTTATTCTATTCCAGTTAATTTCATTCATTTATCTTATCAATATTTATTTTCATTAACTTGAGTAAACTTAACATTCAATCTTAATTTGGATATCATTTAATTCATTATGTTTCAATTTTATAACCCATTTATATAATTTTTATCTCTTTTATTTCTATTTAAATATTTCATTAACCCTCCTAATGTTTGATGATGAACTTATATTAAAATAGTTGATTTCAAGTTATGGTTTCATATGTTATGGAATGGTTCAATTTTTTCAGTTAACTTAAGAGATATGATAATTCTATTTAAGAAGATTATTTTTATCATTTGGTATAATGTGATTACCATTACTAACTATAATCTAAGTAGTCTAAAGAAGGGTTATTTTTATGTGTATTAAACTTACCCTAGGTTACTTTAACTCTTATATCATTTGAGGATTATTCAAACTTAATCTAATTAAGTTTGTTTACATTTATATTTGAAGCTACTTTTTTCCTTAATCTAAAAGGCCTTATTGTTGATAGGTTATAAAGCTCTGAGGTTAATGAATTTTATATTTCAGTTTATTAGTAGATTTATCATGATTTAAGTGATTATTAACTTTGGAGTTTAATTAATATATATTTAATCAATTATTCCTAATCCTTAGCTCATGTTTAATTAAAATCTTTTACTTTCAGATTATTTGGGCATTTTATTTAAGTGTTCTAATGTTAATTATCATATTTTCAGTTTATATCATGGATTTTCTGATTTTTGTGATTTTATTTATTATTTCGTTTAAATTGACCTAGAGACTTGGAAAATCAATAATTCATAATCCCGAGGTCAAATAGATTTGAATTTTTTGTAGCAATTAGGGTTCCTTGCTAATTTAAGTTCCCTAAAATTTCATCTTAATCAGATGTATTTTATAGTTAATTAAGGTTTTAATTATTACATTAAAGCTTAAATTAAGCCTAATTTTAAGATAATTACTTAGGGGTTTTATTTTTTCCAAGATTCCTTTATGAATGATGCATCTATAGAGGGTTTATTTATATTTTTTGGATTCTTGGTTGATTTATTATGATTTTCCTAAGTTCAAGTTGATTATGTAAATTAATTAATTTAGTTAAATACCAAATTATGTCAGTTTTATGATTTATTAAGTTTCAGTGGGGTTTTTTAGTTTATTTAAGTTAATTAGGATGTGTTATGATTTTTTAGATTATTTTCATGCTTCTTCTAATTTATTCGATTCATATTTAATTTATTTTTATAAATATTAGGGTTTCTAATTGGAAATTTTATAAATTTACATTTATTCTTCAATAAATTATGAAAAGTTCACCTAATGTGTATCTTAACACCAATTTCAATTCCCCAAAGCTTCAAATCATTTTGATCAATGATTTGGGATTAATTTAGGTTTGATTATTTTTATTTAAACCCAAATTAATGTAAAAATACCCCCACGAAATTTAGGGCTTTTGGTTTTAATGGAATCCTCTCTTTGAGATGAATTTGTAGAGCCATTGTTTGCATTTTTTAGCTTAATATTTAATTTATTATGATGTTTTAAAATTTTAACTATTTTCTATTATTTTTTAATTAAAAAATGCTGATTTTTATTTTTTATTGTGTTAGATCCACGTGAATCCGACCTGTCATCATTTTCAATAGTTATTGAAATTTGTCCATGTGGAACCCGCATTGGCGGTGGATGCGATTTTGGTTCGAGCCATTCGATCAAAGATCGGACGGCTCAGATCATTCTATGGATATCCTATAGGGATTAAATCAATTGTTCCAGCTAAATTTGTGGAGATTTTACCTCCTTAGGTGATGACCAAAGCTGAGAGTCGTTTGTCAAATCAAGGTGATTTCTTGTGATCCAACTGTTGAAATCACTCGACTTCACTTTCAAAATAATTAGTGAACTAAAATGAAGGAATCTATATGGTTTGATTTCCCTTGAGATCAAATTCACTTTGAAAATGACCAAAATTGAAAGCTTGAGGGATGGCTTTAATGACATACCTTGATTCTGTGATCTCTGGTGGTGGGGTTGACTCGAATAGCTTTAGAATGATATGACAAAGCTTTATGAATAATCAATTAGGTTACCTCCTTGTGGATCAACCTTTGGACCAATGCATAGATGTATTCCTGTGAGATTGGTCATTCTTTGGCTTCTCGACGGTGAGGGAATCGGGGTATAGGTGTGCTCAACTTCATTTCACTTAAGGAAGGTTGTGGAATGGTCAATTTTGCCTGAGGATCACTCTCTCTTGACTTGCCATTAGAGGCCAAGAGCCTCTTATGGTTTTCTTCTTTCTCTTGGTCGGTAGGGATGATTGATGGCCTTGGAGGCTAGCTCTAAAGATGATGAGTGGCTTAACACTTGTCTAGAGGTGGTGAGATGGATAGGCAATGAGAATGAGGGATTAGGGGAGTTGGATTTGGCTTCATTCTCTGCTTGCTTGCCATGGCATATTCTATCATTTTGGATTTTAGTTGTAATTATTTTAATTGCTTAAACTTGTTTTCAATCCCCCATAACCCATCTCATCATAGGTTTGGATGTGTTTGGGTGGGTTTGAATGGGATTGGTTCGAGCTTGGGTTCAATTATGACATTTAGGGAATTTTGATGTAACTTAACCTAGCTTAGGTCATTTGGTGGATTATCACTAGATTAATGTTTCAATTACGTCAATTTAACCCTTTATGATGTTTCTAGTTAGTGGGTTTCATGGAATTTATAATTTTTTATGGAATCTATAAATATCGATAGTATTCTTATGCCACTCATTGGCTTAGACTACCATTTGTTCTGTTGGATGTCTTGTCCATTTCATCCTTCGACAAGTGTTGCCAACATCCTTTCTTGGTTCTAGAATCTATTGTTAATCACCAGCTAATGAGTAGGTTCTAGATCCTCCCGTTGGATTCCCCAACTGGTCAATTCAATGAAATTTAATTAATCACTAAATCCAAAAAAAATACTTGATCATCTCCTAAAACTAATTTTTATACTCAAGCAGGATAAACTAGAATCATGAATATTCAAAATTCATAAAATCTTCCAAACCCACTCAATGGTGTGGTTTGAAGCTCAAATAAGAATCTCTCCTAATCTTTCAGACCCACCCATCATAGCTCTATCTAATGAGTGTGGGTCTAAAATACTAAATCTATGAACTTCATATAGATATTCAATGTTGCTCTCTCTCAACAAGATCAGTAACCCTTATAACAACAACCAACATACATCAAGGCACTATGTCATCCAACAAGCTCATTTTCTTCTCTGCCACTAGTGTGGATTTGGTCGAGGATTAGGCCTTCCTGACCAATTCTCCTATCATTAAGTTTGGATTAGACTTTTATAATTTCAAGGTCACCTGTGATACCCCAGCCCTTACTGTAGTTAATCATGAAGAGGTAGGGGATAAGAAACCTCTTTTATAGTTTGACCTAAGATCAGAGGTAGGGTTTCCCTCATTAAAAAAAAAGTTTGTTGAGGTTCCCACTTTACCACAACCATCTTTTATTTCCACCACTAGTAGAATGGCAAAGATTGAGGCAACACCCAAGATAGCCTCAACCTCCAAAGGGAAGGACAAGATTAAGCCAATAATTATCCCATCTATCCTTGAGTTAGATTCTTCATCTCATCACGTTCCATTCACCAAGACTCAGAGGAGGAATAAGAATAGAAAGTTAAAAAATATATATGAGAGGATGTCTCAAGAGGTACACACCTCTTCTCATATGGCTAAGGGTGGGTCCTCCTACGAGACCTTTCCCTTTCTTTAGGGAAGTAGGTTTCACCAACTCCTTGCATGTAATGGAGAAGATAACATTGGACGCATCACTACAACACACTTACATCTGTTTAAGAATGAGACACCATCTAGGGATAGGAGGGGAACACCCTATACTAGTATGAGGTTAGTTTTTAAACATATGGGAATGAAGCACAAATGGTCCGAGTCTAAAGTAGTGAGAAGCTTAAGAATAGCCATCCCGAGAAGTGTTCAAGATCATATGAGAAAATGGAGGTCCACAAAGGCCGAAGTAATAGTTCAGGCTGCTAGAAACAAAAGGGGGAGGTTTGCTAGGTAGTCAGTAGTCTCCACTTTAATGGATAGACACCATAGTTTTCAGCAGTCTAGCCATGTAGGTGAATCAAACCAGATTGTACTCATTGGGATTGACCTAAAGAGGCAGGAATCTATAGAACTACAGTCAGTGCGGTCACCACCACATCATTCTATTCATGGATTCCCCTCTCCCGTTCAAGTGACAACATCTGAAGTCTCTACAACACATCAAAAGTAGTCTAAGGGAAGGCATGCTCCACCTCAAGTGATTTGACTACAAACTACAACCTAAGGACCAACCTTCCTCTTCTCTTGCTAGT
Organism: Cymbidium sinense; assembly: GCA_021442155.1. Taxonomy (NCBI): domain Eukaryota; kingdom Viridiplantae; phylum Streptophyta; class Magnoliopsida; order Asparagales; family Orchidaceae; genus Cymbidium; species Cymbidium sinense. The sequence continues at coordinate 65,952,575 of CM038231.1, forward strand.
GGTAGGAGGTCAGGCTCTCTTATTTGACCTCTTATTTTACCAACATAGTTAAGGCCTCACCATGATCACCTGATGGATGGAAGGAAAAAGAGGAGGAGCAACTAGTTTAGACATAACCTAGAGTGGTAGATGAATAGGAAATTCATGAAAGAGATCAGATGTAGGTAAAGGATCCAGTTACTTGTAATGATCACTCAGTATATATCCCAATAGTCCCAGGTTAGGTAGATGATCGATCTTTAGAAGACATACAAGAGGGCTATCGCACTACAGTAAGAGAGATAGTCGGGGATGATCTCTTTGATTGAGATAGTGACATGATAGACTTAAATGCTAATGAGGATGATCTTCTAGATGATACAATAGAGATACATATGGTTGACACAAGAGGGTCATTGCATAAACAATAGCAACACCCCTAGAATGTACAAGATGTTAAAATTAAGGAAGGCAAGATGCCTAACTTAACTCAACAACTATTGAACCAACTAAGATAAAAAGACAACCAACTCAGTCAAATGGAGTGAAGGGTGGAAGAGTTGATGTTTGTATTCCTATCTCTTCTAGGACAAACTCCAGTCCCCCAAGTTATACCTATAGAGGCAGATAAACCAGAGCTAGTGCATATAGTGGATAGAAATGAAAGCACTATTCCTTTAGATGAGGACATAGGAAGTTTGCATAGGAAAGGTATGGAAAGTGTAGCTCTTCATGAGCTAGATATCAAATAGTAGATGGAACAACAAGTTAAGAAAGTATTGGTGAAAACCCAAAGGTCTCATTAATTACAAAGGATAGACCTTGCCTAGAGGAATTTGATGTAGTGCAGTATCCTAAAGGGTTGTGACGCCATCTTTTAAATTTTTTTACGATTATGGGAACCCACGACAACACATTGCCCATTTTCGAGCAAGTTATTATGATGCTGGAGGCAGTAATGCTCTTTTGTCTAGACAATTTATTAGTAGCCTAGCAGGTGTAGCATTTAATTGGTATGTCAAATTGCCCAATGGTTTAGTGAACACTTTTATTGAGTTAGAGTAGCTATTCATTAAGAGTTTTATAGGAGTCCAACAGAAGGTGACCATAGGGGACCTAGTAGTTGAAAAATAAAAACCCAATGAGTCCCTGATTGATTATGTTCTTAGATTGAGGAACCTTAGTATGAAGTGTCAACCTCAACTTCAAGAGCAACATGCCATAAATTCTGCTTAAGAATATCTATGGCCCAATGGCATTCATGCTCAAAGGCTGCACCATCAAAACTTTTGAGAAATTGATCCGTAAAGCAGCCAACCTTCAGAAATAAGCTAAACAGTTATCATTTTTAGACCAATCCTATAAGCCAAAGCCATAGAAGGTGTTAGAGAAAAGACCTAGGATGTCCTATATAGCTAATAAAGGGAAACAACCCATGCAAGTCCAACCCGAGAGACCTAGGTTCCAGCCACCACCACTTCCACCTCCCATGCAGCAAAGAGACGGTACCCTTACTAGCAATCAGGTAGCTACATTCCACCTACTCTTACTAAAAAGTTAAAAAATCCTTATTCATTTAAGAGGGAGGCAATAAAAAAAATTTTTAAGAATCTCATCAAGAAGCCTGATTTCTAGCTACCTGAACCTCAAAGGCTTAAGGAAGTAGCCAAGAGTGATGATCCTAATTTTTGCCATTACCATTGTATGCTTGGACATGTCTTAAAGGATTGTATTACCTTCAATGATTAAATCGAGCAAAGCTACAAATCTGTATCCATAGTGATACCCAAAGAATACTTAGTAGAACATACCATTAGTTCTATCAAAGTAATCTCTGGAATCATTTGATCCTCTCAAGACTGAAGAAGGTTGGGATATTTTTTTTATCTCGAACCTCTTGTAAATTTATTTCTAAAGTAATAAAATTCTCTATGCAGGTACCTGAACCAACTCAAACCTCCACACCATGGTAGGTTTGCAAGTTATGAAGGCCAACTCAAATATGAGAAATGCTAAGCATAAACAACCCATACAGACCCAGGATACATCAGTAGAAGCATTGCTTATCACTTCACCTACATCTACTTTTAAGTGCACAGTGTTTGCAGATGAGAGCGTCAAGCCACTCTTGTTGCTTACTCTCTATGACTTTTATTTTGTACCGCTAGAGGTGAATAAAGTAATAAAAAAGAATTTTGCTTATGTTTTGCCTCTTTATGGTGAAAATGATTCTTATAATATCAATCCTAATGATAACTCTCCAAATCTCAATAATCAAAATGATTCTAATCAGGTCTTTTCACATTATAACATCACTTTGATAATGACATCCCTATCTTAAATCTTTAGGGAGCCCTTATTGAGATAGAGTTGGAGTCATCTGACTCTGAAGATCCAGTAGGAGAAGCTTTGGGTGCCACTATGATTCCCTTCATAGAAGAGATTATAGAAATTTACCTCCATAGTGGTAGAGTTCTTCCTCCTAGGATGGCGCATCAAGATAAGGGAAAATAAGCCATTGGTTTTAGTGAACAAATGGACCTTCCACAAGATGCTCCAGTATAGGATATGCTTGTGGATAATTAGCCTAAAGTTGACTATAATGTCCTAGCCCATCTTAGAAAGTTGTCAACTAGGCTAAGCATATATGATTCCCTCATCTTATCCAAATAGATGAGAGAGTCTTTGATCAAGGCTCTTTTATATCTTAAGATATGCTTAGCTCTGCTGATCGCTACTTCTTCAATAGAAGAAGAGGATTGTTACATCAAAGAGGTTTCAAGAGTTACCTTCTTAGATGAAGATATGCTCCTATGGACTATTGACCACAACCGCCCACTATATATATATATATATATATATCAATAAACATAGACAACTTTATATTATTCAGAGTACTTGTAGACCCTGGTACATCAGTCGCCATCATGAGTCTAAGAACCCTTGCCTACTCGAGGATCGACATCATTGGGCTTAGCTTTGATAAGATGATATTGAAAGGATTTAATGAATACTATGAGAGGGCCTTGGGCTCAGTCACATTGCTATTACAAATTGGTGACTTGAAGACTGAGGCAAAGTTCCATATTGTAGATTCGGACACATCATTTAATGCTTTGTTGGGAGACCCTGGATGCATAAAAACAACATGGTGGCATCCTCACTCTATCAATGCATTATTAATTTCATGTGTAATGGCTTAGAATACTACATTAAGGGTGATTTGAAGCCATTATTAATGCACGAGGTCAGGATATATGTTGATGCAACCCACTACATCCCCAAAAGGCAAAATGTATACTCTCATGATGTACAAAATAATATTAATCAAAAAGAAAAAGATAAAAAGAAAGAAAAAATAAAATAAGAGAATATAAGAAAGAAAAAGAAGAAAACTTAGGGAAGGAAGTGAAGTTTGACATCACCTTCCATTCACATCTTACCTCTCCTTTTCAATTAGTAGGTGAGCTATCCCAAACTCTCATGGGATAGGAAGAGGCAGGCTTAGAGGAGGTAAGAGAAGAGGAAGATCAGTGTATACCCTCCAAGCTCTAGATCCTCCACAACCAGCTCAAGACTTTCCCACCACTTACATAGACTTAAAATCTAGCTCAGAAGATGAGTTATATGTAGTTAGTGCATGATTGCCTCCCCACATTTACAAACTCAGTTAGAGGTAATAGTAAAGCCAAATAGTGATGATGAAAGGGTCCACATGTAAAGTAATGATGTATCTAATTTATCTTTATATGAGATGATCAACTAGTATGTGAGCACTCTAGCTCTAAGCCCACTCTCCTCAAAGACTGTTGAGGGTTTAGTAATTAAAGCTACACCATAACAGGGTTCAGAGTTTTACTTAGAAGCATCATCCTCAAGCTTAGGAGTTGATGTAGAACTTGAGGATGATTCTTGCAAAGAAATAATAGAATTACCTTTTAACTGGTTCTCTCCTTATGTTCAAAATTTAGTGAAATAAGGATTGATACTACTTGCATGGTCTAGGCATAAGTTAGATTATTTTGAGAAAATGTGGAGAAATAATTGCAAGAAAGCACGGTCAAGATTAGGGCTAGGATTTGGTACAGTTGGCCATATGGATGATGATGAATATTGCCTAGTCATCACTAATAATATGGAGTCTAATAGGTTTTTCTAAAACTACACCAATTCATGTGAAGAAGTTTATCTAAAAACTTCAGATGATCCAAGTTAGGGATGCACCCCCAGAATTGAAAGAAAAAATAAAGTTAACCATTGATGAGCCAAAAGAAATCAACTTGGGTACCAAAAATAATCCATGTCCAACATTTGTTAGTTCTTTCTTAAGCAAATCTAAAACAATGACTTGATTAGGCTTCTTTTAGAGTTCAAGGATTATTTTCACTTGGATTTATGAATAAATTCCTGGAATAACTCTTAACATTATAGTTCATAGCTAGAAATTCATCTTGATGCAATTCTCATCAAGCAAGTTCTTACACATGTGATTAGATATTGAGAAACATGTCATTTTTGAAGTAAAGAAGTTGATTGATGCTGATTTTATCTAAGAGGAAAAATACACTACTTGGTTAGCTAGTGTCATCCCAATTAAGAAGAAGAATGGTCAAATTCTCATATGCGTTAATTTTAGGGATCTAAATAAGTCATGCCCCAAAACAAGTTCCCATTATCCATACTGGAGCTGATGGTAGTCATAGCCTCCTCTCATGTGATATTCTCATTCATGGATGGGCCATCTGGTTATAACCAAATTAAGATGGCACCTGAAGATGAGAAGAATAACATATTTAGGACTCGATCAGAATATTTTATTATAATGTCATGCCTTTTGGCCTTAAGAATACCGATGCCATGTATCAGTGGGTCATGACTCAAGAGAAATCATAAGCCTATCAAATCAAAAAGAGCACTATCTTATGTTCTTATTGATGGTACTTTTATCAGATGATCCTTTAATCACATGTGGTTGCATTATTTAGACCAAAATGAAGCCCAAAAAATTATGGTCGAGGTACATTCAAGATTTTGTGGAGCACATCAATCCAGTCCAAAGATGAAAGCTAAAATTAACACATACTTTTTGTTGATAATGATTATAGATTGCATGGATATAGCATGTCACTATCACCAATAACAAGTACATTGAGTGGTCCTATATTAACCTCCTAATGTTCTACATCTGATGATAGCTTCATGGCCATTTGAGTGTTGAGATACATATATAGTGGGTCAAATTAACCCACCATTTTCTAAGGATCATCGCTTCATCCTAGCAGGAACATATTACTTTTCCAAGTGGGCAGAAGAAACCCCTTTGAGGGAAGCCAAGGCTCATCATGTTCTACAGTTCTTTAGGAGTCACATCCTCTATAGATTCGGCGTATCTCATCAAATTATATTTAACAATGGTGGTGCTTTTAAGACCATGAAGGTCAATAGCTTTGCAAGGTGGCACAACATAGATTGGTACTCCACCATATACTACCCTCGGGAAAATGGGTTAGTAGATGCCTTCAATAAAACTCTTATCCAAATCTTGAAAAAAACACTTGATGATAATAAGCAACAATGGTGCAAGCGATTGGTTGAAGCCCTCTAGGCATACTGTACCACATACAAAACCCCAACACAATATACTCCTTTTTTTTCTCTTAGTATATGGGTCTAAAGCCAATTTTCCATTAGAAGTTCAGTTACCATCACTAAGGATTGTTGTAAGCAATAATATTATGACTGAGCAGAATGCTAGGCTATGGTTGGAAGAGCTCAAAGGTCTTGAGGAGTGACGCCTCCAAGTTTGTCAAAACCTCAAGCTATATAAAGTACGGATGGATTAATCTCATAATAAGTTGGTCCACCCAAGAACTTTTCAAGTTTGTGAGCTTGTTTTAGTGCTTAAGAGACCAAATTATAGCCCATCATAAGGTGGGTGGTAAGTTTGAACCAACGTGGGAGGGCTCTTTCACTATAGAAAAGGCCTATCAATGGGGGGGTTATATCAATTAATAAATCAAAAAGGTGAGTGCCCAATGCTTCCCATCAATGGGCTTTATTTAAAAAAGTATTATACATGATTATATTCGAAAATAAATTTCATCAATATGATTATGCTTCCATGTCAAGTTTGTGTTTATATCAACTGGTCCATGTTCTTAAAGAAACCTTTATTTATTTAATCTCCACCAAGACTGCTTATGAAATTAAATCTGAATTTAACTCATTTTCAACTCTATGAGTATATTTTATTCATCTTGTTATTTTAAATAAGGTCAGTCAAATGTTTGGTTTATCATTGGCTTGCTATTTCGAATAAGGTCAAGCATACATTCATGTTTTTTTCTTCACTTGGTATTTTAAATAAGGTTAAGCATGTGTTGAACAATCTATCTCTACTATTTTTAACATGGTCAAGCAGAAAGGTTAGATTCTTCCTTAATATTCATCTTGTTGTTTCATATATATATATTAGATGTATAGATATTTTTGTATAAATATATCTTCAATAATGCTCAATTAAAATGAATTAAGTAAGAAAATAATGATAAATAAATAGATTCATATCTCACAAAAATTAATTTTAATTTTGGTTTCATTTGAAAAGATAATTTGAATTTAATCTACTTTAAATATACAATTGTATATATTAATATCTTATGGATGAATGCAAGCAATAAATTTTGATAAATTAAAAGAAAATTTTATATTAATAATAAAATGAATCTCTAAGTATTTGGTTTCAGAATATTGTACAAAGTAGATTATAAGTAATGATTTTTTTTGGATTTGCATGGAACAAATCAATGTATGAATGGAAGTTTGAAAATTAAAAATGTATTTTTGATTTTTGATAAAATAATAATTAGATTTTTTTTATATGATTTAAGGTAAGCTCAATTATTAATGTTTTGCAAAGTATAATTTAAAGTCCAATAAATCCAATCAATCTTTTAAATATTGCTCTTGATTACCTTGACTTGATGAGTTTGATAATTACCATGAATACTCAAATTTAAAATATTAGTAATGCCATATATATATATATATATATATTTATAATCATCAAAATCCAAAATAATGAGTTTATGGGCTCATGGGGCTAACAAAGAGGAAGAGAGTAAGAAGAAGAAGAAGAAACAAAGAGAGGGAAAGAGAGAGAGAGAAAGAGGCAGAAAATATAGAGAAAGAGAGAAGAAAAGAGCAGAGAGAGAGAATATTTTTCAAATCATTTTAGCTATCAATTGTGAGGGAGAGAGAAAGAGCAAAACAAAGAGAGAGAAAACTCAAGTTTTGAGATCATAGGGTCATTTTTGCAAGGTGAGCTAGTTGGAAAATTAATCAACTTGAGGTAGGCTACCATTATCCAACATCTATTTTTGATGATTTTGCATATTAATTTGTTTTCCTATTTTTAATTCCATAAGAACTTATAAAATTTAATAAATTAAATAACTTTAATTTTGAAAATATTTCCCAACAAAATTTTTAGTGTATATATATGCTCTAAAAATATTACATATATTGACATGATTATATTAAATTTTTATATGATATCTTTTTTTTTTTTGAGGCATATGTCCTAGTCCACAATAACAATAATAAGCATTTATCCCACTGCATGGGGTTGACTGCTTGAATCCTTCTTCTCCATTGTATATTATTAAGTATCAATTTACTTTTAATTTTAATAAAATAAAATCATTTTTTATACTTTCTAGCCAAGTCTTTTTAGGTCAACCTCTACCGTTCTTAACATATGTTGAATTGGTCATTGAGCAGCTGCTATTTTATGTGACCAAACCATCTAAGGTGACCCTCTTTGATCTTATTTTCCATTGGAGCTACTCCAACCTTTCCACATATACATTCACTTTATATTATGTTTCTAAATGTAAATCGACTCATACACTTGAGCATTCTCATCTCTTCAATGCTTAATTACATGCTTCTCTTTTACTAGTTGACAATTTGTACCATAAAGTATTGTAGGTCTCACCACCATCTTGTAGGATTTTTCTTTTAAATCTAAGTTGTACTTTTCCATCACATAATATGATTGATGCATTCATCAGCTTCAACCATCCAAATTTCTACTAATAACATCTCTATGTATTTTACCATTACTTTGAATAATAAACCTAGATACTTAAAATGTTCACTCTATTTAATGACTTGGTCACCCATTTTCACAACTCCACCACTCAATCATATACAATTAAAGTTGCACTCCATAATTCAATTTTAGACCCATTCAAATAAAAGCCTTTAGGCTCTAAGGCTGACCTCTATATTTCAAGTATCTCTTAAAGTGTTGCTTTTGTCTTATCAAGAAGCATATCATCAGCAAAATCATATAGCAGGGAACATCTTCTTATAAATGTCTAGTAAGAACATCCATAACTAAATAAAAGGTTATGGGCTTAAAGTTGAACCTTGATGTAATCCAATTGAAATAAGAAAACACCAAATCAATCTCCATATGTTTGAATACAAGTAATAGCTCTAGTACATATATACTTATCCTTAATGACTTAAATATATGCAATATTAACTTCTTCTTTTTTCTAGAACTCTCCAAAGCACATCTCTTGGGACAATATCATATGTTTTCTTTAAATTAACAAATATCATATATAGATCCTACACACTCTCTCTATACTTCTCCATCAAATCTCCTAACAAATGTATAGCATCCATAGTTGACCTACCAAGCATGACACCAAACTAATATTGAGAAACTATTATTTCATGTCATAATTTATGCTTTATTACTCTCTCCCATAATTTTAATTTATGGCATATTATCTTAATTTCTCTATAATTTGTGGACTTGTGCATCACCTCTATTCTTAAAAATAAGAACCAACAAAGTCTTTCTCCACTCATCTCGTAATTTTTTTAGTCTTTAAAATAATAAAAAAAATTAATAAGTTAAGAAATTTTTTGATCTCCTAAGAAATTTCACACTTCTATTGGAATATCATCAAGTCCTATACCTTTTTCCACTTCATGTTCTTGAAAGCCTCTTATAACCTTTATAATTATGATGATAAAAAAATTTATATTTATTTAGGCTATTAAGGTCATTAAAGTCAATCATATTCTCTTAACCTCATTAGAAAGTTTATCAAAAATATCTTATCAACCTATATTGAATATCTTCTTCTAAGGAAAGTATTTTTTGATATTCATCCTTATTATACTTCACTTGAACTAAATCTATACTTCTTCTATCTCTTTGCTTGGCCAATTTAAACATAAAATTTTCTCCTTCTTTTGTATCCAATCTATTATACAAATTACTAAATCGATTTCTTAAAATCTCATATTGCATTCTTACAATCCCTATGGGCTACTTTATATCTATCTCAATTCTAAGCTTTTATATATAAACCATTTTTATAAGAAAAACTTTTTTATTTTTGATCTTTTCTCTGACATTTATGATTTATATGTGAATTTATATGTTCAAAAGTTAACATGATGAGATGAATACTGAGTATCATATAAAATACTAAGTATGTTATGTATCTCTCTATATGAATATTGAGTATCTCTATATTCACACATAATGTGTATGCTAGAAGGCTGGCTATTATGTTCAATTTGGCAGAGTTATTAGTGTGTAGGAGGTGTGTCAACATACATTCCTTTAAGTATGGCCATTAGTGGTGTGAACTCAATATATGATGAGAGTTGTAAATGGGATATAATATAACATGAGTGTTGACGAACAGGAGCTGATGACTCCCATGTACTATGTCACCTAACTATTTTTACATTATATGATATGACATGATAATGTACACAACATGATATAATTTGTTAAGCCCATGACCTTCACATGGATTCTAGGTTTTGATGATAACAAACATTCTTGGTTGACCATTTTTATACTAATTGATTACATGAGCAATTTATGGTAAGTTATTAATATGGATACTACAGATGAGTACCTCAATGAAGGTTGTTTAAGATAGCATAAATAATAGAATTTTTATCAAAGATAAATCAAGCAAGGGCTAAAAATGTTGTGATAAAAATGGTTTAATGCCAAAAGACCCAAGTCAAAATTAAGGGTATATCATTTTGGTACTTGTATTTTAATTTATTTTCATGTAACTAGTATGTGAATGTTGAAAAATGACTAATTACACATATACTTTAAAAAATGAAATTTAAAAAAATTATCATTAAAATTTAAAAAAAAATCTTGAGAAATTATGCAATACGATCCCATTCATATTGTACGATTTTCCATTTTTAATTAATCTCAATTGCCTTGATTTAATTAGTTAAATCTAAATTATCAAACTAAACTAATCATACTATATGATTGTTCATTTTGGTTATATAATAATAACTACCATGATTAAGTCGGTTAATTATAATTTGTCTAATTTGAATTGATGCATGATACGATTTATATCACATAGTATGAATTTTAATTTGGTAATTACTAGATTTATGTCCAAAATTTATAGTAACCAATGGATGATTTTTTCCTTATATAGTTTCTTCTATATGATGTGATCATATAGAATGAACAAATAGAGAGCTAAATTTTTAGTTTGTACTAATCATATAATATGACCCTTGGTCATACAATTATTTTATGATGATGTTGACCTCACTTTTGATGTGAGAATTAATCACTCTCATCCTATGTCTAGGATTCTTCTAGACACCTAGGTTTCTTTAGTGCTAGGACGCTTCCAGTGATTAAGGAAATACTAAACCCAGGCCTAGAGACTTGTAGGGCATAACCCTAGACCTAAACCTTACCTTAGGACAAGTGGTTTTTATCTACCCTAGGGCATAAACTAACACTCATACCCATCAATTCATTTAAACCTAAACCAAATGATTGAAACATAAACTCCAGGCCAAAAATATAAACTTAACTTAAGCTCAATTTGATCCACCTTAACCCAAGTCAGCTAAGGAATGTAAGATGGTTCAACCCAATGCTTTTGGGCCCAACAAGGCCAAATTCAGCACCAAACTCCTATGATTGAAACCAACCCAACCTAAAATCATTTGAATTCAATTAATCTTGATTGAATTTGGTTTCTAATCCAAGTCCCAAGCCAAATTAACTTGAATCTTAACCCAAGTCAATCCACTTCAATTCTATAACTCCATTTAAACCAATTCAAGCAAAACAAACTCAATTTAATTCTCTTAATCATTCTAACTATCCAATGGATAATTTCAAACTATTTGAACACTTGTAATAAAGCTAATTAAATTAATTAAACTTAACTAACCCAAGTTAGTAAATTTGACTTAAAAGGTTCAAATGAGCCAAAACCCAATCAAACCCAAATCGATTGCTGTCAAAGCCACCAATCAAATTCAAATTCATCACTAAATATATTACAACCATCCATACCCTCAATTGGCCAAGATTGAGTTGATCAAATCACTTAACCCAAAGTGACCTAAAAGGCCCAATTAGACTAAACTTCAATCAAACTCCCATTGGATTAAATAAAGCTATTCAATCTCTTCATTGATGATTGTAGGTTACTATTGAACACTTTACTAAAGTCAATTAGAACTAACCAAGCCAATTTGGTCTCTTAACCCAAGTTGACCCAAAGTGACCTGAAGGGCCAGATTTGGCCAAATCATATTCTAAGCCAAATTAATTGCAATCAATGATTCTCATCAACCACAAATTGGATATTGAACATGACTAAACCACCAATTGAATCTAACCAACCCAATTTGGCCTCTTGACCCAAGTTGACCCATTTGACTTAAAGGGCCAAATTGGGATAAATAAAATCATAAACTAAATTGATTGATATTAATATTTCCAATCAATCACCAATTGAATATTGGACATAGTCCAACCTTCAATTGGACCCAATTTGGTCAACCCAATCTAATTGACCTACATAGCCCAATTTGACCTAAAAGATCAAATAGAACCAAATCACCCCCTAATCCAAATCAATTTAAATCAACTCTTCCAAATCAATCACTAACGATCATTTGAACATGGACCTAACCCATGCTCAAGCCAACTTGGCCAATTTGGTCAAATTAGTTAACATGACCCATTTGGCCCAAATTAAATCAAATGAACTAAATCCAAAATCTAATCCAAATTAAATCAAACTAGTTGCTAACTCATTTAAATGATCAATTAAACTTAACCAAACTCCCACTTTGACCCAATTTGGTCAAAATGGTCAACTTATCCCACCCATTTGACCTACATGAATCAAATTGAGCCAAACCCAATCAAACTTAGCATGACTCATTCTTGGTCACCATGGGCTTGCCCAAGTGGGCCCAACCCATGGTCAACCTGGGTTGGGTCAAACCCACTGAACTAAGCCCTCTAAATGGGAAAAATTTTCATTTGGAATGGTTCTCCACCTCCTTGGTATCCATCTTTGGTCTTTCTAGAGTAGAGGACCACTGACCTAACCTAACCAGGCTGCTAGGTTCAGCCTTTGGCCAAGAGAGGGTGAGTTCACCCATGGGCAATCATTGGTTCACTTAAGGAGGAGTGTACACTCCATGGTATCCCAATACACTCTTTAGCCTCTCACACATCTACCTCAACAATCCCCTATTACCTCTAGCCACCCACTCCAATCGGATGGCTGCCAAAGGCTGAGCCAATACCAGCCCTTGGTTCAATTAAGGAGGAGAGTATACTTCTCCCCATCCATTCAAACTTACCACAGACCTTCTCTAGAGGATTTCAAATAGTCCCCAAGCACTTTTATGAGCTCCTCGTCCACCCTACCACTGGTGAGACCAAGCTCCACCCAAACTCGAGAGCCTTGTCCGTCCAACCTCATTAAAACTCCATAAAATTTAAATTAACTCCTCCCACACATTCCTGAAGCCTCAATGAATGAGAATAAAATAATTCACAATTGACTCAGCCACTGAAAGGTATCTTTAGACCAATTATGGCCACTTTTACGGTGGCGCTTGGTCCACAAACTTATTGATGGGCATGTAGCTCAAGATCTTCTCAACAATACTTCATCTCTTCAAAATAAAGCTATCTTTAATGATGAGCCACTAATCTTTAGCTATAGTGAGGTAAAAATCTGGCAACAGAAAATTTGGTTTTTAAGTGTTGGTCTTTTTTGAAACAAATTTTGGTTTTATGCAATTTTCACTGTGATCTACATAGATCTCTTCCCTAATCATTTTGAATTCAATTTTGCCATCTAATGAGCTCCGACGAGCTCAGATCGAGTAGCGAAAGATGAATAGTATCCATCTTTTGGCACTTGCGGGATGATGGATTATCGGTTGTCCATTTTGTCTGACTATAATGGACAGTCATGATTAATCACATTAGAAATTTAAATTTAATCTATTTGTAATCATGAGTTTAATCTTGACTGATCGATTCGAGATCAAACGGCTGAGATGAAATCATGTCCGCCGCTGTTGACTCAGCAGCTACGTCGGACATTCTAAATAACCGATAGTGTGATGCCATGTGGAAATCATTACGTGTTAGTGTGCACATGGCACCAAAGGTTTAAAATGATTTAATTGAATTTAAAAATATAATTAAATAGCCAAAACTTTAAAAAATCATAATTAATTATAAAATATCTAAATATGCAAATAAACTCATTTTGAAAAGCTTAGAGAGAGGAGAATTTAATTAAAATAAAATCCTTAATTAATATTTAATGAACAACCCTTAATTAAGATTTAAATATTATGTTAATTATCTTAATTAAGATCAAATTACTTGCTTATATAATTCTAAATTTGGCATGTTGATTCTATGAGATGTCCTCTACCTCCCATACTTTTCTTGGAATTATTTGTCATGTGGTTTAGGAAATTCTAAATTTACAATCCTAATTACCCTCTTTAAATAATTTAATAATCATTAAAATTAATGAACAATAAAATTAAGAAATTAATGTTAACTAATTAATATAAATAGTGGAGACAACATGAAAATTAATTAGGACCCCCCCTTCTTAATTATTTCCAAATGTATTATCTTAAAGGGTTTAATTAATATGTTTAATAATTAAGGGTAAATTAAGAAAATTTAATAAAGAAATTTAAATGAAATCAATTTAAGTAACTTGAGTGCAATCGATTAATCCCTTTATGTGTTTAATAACATAAAGTCATTAAAAAATTATGGTTTTCTTATTGGTGTGGGAAAATCATAAGAACATTTATCTGAAATATTTTCCTTTTTTATTTAATTAATTCTTAAGCATGAGCCTAATTTTAATAGATCTCTTTAGGTGCATTGTAAATTTTATTTTTCTTCAAAGCATATCATTGAAGGCTCATGTTTTGGTGATTAATTAAATTAATGAAGCTTGGAAAGGGTGATCAAATTGATGTAATTAATACATTGATTTTAATTAAACCATAAAATATATTTAATTTTCTTTCTTTAACATATTAAATAACCAACATGGGATGGGGTGAATTATAAGTATTATTTCTTCTCTTTAGGTTTCAACAATTTGAATATTAAATTTAAACATTAAAAAAACTTTAATTAGATTTAAGGGATGTTGATCTAACTTGATTGTCCTTGGGTTCTAATGAAATTAAGTATGTTGTGTGGTGATATTTAATTTCTTCCTTTCAATTATCATAAACGTCCATGCCATGTGCATCATGTATTCATGTTTAAAATTTAAAAGAATATGATTGCACTTAAATTGCATGAGTTGGACAAACATTATTATATGGTGTGACTATTATCATTAGTAAATCTCAAACTATTTTGAAACTATATGTTAATTATGAATTAAATAATTTGTAGCTTAAATCAATGCTTATTATATATAAGTAATTATTTGAAAATGATATGTTCATTTACTTGTAATCAAAAGTTGGTAATTGATGGTTTTATTCCTATGTTTATACTTATGTATTCATGTATTTAAATTGACAAGTATATAGTCTGGACATCATGAGAATACGAGGCTTTAAGTTGCCCCTAAGGAGGTATTAGATAATCTCATTTTCTTGCTTTAACAATGGCACATACTTGCTTAACTTTATTTATGTTCATTTATACATCAGAATGTAAAGTGAAACCCCTTTTTTGTCATTAAGCTTTGCATAAGTAAAAGATATTTATACACAACCTTTTCATGATCTTATTTCTATATCTATGTATATGCTTATATATATTTGAATTGGCAAGTATATAGTCTAGACATCCTAGAAATGAGGCTTTGAGTAACCCAAAAGAAGTCTTAGATAATCTCACTTTCCTAGTTCAACAATGACACGTACTTGCTTAGATTTCTTATACATGTTTGCATATGCTTAAATATGAGATAAAATTCCTTTTTATATCAAATTCATGTATCAACATTCATTAAGTGTGCAAAAATATAGGTACATTACATGTATATATATAAATAAAAAATAAGTGGATGTTAATGATAATGAAAGGAAGTACTGAAGTATTATTCATGTGATGGTGACTTAATTTCATTTGTCTTAAGATGCCTTGCATGTTTGAATAAGATTCATTAAGATTAATCTAAACTTAAGCTAAAATAAAATTCATAAATATTCTATTAAGAAAGTTAAAGCAATAATGAACTATCTTTGAAAATCAACTTAGGCTAGAGATGAATAAGTTTAGTCTCATTCTTCTCTTTATAATGATTAGAACTTAAGTAAGAAGTGAACAAAATAAAAATGCATAAGTTAAAACTCAATCAAGTTACTAAAAGACTTCAAGTGAAACCACCCTTAATGGGTAATTTAAATAATTCTTAACTTTATAAAATCCTAATTCTAAAGCCCAATCAAGATATGCCACACTAAGACTTAGCACATACATTGGAATACTAAGTCACCAATCTTAATATTAAGTTAGATCGATGTATATTGTGGTGATATCTTTTATTTTAGTGATGTAATATTTTAGACTAGATGTTAGAATTATTTGTGCATAGACTAGATGTTAAGTTTTTATTAGCCTAACAATATTTTATGTAGGGGATTATACTTGAGGGAACATTATAATAATAAATAAATATAAAATACTTTTGATTGTAGGTGCTACTTAGGTCACTAATGATCCAATTCAAGCATGTGGGATTGGTTACCCAAGTGCAAGATGCTAAGTCCAAATATCTAAAATATAACTGCTTTGTTTATTTATTTATTTAGTTAATATATATTACAGGTGTATATAGATTTTATTTTTCATAAAGATTTAATTTTTGTAATAAGATTAAGATTAGTGCTATGGGGTTTAGGATGAGCAGTAGCTAGAAGGCAAAGACCTGGGAGGTCCTATGAAGCTTGGATCAAGTTAATCCAAAGAAGAAAAGAAAAATAAGAATTAAAGACCCCTATAACATTTATTTCATGTGTAAGATTTAATTGTAATCCGGGTTGTATAAGGATAGAGCTTGGCTACCTAACTTTTTTTTTCTTTTCTAGGGTGTACAATGGTACCGTGCATTTCTATTTATTTATTATATCTAAATGTTTGATTATTATGTTTAGATTATGCAGTAGAAATGGCATGTTTTTCATAGGTTTCATAAAGTGTGTATATTTGATGTGTGGCCTGGATACAGTAGTCTCTTTAAGATAAAATTAAATTATTTATCTTCATTAAATAACTCATAACTAAATTATACAACTCACAACCTCACTCTAAAGCCCAGGTATATAAAAATAATAATAAAAGATTTAGAAACCCTTTAGCTGAATGATTGTATGCTATAACAATATGCAAGTCATATGGTTTCATTCTTGAATATAGAGGATCTCCACTTTTACATGATAAGGGATAAGCTTGACCTTTGAGAATGGTCCCTTGTAGTGGAGAATATCCTCTTCTAGGTGATTTAGCCCATAATTGAATTTCATCATGCATGAGGGCATATTTTCCTAAGACTTGGTTCAAGATAAATGTGTCAAAATGATCTAAAAACTTATAAAATTTTAACATTAGTCTATGTCATGTTTGCATGCCAAATATTACCTAGTCTCTTAAGGAGTGAGTTTAGGATTCTATCTTCCTTCTTAATTAAATAACAACCTAACTATATTGCATCTACATTAGGCTGGGTTTTACAGCATAGGAGGTGTTAGCTAGTAGCCACTCCAGGCGGCTATAATTCCAGAAGAGTCGGGATGTGTTCATTCTCTCTTATGGAGGTGAACCACTATATCTTATTCTTCCAGATTAGACTTAGGTCATGCTTCTAGCATGTGCTAAATCATTTTAGACTTAGGTTCTAAGGCAACTTGTTTTTCTTTTGCTATGAGTATAATTCCTCACTTCTTAAGCATCTCCATAATATTGTGTTGTTGGATTATAAGTTTTATCACTCTAATAAATTTTTCTTTAAACAAAATAGATTCTCCCCTTCAAAAATAGAAAGCCTCATTATAGGGTAGGTTGGAGCATTCACTAGGCCTCCTAGTATTTTGAATATTTGTTACTTATCTTCCTTTAGAATCCGAGAACAAGTCTTTCCATTTGAACTTATCCCGTTTGATTTCAAAAATAATGAATTCTTTGGTAGTCTAGCTTAAAAATTTTTGGAGACATTTATTAACTACTTTAATCAAGAGTGTTCTTAAGAAGCTTCCATTTTCTAGGATGTAATTAACTACGGGGCTTGCCTCCATAGGGAACTAAAGAACCCAGCTTAAGATAAATCATGCTCTACTTATCCATGTAAACTGGGGGAAAGATCTCTAGTATATATGAAGACCCATCTACATGAGGAGTCTTTATTAGGTGATTAAGTCCATTGTAGAGTGATGTTTCTATCTTTTGAGATAATACATCATACCATAATGTTGCACTTGATTACTTCAATAAGTATACCCTATGACTCAAAATTAAAACACCACAAATGACTATAGGGATGTGTAGGCTCTAAAAACTCATGTATGACCTCTTGATGAATAGAGTTTAATTAATGTCAGTCAAATTTTTAGAAAGCTAAATTTATAGATAATAGACTATCTAGAGAATTTACTCACATTTTTTGAGACTTTAGATTTGGTTATGAGTTTCACCTATAATTATCCCTCTCAATGATGATAGAGAAATTATGATTAAGGCTAGTCATTAGGTTGTTAATTGCTTAGCATATAATAGCAGCAAATTATAGCTTTTAATTTAAATTTATAGGATTCACTATCTTTTAACTTAAAGAAAATGGTAGGAAATAATGATGTGCTTGATTGATACTCTATGGTTATGTCATCCCGGTAGTCATGATCCCTGATCTACTTAGTTAGAGGAGGTAGTTGACGACTTGACCGAAAGACCCTTTTTAGAAGCCATGGATTACTTTGTCCAAGACCTGAGTTGATGTTTTTATAAGGAGATAGCTTTAAGTCTACCTTAGTTAACAAAGACTTTTTTATCTTATCAAAATGCACCTTATAGTTAACAGGATAATCTTATTATGCAGTCCAATTAAATAGAAGAATATACATTAGTTTTTGTATTGATCATATAATGCAATGGAGTATTGTATTTTATGATTTAGAGGGTTTTATTAAAATTAATTTTTTATTCAGCATCCTCATTATAAATACCCTCTTTAGTGCATAATCTACCAACTTGAATGTGAGAGAACTTAAGGGACACTTAGGGAAAGGTATACTCTTATAGAAAAATGTGGAGGATTCTCACCTTAACTTTTCCTTTAGTGACCCTTTCTAAGAATTATCTTTATTGAGGTTGCACTTTATTTTGATTGTTCTTTTTCATCCAGCTTGCCATTATGAGTTGATTAGAGTTTATTTTTGCGGAGAGACATCATGTAAGATTTGTTATTGAGAGAAGCTTGTGTACCATAGATAGGAAGGGGCGTTCTTTTTTACTTTGAAAGTGAAGAGGAGCAATGTAGGGTTTTTTATTCTAGTTTAAAGAAAGAGGCAACTATACATTGGCTTCTTTTTCCAAAGAAGGGATATTAGATTTTTTATGGAGATTTGAAGAGTAGATAAATGTCTTTTAGGCTGAACCACTATAAATTATTTTGTATCTCTTTCTTTTCTTTCTTTTTATTTGTTGCTCACCTTTTATATTAGATTATTGATTTTTATTTTTTCTTTCTCTCTCTCATTGAACTTAAAAGTTTGATTTGATTTTTCCTTCTAGGAAATGTAAAGGCACACTAATTCACCCTCCGCCCTTTGGGCATGCAGTTCTTACAAGTGGTATCATAACAAGTTGCTTATTTAATGGTCTAATAACCACAAGTAGATCCAACAATGCATATTTAGGGAATTAAAATACCATGGAAGGGTACTCTATTGCCTAACCTCCTCTATTTGATGATATGCCTTTTAATTTTTAAAAATTTTGCATGTCCACTTTGATTCAATTAATCTATTATCACATGTGGAATAAGATAATGGTATGATATACACCCCCATATGAAATTATTAGTGGCAAATGTGTTGAGCTCCTTTTAATATATGGCCAATAAAGGATAGGAATTAACATAATTAAATTCAAAATATTTAAAATTGGTTTTCTTATGCTTTAAAATTGAGGATTATATGCATGTTTCCACTTGCAAAAATAGGAAAGAAATTTGAAAAAAAAAAGTGTGTGTTACATATGAACTATTGAGGTTAAAGAATAGCATATCAATAAACTTTTACATGATTATGAATTATTTCATATGTTACCTCATGAGTATCCAAACTTAATGAAAACATCACTTATTGTATGAATTACGAATAGAGTTTACAAATGTTGAAAAAATCAATAAAATTTTGCATTATATTTCTAAATCTTGAGTTGCCAAGATTATGGCTATTTTTTAATCTAAATATTTATCTATTTATTATATTGATTAATTGCTTACTTGCTTACTTATCATATTTCTTATGAATAAAAAAATTATAAAGAAAAAAAGATGCAAATGATAGGAAAAACAAGAATACAATCACACTAAAGGGAAGTACATCTAAAAGTAATGAGGAGAAAAGCACTACTAATGATGATGAAGTAGTATTCATGACTAAGAAGATTGAAACCTTCCTAAAAGACATGAAGAGGAAATTTGATTGAAAGAAAGACAAAGGTAAAAGAAAAAACTCCTCTAAGGTTATTTATCTTATTTATTATGAATGAAAGAAATTAGGTCACATCAAATGAGAGTGTCATTCACTTAAGAACCACAATCAGAAAGATAAATAAGAGAAAAAAGGTGATACAAAAAAATAATGAATATGAACTCAACATGCTTTTTAGATCAACTCAAATTTAGACTCTTCTAAAAAAAAGAAGCTACAAACCTTTATTTGATGGCAAAAGGAAATTATCATATTTTGATGATGAATAAGTAAATAATCTTATGATGAACTATTAAACTTTGTGATGAATTACATGTTGCATTCAAATCTTGAAAAATAAAATAATTAACATTTTAAAAAAGTTCTCCTCATTGAAAAAAAGTCAAAAAGGAGATTACAAAGTTAAAATTTCAAAATGCCAAAAAAGGACCATGACTTACTTTGAAAAAAACTAGCTTTCTTGAATGTTCTTTTAAAATTTGAGAAAAGAAGAAGAAAAATATTAAAGGAATGCACCCACTCAAAAATGGAAATTTAAAGCTAACAAGATCAAGCATTCCTTCCCTAATGTTCAATGTTTTTCTTATAGTATGTTTGACACATAGCAAATCTATGCATACATCATTTATATACGAACCTAGCATATGCATGGACTCCAAAAACTACTAAAATTTTTATATCTTTCTTATTTTTGGATGTATGAAATACAAGTAAGTTTAGGTTCCCAAAAAAGTATCCTAATTATATTTTGTAGATATTCCTTTACTGAAATACTAGTGGAGACATGTGGTACTTAAAAAATAGGTGCTTAAGACACATGATGGAAGACAAAAGTAAATTCATCTCAATAGAAGTAAGAGTGGAGGAATGATCACCTTAGAGACAATATAACTTGTAAAGTACTTAGGTCATGTACCATTATTATAAAAACTTCTTTATTTACAACAAAGGTATTTCTTGTTGATGGTCTAAAACATAATTTACTTAACATTAGTTAGTTATGTGTTAAAGGTTTTTTTAAATATTATTTTAATGATAAATGTTTATTTGATTAAAATGATAAGAAGGTGGTAGGATTAACAATATTATATGATTAATCTTGATAACTTTCATTCTTTTCTTATTGTTTGTCATAAATTAACACTAGATGAGTCCAAATTATGGCATAGGGGACTATATCACACCAACATGCACACACATAAGAAGATTATATGGGATAACATGGTTAAAGGTATGCTTAAACTAAATTTAATTGATGACCATTTGTGTGATGCATGCTAACTTGTAAGTAAACTAATCTTCATTTAGATCTGCAATAGGAATAATCATTTGCTTGGACCTAGAAACCCCACTAGTTAAGACAGGGGGGATGGGGGAACATGTATTTATTATTATTGATGATTTTATTGATGATTTCATTAGGTTTACTTGGGTGAGATTCTTAGAATGAAAAAAATGATTTTTTTCTAAATTAAAATTTTAACTGTTTGGATTCAAATAAAAACATGTTTAGCATTTTTTTTCATAAGATCATGGTGGAGAATTTGAAAATGATAAATTTGATATTTTTTTAATGAAATAACAATTTAACACAACTTTTCATCTACTAAGACATTGTTGCAAAATGAAGTAGTGAAATGGAAAAATAAAACACTTATAGAAGCCACTAGATCCATGTTTAGTGAGTATAAGCTTTTTAAATACTTTTGGGTTGAGGCTATTAACATAGCTTCTATGTTCTAAATCAAGTAAACACTATACCCAAGTTGAATAAAATCCCTTATGTGCTTCTCAAAGGTAAGACTCCAAATCTATATCATTCACATATTTTTAGGTGCAAATATTTTATGTTTATTAATAAAAAAATAACTTGAAGAAGTTTAATTATAAATTGGATTAGGTAATCTTTCAGATAACACATTTATAAGAAAGGCTCATTGAATCTTAAACATGAGGACCTTATTGGTAGAAGAGTTCATGAATGTTATTTTTATGATTTAGTTGTTCCTTCCTATTCTTGAGAAGCTATAGATGAGGATGACTTAATGCTTGGTTTAAAAAAATGAGGATGTTAGGAGGAGATTATCAAAAGAGTGGAGGTATGCATCAAGTCATCCCTATAAATTGACTTTTGGAGACCCATTTTTATGAGTCAGAATTAGAAATAGTCTTAAAGAAGTGGTTAGTCATGCAGCCTTCATATCCATGATAGATGAAGTAATATTCATTGAACTATGGGTTGAAGTAGTGCAAGAAAACTTTAATCCAATTGCTAGTGATGTTTTGGGGATTAGTGATTGGAATTAAGTAAGTATTCAAGAATAAATTAAATGACTTGATAGTTGTTATGATGAATAAAGCAAGGCTTGTGGCTAAAGATTTTAATTAAATATAAAAGATTGGTTTTGAAAAAATATTTGAATAAAATGCTCATTTGTAAGCCATACGATTATTACTTGCACTTGGTTGTTTAAAAAGTTTTAAGTTCTTTCAAATGAATGTTAAGAGTGCTTTTCTAAATGGTGTAATAGAAGAAGATGTGCATGTAGAACAACCACCAAGATTTAAAAGCTCATCGTATCTTAATTATGTAGATAGATTGACAAATGTCTTGTATGATTTCATGCAAGCACTAGTGCATAGTACGATAGGCTTAGTACTTTTTGTTAAAATTATTTTTGTGAAAGAATTTTTTTGATATTATAATATTTATCAAATGAATAAATTTTGATATATTATTTTGTAGAATTATGTATGACATATTATTTAGATTTACTAATTCTTTGATATTTAAGGATTTTTCAAGGCTAATGAGCAAAGAATTTGAGATGTGCATGATGGGTGAGTTTATTTACTTTTTAGGATTCAACATTAACTAAGGATAAAAATGTATATTCTTAAGTCAATTTAAGAACTCTAAGGAGTTCATCAAAAAATTTGGACTAAAGGATGTAAAAGTATCAATACTCCATGAGCAATAGTGCATATGTAGACAAGGACCCCAGTGGTAAGATCCAAGAAACACCATAGAATGATCAATTTTTAGTTTTATTTAACTGTTACTACAGTTGATATTATATTAAGTGTCTATCTCTATGATTTTAAGTTGATCCAAAAGAGTCTCATTTGATAAGTATAAAAAGGATTTTTTTGATATTTGATTAACACACCTAATTTAGAAATTTGGTACTATGAGTGCACATCATTTAATATGATTGGATATTTTGATTATGATTTTATAGGGGCAAAGTTCATAGAAAAGGTACCTTAGGTATGTGTTAGTTTCACTTACTAGTTCATGCACTAGTAAAAAACAAAACTCTATTACTTTATCTACTATTGAGTCTAAGTATATTGCTGCTAAAAAATATGTTGCCCAAGTCTTATGGCTGAAGCAATAACCTCTTGATCTTGTCTATAAGTAGGGACAATCCCAACAATATGTGATAATACTAGTATTATTTGTTTAACTAAAATTCAATTAAGCACTCAAGTACTAAACATATAAATATCCATCATTATTTTATTATAAATCATATTGAAAGGAAATGTTGATATTCAATTTGTTAATATGGAGAATCTATTAGTAGATATTTGTTTACATCATTTTTGGATGAAGTTAATTTGAACTATGAAATCAATAATTAGGATGTCCTAATCTTAAATATGAATCTCCTAATTTAATGCTTAGGACTCTATACCTAGTGACCTAAGGAATCTTCCTTGGGTTTGATCTAACCTAATTGGCTTAGGTGGAATCAATCCAATCTTCCAAATTGGATTAAACCAAAATAAATCCAAATAAATCAAAATGAAATCAAATTAAAATAAAGAAACAAAATCCAAAGTCAAATCTAGTCAACCCATTTGACATAGCTTGGACTTAGGTGGGACCCACCTAGTCAAAGGTCAACCCACTACAAATTTGACCAAACTAAATCATTCCAAATGTCTCAAATGATCAAATAAATATGTTTGATCATAAATCTAAAGAATATCAATTTATTTAGGTCTTAATTAGGTTAATTAGACCACTTAGTATAAATAAACCCAAATGGGTGCTATTGGGTTCAAACTCAAACCAAATTGAAATCAACTCAATTTAATTACTCAAAATCATTTATAAATGATAATCAAACATAATCCAACCCATCATTGAGTATAATTTGATCAAATTGGTCATTTGACCTAAATGAAACCTAAGCTTAACCCATTAAACCCACTTTGAGTCAAATGGGTTTAAATTAAAATTAAATGAAATCAACCACTCCAAATCATCTCACACATGTGATCAAGCATGATTAGAGTCCAAACCCAATATAATTGAGTCAAATTGGTCATTTGAACTCAATTGGAATCAAACTTATCCCATTTAGGCTAAATGGGTTAAAATGAAAGGAAATTCAAAATTAATTCAAAATTAAATGAATTAATTAAATCAAAACTCAATTGAATCATCAATTAAATATGATTGAATCCAAAATTACAAAAACTAAATTAAAATCCAAACATTTTGAATCAAAATACTTGGTTTGGATTTAAATTTTCCAATCCAAGTCAAATGGGTTCAATCTTGAACTCAAATTCATTTGAGTTTCATAAATGCAGCCACCTATTAGTCCAAAGACTTTAATGGTGATGCCATCTACCATAAAGAATGGAATTCAAACGAAAAAAAAAAAGTACATAGGAAGAAGGCAAGTCTCACTTCCCTCTTCCATATGCCTCATCCCACCTCTTGTTCAAGCAAGAGAGATAAGATGGTTGCCATTAATTGAAGGAAACTAAGCCAAAAGCAAAAAAAAAAAAAATTTGCTTTCTCCTTCTCCAAGGAAAGAAACAAAATGCCAAGGAGGAACAAGAAAAAGGAGATCGGCCAAAGCAAGAAAAGAGGATTAATTCCATACCCTTCAACCAATCTTTATCCAAGCTTGCTCACAAGGCCAACGGGGATTGAATCCACCCCTTGGCCGGCCTTGCTGCCACTGGTGGCCAAATTTTGGCCACCAAAAATCCCAAAATAGAGCCTCTCGACATGGAAAGATGGGATGGGGAGCCTAATCCCTCCCCTTTTTTATTTGAAAACGTCCACCAAGGCAAGAGATGAAGATCTAGACCCTTCCCCAGGGCTCTCACCAGAGCCGATGAATAGATGAAAACCAAGCCTCTCTAATGGTAAAATCCAATGGAGAGGGTCTTTCATCAAATTGAAGCTTCTAACATATTCTAGAGGTTGGGGTGACCTCAAACAAATCAACACCCCGACCCCTCACCGTTGGCAAGCCAGAAAATGATTAATGCCACAAAAAAATTGAATCAATGTTAGTCTAGGGAACAATCCGTGGGGAGCAACCTATCAAACTTCATCCACACCTTCATCGAGGAGAAACGAACCTAATATAGTTGATCCCATCACTGGTAATTTCCATAATCAAGGTATGCTCCCTCACCAAGCCTCTAGGTTGTCGATTTTAGACCATTTCAAAAGGAAATTTGATCCCCAACTAGATCCAACCATATAAATAGGTCCTAAATTGATCACTGATCTAGTTGGAATTGAAATCACTGTGTAATTCACTAGTGATCACAATTAGGCGAAAAGGATGGACAGCGTCCGTCTCTCACCAGCAGATTATGGGATTGAATTCCTACCATCTGATCCTTCTATTAGGATCAGATAGCCTTCATTTATGCAAATGATTTGATTTAAGCCTTTAAGGATGCCACTGATCGATCCAAATAGTCGAGAATCATCCTACGTGGCACCACTTTTGACACGGATGCGACATAGGATCCGCATTGCCCACTCATGCCATGCCACGTGGCAGAGGTGCCATGGTGGTTGTCATGTCATCCCGTCATTACCAAAATGGCTAAATCCTTTAAAATTATTTAAAATTGATTAAAAATCACAAAAAAAATTAAAAATTCATAGAAAACTAAATATAAATCCAAAAATTGCAAACTTGGGCTCTATGGATTTATTTTGATGAGAGAAATCCATAAAAATTAAAATCTCCAATTAATGTTGGGTGTTTAAGCCTTAATTTGGGTTTAATTGAAATTAATTAACCCTTAATTAATCTAAAACCATTAATCCAATTAAAATGAAACTTTGGGGAACTAACGGTGATGTTAAAACACACCTTAGGAAATGTTTTGTGAATTATTGTAATGTAATTCATGAGAAATGAAATTTCAAATCTTAAACCTCAATTTTAATTAAATAAATTAATATTAAATGAATTAATTAATGAAAATGATTCAAATCATCTTAAATCAACTTAATGAACCAATGAACATTAAAACACAAATGAAACCCATCCAACTTAATAAATCATAAATTGCCTTAATTAAGGAATTAAATGAATTAAATAATTCAAATAATTAACTAGAATTTAATTAAATCATAATAAATCAACCAATGTCAACAAATTAGGAATGAACCCTCATTGGAAACATCTTTCAGAGGAATCAATGAAAATAAAATTCTTAAATAACCTTTATTAAATTAGGCTTAATTTAGGTTTTAATGAAATAATTAAAACCTTAATTACACTCTAATTATGAATCTAATCAAGATAAAACTTTGGAAATATGAAATTGGCATGTAACCCCACTTTCCATAAAAATTTCAAACCCAATTGATCTTTGGATTAAGAATTATTGAATTTCCAAATTCCTAAGTCAATATTAATCAAAAAAAGAATTAATAAAATTCATAAATCCATAAATTCATAATTAAACCATTTGAATCAAATCAAATGAAATCAAACCTTAACCTAAATACTCTAAGATTGCATGAATCAAACTAAATAAAATAAGCCATAGTCAAAACACCAAGTCAAACTAAATCAAATGAAACAAATAAAATAAATTAAATCAAATGAACTAAATCAAATAAAATTAAATGAAATAATTCAAACTAAACTAAGAATGAAAATCAAATTAAACATTTCAAAGAAATGAGAAATCAATCAAAATTCAAACAAAATAAATGAAATCAAAATGATTAATTAAGATACTTAAGGATCTTAGTTAGACCTTTGGGATGGATTTTCATCTTAGGATGAAGATTTCATTTCATTAGGATGTAAAATAGGGAAAGTTCCATCCAAAAATGGAATCCATTCTACTCTTCATTCTTGAAAACCTAAACTTCACCTTAACTAAATAAGGTGAAATAAAAATGAAAATAAATCACTAAATCATTTTAATTGAAACCACCCAAAGGTAAAATTCAAACAAACTCAAACTCCAACTTGAAACTTAAACTAAATAGGCCTAGCAAAGTCTTGCTACATAAGCCAATTCTCTTCACACACTAGATCATTAGGTCATGGACCCTAGACTTAGGTTAGGACATTCTGTGATTATTTATGATTCCTTGTGATGTGTTGTGATATGTTGTACTTCACATGTCTTTGTGGTGTATTATTTTAGACTACATGTCTAGGATTGTTTGCCCATTAGACTAGATGGTAGGATGTTCTTTCTAAAGTTAACATTTTCTTTTGTAGGCAGCTATGCTAGAAAGGATTGCTATCAAAAATAAAATTAAAAATGTTATTTCTTACAAGTATGCTTAAATACTTAAGCATAGCCCATAGATAGGTGGGCTTGGCAAGTAGCTAATGCTAAGCTCATATGTTTATGAAATATAACTAATGTGTGCTATTTGTATTTTGCAACATTTATTTTGTAGGGCTTAGGAATTAATTTTTAAATCAAAAATGTAAATTTGATCTTAGAATTAGGTTAGGATTTATGGGGTCTAAGATTAGCAAGAGCTGACCCTACCAAAAGATAAGTGCATTGGTCCTCTATGAAGCCCAATGGATGTCCCTGAGGATGAAAAATATCTAAGAAAGAAGACTCATAGATCTAGACTTGTAGTTCTAGGCTGGGCTGTATAAGGGCAGAGCTCGGTTGCCCATTTACCTTTTCTTCCAGGGTGTACAGCGGTACCCAGCCGCATTGGCCTTTTTCTTAAATTAAATTGGCTTAATTTATTTTAAGTGCGCAATAGAATCAACCTGCTTTCTAAATTTCTTTCTATATTGTGCTTTCCTATGATTGAATGCCTGGTCAATTAGGCTCATAAGAAAAACTAAATTTTATACCCAACCTAAATCTAAACAACTAAAATAAAACTAAAGAAAACTTGAAACCTCATAAACTAAAGCCTTAAAAACACATAAAATCAATTAAAAATAATCAAGTTTTGAAACCATGAAATAATATTGCTTCAATCCTTGAATTGGGCAATCTTCTCCCATTGCACATAAAGGCATCTGACCTGTGAGGATGACCACCTTCTTGGAGAAGCCTACCTTCTACTATTGATTTGGCCCATAACCATTTCTAATTGAATTACATTAGGCATAAAAATGCATACCCAAGATCTCAAATAAATCTTGAATCAAACATTAAAAAAATCTAAAAAATGTGCATTAGTTAGATGCATTTCATACCCTACATGATTCTAGGGATTATGGAGTGAGTCTAGGTTCATAGATTCCTTTCTTAAAAATGCAAGTCAGCATCTTGCATTCATAAGACTTAGCATCATAAATTTAAAATGCACTTAGGTGGTGTTAGCTGGTAGCCCTCTCTAAGAGGGTTGTAAGTCCAAATGTCAGGGATAGGTTAGTTCTCTCAAGTGAGAGGAATGATGGATAATTCTTAAAATAGAATTAGGTTGAGCATCTGATATGTGTTAGAAGCACCTGTATACTAGGTTCTGAAGTATCCTTTCTAGGAATAAGTCTTCAACCATGGTATTTCTACAGTCTTGTGCAGAATCTAAGACCTAGACTTCTAAAAAATGTTAACTCAAAATTTAAAGCCAAATTATAGGGTAATTGAAATGCCTACTGGGCATCCCAGTATCAATAGGCATTTCTTACTTCATCTCATTTGGCATCCAAAATAATTTTCTCCAATTTGAATCAATCCGAATTAAAAATTCCAAAAATCAATCTTTTGAAGAACAACTTTTAAATCCTTAGAAATAACAACTCGTTTCTTTAATCAAGAGTATTCTTAGAAGAGACCCTTCTTAAGATGTAATTAACTATAGAGGCTTGCCTTTATAGAGAATCATGAACCTAGTTTAAAATTAAACCATGTTCTACCTTCCATTTTGTTCAGGGGAAAAATGTTTGGTACACAAAAGACCCATTTGCCTAAGGACTCTTTTAGTAAATGATTGAATCCATTATAGAAAATATGTTTATCTTCCTAGATAATATGTTTATTTCTTAATGATGCATTTGATCATCCAAATAAAAAATTCCTAAAACTCTATGTGGTGTCATAAATTTTCTTCACGGAGATTATTTTCTGGTGACTTTGCTGGGGAATGGTTCCCCTCGATCTTTAAAAATAAGTTATTATTTCTATATTGGTAGTGTACTAGTTCCACTCACAGGACGAGACTGCCTTTCTTTCCGTTGGATGCCTCTCCATTTCATTCTTGGTTGAGCCTATCCAACATCCTGAACTAAGGTTCTAGAACTCTTCATTTACCATAGTTAAACAATTGGGTCCTAGAACCAATTCCCAAAATAAAAAAAGGAGAGAGAAATAAATGAAAATCAAGTCATTTCTATGAAGACCTAAA
Source organism: Cymbidium sinense (assembly GCA_021442155.1). Taxonomy (NCBI): domain Eukaryota; kingdom Viridiplantae; phylum Streptophyta; class Magnoliopsida; order Asparagales; family Orchidaceae; genus Cymbidium; species Cymbidium sinense. The sequence continues at coordinate 65,982,243 of CM038231.1, forward strand.
TCTAGTCAAGGATTTAAAACCATTCCAATGTGGAAAAGAAATGTTAAATTCAAAAAGTTTGAAAATTACTTCAAATTTGAAAAGTAAATTTCAAGAATAAAATCTCAAAGTTAAACTTGTCCTTGATTTTACTTCAGCTTTGTACTAAAGCTAAAGAGAATGAGGATAGGGTCCTAAGTTGGTAACCTTTGTTCTACTACATTCAAAGGTGGCAAATACCTAAGGATGTAGATTGAAATGAAGGAGTTCCTTCAAATCTTGAGAAAATCTAAATCAAAAGGATGCATAGTTGTACCTATTTCCCCTTACCACTATGATTGTAGCTTGAATTTCATTTAAAAAGAATCAACTCAAAAGAAAATAAAATGAGGGATAAAAATAAAAAATCACCCCAAAGAATGCCTTATTGACCATAGGTAGAGGTTGATTAAGGAAATAAATGTAAATCTTCTATCCTTATTGAAGAAACCTTTACATAAATGCAAATCAACTTTAATCTTAATTCATCTCCACATGTCCACTAGAATATTAGAAAATCAATTGTTCAAGCTGATTGGCTAATTGTAGGAATTGACTTGGAGGTAACCCTTTTTTTGACATTCCAAAACCTTAAATTCTTAAGATTTTAGGAGAGAGTCAAAAGAGGAAGAAAATATGACATAAACATAGATAAAGTCATAGGATTCACTTTTGATTCTAATCAATAGAAGAAAAGAGAGGGTACCGAAAGAGAATTCTGATTCTCCTGATAAAGTTGAAATGAATGAAATTTAAACCTAATAAATCTAAATCAACTTTCTTAAAGAGAGTTTTCTCCCATTGAATGAAATGATATTTCATGAATGGCCTTAATTAGTTTTAATGACAAATCATGAAAAGAAAATAAATGAAGACTTTAATCCTTCTAAATAAATCCTGACCTTAGGATTCGGTCCTAAGGGTGATATTTCTATCTTTCAAAGTGAAAGTATGGAACTTCTATCTCCGGTAAGTTGATAGATAAATCACTTAGAACTTTGTCAGTCCAAATGAATGAAGAAATCCTTAATTTTCTCCATTCAAAGACTAAGGCATTATATGCTTTCAATATAAGTGAATCTAAGAAGAATTCTTTGCAATGTCTTATGACTCACTTGACATTGTCTTAATGTCTAGTATGGTGGTCAAAGATTTTATTGCAAGTTAAGATTACCTTTAATCTTGTAAGTGCTATAAAAAAGTACAAGTCAAACTTGACTTTCTAATAGCATATCATCTGCCCTAGAGGGTCCTCTTTTAAATGATGATCCTCCAAATGAATAGATCATGAGGTCTATTGATCTATTGAGGATAAAGTTAGACCTACCTTTCCTACACATCAAAAAGGGAAATTTTTGAAATCAAATTCAAAATGGTAGATTCCACCTCAAATGACATTGAAAAGAAATGGCAAATAAGTCATCTTCAAAATGTGATGTCTTGCCCATCTTAGAGAAGTTGCTTGCAAAATCAAGCATCGTAATGCTCTTGTTAAAAAAAAATAAAATGAAATAAAAAAAATAAAATAAAATGAAATAAAACTAAGCAAGGTATTACATAATCTTGTAATTTTGTTTTTAATTATAAACAACTTCTAGATGTGGCATTCCATTATAAAAACGTTTAAGGGTTATCTTCTATGATGAAGATAGACTACTATGAACTTATTAACATCTTGGTTGAAGTGGAAAATTCAAAAGAAGAAAATATCTAAAATATTTGTTGATCTTGGTGCATCGATCAACATCAATTGTAAACATGAAAGTTAATTCATATAGGCCCAATTCTAATCAAGCTTTGATAAGATGGTGCCATGTAAATTAAATCAAATAAAGAAAGGGGTTTTTAATTTCATGAAAATTTAATCTTGAAAACTCAACTTAAAAGAAAAACTTAATCTCAATCACATAGTTGGTTGAAGATAGAAAATTCAAACATAAAAAAGAAACTTAGGAATTTAGGAACATCTTTAATACTCTTGGTGGTCCTATCTAGCCTAAATAAAGATATAATTGAAATGAAATGAAAGGAAAAAAAAAAGAAAAATAATAATTATGAAAGGATGTTCATATTCATCCTAAATTAAAAGTGTAGAGTCCTTAGGACTATCATTTTGCTAATCCTAAATGACCTCACTAAATCTTTTGTTCAATCAAGGAATTAAAAAGGATCATATCAAGTAATATGACCAATCGATCAAAATGAAGAATTGAATCATATCAAATGTTATATTTGGACAAAATGTCAAATACATATAATTTCTTAGTAAATCTTGTAACTAGGAAAGATTCTTAATGTAGCATTTCACAAATAATTGAAATGTTATAGAAATGTTGACAAAAAGAACAAAAGAAAGAAAGAAAGAAATGTAAAGGGATGGAAGGACTATATCCAAGAACAAAAGGATGAAGTCTGAAATTTTTAAGTAAGTGGACATTTTGACTTTAAACTTCTCCATATCAAAATAAAATGGTAGGGTTAGAAGTCAAGAATTATCCCTAGCTAAACAAAAATAATTAGATATTTCATACTTTGTCATCATGACCTTTGCCATGTTGGGTGAGCTCACATGTCAAGGTTAAAGAGATAATGGATCTTCTTTTCCTAGGTCCATATCCTTTGTATGCCAAAGATTCAATTAAGTATACTCTAATTCCATTGTAAGTGGCCTATAACCAAAACAAAAAAAAATTTATGGAACCATAGAGACATTGCAAGTTGAAAATTGTTAAGTAGTTAGGGTCTTGAATTTCTCTTCAAAAGGCACTCTAACATATTGAATGAATGTTGTTTAGATGTGTCTAGGGATTTATATAATCTTCAAGTTTGGGATGCACCCGTAGAATTTGAAGAAAAATCCAATTCCACAATTGACAAGTTGAAAGAAACAAACAAAAAATAAATAATAATAAGAAAAGTTGATTTACAACTAATATCAATTGTCTAACTCTTTAATGAGTCAGATATTGATGACTTGATCAAGTTATCCTTCCAGTTCAAAGATAACTTTTTTTGGAAATAGATTGAAATGATATCTAGATGTAGCGATCTACAAACTTAAGCTTGATGTCATGTCAATAAACTAAGTCCATTGATGACTGCAGTCGAACTCCAAAAAAAAAGCAAAATTTTTGCTAAATAAAAAACTTAAAAATGATGGCTTTACATGAGAAGAAAACATTCTTCTTAGTTAGCTAACATCATAAAAAAATTTAAATGAATGATAAAAAGAAAAGAAAAAAAAGATCAAATCCATGTGACCCACATCTTGGGACTAGGGCAAAATCTTTGCCTTGAAAATGGGGATTCATATTACCAATATTTCATTTCAAAATTAAAAAGGATTTCATGCATAAGATTATCATCCTTAAGGATAACTTATCTAAAAATTGGTAAATCAAAATAATTCAAGAAAAGAAATTGAAAGCATATGATATGACATTCAGAATCCTTACAAGAATGTTTTATTACATAGTCTTATCATTCAATCTCAAAATATTGGGACAATTTATTAAAAAGTCATGATCAAGATTTCTTATAACCTCACTTTCAATTAAATGGAGAGTTATATTGAAAATCTTGCCAAAAAAATGAATAAATGAAAAGAAGAAAATAAAAGAAACTTTAATATGATGCAAAAACAATCATATCACTGCATATAAAGTCTTGAAATATACCTTTAAAGTAATTTCAAGGACCTCGTAGTAAAATTTAGAAAGATCAAAAATACAAAAACAAGAAATTAATCAAAGCCATTTATGAAATATCATTTCACAAAACCTTTAAAGAATAATAAATTAATTTAAGAAATTTAATTTCAAACTTATCAAGAGAATCTTAATTTCTCTAATAAGTTAATCCTTTTAATTCCCTTATTGATTAAGGACAAAAGAATAACATAAAAACTTGTATCCATGAGAATCCAAGAGTTTGTTTATCTTGATTCTCATTATCTTTAGAAAAATTCAAAGAAATCTCTTAATCTTTATTGAATCCAAGAGAAGGCCTTATAAGCTATTGATTCATATCAATAAAACAAAAATGAAATACATGTCCAAATAAAAAGAAAAAGAAATTTCATTTAAGAAGCACTGGTTGACTTTGGTTCTTTCTGCTTAAACAACTACACAGTCACATGCAAGCTCAAAAAGATAGAACTCTCAGGTTAGTACCCTATGATGTCTTACCTATAGTGAATTAAAAATCTAGCATGGTTATATATAACTTTGAGATAAAGAAAAAATGATGAACTTCTATGCTCATGGAATAGTAAAGTATTGGGTCCAAAATATACCCAAATCCTCTCTCAAAAATACACATCAAACCTTTAAACCTTCACTAAACCTCTTCATGTATAAGAAGTACTAGTGCAATCAAAAAATAAAAAAAACCTTCCATTGCCTTTCACTAGTTAGACTAATCAAGTAAGGAATAAGTCCATGAGACTCTTACCTATTAGTCAAAAGATTTGAGGATTAGGAATTAAGTCATTTTGACCCCTTTTCCTCAGCCATATCATCTATAGGTTAAGAGCAAGCCATTTATGACACCTTTCTTATACATACCTTGAGTTGGGAGCAAGCCTTTCATGGCACTTTTCTCATGTTTTCCTTATGATTTTGGAGTAAGCCTTTGTGCACCATTCTCATAAACTTATAGTAAGCCTTTTATGGCATTACTCATATCATCCATAGGATAGGAGCAAGCCCTTTGTGGCACCTTTCCTATACATACCTTGAGTTGGGAGCAAGCCTTTTATGGCACCTTTCCCATGTCTTCCCTATGGGTTTGGAGTAAGCTTTTGTGCACCATTCTCATAAATTCAGAGTAGGCCTTTTATGGCATAACTCTTTCTTTCATTAAGATGGGAGTAAGCCCATTTGTGGAACCTTTCTTATAACTTCCAATAGGTATGGAGCAAGTCTTTCATGGAACCATTCCTATTACTTTCATGATAAGATTAAGTCACTAAGACCCATTTCATGTCTCATAGGTTAATTTGGATATGAACAATTTATGAAGACCCCTTTCCTATTAGCCAAACTTTTGAGGATTGGATTAAGTCATGAAGACCCCTTTCCTCTCCTTAGCTATTTAAGATGGATTAAGCCATTGAAGACCCCATCTTAATAGCTAATCACATAAGAGTAAGTCCCATAGTAGGCATCCTTTTAAAATGACCAAGGTTAGGATAAAGTCATTAAGACCCCTATCCTTAAGTCAAAAACAAAAATGTGAGGTTTAGAAACAAGTCATCGAAGACCTATTTCCTCCACCCAAGCTATTTAGGTTGGATTAAACCTTTGAAGGCCCCTTCCTAATAGCTAGCTAGAAATAAATAAGTCCCCTAGTAGGCATTCTTTCTAAAACACAAGAATAGGAAAAAGTCATGAAGACCACTTTCTTGTTAAATAGGCTACCTAGGTTAGGAATAAGTCATGAAATTCCCTTACCTATAAGCTAAAATCTGAGGTATAGGAAGAAGTCATTAAGACCCGACTTCCTCATTATGGTTACTCAAGAAGGAATGAAGTCATGAAGACCCCTCCTTATTAACCAATAATAAAGGCGAAAGTCCCTTAGTAGGCATCCCTATAAGGATAGGATAAAGTCATTACGACCTCTTTCCTCTCTAAATCTACCAAGGTTGGAATTAAGACATTGAAGGCCCTTCCTGTTAGATTACTTCATTAGAATAGGATCCAAATCTTCGTGATTCCTTTTCTAATAAAAACAACGTAAGAAACTAAGAAATGGAATTAAGCCATTGAAGGCCCCATTTCTTAGAACTACTCAAATAGGAATTAATTCCATGTGATTCCTACTTAGTAGTCAAAATATTGAAGATTAGAATTAAGCTATTCAAGCCCCTTCTCCCCAGCTTAGCTATTTAGGTTGGAATCAAGTCTCCAAAGACACCTTCACAATAGCTAACCAGGTAAGAGTAAATCTCCTCGTGGTATATTTCTCTAATTAATTTAACTAGTATGGAATAAGAGTAAATGTCCACATTGGAATCCTTCCCAACTACTATTCTAAGATAAGAGTAAGTCCCTTGAAGGCATCTTCTTCAAGCATAGTGATTGTGTTAGGACTAAACCATCCTTTGGGTCCACTCCTAATGACATCCATATTCATTTTGGAACTTAATGAATTCAAGTTCCTAAGAGTGAATCAAATTGAAACAAGTATAGGCAAACATATGCCTATCTTTCACAATCAAATCCAATCAAAACATAAATTGAAATCAAAATCAAAAATCAAAATTTTGAATTTGACCCCAAGCATATGCTTGTAATGTTGATCCATTTGGTCAAAGCCAATATGTGTAGTGTATTCTGGTCGATCCACTACAAATATTGGGGGTCCATTGTTGATCTTATATTTGGATGAGATTAATTTAAACTGAAATAAATAATCAAGATGTCCTAATCTCAAATTGAAATATCCTAATTTAATGCTTAGGACACTATACCTAATGACCTAGGGAATCTTCCTTGGGTTTGATCTAACCTAATTGGTTTAGGTGGAATCAACCAAATCTTCCAATTTGGATTAAACCTAAATAAATAAAAATAAAATCAAATTAAAATAAAGAAGCTAAATCCAAAGTCAAATCTAGTCAACCCATTTGACATAGGTTTGACTAGGTGGGACCCCCTAGTCAAAGGTCAACCCACCAAGGATTTGACCATTCTAAATCATTAAAATGTCTCAAATGATCAAATAAACATGTTTGATCATAAATACAAAGAAATTAAATTTATTTAGGTCTTAATTGGGTCAATTAGACCACTTAGTCTAAATAAATCGAAATGGGTCATATTGGGTTCAAACCCAAATCAAATTGAGATCAACTCAATGTGATTACTAAAATCAAATTGACCTAAATGAAACCTAAGCCTAACCCATTAAGCTCACTTTAGGTCAAATGGGTTCTAACTGAAATTTAATTAAAATTTAATGAAATCAACAACTCCAAGTCATCTCACATTTGATCAAGCATGCTTGGACTCCAAACCCAATCCAATTGAGTCCAATTGGTCATTTGAACCCAATTGAAACCAAACTTAACCCATTTAGGCTAAATGGGTTAAAATGAAATGAAATTAAAAATTAATTCAAAATTCAATAAATTAATTAAATTAAAACTCGATTGATCATCAATTAAAGATGATTGAATCCAAAGTTATAAAAACTAAATTAAACTCCAAACATTTTGAATCAAAATACTTGGTTTGGATTCAAATTTTCCAATTCAATTCAAATGGGTTCAAACTTGAACTCAAATTCATTTAAGTTTGATAGGGCAGCCACCTAGAAGTCCAAAGACTTTAATGGTAATGCCATCAACCATAAAGAATGGAATGTAAAAGAAAAAAAATTGAAAGTGCATAGGAAGAAGCCAAGTCTCATTTCCCTCTTCCATATGCCTTATCCTACCTCTTATCCAAGAAAGAGGGATAAGATTGCTATCATCAATTGAAGGCAACTAAGCCAAAAGCAAAAAAAAAAAAATACTTTCTCCTTCTCCAAGGAAAGAAGTAAAATGCCAAGGAGGAAGAAGAAAAAAGGTGCTTGGCCAAAGCAAGAAAAGAGGGCTAAGTCCATCCTCTTCACCCAATCTTTAACCAAGCTTGCTCACAAGACCAAGGGAAATTGAATCCACCCTTGGTCGGCCTTGCTGCCACCGGTGGCTAGATTTCGGCCACCAAAAATCCCAAAATAAAGCCTCCTCCCATGGAAAGTGGGGTGGGTGGGAGCCTATTCCCTCCCTCTTTTTATTTCAAAATGTCCACCAAGGCAAGAGATGAAGATCCAGACCCTTCCCCAATTGGATCCAACCATATAGATGGGTCCTAAATCGATCACTGGTCGATTTGGAATTGAAATTGTGGTGCAATTCACTGGTGATTAGGTGAAAAAGATATACGACGTCCATCTCTCACTAGCGTATTGTGGGATTGAATTCTCGCCATCCGATCTTTCTATTAGAATTGGACGGCCTTAATTTAGGTGGAAAGTTTGATTTAAGCCCTTAAGGATGTCGTGGATTGATCTCGACCATTTGATTCAATCGAATAGTCGAGAATCAGGGCCATCTAGGTCTTTCCCTTTTAGCCACTGCTCATCCTAAACCTCATAGCGTTAATCTTAGTCCTATCATGAAAATTATATCTTTCTGAAAAATTAAAATTTAACTACTTATGCAAAATAAATATTAGTTAAATAAACTTACAAATCAAGTAGTTATATTCCACATATTCAGACTTAGCACCTTGCGCTTTGATAACCAATCCCACCTGCCCTAAATGGATTATGCATAGGGACATAAGCAACATATGCAAGCAAAAGTATTTTTATATTCATTTATTATTACAACAGTCCCTCAAGCATAATCCCCTGCATAAGAATAACATTAGGCTAATAATGACCTAACATGCAGTCTATGCATAAACAATCTTAACATCCAATCTAAAATATTGCATCACAAATCAAAATATATCACCACAGCATACACCAATCTAATCTAATACAAAGATCGTGACTTAGTATTCTAATATGTGTGCTAAAGCTTAGTGGGGTTTGTCTTAACTGGGATTTAAAATTAGGATTTTCTAAAGTTTAAGATAGTTTAAATTACCCATTAAGGGTGGTTCACTTTAAGTCTTTTAGTAACTTGATTGAGTTTTAACATATATATTTATTTTGTTCACTTCTTACTTTAGATCTAATCATTATAAAGAGAAGAAAGAGACTTAACTCTTTCATCCCTGACCTCAGTTGATTTTCAAAGATAGATCTTTATTGCTTTAACTTTCTTAATAGACAATTTATGAATTTTATTTTAGCCTAAGTTTAGATTAATCTTAATGAATCTTATCCAGACATGAAAGGCATTTTAAGATAAATGAAATTAAGCCACCATCACATGAATAATACTCCAATACTTCCTTTTAGTATCAATAACATCCACAATCTTTCTTTTTTAGTTTCTTTAATATTTAATTATATATATATATATATACATATATATACATGCAATGTACTCATACTTTTTTTACATACTTAATGAATGTTAATGCATGGATTTAATAAAAAAAAAGGGATTTCATCTCATATTTAAGCATAGGCAAACATGTATAAAGAATTTAAGTAAGTACATGTCATTGTTAAACCAAGGAAATGAGATTATCTAAGACCTTCTTGGGACTACATAAAGCCCCGTGTTCCCGGGATGTCTAAACTATATACTTGCCAATTCAAATACACATAAACAAAGAAATAAAGTCATGAAAGGGGTTGTATATAAACATCTTTTATTTATGTAAAGCTAAATGGAAAAAGGAGGATTTTACTTTATATTCTAATATATACATGCACATAAATAAAATAAACCAGGGAAGTGAGATTATCTAAGACCTCCTTGGGGCAACTTAAAGCCTTGTATTCCTGAGATGTCCAAACTATATACTTGCAAATTCAAATACATGAATACATAATAATAAACAAAGGAATAAAATCATCAATTGTCATCTTTTGATTATAAGTAAATAAACATTTCATTTTTCACATAAATAGATATTTTTAATAAGCGTTGATTTAAAATTCATAATTAACATATAGTTTCAAAATAGTTTGAGATTTACCAATGATAGTAGCCACACCATATGATAACATTTGTCCAACTCATACAATTTAAATGCAATCAAATTCCTTTAACTTTAAAACACGAATACATGAACCACATGGCATGCACAATTATGCTAATTGAAAGGAAACAATTGAATACTACCACACAACATACTTGATTTCATTAGAACCTAAGGACAATCAAGTTAAATAAATATCCCTAAAATCTAATCAAAGTTTCTTTAATGTTTAATTTTAATATTCAAGTTGTGGAAACCTAAAGAGGAGAAACAATAGTTAGTGTTCAACCCATATCTATGTTTGTTTGTTAATAAATTTAAGAGAATTTAAGTGGCTTTTATGAATTAATTAAGTTTGGCCCATTAATAATCCATTTAATTACCCTCTCAAATATCTCTTAATTTGATTAATTATTAAGAAAGATCTCACAAATCATGATGATATGCTTGATAAATAAAATTTGCAATGTCCTAAGGATTCTAATTCAAATAAGCTCATGTTTCATAAATAATTGAATTAAGAAGATCTAGCTAATTACTTTTATAATTCCCCAAACCAATGAAGAATCATAATTTAATTAAAGATCCTTAGACTAACTAAGCACAAAAGGAGGGTCAATTAAACATGTTTTTATTAAATGAGTTAATTATGATGGTTTCATATTTAAATTTTAACTAACCATTTAATTACTTAATTAAGCACCTTAAGGATAATCTTGAAAAATGATTAGGAAGGGCGATCTGAATTATTATTATTTTTATTATCCTTACTATTATAATGATTAATTAACACCCTTTAATCAATTTCATAATTTTCTTAATCTTAATAGTTACTTAATTTCATAAGAGTGATAATTTGGGTTTACAATTTTGATTCTTTTAATCCACTTGAGAAATTAGCTACAAAAATTATGGGAGGCAGAGGTCTTCACATATATTCAACATGTCAAATCTCAAGTTAATAACCTAAGTGATTAAGGCTTAATTGAGATAATTATTTAAACTTTTAAACCTTAATTAGTCATTGTTCATTGGATGAAACCTAAGAATTTTATTTTTCTTAGATTCATCTCTGTCTAAGCTTTCCATAGAAGGTTTATCTACTTTTTTTATTTATCTACAATTTGTTATGATTTTTTTAAAGTTCTATGTAATTAAAATAATTAATTAATTCCAAATTAAACCCAAATGTAATTACTTTTGTAATTTAGTGTGATCGACAAGGGTCAAATTAATTTTTTAGAATCTTTGATTTTTATTAAAGTGATTTAAATTATTTTGGTGAATTTTCATAATTTTCATAATGTTTTAATTAATTATTTATTTAAAATATCCAATTTCCTTCAAAAATTAATAACTCTTAAACTATAAAGCTAATTAACTTGAAATTTTATGATAGGTAGGCAAGAACATTAGTTTCTTTTCTAAAATTTTCTGAGTTAATTGGTTTAGTATTTTAAGAGTAATTAAAGAAATATAGGTTTCATTAAAACTCAAATTACTTCTAAAACACCATCCAAAGACAAATCCATAAAGCCCTTATTTACATTTTTGGTTAATATTTTATTTTTTATAATTTTTTGAAATTTTGGGTCAGACCTAATGGAATAAATCTAAGATGATATCAAATCGTAGCCGTCCATTCTATCAAAGTAAGATGGATGGCCCGGAGGTTGTCTCTCTCATGGGAGCAGACCGAATAGGATTAGATTGATGGGATCTATCAAAAAATATCATCGGATCTCATGATCTTTTGGTGATCTTAATCAAAAGTTGCTTTATTTCATGTTGGAGTTGAAAGAAAGAAAGTGCATTGGGATCTAAAGGAAAATCTTAAATTCATGCAAATTGCTCACCAAACATAAAAGCCTATGGTTGATCTAAAGTTTAGAAAAGTTACCTCACTGAAGCACATGTTCAATGGATGCTAGAAAATCTTGGATCTCCTCTTTTACTTCCGAGTGTAATGCTTCGGCCGCAGCGCATCACCATCTGTTGCTAAACAAATTAGTGGCTCTTGGACTTAGAGAGCACAAGAGGTGGGGGAGGAGTTTTCTTCTTGTTAGAAGAAGAAGATGTGTGTGTGTGTTCTTTTTAGTATGTTAAGAATAAAAGAAATGTGGTGTGTAGAAAAACCCTCTCTTCTTTTTCTCAATGCCATCCCACACACCACCCCGCTCCCCATGTGGAAAAAGAAATGTGTTTTTGTCCTCCTCATGCTCACCTCCCTCTTTCTTTATTTTCTTGTATTTTTCATGCTCTTTTCTTTGTAAAAGCTAAAATTTCACTTGATTTGATGTAGTGAACTCATTTTGGGTTAAGATTTGAGTTGACTCATCTTAACCCAAATTGAGTTAGGTTAAGTCAAGTGTCTTACTTGCCTAATTGATTTAGGATTAAATTTAAATTATAGTAAACTAATTATTTATAATACCTATGATCAATTAATGTAATTTAACTTAAGCCTAAATTAACTCAATTTAACATAAATAAGTCAAATTGGGATAATTTGGGCTCACTTGGGTCCATGGACCAAATTGACCAAATTAACCAATTTTATGTCGATTCGGGTAAGATTAACCAATTGACCAAATTGGCTAAATTGGGTGCTATTGAGAGTTGATCCCTATTCAATAATCAACTTAAAAATAATTTTAAGCATTGATTTGGTTTAATTTTGGTTGAGTTAAGTTTTGATTTAAACCCATTTTTTATCCAAATTAGGCTTAATGGGTTAAATTGGGTTCATGTGGGTTAAATGACCCAATTTTATGTGTGTTCAAGCTTCAATTATATTTGATTAAGTATTTGAAATGATATAGAGTACTTAATTTTGGGCCAATTTGGGCTTAATGGGGTAAATTAAGGTTCATTTAGGTCAAATGAAAAATTTGGTCAAATCAAATCCAAGAAAAGTTTAAATCATTTAAAGTATTTTAAAACATTTAAATTAAATTAATTTTAATTTATTTGAGTTTAGGTTCAATAGGGTCAATTTAGGTTCATTTAGACTAGGTAACACAATTAGGCTATTTAAGTCATCATTAGATTAAGAATTAATTAGTTTAGTGCTCTATTTTATTAATTTAATAAATATAAGTATTTAAGATGACTTAAATTGATCAAATTTTGATTAGTTTGATTTTTAGCTTATTGGAGCCTACATGAGTCAACTCTAAGTTAGATAACCTCATTGACCACTTTGAACCTCATCTGGATTTATTTTTTGGGTTCATTTATACTTGTGTATTGATTTTGTGCCTTTTGTTTGGTTTAATTTGAATTAGTTTTAATTTTATAGAATTTTCTTGAATTTAGCTAATTTTTAGCCCAATTGGTTTAATTGAGTTAATCAAACTTAATTACCTTAATCTTGGTTCAATTTAATTCAAATTTTATTTTAATTTCTACTTTAGTTGAGGTTGTGCACTTAGCCCCTAATTGCAATATCCTAAGTGTCTAATTAGGAACCTAATATAAAGTCAGAGATCCTAATTTACTGAGTTATGGTGTTATTAACCACACTTGAGGTTAATAAAATATAAATTAAATCCTAGGTTTAAAAGGACCCCCAATAGGTGTGGTGTAACTGATAAGGCACACCGCACATATTGGCATTGATCGATCTAGTCAACTAGATTGATGAGATGGAAAAGAGATGTTTAAACCATGCTTGTAAGGTAAGTAAATTTAGTAGAAGCTGCTATATAGATTCACTAAGAATTAATATTCCTAGGAATAAGAGATTTCAGAACACGCATCAAAGATACATGGAGTAAGTTATAACTTTGAGAACTCATAACTCAAGTTCACCAATTCTTGAGTTTGGAGAGAATAGTGGAAAGTCCCATCAGGGTTGGTTGAAGTTTTATTTGGGCATGTCAAAGACACAAGGATGAGGTTCCCTGAAGAATAGTTTGATTTGATTTGATTTAAAAATTAAGGAGAAGCTCCTAATAGATTTTTTTTTTATTTTAAGAACTAGGGAGAAGTTCCCTAAAGATTGGTTTGGTTTAACTTGATTTAAAGAACTAGGGAGAAATTCTTTGAAGATTAGTTTGGTTTGGTTCATGATGGATTATATTAAGAAGTGGCCATAGGGTTTGATCTTTAATAAATACATACCCAATCTACCCTCTACCTAATCTTATTCAAAATGGTAAGGTAAATATAGGAGAAGCATAAGACCTTACCTAATCATTTTTGCAATGGTAGAAATAGATTATTCAACATATGTCTAACCTTATTTGGAACAACAAATGAAAATTAAGAATGAATGTACTGACCCTATTTGAAATAGCAAGACAAAACAAATCAAATATCCATCTGACCTCAATTAAATCAACAAGATGAATATGAGAAATAATATAATCTCTACTTGACTATGTTCGAAATAATAGAGATAGATTATTCAACACAGGCTTGACCTTATTCAAAATAGCAAGTGAAGAACAAAGCATGAATATTTAACTAACCTTATTAAAAATAGCAAGATAAAGATAAACCAAACATCTGCTTAACCTTATTCAAAATAGCAAGATGAATGTGGAGAAAGAATATAATCTCTACTTAACCATGTTCAAAATAGTAGAGATAGATTGTTCAACATATGTTTGACCCTATTCGAAATAGCAAGTAAAGAACAAAGCATGAATGTATGCTTAACCTTATTTGAAATAGCAAGACAATGATAAACCAAACATCTATCTAACTTATTAAAAAAACAAGATGAATATGGAGAAAGAATATGATCTTTACCTGACCATGTTCAAAATAGTTGAGATAGATTGTTCAACACATGCTTGACCTTATTCAAAATAGCAAGTGAAGAACAAAGCATGAATGTCTCCTTAACCTTACTCAAAATAGCAAGATAAAAATATATATATTCATAAAGTTGAAAAAGTATTTAAATGTAGATTTTAAGTTTGCAAGTTATTTTGGAGGAGATTAAGTAAATGAAGGTTTCTTTAAGAACATGGACCTAGTTGATATAAATGCTTAACATAAAAGCATAATCATATTGATAAAATTTATTTTTAAATACAACAACAACAACAAGACTTTATCCAACTATGAGGGGTTAGCCACAAGAATCCTTCTTCTCCATTGTGACTTATTATGTGTAAAATTCTCATTTAATTCAAGTATACAAAGATCATTTTTTATACATCTTAACCAAGTATTTTTAGGTCTACCTCTACCTCTCTTAACAAAGGCAAATCTAATGCATCTACTCTCCTAATCGGGTCATTGGACTGCTGGCACTTTATGTGGCCAAGTCAGCTAAAGAAACTCTCTCTAATCTTATTTGGCACTGAAGCTACTCCAACTTTTTCCTGAACATACTCATTTTGCATTTTATCTCTAAGAGTAAAGTCGCTCATCCACCTGAGCATCCTCATCTCTACAACACTTAACTTAGTCTTATGATACTTTTTTATTGGAGAACATTCTGTACCATAAATCATTATAAGTCTTACCACCATCTTATAAAAACTTTTCTTAAGTTTAAGCAGTATTGTTCTATCACAAAACATGTCAGAAGCATTCTTCCACTTCAACCATCCAACTTGAATTCTACTAATAATATCTCCATCTATTTTACCATCATTTTGAAAAATAAAGCCTAGATATCTGAATCGCTGAGTCTTTTTTATGACTTGTTCACCCAATGTCACAACACTACCATTAGAACTTCTATAACTAAAATTACACTTCATATATTCAGTTTTAGATCTACTTAAATGAAAACTTTTAAACTCTAAGGCTAGCCTCCATAATTCAAGTTTCTCTCGGACTCCCTCTCTAATCTTATCAACAACAAGAATCCCATCAGCAAAAAGCATTCACCAAGGTACATCTTACTATAAATTCCTAGTAAGAACATCCATAACTAAAGCAAAAATATAAGGGATTAAAGCTAATCCTTGATGTAATCCAATTGAAATAAGAAAATATTTTGCTAATCCTCCTTATCTTTGGACATAAGTAACATCTCTAGTATACATATCTTTAATGACTTGAATATAACCAATATTAAGTCCTTTATTTTCTAGAACTCTCCAAAGAACTTCTCTTAAAACTTTATCATAAGCTTTCTTTAAATTCAATAAATATCATATCCAGATCCTCTTTACTTTCTCTATAATTCTCCATCAACCCTCTTAACAAATGTATAGCATCTATAGTAAATCTACTTGCCATGAAACCAAACTGATTGTGAGAAACTTTTGTATCACATCACAATCTATTCTCAATTTCTCTCTCTCATAATTTTAATGTATGACACATTAACTTAATTCCTCTATAATTTGTACACTCATGTGGATCACCTTTATTCTTAAATATAGAAACCAAAAACTCTTTCTCTACACATCTAACATCTTTTTAGTCTTTAAAATAACATTAAAAAGATTTGTAAGCCAATAAATTCCTTGTTATCCTAAACATTTACACACTTCTATTGGAATATCATCAGGTCCTACTAATTTTTCATACTTCATTTTCTTTAAATCTTCTCTAACTTCAAATTTACAAATATGATAATAAAAATAAAATTCTTTATTTTTGTTTAGGGCATTAAAGTTGTTAAAATAAATTATATTTTCAAATCCTTCATTGAAAAGCTTATCAAAATACCTCATCCACATATTTTCAATATCCTTTTCTAAGAAAAGCACTTTATGATTTTAATCCTTAATACACCTTACTTGAACTAGATCTTTACTTCTCCTATCTCTTTGATTGGCTACCTTTTACATACATCTTTCACCTTCTTTGGCATTCAATCTATTATATAAATCACTAAAAGCTAAATTTTTTTGCAACATATATTTTCTTAGAATCTCTATGGGCCACTTTATATCTTTCCCAATTCTCTAAGTTTTTACATCTAAACCAAGTTTTATAACAATGCTTCTTATTTCTTATCTTTTCTTACACATTTTGACTCTACCACCAACTATTTTAATTAAAAGAAACTTTTTCTTTTGATTCTCCAAGCACATTTTTTGCAACTTGTTTAATTTTACTTGATATTTTTTTCCCACATAATATTAGCTTCCTTATAAACATCCCAAATTCTAAGCTCTTGTAGCTTGCTCTTAAAAATATTTCTATTAGTATTTTTAAGTGCTCCTAATCTAATCCTAAGACAATAATTTGATTTATTTTTATCTTATGATCTTTCATCTTAAAATCTAAATCTAATCATTGATCTTGGGTACTTAAACTTTCACTTAGAATGATCATAATGTCTTTACAATCTAAATGATCTATTTTTCTTATCAGAAAATAATCAATATGTGTTTTACTAGATCCATTTTTATAAGTAATAATATATTCATCTCTTTTCTTAAATAAAGTAATAGCAACTACAAAATCATTTGCTAAAGCAAAATCTAATATAGTCAAACAATCATGTGTAATTCTTCTTTAAATAAAGCCCATTAATGGGAAGCATTGGATGCTTGCCTTTATGATTTATTAATTGATATAAACTCACACCCCCCCCGATAAGCCTTTTCTATAATCAAAAGGCCCTCCCACATTGGTTCAAACTTACCACCCACCTTGATAACCTTTTCCATAATCAAAAGGCTCTTGGATGGACCAACTTGTTGTGAGCTTGAACCATACATGCTTTGTATAGATCAAGGTTTTAATAAACCCAGAGTCATCATTCTTTAAGACCTTCGAGTTCTTCCAATCATAGCCTAGCATTTTTTTTTATCATAATCTTGTTGCTTACAGCAATCCTTAGTGAAGGTAAGTGAAATTCTAATGGCAAAATGGCTTCAGACCATACACTAAGGAAAAGGCATAGATTGTGTTGGGGTTCTATATATGGTATGGTATGCCACTTGTGCCATTGTCACTTATTGTCATCAAGTATTTTCTTCAAGATTTAGATAAAAGTCTTATTCAAGGCTTCTGCTACCCCATTTGTCTGATGATAGTATATGGTGGAGTACCTCCAATCTATATCATGTCTCCTCGCAAACCTATTGAACTTCATACTCTTAAAAGTGATGTTATTGTCAAATATAATCTGACATGGTATGTCAAATATATAGAGGATGTGACTCTTGAAGGATGGACATGTTGAGCCTTGAATTTCCATAATGGGGTTGCCTTAGCCCACTTAGAAAAGTAATATGTTGCTACTAGGATGAAACGATGACCCTTAGAAGATGGAGGGCCAAGTAGACCACTATATATGTACCCCAACACTCAAATGGTCATGAAGCTATTATCGGATGGATAACATCAGAAGGTTAATGTAGGACCACTCCATGGACTTAACATTGGTGATATGCATTATATCCATGTAATATGTCATGGTCAGCCAATAGTATCCAAGTCTTTTAATTTTAGAATTCATCTTTGGACTAGATTGATGTGCTACACATCATCTTGAATGTACATCGATCATAATTGTTTGGGCTTCATTTTTGTCTAAACAATGCAACCATATGTAATCAAAGGACTGTAGATATAGAGTGCCATCCAAAAGAGCATAAGATAGTGCAATTTTTTTTATTTAATGGGCTTGTGATTTTATTGAGATAGTTTACCTTTATTCAGGTAATCAATAACCTCCAGTCCAAATCATCATCTTTTTTAGCAATGGAAACCTTCCCTTCAAGAGTATTTTTATCGATGAGTTCAACATCAACAGGGGAAAGGACCTAGTAATTATGCACTTCTATCGATATGAACTCATCATCCAAACATGTCATCTCTTTAGCAAGCTTGGCTAAAACATTGGCTATGACATTTTCTCCCCAAAGGACCCAATAAATGGTAACCTCTAGGATTTGGGCCAATAACTCCATAGTGTGCTTTTGGTAGTGATGAAGTTTAGGTTTGAGAACTTTATAGGACCCAATGATTTGGTTTACTACAAATTATGAGTCCCCAAAGATATACATATCTTTGATTTCTTGAGAAATGGCAAACTCTAAACTAGTAATCAAAGCTTTGTATTTATCTTCATTATTCATACAAGGCTCTGATAAATCATACAAGAATCATAGCATTCTGTGATCTAGGGTTAAAAAGACTATCCATATTTTTGTCTTGCATGGGAAGATGGAATGTGGTTCATCTCCTCTTTGGGAGGAGGTTGCACCATCAAAGTACAATTCCCATTGGCTACTATTCACATTCTTCAAACTCATGAGAAGATAACGAGAGAGGAGGCTATGTCTACCATCAGCTCCAGTATGGGTAATGGGAACTCATCATTGGGACATGCCTTATTTAGATTCCTAAAATTGACACATATGTGAGTTTGGCTATTTTTCTTCTTAACTGGGATGGCACTAGCTAACCAAATAGGTTATTTTTTTCTCTCAGATAAAATCAGCCTCGATCAGCTTCTTTACTTCAGAAATGACCTATTGTTCAATATTTAGTTGCATGTGTCTAGGAGCTAGCTTAATAGGAATTGCATCAGTCTAAATTTCTAGTTTATAAATGCAACATCAAGAGTTAATCCAGGCATTTTTTTCATAACTCCAAGTGAAATTAGGTAGCTATTGACCTCACTTTTAGGAGTGAGGATTAATCTACCCCATCTTAGATTTAGGAACCTTCTAGACACTTGGATTTCCTTAGTGTTAGGACACTTCTAGTAATTAAGGGGACACTAAACTTAGCTTAAAGATTTAGAAGGCATAACCTTAAGCTTATAATATACCTTTGAACAAATAGGTTTCACCTATTTTATGGCTTAAATCAAGGCTCATATCTATCCACTCATTCAAATTTAAGCTCATGTAGATGGAGCTAAGCCAACTTCAAACCTATTCAATTAATCTTAATTGAATTTGGTTTTTAATCCAACCTCTAAGCCAAACTAACTTAGACTTTAATCCAAGTTAACTCCACCTTGATCCTATGACTCAATCCAAACCCATTCAAGCAAACTAAATCCAATTTGATTTTCTTAGTCACTCTAATTATTCATTAGATCATTTCAAGCCACTTCAATACTTCTAATTAAGCCATCCAATCCCTTCATTGATGATTGTAAATCATTATTGAATACTCCACTACAATCAATTGAACCTAATCAAAACAATTGGACCCTTTGACCTAAGTTGACTCAATTTGGCCTGAAGGGTCCAATTGAATTAAATCAAATCCTAAACCAAATTAATTAAAACTAATACTTCCAACCAATCACTAATTCCATTTTAAATATAATCTAACCTTCAATTGGTTCTAGTTTGGTCAACCTAACCCAATTAGCCCACTTAGCCCAATTTGACCTAAAGGGTCAAATTGAAACAATTCACTCCATAATCTAAATTAATTCAAATCAACTATTTTAACTCAATCACCAATAATCAATTGAACATAAACCTAACCCATGCTTAAGTCAATTTGGCAAATTGGTCAACATGACTCATTTGACCCAAATTGAACCATATAAGATTCAAATTTAACCCAAATTGAATCAAACCAATTGCACTTTTTCACTCCAAATGACCAATTGATCTCACCTAAATAATCATTTTGAATTTGATCAAATTGGTCAACTTAGCCCAATTGAACCCATTTAGCCCATATGAGTCAAATTGAGCCAAACATAACTAAACCAAACCTAAACCCAACCAAACATGGTATGACTTATCCTTCGATCACCATGGGCCTGCCCAAGTGTGCCCAACCCATGATAAATCTAGCTTGTGTCAAACTTATTGAACCAAGCCACCTGAATGAGACAAAATCTACATTTGGATGGGTTCTCCACCTCCTTACCCCATGGCAACAACCTTTTAGCTCTTCTTGGATAAGAGGACCAACCAACCTAACCCAAAGTTGTTGGGCTCAACCTTTCACCAAGAGAGGGTGAGTTCAATCATGGCAACCCATTAGTCCACCTAAAGGAGAATGCACAACTCATGCTAGCTCACTACACTCCATGAACCTCTCTCCCTCATCCACCTCAGCAGTCCCCTTCCATCTCCGACAACCTACCATAGCTAGATGACTACCAAAGGCTAAACTAATCCCAGCCCTTGGTTCAATTGGCGAGGAACCTCCCCATGGAATCAAACTGAGCAGAGACCTTCCTTAGAGCATTCTGCACAGTTCCTTACCTTCTCCCGAGCTCCTCATGCACTCCACCTCCAATGAGACCATCCCCTGATCGAACTCGAGAACTCCATCCGTCTAAACTTCCTAAACCTTCACCAAACCCAAATTAACACTTCCCACACTTTCACCACACTCCGACGAACTGAAATGAATCATTTTCTGTGTGATTCAACCACCAGAAAATGACTTAAGACTAACTCGGATGAGCTTTGCGAGGCCATTTGGTCCATAGAGCAATCAATTGAGAGGTAGCTCATGATCTTCTCAATAGGACTTCGTCTCTTCAAGATGAAGCTACATCTATCAGCGAACCGCAAGTCCATAGATCCGCTGAGGTAAAAATTTGGCAACCATAGTTTTGGCCCCTAGGTGTGGTCCTTTTTGAAGTAAATCATGTTTTTGTGTGATTTTCACTATAGGAACTTCCTATATTCATTTCTTAATCATTTTGGAGTTGATTAATGAGCTCTGGTGAGCTCAGTTCGAGTGGTAAAAGTGGATGGTGTCCATCTTGTAGTTCTCTTGGGATGACGGATCACAAGCCGTCCATTCCACATGTTTAGAATGATGGCCATGATTAATCATGTTTGAAATTTTGGCTTAATCCCTTTGAAATCACAAGATTAATCTTGGTCATCTAATCCAAGATCAAAAGGCTGAGACGAAACTGCATCTTCTACCATTGAGTCAATTCCCATGTCAAATGATTTAAGTAACCAATATCGCAGTGCCACATGGAAAGTACTGCCACTTCAGCATCTACGAGGCATCAATAGTTTAGAAGGTTAATTAGGTTTTAAAATTGTAATTAAATGG
Source organism: Cymbidium sinense (assembly GCA_021442155.1). Taxonomy (NCBI): domain Eukaryota; kingdom Viridiplantae; phylum Streptophyta; class Magnoliopsida; order Asparagales; family Orchidaceae; genus Cymbidium; species Cymbidium sinense. The sequence goes on from CM038231.1 coordinate 66,003,842, forward strand.
CCAAAACTTCAAAAAATCATAACTAATTGTAGAAAAATAAAAAAATATAGATAAACCCATTTTGGAAAGGTTAGATAAAGGAAAATTTAAGAGAAATAAAATCTCTAATTTATGTCTTCTAAATAGTGCTTAATTAAGGTTTGAAGTTTAGATTAATTATCTTAATTAAGGCCAAATTACTTGGTTAATTAATTTCAAATTTGGTGGGATGATTTCATGGGATGTCCTTTGACTCCCATAATTTTTTTGGAATTATTTAAAATATAATTTAAAGAATTTAGAATTTCAATCCTAATTATTCACTTTAATTAATTAAATAATTATTAAAATTGATGAATAGTGAAAATCAAAATAATTAATCATTGTGAATAGTAGGAATAGTGAGGAGACATAATTAGGACCCCTTCCTAGTTATTTTTCTAAATGTATTTCCTTAAGAGGGTTAATTAGCATATGTAATAGTTAAGGAATAATTAGGAAAATTAATGATAAAATAGAAATTAAACAAAGTTAATAATTGGTTTAGATAATTCAAACAAAATAAATTATTTTCCCTTTTGTGTTTAATAGCATAAAGTCATTAAATAAATTATGATTAACCCATTGGTATGGGAAAATCATAAGAGTACTTAACTTAGATTCTTTCCTTCTTTAATCTAATTAACTCTTAAGCATGAGCCTAATTGGATTAGATTCTTTTAAGTGCATTGCAAATTTTACTTTGCCAAAAGAATATCATTTAAGGCTCATGATCAAGTAGTTAATTAAATTAAAAATATTTTGGGAATGGTAATTAAGTTGATGTGCTTAATGGCTTGAACCTAATCAATCCATAAAACCCATTTGATTGTTTTCTTTAAATATATCAAATCACCAACATGGGATGGGGTAAATACTAAATATCATCTCTCCTCTTTAGGTTTTAACAACTTAAATATAAAAGTCAAATCTTATAAGAAGTTTGGTTAGTCTTAAGGAATATTTTTTTTGGCTTGATTGCCCTTAAGACTTAATGTAATTGATCATATAATGTGGTAATGTTTAATTACTTCTTTTCAATCATTATAAATGTGCATGCATTTTTTTTCACATGTTCATATTTTTTTAAAGAAAAATAGAGAATCAAAAGAATATGGTTGCATGTAAGTTGCATGCGTTAAATAAAATTATTATATGGTGTCGATATTATCACTAATAAATCCCAAATTACTTTCAAAATTATAAGCTAATTATGTAAAATTTAAGCTAATGTTGGCTATAAATGTTCAATAAAGTTTATATTTAGTTATAATTTTAATATGGTAAAGGATTGTTTTGTTTTATGGTTCATGTGTATGTTTACATATGTTTGGCGTTTGCAAGTATATAGTCTAGACATTCTAGGAATACGAGCTTTTAAGTAGCCCCAAGGAGGTCTTAAATAATCTCACTTCCATGATTTAACAATGGCATGTACTTGCTTAACTTCATTCATGTGTATGCATGTGTTAGAATTTGGGATAAAACTTTACTTTACATGAACAAAAGATTTGCTTTTATATAACCTTTACATGATTTTCATTTCTATGTTTATTCTATATATTTACATGTATTTAAGTTGGCAAATATATTATATGGACATCCCAATAATACGAGGCTTTAAGTAGCCCAAGGACACCTTAGATAATCTTACTTCCATGGTTTAACAATGGTACGTATTTGCTTAAACCACTAATTATATGTCTACATATGCTTAACAATGAAATGGAATCTTTCTTTTTTACCAAAATTTATGCATTAATTATCATCAAGTGTGAAAAACATAAATATATATTACATGTACAAATATGTATATAAATATCATGAAAAAAATGAAGAAGTGTGTATGTTATTTTTCATGGAAAGAAGTAGTGGAATGTTATTCATGTAACAGTGATTCAATTTTATTAATCCTAAGATGCCTTTTATGTTTGAATAAGAATCTTTAAAAATAATCCAAACTTAGGCTTAATAATAAAAATGTTTAATAAATGGTTCACTAAAGGAACCAATATCATAATAATATACCTTTAGAAAATAAATTAGGGTAGGAATGAAGGGGGTCAAACCCCTTTCTTCTCTTCATAATGATTAGATGTTGAGTAGGCATTAAATAAAATAATAAAGTGTAAATTAAAATTAATCAATTCATTCAAAGATTTAAAGTGAAACTTCCCCTAATGTTTAACTTAAATAATTCTAAATTTGAGATAATTATACTTGTTGACCTCACTTTTGGAGTGAGGATTCATCCTTCCTATCCTAGACTTAGGGATTCCCTAGCCACTAGACTGTCCTTAGTCATAGGACACTTCTAGGGATTAGGTGAACACTAAACCCAAGCCAAGAGACATAAGAAAGTGTACATAGGTTTAGGCTATACCTTAGGACCAAGGGAATCTACCTATCCTATGGCCAAAACCAAAACCTATGCCTATCCACATAAGCAAAACCAACCTCAAACTAATGCAATCAAATCCAATTGGATTTCATTTCATATCCAAGCTCCAAGCCAAAATAATTTGAACCCAAATCCATCTTAATCTCATAATCCAATCCTATGGACTCAACCCAAAGCCCCTATAATTAAACCAAACCCAATTGATTTTCATAAAAGTATTACAACATTCAATACATCATTTCAAACTCTTCCAAAACCCACAATCAAGTCAAACCAATCAAACCAATTCAATTAACCCAACCTAGCCCATTTGACCTGAAGGGTCTACATGAGCCAAAATCTATTTAAATCTAAATAAATTATAATCAAAGCCATCAATTAATCCTGAATCAGTTATCAAACTCAATTCAACCCAATTCAACCTAATCCAACTCAAATTGACCCATTTAGTTCACTTGACCCAAACCGACCTAAAAGACTCATTTGTTCCAAACTCCAATCCAACTTAAATTGGATTGAAACAACTCATTCAATACCTTCTACAATGATTGTTGATCACTTTTGATTGTTCAATTGCAATTAATTGGGTCAAACCAAGCTAATTTGATCACTTGACCCAAGTTGACCCATTTTAGCCTATATGACCCAAATTGAACCAAACTTTATTCTAAACCCAATTGATTGAAACCAATGCCTTCAATCAATCATAAATTGAGTATTGAATATGATTCAACCATCAATCAAGCCAAACCAAGTCCAATTAGACCTTTGACCCAAGTTGACCTAAAGGCCAAATTGGGCCAATGGCTCCATCATGAATTGATTATTGAATATGATCAAACCTTCAATTGAATCAAATTTGATCAAACCAAGCCTATTGGATTTAGCCCAAATTGACCAAAAGGGTCAAATTGAGCTAAATCATTCCCAAATCCAAATTAATTAAAATCAACACCTACAATCATTCTCAAATCATCAATTGAACCTAAAATAACTCACTACTAAAGTCAATTTGTCTACTTTAATCAAATTGGTCAACTTAGCTCATTTGACCCATATGAACCCATATGAGTCAAATTCAAATCGATGACAAATTAGACCAAATCAATTAAACCAAAATATCCCAAATCATCATTTGAACACATTTGAATCCTTGGATTGACCCAATTTGACCAATTGGTCAACCTAAAATAATTTGACCTACATGGGTCAAATCAAGCCAAACCGATTCAAACTAAGCCCAAACCCAACCAAACTTGTCATGACATATCCTTAGGTCACCATGGGTCAACCTAAATAAAACTAGACCCACATTGGACCCGAATTAGGCCTAAACTCATTGGGTAAACCCTAAATGGGATAAAATCTCTATTTGGATGGTCAAACCCACTCTCCAACCCTTGGCAGCCACCCTAAGCTCAAATTAGACATGAAGACCACTGGCTCACCTAACCCAAAGCTGATTGGGTTAGTCATGAGCCAAGTGGAGGTGAGCTAACCCAAGCTACCCCATTAGAACACTTGGATGTGGTGATACACTCCACCTCACCCCTTGCCAGACCACTCCCTACCTTCAGCCACTCAAAGCACACCATCTTAACACCTCGCCATCTCACCCAGGGTGAAAGCTAAGGCAATCCCAACCATTCAATCCCTTGGGAGGAGGGTATACTTCTCTCCATCTCATTTCAAACACACATAGAGCTTCAGTGAGTTGAATAAGATTCCCTAGAGCCTTCTGGAGTTCCCTTCAGCCCCATTATCGGTGAGATTGAACTTGAAAAAAGCTGAGCCTCAACTCCATCCAACTCCACTCAAACTCCACTAAATCCAAATTAACTTCACCCATACCATCCTTAAGCATTGACGGTCCAAAATGAATTGATTCCTGATCAATTCGAGCATTTGAGACCACTCCTAGACTAACTCTAGCGACTATTCCAGTGACGCTTAGTCCATAAAGCCACCAAAGGGGAGGCAAGTCACGAGCTTCTCAACAGGGCTTCGTCTCTTCAAGATGAAGCTATCTCAGTTGTTGGACCGTCGATCTTAAGCTCTGGTAAGGTAAACTCCAACAAACCATAGAAAATCTATTAGGAGTTAGCATTTTGATAAAGATTTTGTGATTTTGTATTACTTCCACAAAAGGATCTTCTTAGATCTCTTCTCTAAATCTTTTAGAGATGATCCTAACACTTCACAAGCTTTGGCGAGCTTGGATTGAGCAGAGGAGGGCAGATGGTGTCTGTGTTCCATCGCTTAGGGGATGAAGGATCATCTGCCATCCATTCCAAGTGATTGGAACAGGTGACCATGATTAATCCATTATATTTATATGATTTAATCCATTTGGAACCAGTGATTAATCCTCATTAATGAGATGATAAGGGGATGAAAGTGTGTCCACCACATTTGACCCAAAGATTTATGGATGATTTAAGTGGAATCATGCTAACATGGAAAGCAGCCATGTCAACTCCTGTATGATGGGATTAGAGATTAATTAATGTTTAAAATGTAATTAATCACTCAAAACTTTGAAAAATCATAATTAATTATAGAAAAATCCTAAAAATATGAATAAACCCATTTTAGAAAGGGTAAACATAAGAGATTTTAATAAAAATAATTTCTCTATGGTTTGAACAGTGATTAGAGCTTATTAGGGTTTGAATTTTCCTTAATTAGCTTAATTAAGCCCTAATTACTTGGCTAATGTGTCTCAAATTAAATGTGTTTATCTAATGGGATGTCCTCTACCTCCCATAATTTTTTTGGGAATTATTGGCAAGGTAATTAGGAGAATTTGAAATTCAAACCTTAATCACCCTCATTAAGTGATTTAATAATTATTTAACATATTAAATAGTAAAAATTAGGTAATTGATGATTATTAATCACTAATTAATAGTGAAATGATGAGGGGGAGTGATTAGAACATCTTTCCTAATTACTTTCCCAAACTCATTTCATTATGGAGGGTAATTAATTCATAATTTAATTAAGGAATCAATTAAGCAATTAATAATGAAATTAAATCAAATTAAAATTAATTTTTCCAGATAATTTAATTTGAATTTTTGAGTTTCTCTTTATGTGTTTAATAGCATAAAGATCTTGAAGAAATTATGACTGACCCATTGATGTGGAAAAATCATATAAGTACTTAATTAAATTCTTTAATTTAATTAATAATTTATATGAGCATTTAGTCTCTAAGTGCATTGCAATTTTAATTTATCATTTGCATATCATTGGAAACTCATAATTAAATGATTAATTAAATTAAAGAAGGATTGAAAATGGTAATTAAATGAATTGCCTAAGGATTCAAACCTAATTAACTCATAAAATCCACTTAATTATTTTTCCTTAAATATATTAAATCACCAACATAGGATGGGATAAAAATAACAAATATTATTTCTCCTCTTTGAGTTTAATGAATCAAATCCAAAATCAAATTTAATAGGAATCTTTGGTTTTCCTTAAATAGCTTTATTTAATGTGATTGTCCTTAGGAATTAATGTAGTTGAATGAAATATGTGGAAATATTCAACTATTCCTTTTCAATCATTGTAAATCTTGTATGCCATTTTCTTCATGGATTCATGTTTTCAAATCAGATAATCAAATGAATATACTTATGTATGTAAAGCTTGCATGTGTTGGATTAATCTTATTATATGTGTGGCTACTATCACTAAAAAATTTCAAAACTATTTTCAAAATTATAAAATGAAAGAGTTAAAATTAACATTATCTATGCATATTATGTAGTATTTACATGTGCATATAGCTTAAACATGTTAAAGTATTGTTTTTTACCTTATGATTCATGTAGGGTTTACATAGGTTTGAATGATAATAAGTATATAGTTGGACATCCCAATAATAAGGCTATAAGTAGCATCAAGATCTTAGATTTCCTACTGGTTAACAAGGCAAACTTATTTAATTTCATTCTTATGTGTACTTGTATTAATTTAGATAAAATTTTACTTTTATATGTGTAAATGATCCACTAAACATAATTTTTGCATGATTTTCATTCCCATATGCGGTATTCATATGTATTTAAGATAGTATATCTAATGGACATCCGGAATACGAATTTTAGGTAGCCCCAAGGAGGTCTTAGATTATCTCGCTTCCCTGGTTTAAACAATGGCATGCACTTGCTTAAAACTTTAATACATATGTGTGTGTACTTAGCTAAGGAATATAAATCTTTCTTCTACCAAAAATACATGCATTCATAATCATCTATGTGTGCCAAAAATACATTGTATGTATAGGTATTCTAAATTTAAAATTATATCCGTGTTATTAATGATGAAAAGGAATGGTGCAACATTATCTATGTGATTTCAATTCAACCTCATTAATCTTAAGATGCCTTTCATGTTGGATAGGATTCTTTAAAATTAACCCAAACATAAAAAGTAATATTAAATATTTAATAAATTATTCACTAAAATAAATTAAAGTTATAAAAATACACTCTTTAGAAAGTAACTTAAGGTAGGGATGAAAGAGATTAAGCCTCTTACTTCTCTTTATAATACTTAGTTACTAAGTAAATATCAAATAAAACAAAGCAAAAATACAAATTGAAGTCTACCAATTCTCTAAGTAACTTGAAATGAAACAATCCAATATGCTTAACTTTAATAATTTCAAACCTTAGGCAATCATAGTCCTAAAGCTTAGCTAAGACATACAACACTAAGCCTATGCACATACATTGGAATGCTAAGTCACCATCTACCTTTAAGTTAGAATGATGTTTGTAATGATGTTGTGTTTTGTTTTGTGAAATAATGTTTTAAACTGAATGTTAGGATTATGATTTGTAGACTAGATGTTAGGTTGTTATTAGCCCAATGTTGTCTTTTACAAGAGATTATGCTAGTGGAGCTGCTGAAATAAATATAAATGCTTCTACTTGCAGGTTACTCATGCCCATAAGCATAATCAATGATTAGGATAGATGGGCTTGGTTATCCATGTGTAGGGTGCTAAGTCCAAATTACATAATATAACTGCTTGGGATGTATGTATGATTTGCTAACATCTATTTTGTAGGTGTAGTTAGATTTTACTTTTCCATTAAATATAATTTTTGCAATAGAAATTAGGATTTGTCCTATGGGGTTTAGGATGAGCAGTGGCTAGAAGGAAAAATCTTAGGAGGCCGTGGGGCTACTGAAATAAATATAAATGCTTCTACTTGCAGGTTACTCATGTCCCTAAGCATAATCTATGATTAGGACAGGTGGGCTTGGTTATCCATGTGTAGGGTTCTAAGTCCAAATTACATAATATAACTACTTGGGATGTATGTATGATTTGCTAACATCTATTTTGCAGGTGTAGTTAGATTTTACTTTTCCATAAAATATAATTTTTACAATAGAAATTAGATTTGTATGGGTTTAGAGAGCAGAAGGCAAAATCTGGAGTGGGGCTAAAATAAATATAAATGCTTCTACTTGCAGGTTACTCATGCCCCTAAGCACAATCTATGATTAGGACAGGTGGGCTTGGTTATCCATGTGTAGGGTGCTAAGTCTAAATTACATAATATAACTTCTTGGGATGTATGTATGATTTGCTAACATCTATTTTGTAGGTGTAGTTAGATTTTACTTTTCCATAAAATATAATTTTTAATAGAAATTAGGATTTGTTCTATGGGGTTTAGGATGAGCAGTGGCTAGAAGCAAAATCTTAGGAGGCCTTGTGAAGCCTTGAAGCAAAATCAAGTCCAAGGATGAAGAAATAAAAGCAAGGAATGAAGACCCCCATAGCATCTACTTTAATTCAAAATTATAATTTTCTTCTATAATCTAGGTTGTATAAAGGTAGAGCTCGACTACCCAATTTTTCTCTTTTGTTGGGGTGTATGACGGTACCCAGCCGGATCAGCTTTTTATTCTTTTATGGAATCTATGCATGTCTGATTGTTATGTTTAGATTATGTAATAGAAATTGCATATTCTTCATAATTTATTAAAGATTGGTGTTTGAATGTGTAGCCTAGATGCGGTAGGCAATTAAAATAAAATTATTTTTCTACCCAATTAACAACTCATAACTAAATTTTAAAGTAACTTTCAACCTCACTTTAAAGTCCAGAATATAATCAAGATAATTAAAAGATTTAACAACCCCTTAGCTAAATGTTAAATGTCTAACATCATGCATATCATCTTATTTCACTCTTGAATATAGAGGGTCTCCATTCTTGCACTTTAAGGAATGCTTGACCAGTGGAGGACCCCCTCATGATGGAGAAGTCCTCTCTCTGATTTGGCCAATAACTCAATTTCATCTTGCATTTAGGCATAATTGGCCTAAGCCATTGTCTAAAAGATTGTGACAAAAATTATATAAATTATAAAATTCTATATTTAGTCTAAGTTATGATTTTATATCAATCATATTCTAGTCTCTTAAGGAGTGAGTTTAGGACTCTAGTCATCTTTCCAAATTAAATAATATCCTAATTATCTTGCAATTTCATAAGATAGACATATATGGTTTTGAAGCATAGGAGGTGTTAGCGGGCGGCCACTCTAGGAGATTGTAAGTCAAGATGAGTCGGATGAGTTTATCCTCTCTTATGGAGGTAAACCATTATGCCCCCTTTTTGTCTAGATTTAGATCATGCTTCTACAAGCATCCTAGATTTAGGATCTCGTAGCTTATTTTCTTTGGGCTAAGAGCATTAATCCTTACCTCTTATGCATTTTCACAATCTTGTGTTGATGGACTATAAGCCCAAGCATTCTAATAAAATTCTAATTCAAATTAAAATAAATTTTTACTTTCAAATATATAAAGCCTCACCATAGATAGATTGGAGTGCTCACTAGGCTTCTTAGTATCATGAGTGCTCCCTACTTATCTTTCTTTGGAATCTAAATTAAGTCTTTCCAAAGTTGAACCTTCCCACTTAATTTCCAAAAATAACCAACATATTGATATTCTAGCTTGGAAATCTTGGGAGATATGATTGACTACTTTAATCGAGAGATTTCTTAGGCAATCTTATTTTCTAGGATATAATTAACTATGAAAGCTTGCTTTCATAGGGACCTAAAGATCCTAACATAAAATAAACCCTACTATACTTTTTCATGTAAAGTAGGGGAAAGATTTCTCATACAAGACCCATCGCCTTAAGTCCTTATGATTGGTCCATTATAAGGTGATATCCATTTTATAGATAGTACATCATACAATATAATCACTTCAATAAGTACCCCCTAAAATCTGTTTGATGTTCACATCGCTTCCAAAATAAAACACCACAATACTCTTAAAGCTTAGTCACGACACACCATACTAAATCTTAGCACACACATTAGAATGCTAAGTCACCAAATCTCATCTTAGATTAGGTTGGTGTGTGTTATGGTGTTATATTTTATTTTATAATGTACTATTTTAGACTATATGTTAGGATTGTTTATGTGTAGATTAGATGTTAGGTCACTAATAGCCTAAACATGTTTTTTACATGAGATTGTGCTAAAGGGGCCACCATAATAATAAGTAAATATAAATGTTCTTGCTTGCAGGTGATGCTTATGCTCCTAAGCATAATCCAATTAGGACAAATGGGCTTGGCTAACCAATAATAAGGTCTTAAGTCCAAACATGTGAAATACAATTGCTTGTCTTATATGTTTGTTTAGCCAATGTCTATTTTGCAGGTGTAGTTAGGTTTCATTTTCGATAAATATATAATTTTTGTAATAGGATTAAGATTAGTGCTATGGGGTTTAGGATGAGCAATAAAATTTATATTAATTAAACCTCACTTCTTGGATTTGAATACTTCAAGCTTCTCAAGGCCATCTAAGTCTTTGTCTTCTAGCGTGCTCATCCTAAACCTCATAGCACTAATCCTAATTCTATCACAAAAATTAAATCTTTCTGAGAAAAATAAAATCCAACTACACCTATGAAATTTATATTAATTAAAAAACATATAAACCAAGTAGTTATATTTTACATATTTGGACTTAGCACCCTACACTTGAGTAACCAAGCCCGACTAGCCTAATTGGATTATGCTTAAGGACATAAGCAACACATGCAAGCAAAAGCACTTTTATATTTATTTATTATTATAGTGGTTCCTCAAGCACAATCCCCTGCATAAAATATTGTTAGGCTAATAATGACCTCACATTCAGTCTACACACAAATAATATTAATATCCAGTCTAAAATATTACATCATAAAAAAAAATATCACCACAACATACACTGGTCTAACCTAATACAAAGATCGATAACTTAGTAATCTAATGCATGTGCTAAGACTTAGTGTGGTATGTCTTAATTGGTCTTTAAAATTAGGATTTTCTAAAGTTTAGGATAGTTTAAATTACCCATTAAGGGTGGTTTCACTTTGAGTTTTAACATATGTGTTTATTTTGTTCACTTCTTAATTAAGTTCTAATAATTATGAAGAGAATAAAGAGACTTAACTTTTTCAACAATAACCTAAGTTGATTTCCAAAGATAGATTATTATTGCTTTAACTTTCTTGATAAACCATTTATGAATTTTATTTTAACCTAGGTTTAGATTAATCTTAATGAATCTTATCTAGACATGAGAGGCATCTTAAGACCAATAAAATTAGGCCACCATCACATGAATTATACTCCAATGCTTCTTTCCATTTTTCAATAACATCCACATTCTTTTTTTTCTTTTTAATTTCTTTAATATTTGATTTAGTATATATATGTATATATATAAGCAATGTACTCATATTTTTTTGGCACACTTAATGAATGTTAATGCATAGATTTGATAAAAAAAGGCATTTCATCTCAAATTTAAGCAAATACAAATATGTATAAGTAATTTAAGCAAGTACGTGTCATTGTTAAACTAGGAAAGTGAGATTATCTATGACCTCTTTAGGGCCACTTAAAGGCCTCATATTCTCAAAATGTCCAAACCATATACTTGGTAATTCAAATACACATAAACATATACATAAACATAGAAATAAAATCAAAGGGGTTATATATAAATATCTTTGATTTATTTAATGCTTAATGGAAAAAAGAGGATTTCACTTTATATTTTAATATATGCATGCACATAAATAAATTAAGCAAGTACATTCCATTATTAAACTAGGGAATTGAGATTATCTAAGTCCTCCTTGGGGCTACTTAAAGCTTTGTATTCCCTGGATGTCCAGACTATATACTTGCCAATTCAAATATATTAATACATAAATATGAACATAGAATAAAATAATGAATTGTCATCTTTTGATTACAAGTAAATGAACATTTTATTTTGGCATAATTAGTTATTTATAATAAACATTGATTTAAAATTCATAATTAACATATAATTTCAAAATAGTTTGAGATTTACTAATGATAGTAGACACACTATATGATAACATTTGTCTAACTCATACAATTTAAATGCAATCATATTCTTTTAACTTTAAAACTTAAATATGTGAAGAACATGGCATGCACATTTATGTTAATTGAAAGGAAACAATTGAATATCACCACACAACATACTTTATTTCAATAGAACCTAAGGACAACTTAGATAAATATCCCTTAAATTTAATCAAAGTTTCTTTAATGTTTATTTTCACTTTTCAAGTTTTTGAAACCTAAAAAAGGAGAAACAATAGTTAGTGTTCAACCCATATCCATGTTTGTTTGTTAATAAATTTAAAGAGAATTTAAGTGGCTTTTATGAGTTAATTATGTTTGGCCCATTAATAATCCATTTAATTACCCTCTCAAATATCTCTTAATTTGATTAATTATTAAGAAAGAGCTCACAAATCATGATGATATGCTTGAAAAATAAAATTAATCTTATTTTTAATAAATACTTGAATTAAGAAAATCAAGCTAATTACTTTTATAATTCTCCACACCAATGAAGAATCATAATTTCATTAAAGATCCTTATACTAACTAAGCACAAAAGGAGGGTTAAATAAACATATATTTTTTAATTGAGTTAATTATGATGGTTTCATATTTAAATTTCATCTAACTAATAATTAATTAATTAAGCACCTTAAGGGTAAGCTTAAAAAATGATTAGTAAGAGGGGTCCTAATTATTATTATTATTTTTATTATCCTTTCTATTATAATGATTAAATAACACCCTTTGATCAATTTCATAATTTTCTTGATCTTAATAATTACTTAATTGCATAAGAGAGATAATTTGGGTTTATAATTTTGATTCTTTTAATCCATTTGAGAAACTAGCTTAAGAATATTATGGGAGATAGAGATCACCCATATATTCAACATATCAAATCTCAAGTTAATTAACCAAATGATTTGGGATTAATTAAGGCACTCAATTAAACTTTCAAACCCTAATTACTCACTATTCATTAGATGAAACCAAGGAATTTTATTTTTCTCAACTTCTCCTCTATCTAAGCTTTCCAAATAGGGTTTATTTATATTTATTTTATTATTCTATAATTAGTTATGATTTTTAAAGTTTTGTGTAATTAAAGTAATTAATTAATGCCTAATTAAACCTAAATTTAATTAGTTTTGTAATTTAGTGTGATCTAGAAGGTCTAATTAATTTTTTAAAATATTTGATATTTATTAAAGAGATTTAAATTATTTTGGTGGATTTTCATTATCTATATAATTTTTTAATTATTTATTTATTTAAAAATAGCCAATTATTTTCAAAAATTAATAACTCTTAAATTAGAAAGCTAATTAAATTTAAATGTTTATGATAGGTAGGCAAGAACATTAAGTTTCTTTTTCAAAATTTTCAAGTTGATTGGTTTAGTATTTTAAGAGTAATTAAAGAAATATAGGTTTTACTAAAACTCAAATTACTCCTAAAATACAGATCCAAATTTGGGATTTCAGGTTTATTGGATTCCTCTTGAAAAGACGAATCCATAGAGCTCTTATTTACATTTTTTTTTTTTGCTCAGTATTTTATTTTGTATGATTTTTTTTAAAAATTTTGGGTTAGATCTAATGTAATAAATCATAGATAAGATCTAATCATAGTCGCCCTTTCTATCAAAGTAACATGGATGGCCTGAAGGTTATCTTCCTCATGGGAAGAAGACCAGATAGGGTTAGATTGATGGGATCTATTTCAAACATCATCGGATTTCACAATCTTCTAGTGATCTTAATCAGAAGTTACTTTCTTTCACGTTGGGGAGTTGAAAGAAATAAAGTGCAATGGGATCTAAAGGAAAATCTTAGATTCATGCAAATTTTTCACCAAACACAAACATCTATGGTTGATCTAAAGTTTAGAAAAGTTACCTCACCGAAGCACATGTTCAGTGGATGCTAGAAGATCTCGAATCTCATCTTTTAACTCTCTGTGAAATGCTCTGACTGCTGCACACAACCGCCCATTGCTAATAAATTTGGTGGCTCTTAAACTTAGAGATCACAAGAGGTGGGGGGAAGAAGTTTTCTTCTAGTTGGAAGAAGACGTGTTTGTGTGAGTCTTTTTTTAGTATGTTAAGAATAAAAGAAATGATGTGTAAAAATTTTTTTTTTTTTTCTCCATCTACCACGATCTAAAGAAAGAAATATATATTTTTCATCCTCATGCTCACCTCCCTATTTCTTTATTTTCTTGTGTTTGGCATGCTCTTTTCTTTATTTATTAAAGCTGAAATTTTACTTGGTTTGATGCATGGGGAGGTGAGTGAACTCATTTTGGGTTAAGATTTGAGTTGACTCATCTTAACCCAAATTGATTTTGGTTGAGTCAAGTGAGTCTTGTTTGCCTAATTGATTTAGGATTAAATTTAAATTATAGTAAACAAATTATTTATAATACCTATGATTAATTATTGTAATTTAACTTAAGCCTAAATTAACTCAATTTAGCATAAATAAGTCAAATTGGGATAATTTGGGTTCACTTACGTCCATGGGCCAAATTGACCAGATTAGATAAATTGGACCTAAACAAGAATTAAATTGAGTTTAATTAAGTTTTAAAAGTGATTTACAATAGTTAATTTTAATTTATTTTTATTTTTGCTTGATGTGCTCCTATAGGTCAATTTGAGTTAGATTGGCCAATTGACCAAATTGGCTAAATTGGGTGACATTAAGAGTTGAGTCATATTTAATAATCAACTTAAGAATAATTTTAAGCATTGATTTGGTTTAATTTTAGTTGAGTTAAGTTTTGATTTAAACCCATTTTTATCCAAACTAGGCTTAATGGGTCAAATTGGGTTCTTGTGGGTTAAATGACCAATATGACCCAAATTGAAGTATGTTCAAGATTTAATTATATTTGATTGAGTATTTTAAATGATCTAGAATATTTAATTTAAATTAACTTGGATTTTATTTTGATTTAGACTTATTTTGGGCTAATTTAGGCTTAATGGGCTGAATTGGGGTTTACTTAGTTCAAATGATAAATTTAGTCAAATCAAACCCAAAAAAATTTAAATTATGTTCAAATATAATTTTAAAAAATTTTGGAATATTTAATTAGAATTAATTTCAATTTATTTTGAGTTTAAGTTAATAGGATCAGTTTAGGTTCATTTAAACTAAGTGACCCGATTAGGTGATTTCAATCTTCACTAGATTAAGAATTAATTATTTTAGTGCTCTATTATATTAATTTGATAAATATAAGTATTTAAGATGACTTAAATTGATAAACTTTTGATTATTTTGATTTTTGGCTTGGTTGGCCCACATGGGTCTACTCTAGGTTAGACAACTTGATTGACCACTTTGAACTCCATCTGGATTTATTTTTTGGGTTTCATTTATACTTGTGTATTGATCCTATACCACTTCAAACTTTCCTTCCACAAGCTCAATTTGACTCTTTCCATGACATCTTTATGCAACCACCACAAGATGACGGACCATTTGAGTTTTAGATTTTTTACACTTTTGTTGTAGTATGTTTTTTATTTTTATGGTAATCATGTTTTGTACCCTATATTTTATTAGTTTCATTAGTTACACTTAACATGGTTATTCTACATGAATTTCTAGATGGTGCCTTTTTGTTATATTTTGTGATTCAAAAGTTGATGCAATTGTTTTCTTTAAACTCGCTTATATCACATACTTATGATTGACTAGACATGAGAATACAAAATCTGTGAAGTAAAGTATTAATTACTAACCTAATTAAACATATTAAAAATTGTCTATGATGATGTGCATAAATTTTAAGTATGAATTTTTTATATAAATCACATCATTTTTTTAATTTATTTTTTCCACTTGTAACAAATTAATTTGTATATAAATAAACTATGGACGTATGTGATATTATCAATTTCAAAATGAATAAAGTAATAAAATATTTTGATTGGGATGCACAAACTATTATAAAAGTTGAATTTAAAAAATTCCCAAAAAGGGAGGAAAATATCCGGAACAAATAAAATAATTAATTATTCATGCCTCCCCAATCTATCATTAAGTGGCCCTTCATAATTGAAGGTTCACCTCCTTGAAACATGCAATAGCATCATCTCTAAATATCTAAATAAAATTTAGGCTAAATCTTGATTTGTTAGGAACTTGCTTACAAAACTTAGTAATTTGATAGATATAATTTGCATAAGTAATTTTGTATCACTACATAAGTGTTGCATAAAGTAGACCATTATAAGATTTGTAGGATAAAGTTAGTGAAACATATAATACAACCATTTATTAAGTATTCTAAATATATTTGTTTTATAATTATGTGTGTTAAGAATGTTTTAGGTAAAATCTGCTTGATTTATTTCATAAAATATGCTTCTGCACCTCTACTATTCGAATGATTTGGCTTTCCATGCTCTTGTTTGTCTTTTACACTATTCTTTTTGATATGTCAAAAGGGTGAGTAGATTAGTGTTCTCAATTTGTTTGAGATTTGCTGCATATTGCATATTTTTGCATTTTTGTATAAGTGTTACTTCTTTCATTGCATAATTTTAGGGCATATAAAATTGAGGGGGAATTATCTCACTTGATTTTACTTATTTAATTCCTAGACTGCCAAAAATGTTTGTCATCATCAAAATGGGAGATTGTTAATCACATGAACCTTTACATTGAGTTTAGGTTTAATGATAAATAAGACATTAGAAAAACTTTTAAGAAGTTTGGTGAGAAGTTTAGAAAATTGGGACTTATATCTTTCTTCAACTAAGTTTGCATAAAATAGCATAGTCTCTAGAGCCATAAATAAGGCATTATTTGAGAGAGTCTATGGCTATAATCCTAAGAAACCTATTAACATTGCAAGCATCCTTTGACATGCATTTTCTAAGTCTACATTTATATTCACAAAAGATCTTTGAAACTTTCATGAAAGTGCCAAACATCAATTGGAAGTTATCAATACAAAATATGCTGAAATTTAGAACAACAATAAACTTTTAATGAATTCAATATTGGTGATCATGTGTTAAGTAGAATCTATCCTGATAGATATCCATTCACTCAATTTAGGAAATTGCAAGTTAAGGATTATGGGAATTTGAGATTAATAAGAAAATTATCATAAATGGATATTTTATTAAATAACCAAAAACATATTTATCAGTGTAGCTTTTAATGTGGAAGTTATATTATCATTTAAAAGAGGTAGCCAATCTATAAATGTGCAGGATGAGCCTTTTACAGTAAAAATAAAATTAGCCTTTGTAGATGACAAACCATCATTTATTCTTTGGGATGGACCACATCATCACAATTGAAGTAGATCAGAATGAATATCATAGGATCTTAGTGAGATAAAAAAATGAGCTACCTATAAAAGACACTTAGTTGATTAGAGATATTTGGTGAAGCTAGCACTTGAGTTTGCAACCAATTACTTGGAACTCTTCAAAGAAAAGTTGAATGGGGCCTAGGGGAAATGGTGTAGCACTATGAGCATAAGCACATTAAATAGTCAAAAGGCATATCTATCCATTCAATTTTTATTATAAAAGATCTAATATCATTTAAAAGAGTTAGCCAACCTATAAATTTGTAAGGTGAGCCTTTTATAAATAAAATTAAATCAATCTTTGTAGGTGTCAAACAATTATTTATTCTTTATGGAGGAGCACATCATCAAAGATGAAGTAAATCAAAGTCAAGATCATAGGATCTTAATGAGATAGAAAAACAAGTCCACCTATAAAAAAACTTAGTTGAGTAGAGATATTTGGAGAAGCTAGCACTTCATTTGCAACAAATTACTTAGAACTCTTTAGAGAAATTTTCATTTGGTCTAAGAGAAAATGAGTAGCACAAAGATCAACTCACAAAGAAATCCCATAAGAATAGTTGAAATAATAGAAATGGAGACTAATCATGATTGTCCAATCACAAGAAGCACAAAGGTTATAAGAGTGAGCTTGAAATAATGAAGACCATTTAAGCTTTGTGGTGTGTGTGGTGTTTGTGTGCATTATTTTTATTATGTATAATGTAATTATGCATTGTCTCATGTAAACCATGCTTAAATGGATAGTATAGTGTCATATTAACTGTAAGAAGGGATAATTATAATTATAGTTAACTTGGTTAACCATAATTAATTATATTTAAGGAAGTGCTATGACAAGTAAGAGCAAGTGGTTATGAAGTTGGTTGGCTATTCTCTGACTCTATCATTTCTCTACAATGTGTGAGTTTAAATTAACGTAACTTGTATAAAACACTTTTTTACTATGGAATGAATAATTATTGATGTTTTGAAAGAATTGGAAGAAGAAATTTACATTGGTGAAGGATTGCTTGAAGGAAGGGCTTGGTAATCTTTTTTATTAGACTACTTTGGCAAGTTTTCCTAATTTTATCTCCATGTGTTGTCTATGAAATTTTTATTGTAGTGTGTTGTCAAAGTTCTTTTTTATGCTATAAAATTATTTTCCATATTTTCCTCTACAATTTTTTAAGTGTCTAATATGGTCAGCCAAGCCTAGTGCTAAATTGATCAGGTTCTATTATGGTGTTTGTTTGGTGTACTTAAAATTGTGTAAAAATCTCTAAAACTATTTTTCATAATATTTTCTTTAATTTTGAAGTGTTGATTTGTCTTCAATTCCACTATTTCATAAAGTTTAATCAACCCTAACTATGAATTAGATAGCCAGTCAAACTTTTTTTTTATGACTGGGATAAATTTTTTTTTTAAAAAAAATACTCATACCTACTAAAAGTTTATAAAAGTTTCTATATCATAAGTAGACTTCCCTAGATACAAATTGCATTTATTTTATGTGTTTTGGACTTCTAAAGAGGGAGTTCTATGTGATTGAAGTTAGGGTACTAAAATTATGTTTATTTTATGTTTTGATATATACAACCACTCTAAATCAAACCCTATTAGATCCTTCAAAATTCTCCTAGATGTTATAGAATATCCCCCATCCACCAATTGGGTCATCCCAAGTGGCTTCTCTATAACCACACCAAATGGAGCCATAGAGTGAGAGTATGTGACATTAACTAATTATTCTAAAAATTTATTTTGATCATGCATGTCATCATAAGCTGTGGCTTCAACTTTTACTCTTTTTGATGGATCATTAAAGTATTTAATAGTTTTGAAATGTTTTCTTCTCTTTTATCATTTCAAAAGTTTATGTTTATCTAAGGATTTGCCTTTTTATTAGAGTTTAGGAACAAGTCTTTATTCATCTATTTCAATAGTATACTTTATGTAGGTATTAGAGGAGGAGTTAGGATTCTATTGTTCTACAAATAAGCTTTAATATCATTTATTTATTTTTTAAGTTCTTGCATTTGGTTCTTATTCTTTTTATAATTTGCTAAGTCCTTAGATAATTTGTATAAATCCTAAGATATAAGGCATCTACTAACCTAATCCAAATTTCAACTTGGTATATGATGACATATTAATAAGAATGGTAATTTAAAAAGAAAAAAAATAAATGATAATATAAATATATAATCAAAGTAAAATTTTAAATTAAGAGACCTCACAAGTGAGGAGAGAGATGCAAGATCACTTGTGTCCTAAGATCTCCTTAGATAGTTTAGTTCTTTTTGATAAAGTCATATTTAGCCTCAAAAAACACTAAGTTTAACATCATATTCTTATGAATGTAATTTTTAAAGGAAATGAAATGTGCTAAAACAATTAAGCATGTGGTTCATCAGAATAGATTTTTAGAATTTACCATAAACATTAACAAAGGGAATATAAAATGTAATTCAAATTCAAATTTTCACTAAAGGTTGGGTTACTCTTAATAATTGTGCACTCCACTAATATGTTCTCTTTAGAAAAAAAATTAGAGGTAAATTCATACAAGAGAGAAAAGGCGAGGCTATATGGTTGAGCTCACTAGTTAAAATGTTATGTTATCACCTTAGGCTGATAAGAAATATATAACAGTTTCATGCTAGTAACCATAAGAGGTCATGCAAGATAATTGAAGGCCAAATGTGATGGTTCCACTAAAAGAGGTAAGAGGAATTTAATACTTGAAGAAAAGAAGATATTTGAAGACTTAGTTATGTTTATTTTATGTCATATGTATGTTATGTTATTTGTATAAAAACCCATGTAATTAGTGTCATGTAATGTGGATTTTATATTGTGTGTTATTTGAGAGGATTAATAAATAGGACTATAATTAATTAATATTAAATTATTAGTTTTAATTATGTGTTAGAGAGGGAAGGAACAGATGCTTAAGTGAGAGGGAGGAGTTATTTTTTGAATGGCATACCCCCGACTCTCTCCCAACCTCTCCTTCCACATCTTATTTTGATATTTATGTGTATAAACCCTATTTTACTACTATTAATAAAGTTTAGTTCTATTTGAAAAAAAATTGGAAAAGAATTCACCATGGATTTAGGGCTTGGTGGTTGGCCACCTAATAATGGACTTTGTGATCTTGTGACCATGAATACTTTAGTGAGTGGTCTTATTTGTTTCTCTTTTTATAGAATTTTTTTGTGTTGTTTTATTGATAAGCTCTATCATCTAAAAAATATTCTCCATAAATGTGTCCACTAAAAGCCATGGTTTTAAGTTTTATTGTGGTCGTCTATCTAAAAAAACTTATTATGGTTTATTGTTATAATTTAGTGTACCTAAATCTTACAAAATTTAGTGAAATTATCCAAAATGTAGTAAACACTTTTTTATATTAAGTGTTAATTAGTGTGTAATCTTACTATTTCCCTAGGTTAATTTATATAGTAATACTTATATTGGCATAAAAAATATCAATAGAGTTAAATTCGAGATCCTTCCTAAACATCCACCACATTAAACCTAATCATGCTATTTGGTTAGCCCTAGTAAACCTTATGAGCATCCCACGTATGAGGGCCTTTGTTAAATCTTTTCGACAATTTAGGCCTGACTCTAACTTACATTATGGTAGTCCTCTTTCATTGTTTGAATTTAACATTTCTTTGGTGGATATAAGTGTTGAATCTAAGCAATCAAATTCATCTATATGCTTAAATTTCTTCTACAATCGATCATGAAATTATGAGGTATGGCTTAACTTGAAAAAATCTTGGGGAATTTGACCTAGGGTTAAATTAAAGAAACTTATTCATTTTCACCTTATGATAAAATCATGGGAGCTAAGAATGTCTTATATAATTGTCTAACTGAACTTAAGGTTATTTATCCATTTTACATGGGCCAAACAAATCATATGAGTCATAGTGTCCAAAAAGAACTTAAATAAGCATAACTTCATTTCTAAATTAAGATTGACCCAACAAATGGTCAAATCTCTTTATACAAAATTGGCATGGGGCTAGAAGAGTGTGTTTTCTACACTTTTCTAGTTCACATCAAAGTGATTTGGCCAAACCATGTGGATAAAATCACTGGGTCAATGAAATGGATCTTAATGGCCAAAGTAACCCATTAAGCCAAAATCTCCAAAATTCCTCCTCAACCCCATCAACCAGTAAAATATCCTTAGCTTGACCAAGCCCAAACCCATTTCCCATTAGATCCAATAGACACATGAGTTTCCTAGCCTACTCTTATGATAGTTAAGCATTACTAGCAACCTCCTCCAATGGTGAATGGCTATGGAACCTAGTTAAGGTCATCCTCATCCATTATATGTACCTCCCCAACCTCTCTCAGTCTTATATAGCCACATACAACTATCAATTAGTAGTAAATTGAGCTCTACCATAGGTTGACCATAAGTTTACTAAGGCCTATAGACCCTCAATTTAAGAGTTTATAAATCTTTTTAAAGCTCCAACATCAAGAAGGAATTCTTTCCCTATCTCCTCAATCACTATGAGTCATCCAAAGATAAAGTCATGGCCACATTTTGCAAGACTTTGGTCTACCCAAGCATATAAAGAGAGGCAATCAAATTCCAAGTTATGGTGAGTTTGTACAAGTTTATTGAAGCATTCCAAATTAATTTTGAAGTCCTCTGATGCCTTCAAGGTGAGATTTAGAATTTCTCCACTTGCCCTATATTCCATCTTGACCAACTAAACCCTCTAGGTCATCCCATGGCTTGGTGAGTGATGGGTTCACTTCTCTTTTCTACTAGCTTCTTAGCACACAATTTGGCTTGAGAATCTCTACGAGAAGAGAATTTTATATGGGTAAGAGCTAGAATCATGTTTACCCCTAGCCCAGGCCATTTTCCCTTGTTTTCAACCTATCTCTTGAGGGAGATGATGGTAAAACTGTTGGATTTAAGTTATTTAAATCCAACCATTCACATTAATCATATATATATATATATATATATATAGATATATGGAGAGAGAGAGAGAGAGAGAGAGAGAGAGAGAGAGAATTTTTGTGTTGAATAATCGAGTATGCATGAAATTATTAGGGTAGACATTTTACCAAATTTACAATTTAGGAAAAGTCCCTAACGTCCAATAATTGGCTAAATATAATTTTAGGAATTTATATCCTTCATTTAAATTATTTTAAAAACCTATACATTTTCAAAAAAAAATATATGAGACTTAAACTTGAGGTGTAAAACAATGACATAAATATCCTATATAAATTTCAAGTTAATAGGAATTAAAATCAAGAAGATTTGAATCTACAAACTTATTATCTTGTTATTTATAAATTACAAAAACATATATTCAATAAAAAATTATAAAAACTTAGAGATTATTTAGAACAACAATTTAGACCTGTAGAATTTTTTTTAATAATTTTATAAATAAAGATGAACTAATTATATAATTTTTAATGTGTCAAATTGCTATTAAAAACAACTAAAATTGTGCAAATCATGAAAAATTTAGAGACATCAAAAATAACCCTCTAAGCTCTCTAAAAAAAAATTCTTATTTTTTTAACTTAAAATAAATTAATTATAACTTTTAAAATCAAGTTAATGTATAGAATGATGATATAAACTTATAAAAATATTTATATTTTTTTATGTAAGATAAGTCAATTGTTATTTTATCTAAATAAATTAACTATTTCTTTCAATTAAAAAATTTAAAAATACTCAAAATATATTAAAGAAAATATGAAAACTAATAGAATATGTTATACAATAATCTAAAATGTCTATGAAAATTTTAATATTTTTATAAATTAAAATAAAAAATTTATGAATTTTCATAGTTCTTTTAAGTAAAATTTAAAGATAGAAAAAAAATAAAAACAAATGCAAAAAAATTATGAATTATTCATTGAATGCTTGAACTAATTATCCGACCATTATGTAAAGTATTTATAAATTTATGATGGTTTGAATAGTGAAATTCATTTTAAGTTGAAATTAATAATTAAATAAAATTAATATATAATTAATATTCATAGAAATTAAAAATAAATGTATACTTAAAACTATAACTTATATTCATTGTAAAATGATAATAAAATGAAATCAATGTAATAATTAAGAACTTGATCTCATATAATGTATTATCAATTTAATAATTTAAAATTAATTTAATAAATAATTATTAAAATTATTAAAAATTTGTAAAAATAATTTAAATAGTTTTAAAAAATAAACTTATTAAATTTCTAATATAACTTAGAATGATAAAAGAATATGGTTAATGATATTGAATATTCAATATCAAAATATAAAATAATTAATCAAATAAAAAAAATCAACAAAATCAAATAGACTTTATAAAATTTAAAATACTTTATGATTTTAAATCATTAAACACCAACCATATTAAAAATTCACTAAGATGAGACAATTCATATTTATGGGTGACTAGTAGGTGAGGTCTATTCAGCTAAGTGAGGCCAACAGATTAATCATAATTTAACTTATAATTTCATATTGAAAAACATAACTTGCATCATTTTAAGCCATGAACATCATAGATTATCTAGAGCAAATATTTTAGAACACTTGTGTATGTCACATCTTCTTTTGCATGCATTTGTATTAAACTAGGTATTTACCATATGAATAGACTAACACAATAAATCTATGAGTCTAATTGATTTAATCTCAACTTTACTCTTTCATGAGGATGATTATATCAATCAATGCCATCCACACTATTTCATGTGCAAATAAGGTGATTACCTCTTTGAGGTAGATCAATTTGTTGGGGAAACAAATAAACTAGGATTACCCTATACAGTATTCTAGTACTTGAAGACACCACACCCTGATGGGTGAACACACATTTTGAACTTGAAGAAAGACCAAGATTAGAAAAAAAAACTTAAACTTTGTTTTATTTACTAAAGTTATTCTACTTTATATTTATAGGTAGAGCTTATCAACCCTTTTATATTTTTCTTTTACCTAGGTATGTATAAGTGGGCTAAATTAAAACCCCATAGCCTTTGGTATATATCTTAGAAGAGGTATATAATTGAGTCTACCTAGCATTAGCCACTAGTACCCATCAGAATATAGCCTTGACTTAAACATGCATTAGAACTCACTGCTAACTATGATATCATGCACAATGTCCTTAAGATAAAGCTTTAGGTAGGCATGGTTTTCAATGGCAACTAAGAAAGTCTTAATACACTATATAGCAGTAACCTAACTCTAACATGCTTGTAAGTCTAGTCTTGATAGTTTGGTCATTCGACTAGGTTATCACCCTTCCTTTTTTTTTCTATACTTAAGTCTTTACATATGTGAAGTTTATAAGATTTACACCTCCTAGCCTATTCCTTTTAAAGTGCCATTTAGGATTTCTTGTTTTCCTTCCTTAATTTGAGTCACTGGGTAACCTCTGACAACGCACTCATGGTTGTTGATAGAGAGTGTCTCAGCTAGGTTGGGTTGACTGCCTTATTGAGCTAAATGGCTACAGGCATAATCTCTAGTTTTTTGTCTTCTCAAGCTAAATGACACATGCTAAGTTTACCATAAGAAAACTTCTTTTTTGAAGTAAAGATATGACTAAAATTACACTTTTAAATCTTTGCTTTGATATCAAATATTATAATTGAGGGAGGACTATATGGTAGTATTAATGATTAAAGATAGCCATGAGGCCTTATTTTAATATCTTAAGAAGTAATCTAAATTTTATAGTAAAAATGTGTGAGATTTATAGAAGTTTTGTGAAGGGAAAACCAAGTTTAGTCCAATTTGAGCTAATTTAAGTTGATCTTAAATATCACATTAAAAAGATTTTTTAATAGTGTAAAGAGCTAAAATTTATAATGGATGACTATATTAGATTGTTAAGTTATTATCAAAAGTAGATGGTTGAAAGATAAAGTTGTTGGAGTGGCTTTAGGGAAAGAAGAACATGATTAGTATATATTATACTAGTTTGAGCTAATTTGAAATATTTCTTTTAAGAAAGGGATTTAAGTAGTCTAAACAAAAGAAAATGTTGATGAAGAGTTATTTTGAAATTTTGAAATTATGATCTGGAGTATTTATGAAATGTAGTAAGGATTAAGGCATTATATGAGAATTACATTAGATAGTCGTTCACCTAATTTGAGATGTGAGGTTTAAGAAAAGTTTTGGAGTGAATTTGAAGGCTTGGATGATAGATTATTGTGCTCAAATGATATTTAGGATGTAGATGGTTATGTGTTTATTATTAATAAGAGATTTGAGAGGTTTAAATAACATTTACAGTTAAGAAATGAATTCCACTAAAAAGAGGAGAAGTTAAGACACCTATAATACAAAAAAATGGAATGTTCTTTAAAAATATTTATCTTTTCAAAGATTAGATATTTTATCACATATTAGTCATATTTATAAGGATTATAATGATTATCATTTAAAAAAGAAATAAAAGAACATTTTAGAGGGAATAGTGTGGGTGGCTATTAATAAAGGGAGTTTCATTAGTTCATTTTATCTTTCATTATCTTTTAATAGCTAGCCTTATATGATCACAATGTAAATTTTAAAATAATAAAATTTAAAATTTAGTTATGTTTTTATAATTGGTCTCTTATGATGAGCCTTGATTGAATTCTTCCTTGGGCATGTGTAATTAAACCTTTTGCTTTATTTGTTTAATCCATATGATATGTTACATAAAAAATCTATTTTAGGGATTACATCTAGTCCAATTTAGTTTCATTAGACTCATATTTAATGCAATCATTTAAGTTATCATGTGCCTTATAGTTATGTATTTTATCCTATTCTTAATATCTTTTAATTGATTGGATACTAATTAAAAGTTTAGGAAATCATTTCAAAAGTTGAGAGATAAATAGTTGAATCATCATGAGTGAAATATTATAATCAGTTATATGATAAAGTATATATATATTAAAATCATGAAATCAACTAGGTCCCTATGGCTATTTCACTAAATTCTATCTACATTGAATTTATCATTGATAAACAAATAGGTTATGTGAAAAGATTGGTGATCCTATGTATTTGAAAGAATAGTAAGATACATTATCAATCTAATTAAAGCAAATTAACTATACCAATTGATTGAAATGTAATTGATCCAATAAAATAGATATTGGTGAAATCTAATCTTTATAACTTGACCACTTGATTTCTAACCCAAGAGATTTATGTCTTTTACTTTGTGGTGGCACTTTTATAGTATTATCTTGAACCAAATTAAATCATAATAAATTTGGTAATTTGGATAATATCTTAACTCTTCACTTATTGTATGATCGCATGTTCTTCCATGTATGCAGAATCATAACAATTTAAAAAAAGAAACTTAGTAGAGTGATGGAAAGTTGATTTAAAGCACTATGATTATTTAGAATAACACAATTGGTCAAGTAAAGGGAGAATATGGGGATTATCATCTTTTACAAGACAATCCAAGAAATGAAAAAATTATAAGGCCTGGTCTTGTTTAAAAACTTGAAATAATAGAAAAATGAGCTTATAATGTACTATATTTTCTTACAAGTGGAGAAGAAGTAAGGTAATCAAGTAGATGTATGTGTCTCAAACAACAAATATACAAGAAGGTTAATAAGGTACCTAAGGATAAACTTGACCCAACTTCCCCAAGAGATGCAAACAACATAATTTTTATGCAAGTGAAGACATGGAGTGATTTCAAGCATGGTACAGACCACTTGTAATGTTTCTTAAGTACTGAAGAAACTTCAAGAACTTCAAAATTCCCCAAATTTAGAATGCTCCGAATGAAATAAATTAATGTTACTTTGTTGATTTTGAGAATGGTGTTATAGATAATTATTAAAAATATATTGAAATATGGTCTTTAAATACTTAAATAAATGATGTAGATTACATCCTTCCATGATTATAATGTATTTAGGTAATGCTAGCACTAGGTTAAGCTAATTGACTCACTAAGGCCACAGTCAATCTCGACGAGTAATGATGGTCTAATGATAGCCATCAATGATAATATTTGTGATTGGCAATTTTAGGATATCATCTTGTAAATCTTGGTTCCATGAATCCAATAGAGGGGATATATTTACATTCCAATAATTGGATTGAAATAAATAATTTACGAAGATTCATAGCTTAAAATTGGAGCTAGAAAAATTGACAATAATATGTTGTCGTTACTACATATAATATCTACTTCTTCAAGAACAAACAACTTTCTCAAATGACTCAAAAATGAAGGTTTGTGGAAGCCACATCACCTTTAAGAAGTTAAGAAGTTCTTGGACGAATTGCATTGACATGATTATATAATGATGCTACTTTCTCATGGTAGTGTGGTAACAAGGTGTTGACACTTTTGATAACCTTTTTACATTTTTTTTTCAATCTTCTTTAGATGTTGGTTTAATTTTTATGAGTTAATTAAGCATCAATTAAGTTTTTCTAAGCTATGTCAAGATCACACTTTTAATTAAAAATATGCTCAATGAGGGTTATCTTTTTGAAGTTTTGATTTTATGTCCAACAATGATTTAGTACTTATTAATACATTGTAAATTTTTTGTTAAAAATTTTATTTAACTCATTAGTTTGGTTGGTTAAATTTGTAAGAATTTATCTAACAAAATAAATCTTGATCGACCCCAATTTTAATTATAATTTATCATATCATTGTGATGGGCATTATAGTTCGTTATAAAATTAATTACCTTTTCTAAGTTTTAGAACCTATAATGCACGAACATGAACACAAAGACATAGATAGATATGACATGGATATGAGATACTTTTATTATTAAAAATATATGATATGGATACTAATGCATGACATTATAATAATAAATATAAATAATATATATAAATTAAATAAGTAAAATATTAAAAATAAAAAAAGTTATCTAATCATAAAAATTAAATTAATTATTTAAGTAATATATACACATATGTCAAATTCGTGTTATTATATATTAATAATTTTAATGAATAAACTTTATTTTTAATTCTAGATTTATAAATTTAA
The DNA here is from genome assembly GCA_021442155.1 of Cymbidium sinense. Lineage (NCBI taxonomy): Eukaryota > Viridiplantae > Streptophyta > Magnoliopsida > Asparagales > Orchidaceae > Cymbidium > Cymbidium sinense. Next base: position 66,032,113 of record CM038231.1, read on the forward strand.
TTTTAATTTTTAATAATTTTAATTATTTATAATAAATATATTTTATTGCCTCCTCTCAAATCCCATTCTCCAAAAATTTAAAATCTTCCATATAACTTTTTGTTAATCTTCTAGGATAACTTAAAATATAATAAATTTTATTTATAAATATTTTTTATATAACACTAATTTAATTATAAAGAAATATTTGCTGAAGCTTATTTTTTTTATTTTTAATATTTTTTAATTGAACCTATCTCTATTATGTTCGATATATATCCATACTCATATCTCTTATGTCCGACGTGTGTTCAGACACCTCATATATATATATATATATATATATATATATATATATATATATATATATATATATATATATATATATATATATATATTTTTAAAATGTTTGTGCTTCAGTAGATTATTATGTGGAATTTAAATTATCTAAATTAATGTGTATTAATATCTATTGGCATCGATCAGACTCGGTCCATAATAATTTCATGAACTCTACTGGCTTTTCATCGGCAGCGGTGCATTCATGATTGTTCTTGTAATTTTCTATTGTTCTGTAAGCAGTTCAGCTCCAGCTGCCACTAAGATATCGGTTCTTTATTCGTCTTACCGAGATATCTCGAAAGGCGAGCATTGCACATCGGCCCCGCGCCTTATCAAGACAGTAAAGGGCCGAAACGCTGCAAGAAGAGGGCTTTGGTGCAGCAAAAGCAATTGCAAAGGAGATATCTTAGGTGCTATTCATCGACACCGATCGTTTTTCTTTTTAATATTGCCTATGTTATTTATGGATTTGGATTTTAGATTCTTTCCTTTACATCGTTGGCTGGTAAACAGATTGTTCTTTTCAATTATGTCCTTTATATTGTGCTTGAATCTAGCTGTTCTGTGCATTCATCTACCGCCGTCCTCTGATATGTTCCTGTTTTAGTTGAAAGTTCTAAACATTATATACCATTCACTGCATTTAGTGCAGATTTTCGTTGCTGCCAAAAAATACAGGCTGTGTTTAGATGCTACGGATTTGAGTGGAAGGAAATGAAGAAAAAAAGTGGTTGGAAAGCTTAAATTAATTATTACAGATTCATAATTACCACATTGATTTATGAGATTTCATTTTTTCCACCATTTTCCTTCAATCCGAACTAAGCGGCGAAGTGTTAATATCAGGATTGCCCCACTGTTTTCTATCTCATTAAAACGGAGTTGTTGAAAAACCAGCATATGGTTAGGATATTTTTTGCATAGCTGGACCAAAATTGATGGAAAGAAAAATCTAGGGTTATCATTTTATCTTATCATGGGTCTTTTTGTGGGATTGACATGTAAAACTGGACAATTTATTCCTAAGGTTTAATTTCATTAGTTGCTTTGCTTATTTGTATTGAATTTGTAAAGCTCCATTTTTGGATGATTTTACTCTGGGAAAAAACATTTGGATGTATTTTGGGCTCAGAATGGCTAGGATGGGTCTTAAAGCCATTGAATTTATTTTGAGATGTGCAACATAAATTTTGATTGATTTTATTATTGAAGTAATTATGTAATAAATTCAATAATTTAAGAACTTTCTTGACCAAGGATGTCCTGATTCAATTTTTTTCCTTCATAGAAACTCTCTTTCCCTTGTGGCCCTTGTGACAAGAAAGCTTATCTAATAGTTTAACTCCCTTTTTATCTTTCATTGAATAAACTTTGTTTCAAAGGTTGTTCTTCATTCTATTGTTCATTTGGGATTATATTTTTTAACTTCATTTTATTCAAAATTTTTGTGGGATTCATTACTTCTACTATAAAGCAATATGTGATGTAAAAAATTCAGCATATAGTGATTTAGGCATAAGTTAGCCAAGCAAAGAGATAGAAGTAAAGATTAAGTTCAAGTGAAGTGCATTGAGGATGAAGATTAAAAAGTACTTTTCTTAGAAAGCACTATTCAACATAAGTGTATGAGATATTTGGATAAATTTTGTAATGAAAGTTGTGAGAATACGATTGATTTTATCGATCTTAGTACTCTAAATGAAAATAAAATTTTTTATTTTTTTGATTATATTAGTAAAGTCGAAGTCGAAGTTGCTATAAAAAAATGAAGTATTAAAAAGCAATTGAACCTGGTGATTTTCCAATAGAAGTGTGGAAATACTTAAGAGATCAATGAATTTGTTGGCTTACTAATCTTTTTAACATTAGTTTAAAGACTAAAAAGATACCAGATGAATGGAGAAAGAGTTTGTTGGTTTCTATTTTAAAGAATAAAGGTGATGCAAAAGAGTGAAAATTATAGAGAAATTAAGTTAAGTCATGCATTAAAATTATGAGAGAAAAACTGAGCATAGGTTACGATGTGATATAAAAGTTTCTCAAAACTAGTTTGATTTCATGTTGAGTAGGTCTACTATGGATGTTATACATTTGTTGAGATGTTTTATGAAGAAGCATAGAGAGTAAGGAGGAGTTATGTATGATATTGGTTGATTTAGAGAAAGCATATGATAAAGTGCCAAGAGAAGTGCTTTGGAGAGTTCTGAAAAAGAAAAATGTTAATATTGCTTATATTCAAGTAATTAAGGTATGTATACTGGAGCTATTACTTGTGTTCAAACATAATGAGGATTGACTAAGTATTTTTCTATTTCAGTTGGATTATAATAAGGATCAACTTTAAGCTTTTAGCTTTTTGCTGTAGTTCTGGATGTTCTTAATAGACATTTATAAGGATGTATCTTAGTGTATGTTTTTTGCTGATGATATTGTTCTTGTTGATAAGTTTAGAGAGGGAGCTCAACAAAACTTGAATTATGGAGATTAACATTGGAGTCTAAAGGTTTTGTTTGAGTAGATCTTTAACCCGAATACACGGAGTGTAATTTTTATTATAGAAAATCTAATGGCGGAGTTGTGATAATGGGTGATCAAGTTGTTAAAAAGAGTGAATATTTTAGAAATCTAGGTCTATTGTTCAAAGTGATGGTGAAATAGATGGAGATGTTATTAGTAGAATTTATGTTGGATGGTTGAAATGGTGGAATGCATTGAGCCTGTTATGGGATACAAAAGTGCTACTAGACTTAAGAGAAAATTTTATAAGCTAATGGTGAGACTTTCAATGCTTTATGCCTTGAATGTTGGCTAGTAAAAGAGAAGCATAAAATTAAGTATTACAGTGATGAGGATGCTAAATTGGATGAGCAATTTTACACTTAAAGACAAAATGCGAAACAAATATGTAAGTGAAAAGGTTTAAGTAGCTCTAATGGACGATAAGATTAGAGAGTTATCTTAGATGGTTGTCACATAAAATTCCAGCTGTCTGATAACCTAGTTAGGAGAATAGATGTGTTACATTCTACCTATATTAAGAAAAGTAAGGTAGACTTAGAAAGGTTGGTTAGGAAGTATAAAAAATGACCTTATTTTATTATAATTAAATATGAAATTAACACTTATTAGTATACAATTGAGAAGAAGGATTCGTGCATCCAACCCCAAGTAGTGGGATAAAGGCTTGTTGTTCTTGTAGTATTCTAAATATCTCAACAATTATCTTATTTTCCTTCTTGAAGATCCTGCTACTTGTGGAACAACACTACAAATGGACGGTTCAAAATTGCTTTTGAGGAATCTATTGCACCCTTTGATATACAACTTCATTCTGAGATTGATTTGTTATTGGAGGAGAAAGTCTAGCGCTATAAGGGTTTGGAAATGTACTTGTCACCATCTACATTAGGCATTGAGCACTTCAATGATTCTCTTAGTGTTATCAGGATTTGTTTTTTTAGTATGATGGCATTCCCCAAGTACTCCATTTCCTTTTTTTGCATTGCCTTGGGATTTCATCTAATTGTGTATTTCTTCCTTTTTTCCTCTCAAATGTTTATTTAAGATAGGGTTTATGACCAATTGGTTCCTCAACTATTGATGAAGGACCAATTTAGTCCAGGCTAAATGTGAGGACCAATTTGGTCCCGACTATTTGATCAGGGACCAAATTGATTCTTCCGTTTGGAATAACAGTTAAGGGTGTTAAAATCAGGGGTATTTTTGGAGTTTAAAAATTTTAAATTAATTTTTATTTTCTGTGTTACAAGTACAATTATATGGAAGGAGATTGAATTACTATAATGAAGATTTTTTAGTAAATTATTTTTTGACATAAAGTTATGTATTTTTATTTAAATCATTATTTTTGTAATTAAATAGTTTAAACTTTTTTAATTTTGTAAATGTAAGATTATTACATAAATTCTTAGAAATATTTTATTATTAGATTTCATTCAAATTTTTTATTCTATTGCAATTATTTCAATAAATACAATCATATAATTTTTTTTATCATAATTAAATTTTATCATAAAAATATTTTACCATATTTATTAAATTAAGAGATGCAAATAGATTAATATATATTTTATAACATATATTTAATTTTAAACTTTAATAAATATAATAATATTAATTTCAAATGCCAGAAAGAATGAAATTTGAATAATGGGAAATGGCAATATTTTACAGGATAGAAATAGGACAAATAATGGAAGCCACATTTTCATATTTTAATAAACAAATAAAATATTATTAAATGAAAAAATATGGTAAATTAAATGGCAATATTTTAGTCTTGTTTTAAAATAGTCATTGGAAATTATACAAGAAATATTTTTAATAGAACGCCATTGAAAATTATATGCATAAACCTCAACCAACCAGTTGCCATCACACAAATTTTAATACTGCATGCTCTATCATTTTAACGTGGTAAAAAATGTGATTTCAATAGCATATACTATTTGTTTCTTTTATAAACGAACACATAATAAGATACTTATAATCCACACAAATTGTGAATACTTAACTAATTATCATGTAACATGGAGTATCATTTGCAAAGTAATTCAACTTGATATATATGATGACTCAACAGATGTGCACAACAAGGTTATACTTTAATATGCAGATTAAAAAAAATATAGTTAAACAGCAACCACATCAAGCCAATATAATATTTTTATCAAGAAAAAGCTTCAGAGCATTCCTTTCAGGACTTTATAAAACAACGTATTGATTAATACAGCTAGAATTCTAATTCCCAACAAAATATTCAAGCACTATAATTTAGTGCAGATAATCATGTTAAATTAAAATAATGAAACAAGGCAAAATAATGAAATACAAGGGAGAGTTATTGAATGTATTATAATATAGAATTACGTAGAGCATCAAATAATGGAAATAAAAGGTTATCAAAATTTCATTCAATTAGTCTTCTTTCTCTTTGAGCTGTATACCTACAAAATAAATAATTAAAAAAAATCAATAAATGAATGTAAAGTAAACATTATATAAACTAGAATTAAAAACTAACTATCAAAATATTAGTTGTAGAAACTTGAGTGAATGTATCAAATGTTGTTTTCACCTGTGAATATTCCTGAAAAAATATTATATAAAAAATTATGATGCACTAGATAAGTCATGAATTCAAATACAATATATTGTTCACCATGTCATCAATGAAATCATGTGATTCAGACATTCTCCACCTCTACTTTCAACTTCAGTACGAAAAGAAATGGTTTCATTATAAAAATAAAAATATCCTAACTTATGAAATCCTTCATAACTATATCACTTACCATTTCATTTATGATATGTACTGTTGTCGCTCATAAGTCCCTCATATCAGACGCTTATTATTACGCACTTTTCTCAGATCTACTATAATATATGACCGTAGATCTACTATTTTTTCCTTTGAGAATTATCAACTTTTTCATCCTGGCCTTTCTTCTTTGCTCACTTCTATTTAGCTTCTCATATGTTAATGGATTTTATCACTTCATCATTCTTCGTCATTTAAAGGCATGATATCAGACTCATATTTTTTTGTAATTTTTGAGTAATATCGATCATAATTTTCATAATCTCCCATAATCAGATTTAATACAACATAAACATATACACAGATTCTCAACTCCCATCTTCTACAGATGATTTTGATCGCTAAATCCACTACATATGGCTCCATACATAATCTATAATGGATGTCATCGATTTGACACAAATGTCCTCGCTTCGAATATTTTTTCAAGAACCTCCACGATCCTTTGGCATAATTTTTCAACCCATTTAAAACCCTTATCTTTACTCTCCAATATCTCACCATATAACTCTAATACTTTCAAGCATGAAAATTATGAAAATTCTCTTCAGATCAATGATAAAAGCATTAAAACAGCACGCGATTGTTTTAGAAAGTGTCATTTTATCAAAATTGAAATGAGATTTATTCCACCTAGTGATTTTTCTCTCTCTTAATTAAATGCCATCAAGATTCTTTAACTCCTTCCAGAAATTGATTAAATGTTGCCTTGCTTTCTCATAATGCTTTCTTCAAAGTCCTCGTGAATCACAAGTTTGAAATTTTGATGCAAATGCTAACACAAAATCTATTAGTGACATTTGATAAGATCTCAAAAGCAGAATCCCCCTTATCTAAAATGAATTCTCTCTGATTTTCAAATATCCCTAAGTCCCTTCCAAGCAAATGCAAAAACTCCTCCTACTCCCTCGCCCCCACTATGCATGCATGCTTTTGTTCATCAAGTGCACTGCTAAGTCTCTCTATCCTTTTAAAAAACAAGCATCAACATCTATAATAGGTTTGCATCCCGGTAGAAAACCTTTCTTACAAGCCGCAAAACAAACATAAAATTTACCAAATGTCACTCATGCAAATCAATCTTCACTCATTCAGCATAATAATAGGACTGAGATTGATATTTGCAATTTCCAAACAATAATTCCAAATTTTATTAAATTGCTTTCTTTATATGAACTAGATATACGCCTTTTCGTAGCCTTTTTTAGCTTATACTTTAAAATAATTTCAAATCATCAATCACTTCTCTTCTAAAAATCAGATTTAATAATCGATCCTAATCTTACTCACATATCTCTTTGCAATAATCAAGAAGTCAAAGTTTCAGAATTTCATATGTGTTCTTTAAACGACCTAATTGCCATCTTCCCCTCATGCCTTAAAATGTCTACGACAAAAGGATAATTAAGTCTTCTACAAATCACTCTACATCTCTTTTTATCATTTTTGATAAATTTAACTGTCTTTCCTATATGAATTGATATCTTTTCTACCGCTTCTTTAAAATCCTCTTTACTATAGAATAACATCCCAACTTCAAAGTTAACTTTATCAAGATCAGCTCTTGGATTAAAAGTTGGATATTTATCAATATTATCTTCATCATCAATTACACTATCATCTTCTTAATTCATACAATCTACATCACAATCTCTTCCCTTAACAAATTTATAAGATTTCATCATTAATACCGCTTTCCTTTATCGTAATTATCATTAATTCAATAAAATGATGAGTTATCTTCAAACAAAGCATCACGCCATAAAATTCACATTCCTCTAAATTATCAAACAAATTATCTTCATCTTGTCTTCAAATAGATACTTTTCCTTCATTTCCATGATTATTTTTCTATGCATCAATAATTCCACTTAATTACAACATAATTTTGAAAATATATTACAAAGATAAAATTAATAAACATACCTTAATATAGATAAAATCCCGTGATCAATTCTTTCTTAAATTCTTGTATTTCTTGGATTTAAATCTGTTGACAATTACAAAATAAATTGAGATGAATTTGACCCTAAATTAGAAATATTATTCATCTGAAGACTATAGATATACCTCGGGCATTCAAGATATCCTCGGGCAGAAATCCTTCCATTGGATCGCTCGACTGACCACCTACACACGAACGACCCCCACTGTGTGCAATGTATTCGACACTTGATAGAACCTCCATAGACCCTCTTCTGCGCGGCGGAATAGCCTCGTAGATCAACCCTCCTGGTTCGAACCGAACGCCGATACTCAAATCACTACCTCGGCGGGCGCGATGACCCAACGCGACAATACCGTGCTCAGATCGACGCTACACAGCACCAACTATAGTCTCTTAATGCCTCTACCATGAGATTCCTCCGCCGAAATGCCTCCATGCTAACCGAAGACCACTCTCCTCTCTCGCTTGGAGTAATACATGGTGTCGTGCGTGAATGAAAATAAGGAAGGTAGGGTTAACCATTTCATCTACGGGCTTGTTATAACTACACTCTCCAGCAGCGCTCTTTTTATTTTTTATTTATTCTGAAAATGTCTGCAGTATTCATTAATTTTTTACAACTTCTCGTTAAATTCCAAACGGATGGATCAATTTGGTCTCAATTTGGTCACTAAATGCTCTAATGGTCTTTGAATACCAATTTGATCTTAAATCCATTTAAGATAGAACAGACATCTAAATTGAAGTTCCTCATGATTAAATCAATAGGACATTAACACCTTTGAGTGACTATCAAATCGAGCACAATAATTATTTTGCATTATGCACACTTCACTTTTAAGATGTGGGGTTGATGGTTAGTTGTGTTTTACGGATTTCCAATATGCAGTAGAAGTTATTCTAATACTCTAACTACCTTAGATATAGCCGTCTCTCTATAATCTAACAATCTATGTGATGGTGCAATGTGATTTGTTATCTGCTTTTTAAACGCGTGAAGCATGAGGAATGCATTGTTAATTTACACGTAATGTGTTTTGAGATCTCACCTCTTATTCTTTTTATGGTCAAATTTATTGCAACCATTCATTCATTTCATTGAGCATCATGTAATCTATTTTACACTATCTTCATTTGGTGTACTCCTATCATCTCTTTATTATGATCATATGTAATTATATGATTCATACTTTACCATGCATTTGTAGATCTAAAATTGAATATATGGATTGTAATTTTAGTTATAGAACATCTAATGGTGGGATTATGATATTGGGTGATCAAGTCATTAAAAAGAGTGAACTTTTCAGATATCTAGGGTCTATTGTTTTAAATGATGGTAAAATAAATGGGGATGTTATTAGTATAATTCAAGTTGGATGGTTAAAGTGGAGGAATGCATTTAGCTTGTATGATAAAAAAGTATTGTTTAGTCTTAAGAGAAAATTTTATAAGATGATGGTAAGACCTGCAACGATTTATGGCAAAATGTTGGTCACTAAAAGAGAAACATAAAATTAAGTTAGGTGTTGCAGAGATGACTATGCTCACGTGAATGAGTGGCTTTACTCTTAGAGATAAAATATGAAATGAATATATATACGTGATAAGATTGGAGTAGTTCCAATGACAGATAAGATTAGAAAGAGTCGTCTTAGATGGTTTGGCCATATAAAGTATCGTGCGCCTTATATTAAGAAAGGTAGAAGTAGACCTAAAAAGACTTGGTTAGGATGTATACAAAATGACTTTAATTTATTGGAATTAAATGAGAATTTGATATTTAATAAGACACAATGGAGAAAAATGATTCATATAGCCGACCTACATAGTGGGATAAAGGCTTGTTATTGTTGTATATTTTGCTATGCATCTATCTTAATATTTATCTTACTTCTATTGCCTTCCACTTGGCCATCAATGACTTGTTTGTTGTTCAACATTGGCCTTAAATTTTGACAAGGAGTTGGTTGAAAATAATTATTTTGACATCAAATAAAATGAGTAATTTTGAAAGTTTTTTATTTCATTGACCTCATTTAGTCTCAAATCATCAAAAGTAGAGCGAGAATATTGAGATAAGTTATCCTTTGATGAACAAGTGATCTCAACTATGTAAAATGCTCAAATATTTTAGGCGATAACATAGACCACTATAGGCTTCAAAAGAACCTCATTATCTCGAGTTAAAATAAAGGTCAATGGGTGATAAATACTAACAAATCCTACCATGGGTTGTAAGAATCAATGGAAGCCTTTTTAACTATTCTAGAGATTTCCCTAAATTTGTGTAGATGGCCAAAGAAGGTTTATTTAATCATGGATGATTGATGTCTCTAATGAGTGACATCTCCCATTGTTAATTTTATTTTAAGTATAATTTAAAAAGAAATTACTCTTGATTAAAAATATCATTTTGCATAAGGATTGTAATACTAGCATCAAGCTATGTTAAGTTCACAAGGTATGTCATGTGCAAGAGCACATAAAAGATATGACAACATAACATGACATTGGTATGGAGATTTGTGTTTCTTCTTAAAGGGTTTGAGTGATATTAAGCTAATTGCTCTAAACATGAGAAGGATACTTAAGTGTGTACTAAGTTTTACCATCCAATGAGGATATGCATGCCCTAAAGGAGTGGAGATAAGTGAACTAATAACATCTCAAAGGATGCCAAAAATGTGGATCTTATGGTTTGCAAATGGTACAACTTAAAAGAGGTTGGAACAACTCTATATATCAACTTTGAAGGTGAGACTAATGGAATTTGATCTATGGAGATATAACTTATATTTCTTAGACAATTAGATAGAAAATGTCTAGATTAGACTTACAATACCCCATGAATGTAAATGTCTTGACTTTAAAGAGAGATTAACTATAGTGTGTGATGATTACTCTTCAAGTATAATTAAAGATAATGCAACCTTACATCCTCTAGACATTGAATGCTTTTATCTCCATTTATGTGTGTTTTAAAGTATGCCATTAAGCCCCAATGTTAATTAAAGATAGGTCGATTAATGAGGTGAAAATGGATCTTATAATCTCACACCATATGCATAATGATCCAACATATACATGTAAATCTTTTATGTAGATGCAATATTATCTAGTCCTATATGCAACACATCTTAGATTTGCAACATGAAGGTACATTGATGGGCATTTGTGGACTTGTTTGATATTTGTATCCTAGGTGCGCATAGGATAGGCCATGTTACCAAATCATTCACATTGGCCATTGGTATCTTGTCTACTCTATTGTGTTATAATTTGGACATTCATTTTAATTATTTAAAGAGTGTGGAAAAGTGGTTGAGCCATTTGGAAATATTTTTTCATTTTAGCTTTTCTAGAAAGTTACCCCAAGAACTTTCCTAAAAATATCCAAAAACCTAATAGATCATTGTAGTTAATTATATGTGAAAATCCCTAAGTCTTCAGTTTATTCTACAAAAGCATTAAAAGCGATCATGCAATAGGGTTAAGGAAGTAAGGGTTAAGGAAGTAAACCAATAAACATTTTAGACTTCTCACATATTACATCAAATAAAATGCTTACTTTATATCTCGCTATTACAAAACTTATAAAGCTTTCCAATAAATCTAAAGTGCATATTGTAGTATTCCTAGAGCTTTAATGAGTACTCTAGTCGACTTGACAATGCTAATTGATAAATATACAAATAATAGCACTTAAATAGTGTGAGGGTATCTATAAGAACAAAAAGGGTATGCCATTCATTTAAATATGATTCCAAAACAAAAATTTGCAAAAAGTCTTGGGCATGTTAAAAGGATGTAGGAGGGTGGGTGGTTGATTGGAGAACTCTGTTATGGCATGATGAAGGTCAAGAAAGACACTCGAGAGTAAAGATGGGAAAGTGACAAGGAAATTATATCTATGAAATAAATTTTTATGACATATTATGGCCTGTGCTTTTATTCCTTTGAGCTTCTTGAACGCAATTGATGACTCTTCTATGAAGAGAGTGAAGTTAGGAGAATGAGCATGGGAGAAGCTTGAATCGTAAAGTGGGAGCTTTTAAGCTTAGAAGGGGAAGTGTTAGGATTTTGAGCTTTAGATAACTACAATATTGCTGTTTAAAGTCGAAGCTGATGAAGTCTTCTTGTTCTTTTTAAGGAGGGTGGAAGAGTACAAAATAAGCATTGGGTCATGATCCACTTGGTAGGGGTTATCTTTTTTTTTTTTTTTTTTAAACAAATGGTCCATGGTGGGTTGCAAGAGAACCCATAAACATTCTTGAACTATTTTTAGAGCTTCCACACCGACATATTGGTTTCTAACATCTTGAAACCAAACCTTTATATTGTCGGCGCATTGCCACGGTGTCTTTTTTAGCTCTCAAAAATTTAAGGTGAGTTTCTTCAAGAAGAATTACTTGATACAATGAAGGAGTCCTACTAAAAAGAGTCGTCAAAGTGGCGAGCAATTATGTCGACTGGATGAATGTGTTGTCATCTATTGTGCTTGGTCTTGATCCTCTTATTTAAGTTGAATTTAGAACTTTTCATGTATCTATTCTTTTTGTTTGTCTTCATACTTTTGTTTGATTTTATATTTGATTTTTTGCTTTGTGTGCTGCATTACCAGTTTAGCTTGACTTTCATCTCAATAATACATTCTTTATCAACCTAAACAGGAACTTTTAGTTGTGTAACTGTTTGTTAATCTACATGTCGATCTTAGCATTCATGGCCATCATGTTAACTTCAAGTTTAGCTTTTACCTTCTTTAGAGACTATCTTAGTGGAGGCTATTGGAATTTTCCTTAATGGATTGTCATGTTCAGTTCTCTCTCTCTCTCTCTGGGGATTTCATTGTAGATTAAATCATCTTAGAATCAATTATCTTCATAAGAGTTTTGAACTTTCGTAGTTTTGAAGTCACCTCTTCATTTTCAACAGCTTTGTGGCTGATTTCCTCATTTAGCATTGCACTTTACTGGCATCAACTATAGATCCACTTCTGTTGAAGTTCTTGATGGGATCCATCTCTCTTGGATTTGTCTTTTAGCACCATTAGTAGTTCCAACAGTGGTAGACATGTTGCCCCTTGTGACATCATTGTCACCCACAATTTGTGTTGTAAAAAAACAAGTACACTCGATTTACAACCTAATATTTTGCTTGTATAAAGCTTATTTATATTTATTTATTTACATAGTGAACGCTGTATTTTTGTTCATTTATCTTCATGAATTTGCTCTTCTATTGTTTAACAAGCATCTTACTATGAACTTAATTATTTATTTGTTTATTTATTCTATATTTTTATATTAATTTTTTCATCTTATACATTTTGAAAATTATGTATATCATTAGAAGTGTGAATAGGATTAAAACATAAATAAATGTTTTAATGCATGGGAATAAACTTTTTATTAACATTTAATCTTAGCCAAATAATTAAAATGCTATCTAAATAATTATGTTAATTTTATTAAAATTTAAGTCCAATTATTTTAGTGCTAAGTTTTATGTTTAAAATAATAGCATCTTGATTTAAACTCGTTTATGGTTCAAATACAATAATAGAACTAATAAACAAACTTTAATAAGATTTTAAATTTGAATTATGTTTAAGCTCAACTTGAACTCAAATTTAAAAAAAAAATGAACAAGCTTAAAGAAGACAGTACTTGGCTTAACTTGGTTCATTTAAAGCACTATATGTAATTATGCCTTAAAAGTGACCTCATCACACGTTAGTTCTCCACCATTCCCCTTACTCCTTTGATTTGGTGATTTTAGGGAACTCGTTCTTTCCATCGATCAATATTTTACAAGGCATTGGAGAGTCTCCAACCTAGCTTCCTCTGAAAGATTGGACATTAGCTCAAAAATCAAAACCTTAATTGTGTGTCAAAATAAAATGTGTCGAGGAACTTATTGATATGTACCTAAAAATAAGGCTCTATAGTGTTGAATCCTTCATCTTGTCCTGTTTTAAGAGGGGTATAAGTCTTAGTCTCTATTATTAGAATGCCTTTTGGAATGTCTTCAATGGCTTTTATGGAAGTGTTTAATTTAATAGTTTTAAATAATTATAAAATAATAATGATTATATCATAATTAATATGCATTTATGTTATGAAGTAAATGTCATAATAATATATCGTGAGATATCTTCCATTACTTGTAGGAATTATGATACATAGAAGTTACTTCATTTTAATTATTTAAATGCAAAACTATAACTTTTACATTCGAATTTTATTATTTTTTTAAGATTAAATAAAATTCTCAGCATAAAAATTATCTGAAATTTTATTTGCTTTCCAAAATATATATGAAATTAAATTTTTGATAAGCAATGAAAAGGTTATGACCAAAATATTGAGAGGTGGTCATCATATCTGAATTTACAAATTTGATTTAATTTTTAAGTATAATTAAGTTTAATATAATTAAAATGATTGATAAAAATTAGTGATGAATAACATTAATTATATAAATGTGGATAAGTGCTGGAGAGGAGAGGAGAATGAGAAAAGCAAAGTTAGAGTTCAATTTTAGCAAAGCTTGTATAGACAATTTTCTTAAAGATTTTATTCATCAAAAGGTGATTTGTGATAGGTAGTAAACTTTTATCAGAATTTATTTATGGTTATTATAGTTTATTCTTGTTAATGAAAATGATCTCTTCATGCTGAATTAGTTATAATTTTAAAACATAATTTAATATTACATATTTATAACATGTCAATATTTCATTAAATCCTAATTTAAATCATGTCATGTTCTATTACAATGATTATGCATTTTACATGATTAATAACACGTTGAAGATGATTTATGATATAAATGAAAAAAAAAAGAATTGTTTTAATTATTATGTAAGTACCATGCATATTATTGAACTAGTAAAATTTATGCATGGTGTTTAATGTTAGTTATCCATTGCATGCTAGTACTTCATGAAACCCTAATCTAATTTATAATATATTTTATTATTATAATGATGCATCTTTCATATGCAATAACTAATGCTTGAGTTATGATTCCAATGCATGAGTAAATTCTTAGTATTTTGTTGGTAACTCATGGGAAGTAAAGATTTCTTTTTTGTTGAATTTTTTTATATATTTATATCATACTTATGTAACATGTAAAGCTTTAACATGATCTAGAATTTAATATGAAATGTTTATGATGTTATTATTAATTTAAACATGCATATTTTTAGATAAAAAAGGAATCATGCAAAATATATTTAAATGGAGATTTGTTATCTTATGTAAATATTGAAATATTTTGATAGATTTTTTTAATGAAGGTTGTGAGAATATAATTGACTTTAGTGATATTAGTACCATAAATAAAATAGTTTTTTTTTTTTTTATCATCATATTAGTAAAACTAAAGTTGGCGAGGCCTTAAAGAAAATGAAGTGTGGAAAACAGTAGGACCTGATGATATTCCAATAGAAGTGTGAAAATGCTTAGGAGATCAAGGAATTTTTTGACTAACGAATCTTTTTAATATTATTTTAAAGATTAAAAAGATGTCAGATGAGTTAAGAAAGATATTATTTTACCTTAGAGAAAGATATAATTTTAATATTATTTTGGTTTAGGGCCTAGAGTTTGTTGGCAAAATGAGAAACAAATATATATGATAAGGTTTGAATAGCTCCAATGGTAGATAAGATTAGAGAAAGTCGCCTTAAATGGTTTGGTCATATAAAATGCGTGTCGTCCGATGACCTAGTTAGGAGAGAAGAGGTATAGATTTAGCCTATGTTAGGAAAGATAGAGGTAGACCTAAAAAGACTTGATTATGAAGTATTAAAAAATGATCTTAATTTGTTAGAATTAAATGAGAATATGATACTTAATAGGACACATTGGAGAAAAATGATTCATGTAGTTGACCCCACATAGTGGGATAAAGACTTGTTTTTGTTATATCTTATGTAAATATTTGCATGCATTAATTTGCACAGATACATATATATAATAAATGATAAATTATGTAAATAATTGAAATATATGTGTATGATGAAAGAATGGCTAAACAAATGAAACCATAGTTGGGTTGATATAAAGCTTATCTCTTAAGAATGGAAAAATGATGAGTTTGTCTAAAAGATTGAAAGAGAATAGGCAGAGACTCTATTTTATATAAAGGGGAATGAATGAATATACATGAGTGTGTTTGGGTGCTGTGCTTAAATGACATAAGGTAAATATAATGGCTACAGGCAACATGATGATTTTCTTATTCACAATGAAGAATATTATGATAAATGATATATAAAAAATAATCAATCTAATTATTAACTATAGTATAGGTATGTTTTTTTTTTTTCATTATGATCTAGATTTTAATTGACTTATATGTATCATTTCAATATGAAATATTAGTGAATCAATAATATACATTAAGCTTATGAATCAAAATCATAATATTTATCATGCATTTTATGATTTCTAGCAAATTAATTTTAAAAAGATAAGTATTATTTGGATCAATTTGTAATTGTGCTTATTGATAATATATTGATTATTCAAAAAATGATAAAGATCATGCCATTCATTTGAGACTTGTGTTAAGAATAAATTATGTACAAAATTTTTAGTGTGATTTTGGGTTGAATAGTATTCTTGGGTCATATAATCATTAGTGAAAGAATATCAGTACATCCTCAAAAGCGAAGGCAATTATAAATTGGCCAAGATCAACTCATGTGTCAAGTAAGGAATTTTCTTGAGATGGAAGTTTATTATAAAAAAATTGTGAAAAGATTTTCTCAAATATTTATACCACTATCCTGATTGACATAGAAGGCAATATTGTTTGAAGAAGTTAAAATTCAAAATTAGAGATAGTAAGATCTCTTGGTGATTGTGTGTGATTATTTAGCTGATTGTAAAACCTATCTTATAAGAAAGAATTCAGGATGAAAGGTGAAGAATACATCAAGTTAGTCGAATAAGTAAAATCTGATTAAGAGTTGATGATAATAAGAGAAAATTTTGATGTGGAGATAGAATATGAGTTTCAAACTATATGAATGTAAGGCTAGAAATACTACATTAAGCTCACTATATAAATTGTACAATTTCTCTTAGGAGTAATAAAATATATAAAGATTTGAAAATAATATGTTGTTGGCCTAAACTAAAAAGAGATGTAGCTTATTTTATACCAAATCTAAATCTTGATAGTAAAAATATAACATCAGAATCCTTGTGGTTTACTACAACCATTGCCTACCCTAGAATGATAATAGGATTATAGATTTTATAAGTGGTTTTCCAAGGTCAAAACAGCATCATGATACTATTAGGGCAATCTATTTCTTAACTTTGATGCAAACATATTCATTTGAATCACAATTTTTATGTAAAACAAATTGTCAGATTTCATGGTGTGCTAAATTAATTGTGTTAAACAGAGATGATAGGTTTACTTTAAGATTATAAAATGCATACAAGAAAATTTGAACATAAGGCTAATTTTAGCACGACGTTTCATCCTCAAATAGATGGGCAATTTGAAAGAGTTATATCAATTTTAGAAGATTTATTAAGATTGTGCATGCTAGACTTATATTGTAGTTGGAAATATTATTTTTCATTAATTGAATTTACTTATATTAATGGTTATCAATCCAACATATAAATGATACCATATGAAACATTGTATAGAAGAAAATGTAGAACTCTGTTGAGTTAAGTTGAAGATAGAGAGAGAAAGCTATTTGGTTTAGTATTAGTTGATCAATCCACTAAAAAGATCAAAGTTACCAAAAAAAAAAAAAAACAATTGCACAAAATAGACTATTATGATCTTAAGCATCAAGTTATAGAATTTGAAATTGGAGATTTTGTATTTATGAAAGTAAGTCCGCTTAAAGGAGTAGTGAGATTTGGAGGAGGAAAGTTGAGTGCAAGAAATATTGGATTATTTGAAACTATTGATAATGTAGAAAGAGTAGCATACAAATTAAAGTTATCAGATTATATTGTTGGAGCACATAATGTATTTCATTTATCTTCTTTAAGAAAATGGATAACATATGTATAATGTAGAGTGTCAAAGGAAGAAATTGAAGTGCAGCCTAATCTCACATACAAGGAAGAGCCGAAATGAATCTTAACCTATGATATGAAGGAACTTAGAAATAAGATGATTAATTTTGTGAAGGTGTAATAGAAACATAAATTTTAAAGGGATCAATCTGGGAAAAAGAGATTGAGATCAAACAATTTTGTCCTTATATATTTTAAAGAACTTCATAGAATATAAAAATTTTGAGGATGAATTTTTTGTGAGAAAGAACTGTAATAACTTTAAATAATTATAAAAATAATATAAATTATATCATAATTAATTTTCTTTTATGTTATAAAGGAAATGTAATAATAATACATTATGAATTATCTATCATTATATGTAGGAATCATAATTTAGTGTGGTTCATCTAAAGTATCTAGATGCAGAACTGTAACTTTTGCTCTTAGTTTTATTATTTTTGAAAGACATAGTGGTCAAATGGAATAAAGTCAATATGAAAGTTGTGAGAAATATTGTCTACTTTCTAAAACATATATAAAATTAAAATTATGATCAAAATAGTGAGAGGTGGTTATTATATCCAAATTCAGAAAATTTAATTTTTAAGTATAATTATAATTAAAATGAATAACAAAACATAATGATAAATAATATCAATTATATAAATTAATACCATTATAATTACTTGATATTATTATGAATATATGATTAATTAATGAAAAATATTGCATGAAGTATGGAGAAAACGCAAGATGAATATGATTGGCTAGTTTAGGTTGCAAGAGAATTGATAAGGAAAATTGATATTGGGAAGCTTCTTCCTTTAAAACATACTAAGGAAAAACTCAAGTGCTAGAGAGGAGAGGATAAGGAGAAGAACAAGACTAAGATTTCATTCTAGCAAGCTTGCAGACAATTTTCTAAGATATTTTACTCACTAAAAGTAGGATATCATCTTCTTATCTTAAAATCAATTAAATATTTTTCTTGCATGATGTTTAAGAAATGATTTGTGATAAATAGTAAACTCTTTTGAGACTTTATTCATGGTTATTATAGTTTATTATTGTTAACAAAAATTATCTCTTCATGTTGAACTAATTATAATTTTGTACAAGAAATTTAATATTATATGTATATAACATGTCAATATTCCATTAAATCCTAATTTAATTCATGTTATATTCTATTACTATGATTATGTATCTTCAGGAACAACTAGTAAAAGATGATTAATAATATAAACATAAAATAAATAACTATTTTAATTATTATGTATGTATCATGCATATTATTGAATTAGTAAAAAAATATATTAGGTGTTTAATGTTAGTTATCCATTGCATGCTAGTACTTCATGAAATCCTAATTTAATTTATAATATTTTATTATTATGATGATTCATCCTTGGTATGCTGTAGCTAATACTTGAGTTATGATTCAAATAAATAAGTAAATTTATAATATTATGTTAGTAACTCATTTAAAGTAAAAATACATGATTTGTATCATTCTTATACTAGCATGTAAAGCTTCTAACATGGATTAGAAATTAATATGGAATGTTTATGATGTTCTTATTAGTCTAGGCATACATATTTTTACATAAAAAATAAGGAATCATGCAAAATATGCTTAAATTGTGATTTGTTATCATATGTAAGGATTGGCATGCATTAACTTGCTAATATACACATATATAATAAATGATAAATTATGTAATTGATTGAAGTGTATGTATATAATGAAAGGATGGCTAAATAACAAACCTATAGTTAGTTGGATCTAACGATTATTTTGGCACGAGGGCAAATTGACAAGTTTATCTAAAAGATTGTGAGAGAATGGATGAAAGATTTACTATATGGTATAAAGAGAGTGAATGAATATACATGAGCTTAGGTAATGTGTATAAATGACATAAGATAAATATGATGATTACTGGCTATAGGATGAGATCCCAGTCACGATGAA
The DNA here is from genome assembly GCA_021442155.1 of Cymbidium sinense. Classification (NCBI taxonomy): domain Eukaryota; kingdom Viridiplantae; phylum Streptophyta; class Magnoliopsida; order Asparagales; family Orchidaceae; genus Cymbidium; species Cymbidium sinense. Next base: position 66,051,753 of record CM038231.1, read on the forward strand.
GAAGACTTACTATGCATTTATGGCTATTATGATAGAATGATATGATATAAAGTAGTCAATTCAATCATTAGCTAAAGTATATGAATGTTTTATATGTATGCTATGATATAGATTTTAAATGAGTTATATGTACCATTTCAATGTGAAATATTAGTGATTCAAGAATATGCATTTAGTTTATGAGTAAAAATTATAATATTCATCACGCTTTTGATTTCTAGCAAATTAATTTCAGTAAGATTGAAAGTGTTGTTCTTTTTTATTATAAGATTAACAAGCATTTATATATATATTTTTTTAGTGTGATGAATTTTTTGGTAAGGTTTATATAACTTACTAGGCTTAATGCTTACTTTTGTTTTGCCTACATATGTTAATCATTTAAGTTAAAAAAAAAGAAGTTGATGGATTAAATGTAATATTCTTGTGAATATCACATTATGGGGAATCTGGACAGAAGTTAGTCCATGAAATTAGATTAGAACTTGGAATATAAATAGGTAATATAATGGTTCATAAGAAGAAAAATATTTTATGTATTCAAGAAACTAAATGGGTTGGGGAGAAGGCCAAAGAGATTGATAGTTTAGGTTTTATACTTAGATATTCAGGTAGAGGTCGAATTAGAAATGAGGTAGGTGTGATTATAGATAAAAGTTTGAAGGATAATGTTATAAATATTAATAGGATTGGAGATAGAATTATAGCAAGATTTTGATCTTACTCATATTATAAGTGTTTATGCTCCTCAAGTAGGTTTAGATGTAGGATCAAAAGAAAATTTAATACAAAAGATACCTCTTGAAGAAAAAGTATTTATTGAGAGATTTAAATGAACATATTGGTTGAGTGGTAAAAGATTTTAAAAATATTCATCGTGGCTATAGATTTACAAATGAAGAAAGTAGGACTATATTAGATTTTTCTTTAGCCTATAATTTTGTAGTTACTAATACTTTATTTTAAAAAAAGAGATGAGCATAGTATTACTTATAAAATTGGATCTAGTAAATCACAGATTGATTATTTTTTGATAAGAAAAATAGATCGTTTAGATTATAAAGATTGTAAGATTATTCCGAGTGAAAATTTAAATACCCAACATCGACTGTTAGTTTAAGATTTTAAGATGAAAGATTGGAAGATGAAAAATAAATTAAATTATTGTCCTAGGATTAGATAGGAGCACTTGAAAATACTAATAAAAATATTTTCAAGAGCAAGCTAGAGTTTAGAATTTGGAATGTTCATAAAAGAAGCTAATGTTATGTGAAAAAAAAATAGAAAGTGAAATTAAGCAAGTTGCAAAAAATATGCTTGAAAAATCAAAAGAAAAAATTTATATTAATAAAAATAGTTGGTAGTGTAGTCCGAATGTGTAAGAAAAGATAAGAAATAAAAAGTATTGTTATAAAATTTAGTTTAGATGTAAAAACTCAGAGAATTGGAAAAAATATAAAGTGGCCCGTAGAGATTCTAAGAAAATAATGTATGATACAAAAAATTTAGCTTTTTGTGATTTATATAATAGATTGGATACCAAAGAAGGTGAAAGATGTACGTATAAGTTAGCCAACCAAAGAGACAGGAGAAGTAAAGATTTAGTTCAAGTGAGATGTATTAAGAATGAAAATCATAAAATGCTTTTCTTAAAAAAAGATATTGAAAATAGGTGGATGAGGTATTTTGATAAACTTTTTAATGAAAGATCTGATAATATGATTGATTTTAGCAACTTTAATACCCTAAATAAAAATAGAGAATTTTATTTTTATCGTCATATTAATAAATTTAAAGTTAAGAAACTTTAAATGAAATTGAAAAAATTAGGATCCGATAATATTTCAATAAGTGTGTAAATGTTTAGGAGATCAAGGAATTTCTTGGCTTATAAATCTTTTAATGTTATTTTAAAGACTAAAAGGATGAGTGAGAAAGAGTTTGTTGGTTTATATTTAAGAGTGTACAAATTATAGAGGAATTAAGTTAATGTCATACATTAAAATTATGGGAGAGAGTAATGTAGATTATGATGTGATATAAAAATTTCTCACACTAGTTTGGTTTCATGCCAAGTAGAGATGGATGTTATACATTTGTTAAGAGGTTTGATGGAGAAGTCTAGAGAAAGGAGGATCTACATATGATTTTTGTTGATTTAGAAAGTTTATGATAAAGTTTCAAGAGATGTTCTTTGAGTTCTAGAAAAATAAAAGGAGTTAATATTGGTTATATTCAAGTCATTAAGGATATGTATACTAGTACATTGTGTCCAAACACAAGGAGGATTGACAAAATATTTTCCTATTTCAGTTGGATTACATCAAGGATCGGCTTTAAGCCCTTATCTTTTTTGCTTTAGTTATGGATGTTCTTACTACGCATTTACAGGAAGATGTACCTTGGTGTATGTTTTTTGCTGATGACATTTTTCTTGATGATAAGACTAGAAATAGAGTCCAAGAGAAACTTGAATTATGGAGGTCAACCTTAGAGTATAAAGGTTGCCATTTAAGTAGATCTAAAATTGAATATATGGAGTGTAATTTTAGTTGTAGAAGTTAATGATAGTGTTGTGGCATTGTGAACAAGTCATTAAAAGAGTGAGCGATTGATATAGGCTCTATTGTTCAAAATGATGGTGAAATAGATGGTGATGTTATTAGTAGAATTCAAGTTGAATGAAGTGGAGGAATGCATCCTTTGTTGTGATAGAAAATCGCTTAAATTTTAGGAAAAAATTTATAAGATGGTGGTAAGACCAATGATTTATGGTGCAAAATGTTGGATAAAAAAGAAGCATAAGACTAAGTTAAGTGTTTGCGAGAGATGAGGATGCTCAGGTGGATGAGTGGGTTTATTCTTATAGATAAAATACAAAATGAGTATGTTTGGGAAAAAGTTGGAGTAGCTCTAGTGACAAATAGGATTAGAGAGAGTCGCCTTAGATGGTTTGACCACATGCGTCAGATCCGATGACCTGAGAATAGATGTATTAGATTTTCCTTATGTTAAGAAAGGTAGGAGTAAAAAAGACTTGGTTAAGATATATAAAAATAACATTAGTATACTTGAATTAAATGAGAATTTGACACATAGATATAGTGGAGAAGGATTCATGTAATTTTACATAGTGGGATAAAGGCTTGTTGTTGTTGTTGTTGTATTCTTGTGAATATCATAAGTTTTGTTTAATCAATATTCTTATGTAAATGATGATGTAATTATATATTTGTCCGATGACATATTTTTTATATCACAATTTAATGATTGGTGTAAGCGAAAGACTTAAGTTTTTATTTTATATATTTGTGGATTTTGTGCAGCTTTGTGTAATGGTTTGTCGATCCTGATTTATGGAGGAATAAAATTTTAAAATGCAAATGATATTTTAAAAATAATGAATATTGTCTCCCTCTATCTGGTTCACTATGGCTCTTATAATCTATCATAAGGTATGGATTATATTGGTTAGTTTGGCCCCCTCAATTGTAATCTTCTTTGCAAAAGATTTTTCCCCTTAGTTATGACCTTCTTGGCACCAGAGCTTTCTAGCCCAATTTAGGACCCAGATCCTCCTATCTTTCTTTTCTTGTGTGATTTACACTTTCTTTAAGGGAGGCATCTCTGTCGACAAAGGTCTCTTCGTAGATGGGGAGAATTTTTACTTGGCAATCTCTCTGACTCTCTTTGAAGATCATTAACATTAATCAAGCATGGAATGTATTGGAACTTCTTGTTTGCAAGAACATGAGCTTTTAAATAGTTGCATGCCATGAACAAAGATGGCTAAATCTCAATCAGCAATGCTCTGAAAATAAGCTATAAATCTCAATTTTTCAAGCATTAGGGTTAATGTGCCAATCAATTTAAATTTTGTGCACCTTTCTGAACCAATTTTTTAGATTACTTTTTCTATATAACTTTAGTTGCTTGAGTCGAATTAGATTTATCAAATTTTAATTCTCATGTTCTTCTTGGCTTCTCAAAAAGGACAAGAGAATTATGAAACTAATACACATATCTGCCTGGGTCAAGTAATTTTGTCTCTTAAGAACCAAAATTTGGTTCAAGAAGCCACTAATAGGAATTGGCTTGGACTACTTACAGGTTAAAACTCGTTAAATTTGAAGTCATTCAAAGCTTTATCGCCCATAATTGAAACTCGGTAAACTACCAAACATTCTAACCCAATCCTTAGTGCTAAAGCTATTGTACTAGCTCAAGAAATTCATAAAGTTGTCCATCAATCAAGGCTATTCTTCCAAATGTGTAAGTCAATCGATGTAAAGTATTTGCTAACTAATTAGTGATTCTTGTCAGAGGAACTTGCAAAGGATATTTACAATTTAGAATCTGCCTTCCTGACCACCAGTCAATTACATATGTAGTTTTTTTACTGCACAAATAACTACACCAATTTTAATTCATGTATTTTTTTATGCAATTCTACTATATAGTCAATTCTATATCTCTTAACTTTAATTGTCACTAATAAATAGTGGGCCACTAAGTGAATTCTGCCACATTAAAATCTAGAGCATTGAATCATTCTATGATTCTCCTCAAAATATCTCTATTTAAATTGCTCATTGCTCTTTAGCGTGGTCGACTCGCCCTTCTAATATTGAAAGGATTTGACCTCATTAATTATAGACTAATTCTCTAAGAGATTCTTTGAACTAAGCCTCTATTTCTTCTGCTCACTTTTTGATCATGTTTCATTCTTTTAGAAAATTCTGATATCTGTACACGAAAAACATAATTCCAACATATAATTTTATAAAACTTTCCTCAAGTCTTCGCTGTTTTCTAGCCATGATTTTCTCGAGCATGTCTCTAGTACAGATTCTAAGAAAGTAATATATGATGCAAAAAAATTTAGCTTTTAGCGATTTATATAATATATTAGATACCAAAGAAGGTGAGATGTATGTATAAGTTAAGCAAAGAGATAGGAAAAAAAAAGATCTATTGAGGTGTATTGAAAATCATAAAGTATTTTTCTTAGAAAGGATATTGAAAATAGGTGGATGGGGTATTTTGATAAACTTTTCAATTAAAATATGATTGATTTTTTAGCAACCTTAATACCCTAAACAAAATAGAATTTTGTTTTATCGATTCATTAGTAAATCGAAGTTAGAAGAAAAAAGAAAATGAAATGTGAAAACAATAGGACGATGATATTCCAATAGAAGTGTGGAAATGTTTAGGAGATCAAGGAATTTCTTCTTACAAATCTTTTAATGTTATTTTAAAGAATAAAAGATGTCGGATGAGTGGAAAAAGAGTTTGTTGGTTCTATATTTAAGAATAAAGGTGATGCACAAGAGTGTGCAAATTATAGAGGTATTAAGTTAATGTGTCATACATTAAAATTATGGAGAGAGTAATTGAGCATAGTTTACGATGTGATACAAAAGTTTCTCACAATGGGTTTGGTTTTCATATCTATGGGTAGACATTTTAAGAGGTTTGATGGAGAAGTATAGAGAAAGCAAGGAGGATCTACATATGATATTTATTGATTTAGAAAAAGCTTATGATAAAGTTTTAAGAGATATTCTTTGGAGAGTTCTAGAAAAGAAAGGAGTTAATATTGGTTATTTTCAAGTCATTAAGGATATGTATACTAGAGTTGTTACTTGTGTCCAAACATAAGGTGTATCGACAAAATATTTTTCCTATTTCAGTAAGATTACATCAAGGATCAGTTTTAAGCCCTTATCTTTTTGCTTTAGTTATGGATGTTCTTACTAGGCATTTATAGGAAGATGTACCTTGGTGTATGCTTTTTTTGATAATATTCTTCTTGTTGATAAGACTGAGAGGGAATCTGAAACTTGAATTATGGTCAACCTTGAGTCTAAAGGTTTTGCAGTAGATCTAAATATATGGTGTAATTTTAGTTGTAGAAGTTATAGTGGTAGTATTGTGACAATAGGTGAACAAGCAATTAAAACGAGTTAGCAATTTAGATATTTAGGCTCTATTGTTCAAAATGATGGTGAAATAGATGGAGATGTTATTTGTAGAATTCAAGTTGGATGGTTGAAGTGGAGGAATGCATCCTTTGTGTGATAGAAAGTACCGCTTAAACTTAAGGAAAATTTTATAAGAAGGTGGTAAGAGCGATTTTATATGTAGAATAGCGATAAAAAAGAAGCATGAGACTAAGTGTGTTGAGAGATGAGGATGCTCGTGTGGATGAGTGGCTTTACTCTTAGAGAAAAATAATGTTGGGAAAAAGTTGGAGTAGCTCCAATGGCATATAAGATTAGAGAGTCTCCTTGGTTTGACCATAAAAGGCGTCCAAATGACCAGTTAAGAGAGATGCATTAGATTTCTTATGTTAAGAAAAGTAGAGGTGACTTAAAAGACATGGTTAAGATGTATAAAAATGACCTTAAATTAAATGAGAATTTGACACTTACAATAGAGACGGATTCATGTAGAAACCAATAGTGGGATAAAGGCATGCTGTTGTTGTTATATGTCTCTAGTCCAAACTTTCAACTTTAATTTTAAAAGTTTTTTCTACATGTATTTTTTATGTGATTAGTAAGTATTAAAAAAGTGAAGGGTTGCTTTAGGCAGTTAACAACCAGCGTAAAACTTATCAAATTAATCTTTACATGAATTCTTTAAAACATTGTGTTAATCCCAGGGCATCAGCTTTGTATAAGCGAATATAGTGAAAAGGTGTAGGACCATTTTCGGCACCCAGGAAGATGTTAAATAAATAAGGGTTCCACATTATGGACGGATGCTGGCTTAAGACGTTAGTCCATGAAATTAGAATTAGGTTAGGAATTTGGAATATACTCTTATAGGTAAATTAATGGAATTAATAGATATTATGGTTCATATGAAGATAAATATTTTATTTACAAGAAACTAAATGGGTTAGGGAGAAGGCTAAGGTGATTGATAGTTTAGGTTTTAAACTCGTATTTATGAGTAATTAGAAATATAAAGACATAGATAAAGTTTGAAGGATAATGTTATAAATATTAACAGATTTGGAGATAATTAGTTTTAATGATTATTATCGATATTAAGATTATCAATGTTATTTATATTCTCAAGTTTTGTAGACTCAAAAGAAAAATTTAGAATAATTTAGAGATTAATACAAAAAAGATACTCAAGAAAAGATATTTATTCGAGAGATTTAAATACATCGAAGATGATGAGAATTTTAAAAGATTCATGAGCATAATTTGGAATTAGAAGAATTATAATTTTATTAGATTTTGATTTAGCTTATGATTTTGTAGTTGCTAATATTTTATTTAAGAAAAGAGATGAACATATTATTAATTGTAAGAATGGATCTAATAAAACACAGATTGATTGTTTTTTTATATGAAAAATAGATCTTTATATTGTAAAGATTGGAAGGTCATTATGAGTAAAGTTTACGTATCAACATCGATTATTAGATTTGATTTAAAGATCAAAGATAAAAAATAAATCAAATTATTATTTCAGAGTTAGATGGAGACCTTTAAAGAACATTAATAAAAATATTTTTAAGAGCAAATTACAAGAGCTTAGAATTTTGGATGTTTATAAGAAAGTTAATATTGTTTGAAAACAAAATAGCAAGAAAAAAATTAAGCAAGTTGTAAAAAATGTGCTTGGAGAATTAAAAAAAAGCTTATTTTAGTAAAAATAGTTGGTCGAGTTAAAATTTGTATAAAAAGATAAAAAATAAAAAGCTTTATTATAAAATTTGGTTTAGATATAAAAACTCGGAGAATTGGGAAAGTTATAAAGTAGTCCTTAGAGATTTTAAGAAAGCAATATGTGATACAAAAACTTTAACTTTTAGTAATTTATACAATATATTATATTAAAGAAGAAAGATATATATATAAGTTAATCAAGAAAAGAGATAAAAATAAATATCTAGTTAAAATGAGATATATTAATGAAAATCATAAAGACTTTTCTTAGAATATCAAAAATAAAGATGAGTTATTTTGATAAATTTTTCAATAAAGGATCCAAGAATACGATTGATTTTAGCAACCTTAGAATTCTAAACAAAAATAAAGAATTTTATTTTTATCATCATATTAGTAAATTTGAAGTTGGAGAAGCTTTAAAAAAATGAAGTGTGAAAAAATAGTATGACCTAATGATATTCCAATAGAAGTGTAGAAATGCTTAGGGGATCAAGGAATTTCTTGGCTTATGAATCTTTTTAATGTTATTTTAAAGATTAAAAAGTGTGCAAATTATAGAGGAATTAAGTTAATGTGTCACATATTAAAATTATCGGAGAGAGTAATTGAGCATAGGTTATGATGTGATACAAATGTTTCTAAAAATTAGTTTGGTTTCATGGTGGGTAGATCTACTATGGATACAATATATTGTTGAGAGAATTGATAGAGTAGTATTGAGAAAGTAAGGAGGATCTATATTTGATATTTGTTGATTTAGTGAAAGCATATGATAAAGTTTCAAGAGAAGTCCTTTTGAGAGTTCTAGAAAAGAAAAGAGTTAATATTGGTTATATTTTAAGTCATTAAGGATATGTATACTAGAGCTATTATTTGTGTCCAAACACAAGGTGAATTGAAAACTTTTTTCCTATCGCAGTTGAATTACATCAAGGATCAGCTTTAAGCCCATAACTTTTTGCTTTAGTTATAGATGTTCTTATTAGGAATTTACAGGAGGATGTACCTTGGTGTATGCTTTTTGCTGATGATGTTCTTCTTCTTGATAACACTAGAGAGGGAGTTCAAGAGAAACTTGAATTATGGAGGTCAATCTTAGAGTCTAAAGGTTTTCGTTTGAGTAGATCTAAAATTGAATATATGAAGTTTAATTTTAGTTGTAGAAGTTCTAGTGGTAGTGTTGTGATATTGGGGGATCAAGTTGTTAAAAAGAGTAAGCGTTTTAGATATCTCAGTTCTATTATTCCAAATGATGAAGAAATAGATGGGGATGTTATTAGTAGAATGCAAGTTCGATGGTTGAAGTGGAGGAATGTATCTGGCCTGTTGTGTGATAGAAAAGTACTGCTTAGACTTAAGGGAAAATTTTATAAAATGGTGGTAAGACCAATGATTTATGGTGCAGAATGTTGGCTAGTAAAAGAGAAGCATTAAACTAAGTTAAATATTGCAGAGATGAGGATGCTCGGGTGGATGAGTGACTTTACTCTTAGAGATAAAATACAAAATAAATATGTTTGGGAAAATTTTGGAGTAGCTCCAATGGCAAATAAGATTAGATGGAGTTGCCTTAGATGGTTTGGCCACATGAAACGTAATATCCGATGACTGCTGTGAGAAAGACAAAGATTTTCCTTATGTTAAGAAAGATAGAGGTAGACCTAAAAAGACTAGGTTAAGTATAAGAAATGACGTTAATTTATTAGAATGAAATGAGAATTTGACACATAATAGGACATAATGGAGAAGAAGGATTCATGTAGCCGATCCCACATAGTGGGGTAAAGTTGTTGTTGTTGTTATTGGTAAGTATTAAAAAAATATTTGAATTGCTTATTCATAATTACTTATTTCTCTTGTCTGAAATATTTCTCCGTTTGGATCAGCATATAGCATGGTCCAGTTTGATAGTTTACGATCATTTTCTCTCTCGTTGTCATTTACTTTATATATGTTTTTTAATAAGCTGACCTATGCGCATGTTTCACTTACACAGAACCTCATCAAGCAGATTTGAAACTGTACATTTATGGCTGATGATTCTGCAAAGAGTAAGCAACCCTTGCTCTCAGGCTTCACAGATCAAAGCAGAGCAACCGGCAAGAAAAGGAGATTTCGCCGCTGTAAAACTACACCTGCTTCGGACGCCAATTTTCTTGACCCAGCTAAAGATCGTGGGTTGCTCCCAGTTTCTAACTTCATCTTTAAAAATTTCCGTCCGAGCTTCAGGCAAGCTTCTCTCCTTTTGATCGTCTACCTGATTGTTGGCTGTACTTGCTTCTATCTTGTGAGGGATCAAATTGTTGGTAAAAAAACAAATGGAATTCTCGATGCTTTATACTTCTGCATCGTAACAATGACCACTGTTGGGTATGGAGATCTCGTGCCACATAGTGTTCCAGCAAAGCTTCTTGCTTGTGCATTTGTGTTTAGTGGAATGGCTTTTATTGCTCTCTTCCTTAGCAAAGCTGCTGATTACCTAGTCGAGAAGCAGGAAGTCTTACTGGTCAAAGCGGTGCACCTTCGACAAAAGGTCGGCATGTGGCAAATGCTGAAGGAGATTGAGGCCAAAAAAGCTGAATACAAATTCTTAACCATCATTGTGACTCTTCTAGTTCTAGTAATCTTGGGAACTGTAATTCTAGTGGAGGTTGAGAAGTTAGACATTATTGATGCATTTTATTGTGTTTGTGCCACCATCACAACTCTTGGTTATGGTGATAAGAGCTTCTCGACGGCATTTGGTCGAGTTTTTGCTGTTTTCTGGATTCTGACAAGTACCATTTGCTTAGCTCAGTTCTTTCTCTATCTTGCGGAAATACAAATGGAGCACAGGCAACAATCCCTGGTCAAGTGGGTACTTACACGAAGGATGACTGTTGTGGATCTTGAAGCAGCTGATTTGGATGATGATGGTGTTGTGAGGTAAACTCATGAATCAAAAATATCTTTAACTTAGATACATTCATGTTATAAACAGAAAATTTTTGTTCCTTTGTTTAATGAGCTAAGCTGAACAATACTTGAGTTTGCTCGGTTGGTCAGATTACTAACTGATTCAAATGGTTGTTTACAGTGCTGCTGAGTTTGTGATATATAAGCTAAAGGAGATGGGGAAGATCAACCAAGAGGATGTTGCTTTAGTGATGGAGGAGTTCGAGAATCTTGACGTAGATCAAACAGGAACCATATCAAATTCAGATTTGCTTCTAGCTCAATCAATGGAATAGGTAAGGTGAGCTAATGATGGTTGAAATCTGTAGCTTTTTTCCACAGCATCACAGAAACTGCAGAGCTTCCATTTTTTTCATATATATATATATCTTCCTAGTTTTGTTTTTTTTTGGGTTTATGGCCTTCAATGTATGAAATAAACTGAAGAACCAAGCCAAATTGTTTAAAGAGTGATGTGCTTTTGCTTGGGTTGGTTGACAGCCTCCTGGCGTATACTTTCTCTTCAGTATTCAGCTAAAGGAAGATTTATATACATACCACACAATTTTTATGTATTCACCTAAATCCTATATATGAAAAAGGTGAATTTAGGGATGTAAATTAATTGATTTGAACTGAAAAAGCAAATTGAAATTTACTAACTACACTTAATAATAATTATTAGGTTATGATCTAATACCCACTTTTAAAAATTCAAGTAAATAAATCTAAAGATTTCACCATATTAAAATTTCAACATTTTTAGTAGTGTAGTCTAGGTATAGTAGCCCAACTCATAAATATTAGTATTTTAAAGAAGTTTTTATGTTTATGAATTTTATTACTATGATTTTAATCAGATATTATTCTAAGTTTAGATTTGTTGAAAAATAAATATGTTGAAAATGTTATGTAATACATTTAATAAATGTGTGTTGTAGGTGTGATAGATATTATATGATATAGCAAATCAAAGGAAGAAAGGACATGTCAAAAAGTCTCAAATTAAAGCTTGAATTCAGTTGGATTTTAATAGATTTTGTGTGCTATGAATTTATCTTTCATGTGTTGTGTCATGTAGTAATGAGTGTATTATTCATGTTTAAGTATTGTATAAGATTTGTGGTTGTCACATGTGAGTTAATATTTTAAATTGCATAGGTGTCATCCGGGTGCCTAAGCGCTTCCTTTCTGACGCCTTGATGTTGCATTCTGTAGATTTTAGTGTTTGAGGATCTTGGTGTTGGTATATAGCACCTAGGTGTTGGATTGTGGTGCTACGGTGTTGGTTTGTGCCACCTCAACACTACAAAATGAAGGATCATACTTTTTTTCAATTTTTTGATAGTTTTCTCCCAAGGGATACATCTCTTAGAGTATTGTACTTATTTAAACATCTATTTTGCCTAATGAAGGAGCTTTTGGCTTTTGTGTGTGAAATTTAATTAAAAATATTTTTGGTTAGAGCTTGGTGGCACGCTACAGTTCTACTTAAGTGAATAGGATTTCTTCTTAACCCTTCCAGTTCGGTGAGTAAAAGACTGTGAACTTCTTTGTATCTCTTCCACTTTGGCCAGTGGAAGATAGTGGAGCATCTTTTTCTCCACCATTCATTGTGACATCTTACTCCACAACCCATCCCTCATAAATTTTGGTATCAGAGCCTAAAGTTTGGAGGTGTGGAGAAAGTGTTCGCAAATAATTCACATCGAATCTAAGGTCAGCTCTTTATTTTTTATTTTGTATAATTGTTTTTACAGAATTAGTGATTTTTGGAAATGCATGCTAAATTCATGTGGTAAGCAAATCTATGAATGTTTCTGTTACTACAAACTAATTGTCTCCACTTATAAATCTTAGTGTTTTCCTACTTAATCTAACTATAAGTCATCATACTTAAGTGACAATTTGAGTTAGGGATAGCTTACTAAATAACCTAACTTAGTATATAAACCTTACATAAAAATCAAAATCGTATCCTTAAAGATCTTATATTTATTTATTTTTTAAGTTTGCTTAATATTTTATAGTATCCACAAGTTATTTTGTGTTATTGAATGCTAATCATTTTAAAAGCAAATTTTTAAAATAAAAGACATTCTTAACTGTAAAAATTTACCATCAAAATTTTTTTAGTAAAAATAGTTTGAACAGATATAATAGCCAATGTATTAAATGGTGATTTTTTTTTGTTTTAGAGAGAGAGAGAGAGAGAGAGAGAGAGAGAGAGAGAGAGAGAGAGAGAGAGAGAGAGAGAGAGAGAAGAGATAGTTTTTTTTATTTATGTGCACGGAGAGAAGAGAGAGACCAAAAGAGATATATATACATATATATTTCACATGTTTAAAGATGAATTATATTTATTTTTATATATTTATATTTTATATTTTTGTTATTATTATTATTTTAGATTTTTATAATCTTTATATTTTATTTTATATTTTTATATTTTTATATTTTATATTTTATATTATTATTTTAATGCATATTTCACGAAGATTAAAGATGAATTATTATTTATTTTACTTATTTCTTTTTTTCTTTCTTTTAAATTTATAAATCTTCATAATTTTAATAACTTTTATATATTATTTTCTTAATTTATAATATGGTTATTAAAAAATTAGAAGAGTTATAAATTAAGAAAAGAAAAAAAAAAGAAATAAGTCTAAAATAATAATAATAATAATAATAATAACAAAAAAATATAAAAAAATATAAATATAAAAAAAATAAATAATAATTCATCTTTAGTCAATGAAATATATAGCATTAAAAAATTATTATTATTATTATTATTATTATTATTATTATTATATATATATATTTATTAAAAATTATTTATTTATTTATTTATTTAATTATTTAATTATTAATGCATATATATTTTTATTTAAATATATATATATATATATATATATATATCTTTAGTCTCTCTCTCTTTTGCGGTAAACACGCAAATAAAAAAAAATCTCTCTCTCTCTCTTTCTTTTTTAAAAAAAAAAAAGTGACCATCATTTGATTAGAGATGACGCTTCCTGGTTTTTATTTTTTAGAACGAAACTATTTTCATAAAAAAAAATTTTAATTTTAAATTGTTAATTACTTAAGTATAAAAGTTATTTTAAAAATTTTTTCCTTTTTAAAATTTGTGCATATCATTTATGTTAAGTTTAGTTCAATTATTGTATATTTAAAACTTTCATTTGGAGTGTCATACTTACATTTTATTAAATATCATACCACCTAAATCTATCGGTTTGAGTCAATTAGAGGACTTGACTAGAAGAGTATAGGAGATTTTATGAGAAATGAAGAAATTCATTAGAGTAGAAGACCTACTCATGAATCTAAACTCATAAATTCAAACCTTGAGTACTATGCTTCAAACCCCATCGATTATTCCACGTCCGGATGACTTAGAACCCATAGGATGGAAAAAAATATTAAAAACTTCTTAGAGATAAATATTTGCGAGAAGGAAAAACTTAAGGAACAACTTTAGACATAACCATTTTAGGGTCCATGAAGCATTAATGAATCTACAAATAAGTTAAGATAGAAGTCTCAATGTATGGCAATGTTTATGACCCTAATAAACTTTGAGGTTGGTTAACCCAAATAGATGACCTCTTTGATTGGTATTATATGGATGATTACCAACGAACAATATTTGCTAAAATAAAACTAATAGGTCATGCAAAAATCTATTGGAATAACATTCTAGCTAAAGAAGAGAGATTCAGTAGAATCCTTATGATATGGATAAAATCTAAAAAATTTTTAAAGGCTAAGTATTGTTTTATAAATCATGATAAAAGACTTCTCGAACAATTGACTACTCTTAAATAATGGAATATGCCAATAGTAGGCTATATGAATAAATTTGAGGACAATAACTAAAACTCAATGCACTGATCAAAAGTGACAAATAGCTAATAAATTTGTCATTGGATTTATATGAGATATTAGGAATGAAGTGGAGCTTCACGATCCCCACACTTTAGAGGGCGCCTTCTATGCTTTATTTCTAGAAAAGCACAATAAAGTTATCCTCATCCAAGATAAAAGCTCAAGTATATTCTAAATATCCGCCTACATCTCAATCTCAAAAATCTACATTAAACCTAATCCTTCTACATTAAACAACCCCTCTAAGATGAACCACAATAAAACTATTACTAAAACTGTGAAAATGATAGTTTGTTTTAAATGTAATGAGAAGGGTTATATGCAAAATCAATGTAAAGTAAAATCATGTTCCTAGATGAATTGGAAGAATTAGGAGAAGAAGAGGATATTGAAGAGATACATGATGATACATCACTATCTGATGAAGAAATCAATACAAATATGGATAATCCAATGTCAGTTATCAGGTGTATGATTGCTTCTAGGGAAGAAGAAGTTTGAATAAGGAGGAATATTTTTTCAATGTGTATCTTATATAGAAGAGGTGTAAACTAGTAATAGATGGAAGGAGTGCTATGAATGTTATATCAACTCATATTATTACTAGAGCCAATCTTACAATTAAACCTCACCTAGAATCATTCTAAGTTAGTTGGGTAAATCACACATCCCAATTTATTTCTAATGGATGCATTATTTTAATTAAAATAGGTAGTTATAATGTATAAATTTGGTGTAATGTTCTTCCAATAGAAATAATTCATATATTATTAGAAAGTTCATAAAGAAATCAATCAAGTTTGGAATAATTTAGGTGGAGATTTGGCTAAGCTCATGAAAGTGGGTCATAAGATTTAAGAAGGAATTTTGATTTCAGATTTGAGCTGAGGATTGAATCATTTGGAATTGGGTTAGAGTTGGGATTTGGTAAATGATTGAGAAATTGAATTGGTATTTGAGAAAATCAATTGAATCGGATTGATTTGAATTTGGTTAAGGCTAAGTCCATAAGATGAAATCAAAGGGCTTATGAAGAATGTTGATCTTGGATTTGATTATGGGTTTCAATCATTTGGTTTGGAATTTGGATTTAGATTTGGTATTTGAGTTGAATTTGAGGTTTGGTTTGAGAAGGAAAGCATGGATTAGGTTTAGGCTATAGGGTAGGCAAGTTTTCCTAAGTCTCTAAGGCATAACCTATTCCTATGGCTAACCTTTTTAAGTCTCTAGGCTTAGGTTAAGTGTTCACCAAATCACTAGAAATGACTTAAAACTAAGGAGCTCTTAGTGTCTACAAGAGTCTTAGATCTATGATGAGGAAGTTGAAAACTCACTTCAAAAGTGAGGTCAACAAAGGACCCAATAGGTGTAATGACATAATCAAGACATTGGCATTGATCGAGATGATCAACAATGTCCCAAGGATTGCAACAATGATCTATCCCTAAACCCAAGATGTAGATAGAATCAAGATCTTAGTGCAATGCAACTCAACTTATGCCAAGGGCATAAGAGAGGAAGAAAGGATCCATTGAAGGATCAAGTATGTGAACCTTTCTTGAAGCAGGTTTGATTATCTATATGAGGATAAGAGTTTGAGTTTGATCAAAACATGATTTGGGAAAAGATGTAGGGGATTAGATTCATATCCCATCGTGGATGAGTGCATGAACCTTCCAGGAAGCGTGTTGATTATTCACAGGATAGGAATTTGATTTGGTTTGATTTGTGGGGCTCCACTAGGGAGAGGATATGATTTGCGCCTCGCTGGGGAGAAATTTGATTTGATTTGATGGGCATCCACTAGGGATGAGAATTTGGATCCGCTGGAGATAAGATTTAATTTATGGTTTTCTTTAATTTATTTCAAGGAAGCATCCACTAGGGATAAGTGTGGATGAATTTAATTCAGCTGGGAAAGGATGGTGGATTTAATAAAATGGACCCTATCGGTGTGCGATGGATCCACTAAGGGGCTATATCAGCCTAGGCCTATCTCAGATTTACAAATCCAAAGGGATAGTTTACCAGCCATCAGGTAAGACTAACCAACCTAAGGGTGCCTTTTAGTGTGCAATGGTCAAGTTAGGAAGAAAGCTTGTAGACTTACATCCTCCTAAACAAGGAACCATTGAGTGATTGATAGCATAACAAATCAAACCCGACCTAAGGCAACTATTGAGCGAATGCCACTGTGGACTCATATTGACTCAAGAATAGTCAAAATTAATTTAATTTAAAATGAACCTTATCGGTGTGCCATGGATCCACTAAGAAGGGGCTAATATCAGCCTAGTCCTTTCTTAGATTTATAAATCCAAAGGGATAGTCTACCGGCCATGGGGTAGAGCTAACCAACCTAAAGGGTGTCTCTCGGTGTGCAATGGTCAAGTCAGGAAGAAATCTTGTAGACTTACATCCTTCTAAATAAGGAATCACTAAGGTAATCGATTGATAGCACAACAAATCTAACTCGACCTAAGGCTGCCCGTTGGTGTGCAACGGTTGTGCTAAAGAGAATGTGTAATAGACTTACATCTTCCAAAGCAATGATGACCGTCGGGGTGACCTATTTGTGGCACAATAAGTTGAACTCGACTAAGGGCGACTACTGAGAGAGTGTCGACCCGGGGACTTATCTCAACTCAAAAGTAGTCAGGTAATTCCTATAAGGAGTTTTGCTGACACTACCCTAAAGATAGGATGCCTGCTTGGGAAAAGGTACTACTGTTTTCCTAATCCACAGCAAGATATATATATATATATATATATATATATATATATATATATATATATATATATATATATATATATATATATATATATATATATATATATATATATATATATATATATATATATATGTTTTGTTTATATATTTACATGGACCATGTTGGTGTGCAGGGACCACACTGAGAAGTGGCTTATATTAGCCTAGTCCTATCTCAAATTTACTGGACCAAGGGAGAATATGTATATCCACAAGGCGGATTCTCCAACCACAGGGGTGGTTACTAGGAAAGGGGGATTGTCCAATCCAAGAGTAACTCATATAGTGTCTAAATGGGGTCGCTAAGGAAATGATCTAAATAGAGTGCCCATAGGGGAGGTTCCACTAGGGGCTTTATTCAACCAACCTAAGGTGCCTGTCGGTTTGCGACGATCAATCTGACAAGAAGGCTTGTAGACCTACATCTTCAAAGACGAAAATGATCATCGGATTGTGCCTTCAGATGATACTATCCGACCTAGGCTAATTAGTGGGAGTCCCGTAAGGACTGGACCTAGACTTGAAGTAGTCGGGAGGAAAGGAGCCACTAGGGGACTTATCCCAAACCTCAAATATACTCAACCCAATCAGTGCATGATGGCTAGTTTAATAAGAAAGTGTGTAGGCTTAAATCCTCTTAAACAAAGTCAACATGTGGTAGCTTACCGCAGAAGGCCTACCAACTAACAAGGCACTAATGTAAATGGTCAAGTTAGAAGAAAGCTTTGACATCCAAACAATGACATTTCAGAGGTAATTATCCCACATCAAAAAAAAGAGATGTATATATATTTTATATATGGTTGTGTGTGTGTAGGTGTTGTGTTACTAAAGGATAGGACGCCACTTGGGTTCCTTACGCCTACCCTAAACACATCATGGAGGATTCACAAGCAAAGATGTTTCTACCAATGGAAGAGATAGAATTTGAGATGAAAGAAATTTTATTGATAATTATTTTCAAACAAGATTTATGGATAATGTTTCTTTAGGTAGAATCCGTTGATTGGAATCATTAGGCGCTCTCCTTACAATTTATGAGCTGATAAGATCCTCATTGGTAGACTTTCTCTATGGCAAAATGGCCTTCCCAAGTGGGTTCAAATTTACCTCCCATCTTTCGACGGGCAACAATTGGTCTCCTTAGAACTAAAAATCAGCTCTCCTACTTGAAAAGTTCTAGAACGGACCAACTTGTTATGAGCTTGAATCATTTTGGCTTTGTACAACTCGAGGTTTTGGCATGCCCGGAGGCGTCTCTCCTCCAAACTTTCAAGCTCTTCTAACTGCAACTTGACGTTCTGCTACATTGTGATTTTACTACCCATAGCTATCCTTAATGACGGGAGTTGAACTTCTAATGGTAGAACTGCTTCACCCATACATTAAGGAGAATGTGGTAGACTGAGTTGGAGTTTTGTAAGTGGTGTGGTAAGCCCATAAGGCTTCAACTAATTGCTCATGTCATTGTCGCTTATTATCGTCGAGTGTCTTCTTTAATATTTGGATGAGAGTTTTGTTGAAGGCTTCTGCTAAGCTATTTTTCCTTGGGTAATAGATGGTAGAATATCTTCAATCTACCAGGCAAAGCTATTGATTTTAGTTCTCTTGAATGCAGTACCATTATCAGATATAATTCATCGAGGCACCCCAAACCAATATACGATATGATTCTGAAAATTGAGCACATGCCGAGTGATCTCTCGAGTGGGATTTCTTTTGGAAAAGTAGGTGCTAGAATGAACCGATGACTCTTGGAAGAAGGAGGATCGAAACCACTATGTCGGTACCCCAACACTCAAAATGGCCATGAGCCAATGTAGGATGTAGAATGTTGGGTTGGTGTTGGACACCGCGTGTACCGACATTGGTATCTTGCTACGCCCATACGCCTATGATCATCAAGGCCATAGTATCTAGTTTTGATCTTGGCTTTCATCTTTGGACCAAATTGATGCGCTCTGCATAAACTTGAGTGTACCTCGGTCACGATTATACGGGCTTCGTGTTTGTCCAAACAACATAATCACATATGATCGAAGGACCGCTGGTATAAGGTGTCATATACTATAGCATAGGAAAGGGCTCTCTGCTTCACCTGATGTACTAGTAACTTCTCTTGAGGTATTTTGCCTATATTTAGATAATCAATGAATGGTTACCTCCAATCCAACTCCTCGCCCTTTTTGGCAATGACAACCTCCCTTTTAAGAGAGAGTTTCTCAATGAGTTTAGCATCAACGAGGGATAAGACTTGTCTATTTTAGACCTTTATTGGTGGACTCATCTTCCGGACATGCCAACTCTTCGGCAAGCTTGGCTAATGCATCTGTTACTGTGTTCTCTCCTCGAGGAATCTTATAAATAGTAACTTATGGGATTTGGGCCAACAACGCCATAGTGTACTTATGGTAGTGATGGAGCTTAGGCTTTAGAACCTTATTAAACCCATCAATTTGGTTGATAACTAATTGAGAATCTCCGAAGATGTTGATGCTCTGGATACATAGTGTAATGGCTAACTCCAGACCGGCAATCAGAGCCTCATATTCGGCTTCATTGTTGGTGCATGAATTGAACAGATGATATGAGAATCTCATCATATCACAGAAGTTAGAGAACTATTCCTACCTGCCATCCGGAAGAGTAGAGTGGTTCTTCTCCTGTTTGAAATGAAGCTGCACCATCAAATTACATCTCCCAACGGTGAATACTAGTGTCCCCTAAGTTCATGATTTGTTCATCGGGGAGGTTATCATTAAGCGGGGAATCAACAGGACGTGGGTGAGCTTTTAAGAAATTCGCAAGTGCTTGTCTGCGAATGTAATATCAAATTGCGATAAAATCATGGACCAACGCACAACCGATAGCGTGGTGTGTCATGAGATATTGCGTGGATTGATCCGAGATCAAGATTCACCTTATGAGAAAGCATGTAATGTCGTAGCTTTTGGGCTGCGAAGATTAAAGCTAGGCAGCGCATTTCAATAGGTAGATAGTTTGCCTCAGTAGAGATTAGATGACGACTAAGATAGTAGTGTGCATTCTCTTTCCCTTCATTATTGGTTTGGCCAACAAAGCCCTAAGGGAGTTGTCTAATGCATCAGTATATAGTATCAATGGCTTGCCCGGGATAGGGGTTGTTAGAACTAATGATGTCATTAGGTAGTGCTTGATGTCTTCGAAGGCATTTAGACACTTGTCATCCCACTTAAACTTGACATCCTTTTTGACAAGTGGTGAAAATGGTTGGCACCTCTCTGATAGGTTGGAAATGAAGCGTCTTAGATACGCCAACCGCCCTTGAAATGATCTAAGTTGAGTTAGATTTTTAGGGGGTGGCATTTCTAATATCGCCTTGATTTTCTCCGGATTGATTTCTATTCCACAGTGTCGGACAACATACCCAAGGAATTTCCCTAAAATTACTCCAAATACACACTTCAGGGGGATTCATTTTAAGGTTAAATTATCTTAACCATTCAAAAACTACTCTCAAGTTAAAGAGATGGTCTTCCTTTTCTTTACTTTTGACTACAAGATCATTGACATAACATTTAACCTGATGATGAATGAGTTCATTGAAGATCTGAGTCATGGCCCGCTAGTATGTAGCACTAGCATTTTTAAGGTCGAAAAGCATGACTCTGTAGCAAAAGATTCTGATCGGGGTTCAAAACACAGTGTTTCTTTCATCTTCAGGGGTCATCTTTATTTGGTTATAACCAGATGTGCCATCCATGAAAGAGAAGACTACATGAGATGAGGCAATATCCACCATCAGTTCTGGTATTGGTAGTGAAAATTCATTTTTTGGACACGCCTTATTCAGATCCCTAAAATCGATGCATATGTGAATTTGGCCATTCTTTTTCTTAATTGGGATGACACTGGCCAACTAGGTAGGATATTTTTCTTCCTAATAAAACTAACATCGCTTAACTTTCAAATGACATGTTGTTCAATGTCTAATCGCATGCATAGGAGCTTGCTTGATAGGGTTAGCACTAGCTCTATTGCTAGGATCGCTAAGGAGATAAACCGGCATCTCTTCAACTCCATGCAAGTAGACCTTAAACTCAATAGCCTAACTAAGTCATTATTTTTAGTATCATTCAACAAAGAACCGATGTATGTCGGACATGGATTATCTTCGCCCTAAGTTGATTTCTTTGAGCTCGAATGGTTGACCGATCTCCTTCAACTCTGCATGCATCTAACTTCAAAATCATTTGGATCATCTAAAAGTTTCTAAACACACTTCATATGAGTTAGCATGATTTGAAAAGAACCTATCGATTCAAATGATTGGTGACTAGGCAATGATTGTCATCATCGATTGACCCATCAGAATCCTAGTCCTAGTCTTGATTGAGGATGTCTATTTTGGTTGTCCCATAACCTTTCAAAGTAGTCCGACCTGTGTTTAGACTAAGTATGTAGGATTAATCCCTTCTTTGCTAAATTAATACAAGACGAGTACCAATCAAAAGGCAATTGTATTAAATCTTTATATGAATCATCCTCAAGTTATACATCACGACTTGAGGATGATGCTCCCAAAAGAACCTCAAGTTCTCCCATCTTGTGGATGACTTAGGGGCTTCCTTAACTACCAAACCCTCAAATTTCTAGAAGAAAGTGGGGTTAGAAAGGTTCCCAACCGACTCTAACCATCTCATGCAAACTTGGATACATTTATGATTTGCTTTGGAGCCCGATCTTCATCACTATCATGCTCCAATGTCACATCGAAAGGGATCTGCTGCTAAGAAGAGTTGGCTGATATGCTAACCACATAAGACTCATCCTCTGAACTAGATTTTAAGTTTATGTGGATAGTAGGTGTACTGGTTGACATACCTCTATTGGGTGGCCAATAGGAGGCTTTCCACCCTCTACTAACTATCCTCTTCCTCTACCCAGAGGTGGTCATCCCACCCATATGTTTGAATGGAGTAACAAGTGTGGGTGAATCTAATGTCGCTCTATATCTTCCCTTGAGTCCATGTCTCTCTCTCTCTTTTTTTTTTTCTTTTTCTTTTCTTTTTCTTCTTTTTTCTTTTTTCTTTTCTTTCTTTTGTCCTTGGGGATCTTGATTAGATTCGCGAGAATGAACTTGTTGGTTTTTGGGAAGAAAATAGGCCACATCCTCATATATCCCGACCTCATGAACTTTGAAGGGCTTGAGATCTCCTTTGATGCAATACTCAATTCCTCCTCTCATGAACTTCATGCACTGATGTAGAGAGGATGGAATTTTGTTATTGTCATGTATCCACGGTCTCCCAAGCAAAGCATTGAAAAATGTATCTGAGTATATAATATGAAACTTGGTTTTAGTCTTCCAGTCATCTATCTCTAATGGAAACACCATGGAGCTCTCTCGCTTGTCATTGAATCCTCTCAACATCATCCTCTTTTGGAGTTTAGATGTCAACATCCTCAAGTAGGCAAGGGTTCTTAAACTCATAATGTTGATGATGCACCTTGGTCAACTAAAACTCTGATAACCCAGACCGCCAATCACCATAATGTAAAGAGGGTGGTTGTGTGTCAGAAGTAAGTCTTCATCGAATGTAACTCAATGTCCTTTGAGCTGTGCCTCCTCTTAGTAGTTACCGAGCTAAGCATATTTCTAGATCAAGAAGAGCCTTGACTAGAGATTCTCTCATCTCTTTGGATAAGACAAGGGCATCATATATGCTTAACTTAGCTAGCAACTTTCTAAGATGTGCTAGGACATTGTAATCAACTTTGACTTGGTCCTCCACAAGCATATCCATGGGTGGAGCATCCTGTGGAGGGGTTATCTGCTCACTGGAACCAATGACTTGTTTACCCTTATCGAGATATGCTACCTTAGGAGGTAGAACTTTGCCACTATGTAGGTTGACTTTAATGACTTCATGGAATGATGAACTTGTGGAAAGTTCTATCTTCTCATCGTATACTAGCCTTCTTATGGGATCCTCGAGTGTTGACTCCAAGTCAATCTCAAGAGGTGAACGATTGATTCAAAAGGAAAATCTGATTAATCAAGAGAGTGGATTGGAAATGTAGAGCTATCATTATTATTTTCTAGACTTGAGAGTTTTCAAGAGGAATAAAATCTAGAGTATCGAAGTGGACAAGATGTAAGTGAAAGCTTTCTTCATTGATTTCTTTTAGTGGAGGTACATAATAGAAATCTAACAAAGTAAGGGTAAGGGATTTAATGCCCTTGTTCCAATACAATGCCCTAGAAAAGAGGAGCTAGGAGGAAGAAGTAGTAGCGCAACTATGGATGGAGTGCTTGGACTCGGTGGTTGCACCGACTATCCGAAAGTAAGGTGGATCGTCACGGGCTCACCTTCTTCAAGTTGTCTTTAACTTGCAAACCTTCCTTGGTGTTGGAGGTTTGAGCTACCTGGCACTGTAAGAGAGTTTCTTAATTTTAGAACTTTTTTTAGAGAGGTTCAGATAAGTATCCCAACCTTCTTTATCTTAAGAGGATCAAGTTTTCCCAAGAATTACCTAATAAAATTGGAAGGTTGTTCTATAAGTATTCCTTGGGATAACTATGGTGACTTGTATGCTCAAGCCAGTCTTTAAAAGTAATACAATCCTCTAAGACATGACTAATCATGCGGTTGTAGGGGCAATAGTTAGGATCATTACTCTTGCCCACTTCCTCCGACCTCTTGGGCTCAGAATCAAAGTAAGTTTCTTTAAGAGATTCTTAAAGATTTTCCTAACTACCTCCTCTTGAATGAATATGGCTTATTCAATCTATCACAAGAGTAGGTGGGTAGCTACCTCAGGATAGAATATTGTATATGTGGTGGGAATGGCCATTGTGGTGGTAGTGGATGAGAATGTGGGTGGTGGTGAGGAGGTGGCAAAGGAGGTCGATTGGGTCTCATACTGACTCCGGTTGCTTCCCTCATCCACCGACACAACTATCCGCTTCTTCTCAACACCTTGCTTGGCCGAGATGATTGTCGGGAAAGGGCAACTTGTTTCAGGCTAGCCTCTTATTGATTGATTAGTTTCAAATATGATGGTAAAGCCCTTAAGCATGAAGGCTAGCCATGAATATTCTTGAGAGAATCTCAATGGCATGCTATTGATAGGCTCACATTTCATGCTCAGTTATGCCACGAGAATATAATTAACAAAGGACTCATTGGGAACTTGTGTTGCTACGATAAGGTCACCTACAGTCATTCTTTGATGAGCTCTAGCAAACCTCTTGATGAAGAGGTGCTCTAACTCAGTGAAGATCCCTACCAAACCAAGCGTTACATACCAATCAAATGCAACGCTAGGTCGACAAAAGTCTAACAAAAGTGTCACTACCCAGCATTGCAATAGTCGGCTCCAAATATGTAATATGCACGGAGTTCCCACTTCCATCAAAGATTTTGAAGGAAGGCACAAAACCCTTGGGTATTGAACTACAACAAATTCCTCTGGGTATGATCTACCCTTTGGAATAGATGAGCTCCCCCGGGTTTATGCCATCGCTTCCCTCACCTACTGCTCTACCATGTTTTTGATATCCTTTTCATGCATGGAGGTGCCATCTATAACCTTCCTATGCAAGCTACCAACATCATCCTCTGGAAGAGTGCAGCTAGGATGCTCTAGGGTATGTACCAACTGGATGGTCACTATCATGGAGAAGGCCGGAAACTAGAAGTTCTGCAATGATACCACTGCCATCAACTCCTCAATCTTCTTCCCCATCTTGTCAATGTGATCATCTCTCTATATCTAAGCGGTGGAGGAGGTGTTGAGTCGAGTGAGAAGTGTCACCTTCCTCGAGCACAACACTTCTCACTAAGTCGATCCATGTAGATCCCTGTATCAACCATGTGGACTCACCATGTCATCCAACATGTCATCCTCATCAAATCGACTCTATCCTCCTCATGATGGTCACTCTAGAATTATCTTTTCTCAAAGTAGTCCGCTAATATGTCATCTATCGACTTACTATACTACCGACTGCAATAATAATACTAACTATTGCCGTAGACTATGCTCCTCATGCAATGGACACGCCATCCCAAGACTTCCTCACCAGGAGGATCAACTGTCATGGGGACTATATCTATCTTAACTCCCCTCTCCTCCTCTATCTGCGGTGATGGTGATGCAACGACGATGCTCTTGGGTCTCCTTCTTCCACCGTGAGGTAGAGGGTCAGAGGGAGCTGATCTCACCTCAAGTGGAGTGGATGGAGCAAGATCCTTGGGCCATAGCCGGGTCACTAGTGGGGATGGTCTCTCCCGGATGGGGCTTCAGGAGTGGTGGATGTGCAAGGGTGATGGTGGATGGGGAGTGTGTGATGGCAACACCGACGCCTCACCAGATCTCCCACTGCACCGAAGAATAATGTGTCTGAATGATCGATCGGCGAGATGTCATGAAAATCCATCAGGAGGTCGCCAACTACCGCATACCTCCTCTCTCTGCTGGGTAGATACTGAGCTCCATGGCTCTCTCTATGGATCTAACCCCAACACACCTTGGATAAGTCAAACAAGGTACCAGACTGAAGGTCCGTAAGCTCACCAACCAACTTAGAATCCCTAAGTAAGCATAGTGCCTCCTATGCTCCCTAGCTAGTGTCTCATGGTATGCTGGTGGTGGAGGAGATACAGAGATCCTCTGATAATCCTCCTCTCCATTTGAGATTGAGAGGGGGTGGAATCTACTACCACTTAGAAGTGGAGAGGTCTCACGGGGAGAACCCTCCTCAACTACATGGGAAGCAGCGTCAAACTCTCTACTTCACTCATGCCCAGCTTCTGATTTTGTTGCAGGTGGGAGCAAGGCGAGCTGAGAGAACCTACCTCAAGGTGGAGGAGACTATCTCGAGGCTAAGATAGCCTTCCCCTTTGGGGTGACAAAGAGGAGGTAGCTCTCTGAGCTATGGTGGGCACCGAATGCGGTACTAAATATGGTAGACATTAACAGAAAGAGGTGGGAACCACTACGACCTTCCTCTTTAATGAGAAAATCTCAGAGTTAGATGGGATATCCAAGCGGATGAGTGGCGCCCACCTCCCTTGCTAATGTTTGAGGGTGCCCCCTTACACAAAGACCTCCTCAAAGCCAGACCAAAATATGTGACGCATGGTGAGATTGGCTCACCTAAGGCCATCTACAGAAGGAAAGAGAAGATGAAATTGGTAGAGCATCATGATCACCGAGGTAAAAAGACCGCTATCCGAATCAGCATTTGTTGAAACATAATGTGGACCCTTGTCTTGATGTTTTCTTCAATCATTGACTTCTATATTTAATTTGAATTTGAACCCACACTTAACAAATTTAGGTATGCTAAGTGGGTTCATTGATTTGGAGAGATTTTGATATTTGGAGGAGAGATTTTGCCATATGATTTTGATTTAGAACCCATACTCAACCAATTTAAGTAGGTTTGGTGGGGTTCAAATATTTGGAGAGACCTTTGAAGATATTTGTATTGTATGTCTTGTTTGAAAATTTTGATTTGAAAGAACCTTTACTTAGCAAATTTAGTATGCTAAGAAGAGGTTTTGATTATACATTTGAAAATCCTGTGAAAGTATCTTTGCTTGTGATGATTGGTTATGTGATATATGTTGATTTGATAATGATGCTTCTTACTTAAGAAATTTGGTATGTTAAGTAGATATCAAATGTGTTTGATATGTGTTTGAAAACGAGGCTCTCACTTTAAAATTTTGGTATGTTAGGTGGGAGCCAAATGTAATTATGATTTGTATTTTGAAAATGAGACTCTCACTTAACAAATTTGATATGTTAAGTAAGAGTTAAGTGTGATACTATTTAAACATGAGATTCTCACTTAACAAATTTGATATGTTAAGTAGGAATCAAGTGTGATTATGATTTGTGTTTTGAAAATGAGACTCTTACTTAACAAATTTGGTATGTTAGGTGGGAGCCAAATGTGATTATAATTTGTATTTTGAAAATGAGACTCTCACTTAACAAATTTGGTATATTAAGTGGGAGTCAAATATATTCTTACTTAGCAAATTTGGTATGTTAAGTAGAAATCAAATGTGATTATGATTTGTGTTTTGAAAATGAGACTCTCACTTAACAAATTTGGTATGTTAAGTAGGAGTTAAGTGTGATATGATTTAAAAATGAGATTCTCACTTAATAAATTTGGTATGTTAAGTATGTGTCAATTGTGTTTATGATTTGTGTTTTAAAAATGAGACTCTCACTTAACAAATTTGGTATGTTAAGTAGGAGTCAAGTGTATTTATGATTTTGAAAATGAAATCTATTTAACAAATTTGGTATGTTAAATAGAGTTCAATTTGTTTTGTGAATTTTGAAATGAGAATCTCATTAACAAATTTGGGTATGTCAAATGAGTCAAAATATGTGATTTGATGTGATTTCTTGCTTTGAAAGAGGAAAACTTCAATAGCATATGTGAAATATGTTAAGTAAAGTTTCAATTTTATGCTATGATTTTATTTGAAATGGATCTTCATTCAACAAATTTGAGCATGTTGAATAAAGGTGGTTATTTTCAAAATGCTTTTGAAAGAGAAACCAACTCTAGCATATGTGACATATGTTAAGTGGAGTTTCAATTTTATGCTATGATTTTATTTGAAGATAGGATCTTCATTCAACAAATTTGAGCATGTTGAATGAAGGTGGTTATTTTCAAAAGTGTGTTTTTAAAAAAGAGAAACTCCAACTCTAGCATATGTGGCATATGTTAAGTGAAGTTTCAATTTTATGCTATGGTTTTATTTGAAAATAGAGTCATCATTCAACAAATTTGAGTGTGTTGAATGAAAATGATTATTTTCAACAAGATGCTTTTGAAACAAAAATGATTTTGGTTTTGATTTTGAAAAGAATTTCTATGTAATAATCATGGGGATTGTTAGATGAGGTTTGGTTATATGAGTTTTGTGCTTTTTGAAAATTTCTTATGAATTTTGTGCAAGATCTTTTGTTATATGAATTTTGAAAAGTTCTTTTGGAAAGTGGCATTTTTTGCAAAAGAGTTTATTTTCTTAAATATAAGATGAACCTTGCCTCACCAAGCTAGTGGTAGAGGTTCTAAATTTTGTCATCTCCTTTCATTAGTTAATTTTATCTTTCATCTATTAGGGGACCCAATAGGGGTTTCAAGACCTATAATGAGTGAGGTCCTGAAACCCAGAGAATGTTGGCTAGCTTTGCTTAAGAATGAAATAAGCTAAGTGACAACATAAAGAAAGATAGTCTTGGACTCATATGAAATACAAGTCTACTATCGATGATTGGAGACAACAATTATCTACTAGAGATGGAAAGAGGAACCATCTCTAACAAAGTCGTCAGCAAAATTTGTGGTGTTTATTTTTAAACATATGTATATGGGGGTTATCACGCAGATCTGAGGGTATACTTATTGAGGTGATTGGATATGACATCAAGGAATAGTGCACTATCTCAAAAGATAGAAATCACTACACAATAAACCTAATCACCTAATAAGGACTCTAAGGCATGATGGGTCTAATATATGAGATTTTTCCCTTTTATATGGATGAATAAAGCAAGGTTTATTTAAACCAAGGTTCTTTAAGGCAAGCCCCCATAGTTAATTACATCCTAAAGAAGGTGAATTTTTTTAGGAATATTCTCGATTAAAGTAGATAATTATTATCTCCAAAGATTTCAAAGATAGAACTATCAATAAATTAGTTATGTTAAAAAATTAAGTGGGATAGATAAAAAAGGAGAGACTTATTGTCGAAGCCAAAAGAGGATGAGTAGGGAATGCTCATGATACTAAGAAACCTAGTGAGCATTCTAATCTATCCTATAATTAGGTTTTATACATTTGAAATTGAAGAGAATTATATATATTTGAATTGAAATTTTATTAGAAAATTAGGACTTATAATCTTACAATACAAGAATGTGGAAATGCCTAAGAGGTGAGGATTTATGTTTATAGCCTGAAGGAAACAACAACCTCGGATTCTAAATCTAGAGAGCTTTAGCGAGGGCCAAAGCATGTCTTAAATCTAAGGGAAGATGGGTGTATGATTTACCTCTATAAGAGAGGGTAAACCACATCACTGACTTATAATCACTAGAGTGGTGACTAACTCCTCCTATATTTTAAAATTATGTGTCAAGTCATATTTTCAAGATGGTTAGGTTATTTTATTTAGAAAGATAAAGTCCTTAAACCCACTCCTAAGAGACTGTGAGGTATGAATAATGACTTATCTACAAATCTTATCAATTTTTATTTGATTTTGGACTCTTCATTTTGACAAAGGCCAAAGGATTTTTATATATCTAAATGCATGATGAAATAAAGTTGTTAGCTAAATCAAAAAGAAAGAGGTGTTTTTTTACCACAGAGGAGACCCTCAAAGGTCAAGTCTTCCCCTATCGTGCAAGGATAGAAACCCTCTCTTAGCAAAAGTGAAACAAGATAACATGCATGATATTAAGCATAACATCTAGCTGAGGGATTGCTAAATCTTTTAATTATCTTGATTTAATGCTTAGGCTTTATGTGAGGTTATAAGTTATTTAGAAAATTTAGTTATGAGTTATAGTTGGGGTAGAAAATTAATTTTTTTTAAGAGCCTAATCAGATCCAGATCACACATTAAATCACCATATATGAAGAAGTTAGGAAAAGACATGTCATTTCTATTGCACAATTATAAATAAAGCATCAAATAATTTATAAACCTAATGTAAAAGAATAATAGGTCTGCGTTTGCACCACAAAAAAAGAGAAATGGTAGCGAGCTCTACCCTTATACAACCCGTATATGAAAGATAATTATAATTACAAATAAATAAATGCTATGGGGTCTTCATTCTTCATATCTTCATTTCTCTTCTTTTCTCTTATTTGATTTGCTTTTTTTAAAGGCATCATGGGCCTCCCAGACAAAGCTTCTAGCCACCGCTCATCCTAATCCCCATACTAATCCTAATTCTAATGCAAAATTACATTAAAAAATAAGTAAATCTAACTACACTGCAAAATAAGTGTTAGCTAAACACACCATACAACCCAAGTAGTTATATATATAATTTGGACTTAGACTTGCACATGGTACCAAGTCCACCTAACTTAGATTATGCTTAGGTTAAGCAACCTGTAAAAGAGAGCATTTATATTTATTTTAAGCACCCTTAAGCACATCCCATAGAAATAATAAAATGCTAACATTCAATCTATTAAGCATACACTAACATCCGCCTACAACAATACATCATAAAACCAAACATACATCAAACTACATCATTAACATAAAGCTAAAATAGACTTAATCTAATGTGTGTGTATTAAGGCTTGTGTGGTATGCCATAACTATTTTATTGTAATTTTCTAAGTAGAAAGAGTTTAATTTGAAGGATGATTTCAATTTAAGTGGTTTAATTAATTTGTTTTACTTAATATTTTTTTTTATTTATTACTTTAATAACTAAGTGTTATAAAGAGAAGAAAAGAGAGGATCACTCTCTTTTATCCCCACCTTAAGCTACATTTAAAGCAAATTAATTAAATGAATTTTTTTTAGTGAATGCTTATTACATATTTTAAATTAATCCTAAGTTTTGTTCACTTTAAATAATCTCATTCAATAAGAGGCATCTTAAAATTAATTGAATGAACTACATCACATATATATCCATTCATTTCTTTCCATCATATATAATGTGTATATGATTAAGTCCTAAGCATATCCATACATGCAATATATTTTGGCATATTTGAATGTATGCATAAAATGAGTTTTAAAAAGAAGATTTATTTATTGTGTAAATACACATTCAAATGTATGAAAGTTCTAAGCAAGTCATTATTTTGCACTGGAGGAGGTAGGAACCTCCTTGTTACTTAAAGTCGCATCCCAATGTCCGGACAAATATACCCACTAATATTCTTATGCAAATCAAAATATGAATGAAAGAAAGAATTTCACTTCATATTAAGCTTATATTCACATGCACCTCTATGTATGTATAGCTAATGTCACAACATATTATTCATTAATAAGCTTTTGAAAATACAATTTGAGATTTAATAGTGATAATAGCCACACATATTTTAATTAAGCCAACACATGCAAATTTGACATAAAGGAAATCATTTCATTTAATTAATTTTGAAAAGATGAATGCATGAATCACAAGTGGCATACAACATTTTAATATGATTGGAGAGAAATAAAAGAACATAAGCATATAATTTCATTCAATCTAATTAATTTCTAAGGACAATCGTATTAAATAAAATTATTTAAAACAAACCAAAGTTCTTTAATGCTATTTTTGATTTCATGTTTAACTTGATTTAAAAAGGTGATAAGAAAGAAGCTTTAATCCTAATTCCATTCCTCATATGTGAATTAATTTTATTTAATGGAAAGCAATTAGATTGATTTTATGGATTGATTAAGCTAAGCATGGATTAAATCAATTAATTAACCCTTACCTATGTTACCTTAAGGTAATTGATTAAACAATTATGAGCTAATATGATATGCAAATAAATTGAAAAGTAAATAGAAATGCTCCTATGAAATAAAAGGGGCCTAATGCAATTAGCTCATAATCATTTAATAATTAAACTTAAGGAACCGTTTAATTACTTTTATGATTTTCTCACACATGTGAGCTAATCATAATTTCATTAAGCTCTCTTTAGGTTATTGAACACCTAAAGCTCTCCAAGATGGATTAGGGGAAAAATCAGATTTAATTAAAATTTTCAAATCAATTAAACTAATAATCCATTAATCCATCTTAAGAGACCAATCAAAATTAATTATTATCTTGAAATGAGATGCTTAAGGAAAGGTGGGAAAGAGGTCTCCACCTATTTCCGTAAACCATCCATTAGATTAAGCATAATTTAAAATGATGTGAATTATAATTTAGCTAATTAAGTTTTTAATTAGTTAATTAATTAATAATTAGTTCTTTAGTTGAAAAGATAGGAAAAATTAGAGAAAGGATTAAGAGGGAGGCTCCAATCCACTTCCCTAAGTCACTGTCAGTGGTTAGGGAGTCCAAATAATTAATTAAATACTATTCATATGCTTAATCACCCCTTAATTAAGTTAAGAGGGTAATTAGGGCTTAATCAATCAATTTTTTTAATTAAATAATGAATAAATTCAAGAAAATAGGGAGGCAAGGTCATCCCAAACATCTAAAGTTTGAAATCAATTGGATGATTAATTAAGAGTAATTAAGCTAATTAAGTTTTTAATTAAACCTAATTAAGCTCTATTTACAATTCAAAATCCATTAAAATATTTTATTAAATTCTTCTCAAAATATCTTTAAAATAAGCCCTCATTTGCATTTTTTTTATTTTTTTATAATTAGTTATGCATTTTGGAAGTTTCAGCCTTAAAAATAGATTAATTAATCCTAATCCCATCAGTTCCACATGGCTGCTAATGTGGCATGCTTTTTACATGACTCGACGGGATAGGTTATTTAAGTTGTCACATCGTGCGGCTGAGTCAGCCAACGGCCGATGCGCTTTCTCATGGACATGGCCACGCTTAATCTTGCAGTTTAGATGGAAAAATCAGGGATTTAAGCATGATTTAATCATGGCCTCATATGATCACGAAAATGGATGGCGCGTGATCTTCTCCTTCAGTGAAGAAAGATGGATGTCACCTTTCTCGTGACCGACACCAAAGCTGATTGCTTCCAAATGATCTCACACCATCAAAAGGAGAGGAACACATCCAATCAAAATCACATGACATACAAATTTTCTTGAAAAAAGACCAACCACTTTTCTAAATCTACATTTTGAGGAATTACCTCACGGAGCTCAAGACCGGGTGGATCGATGAGGTAGTTTCATTAGAAAAGCTTGAGAAGCTTGGGCCTTGATTTGAAGTAGATCCCTGCGACCAAGATCATTTTTGGAGCTTGCCTTGATCAACACCAGGCTTGAATGGTTTTCAATGACACACGAGGTGGTGTGTGTAAGGAATTGAAGTTTGGTGGAGGAAGAGAATGCTTGAAGGATGGATGCCCTATTTTTTGTGAATGGGGAATGAGAGGAAACTTGGAAGGCTTGGGAGGTTCTGATTTTGAAAATACTTGGGAAGCTCAGGTTGAATTGTGATAATCTGAGAATTGAGGAGTATACCCCTCAATCGAGTGATGGATGGACATGATTCTCCCATTTTTTCACAAACCCATTGGAGGGGTCTCCAGAGTCCACTGGCATCCAGAGTGGAAAAATGTGGAAGAGGTCCAAGGCAAGATATGGGAGAGATTTCTCCTTTGCCCATGGGGTTCGCTTTGAGGAGAGGAGGAGTTATCCCTTGGTCCATGTGGTCCTAGCTTGCTTAGATGGGCTAGGGTGATGATACTCATAGTAAGTTTGGGTGCCAAGAAAAGGGAAGAGTGGACTTTGCCTCTTTTGGATGGAATCCAATGCAAAGGTGTTTGTTTAATGGCTAATCCCCTTGGATGGGGCCCACTTTTCTTATGGGCAGACTTTGGGCTGACCTATGGTCAATTTGGGTTGGGTTTGGTCAGCCACAAAGGTCCCATTGGTTGATTTTGGGTGTTTTGGCTTCATTTGGTCAAATGGGTTCATATGGGTTCTTGTTGGGTTGGGTTGACCAATTGGTCAAATTGGGTCAAACCAAGGCTTGGGTTAGGTTCAAATGATAATTTGGAGAGTTTTAGTTCAACTGGCTTCAATCAATTTGGCTTAGGTTTGATTTTGGCTCATTTTGATTCAAATAGGTCAAATGGGCTAAGTTGGCTAATTTGACCAAATTGGGTTGGGTTATATATTGGTTCATGTTCAATTAGTCAATTAAAAATGATTGTAGGCTTTGGTTTGAATCAATTTAGGTTTAATTTGAATTTTGTCCAATTTGACCGTTTAGGTCAATTTAGGCTAGGTTAGGTCAAGTTGACCAATTGGTCAAATTAGACTTGATTATGGTTTTGGTCAAGTCCAATAATTAATTTGGAATGAACTTGAGCCATTGGTTGCAATCAATTTGAGTTTGATCATGATTTGATCTATTTTGGCTTTTTAGGCCAATTTGGGTCAACTTAGGTCAAATGGTCAATTAGACTTGAATTGGCTCAATTGAGGGTTTGGTCATGTTCAATCATTAATTATTAGTTGGTTTAGATCAATGATTTCAATCAATTTCGTATATGATGTGTTTTAGCTAGTTTAGGTTTCATTTGGGCTAAGGTTGACTTGGCCAAAGGATCAAGTTGACTTGGTTTGACCCAATTCAAAGTGGTTGATCATCCCAGGGTGATTATTGATCATGATATGAGGTTTGGATAGCCTTGGTTCAATCCAATTTGAGTTGAATTAAAACTTAGCTCAAAAAGATCCTTTAGGTCACTTTGGGTCAAGCGGGCTGAAATGAGTTAATTGGTTTGGTTTTGACTTGATTCAAGTTTAGTTGAAGTCATATATAAGCCTAGGATTGAAATGTAAATCCAACTATAATCAATTTGGAGTCTAGTGGATTTTAGCTCATTTGAAGTTTTCAAGTTAAAAAGGCCAACTTGGGCTTGACTTGGGTTGACTTGAGTTTGGTTTGATAGTTGTAGTTTATGTTTATATTTGGCTACATAATTGAAAGAGTGATTGATTCATGAGAAAATCTATAGGTTTTGGCTTAATTTGGATAGGATTTGGCCAAGTTCAAGAAATTGCCTAAAAAGGCTTAAATTGGGTTTTAGTTTAATTTTGGATTTGATTTTGGTTATTTAGATTTATATTTCATTTATACTTGGGGATATAAATTAAGATATACATGATTTATGAGAAAATCACTTGAGTTTGGAGTGATCTGGAAGCAAATTTGACCAAGCTTAAGGATGCAGGTGAAACGTGCTTAAGGAGAGAATTAATTTAATTTGATTTATTTTTGATCATTGGAGGGTGAGTTTCATTTATATTTGTGAATATAAATGAAAGAGTAATTGGTTTATAAAGAAACCAATTGATTTTGGGTTGATTTGGTTTAAGATTTGAGTAAGCTTATAGAGATAGGTCCATAGGGCTTAAGAGGGGATTTAGCTTTGTTTGATTTAGTTTGATTTGATTTTGGTCATTTGGGTAAGGATTTCATTTATGTTTGTGAATATAAATAAATGAATAATTGATTTATAAAAAAAATCAATCAAGTTTGGATAATTTAGGTGGAGATTTGGCTAAGCTATGAGAAGTGGTCATAAGCTTAAGAAGGAATTTTGGTTTGATTTGAGTGATCAATCATTTGGAATTGGGTTTGATTTGGGATTTGGTAAATGATTGAGAGGTTGAATTGGTATTTGAGAAAATCAATTGAATCGGGATTGATTTGAATTTGGTTAAGACTAAGTCCAAAAGATGAAATCAAAGGGCTTAGGAAGAATGTTGATCTTGGATTTGATTATGGGTTCCAATCATTTGGTTTGGAATTTGGATTTAGATTTTGTATTTGAGGTTTGGTTTGAGAAGGAAAGCATGGATTAGGGTTAGGCTATAGATAGCCAAGTTTTTCTAAGTCCTTAAGGCATAATCTATTCTTATGGCTAACCCTTTTAAGTCTCCAGGCTTTGGTTAAGTGTTCACTTAATCACTAGAAGTGTCTTAAGACTAAGGAGCTCTTAGTGTCTACAAGAGTCTTAGATTTATGATGAGTAAATTGAGAACTCACTCTAAAAGTAAGGTCAATAACTGATTATTAAGCTCTAAAGTTTATTAACTTCTAAAAGAAATTAAATCATAAACACGCTAAATGAGTCGAATACCTTCAAGACTTTTTCTTGTGTTTTAATATAAACCTGGAATAGAAAACAAAATAGTGGACGCTCTATCCATAGTATCTCTAATGGTCTCACCTTTTAAATTTTAAATCCCTAGATTTAAGATTTTAAAGAA
This sequence comes from Cymbidium sinense, assembly GCA_021442155.1. Classification (NCBI taxonomy): domain Eukaryota; kingdom Viridiplantae; phylum Streptophyta; class Magnoliopsida; order Asparagales; family Orchidaceae; genus Cymbidium; species Cymbidium sinense. Next base: position 66,088,009 of record CM038231.1, read on the forward strand.
AGATTACAAACTTTGCTTTGATTTTCATATGATATACTTAGAACATAAATCTAAGTCGTTGTCTTTTAATAGCTCCTTCATCATTATAGATGGATATCTTTATAAAGGTAAATAATTATGTATTCCTAAAATATCTCTCAAGGAATTCATTTAATGTAATTTACCAAAACAATTACATTAAAGAAATATATCATGATATTTTGGAAAATTAAAGGTCCAAACATTAGTTGAGCAAATGTTTTATTGGTCATCCCCATAAAAGGATGATGAATGTATCATAGCCCAATTTTACACTTATCGTCAAGCTAAAATTATCAAACAAAGGGCGGGTCGTTATATTTCATTACCTATTCCTACTAAATTATGGGAAGATCTATCCATAGATTTCACATTAAGTTTATATAGAACACCTCATGGACATGATAGTATATTCATCATTGTAGATCGATTTTCTAAGATGACACATTTTATATCCTATTCAAAATAAAATGAAACGTCTCACATAGCAAGATTGTTCTTTACAAAAATTATTAAGTTGCACAGAGTTTCATGAACTATAATTTTTTATAGAGACATCAAATTTATCTTATTTTTAAAAAAATCTTATGAAAACTAATGGGAACACAACTAAAATTCTTCTATGCATTGTATCCATAAATAAATGGATAGATAGTAGTAGTCAATATAACATTAGGAAAGCTACTAAGATATTTAGTTGTGAAAAATTTATAAAATTAAAATTTAACATTACCTACGTCTGAATTTGCACATAAAGTTTCAGTTCTATAATAAATCACAAATCACCTTTTGAGACAGTTTATAGATATAACCCAAAAATATTTATTGCTCTAGCTAATAATCTACTCATGTATTTTTTGATTTAGCATATATATATATATGGCATGTAATTTTCATAGCCTTCATGAAGACATAATAAAATAATTAAAAATACAAAATTCTAAGTATGTTAAACAAAATAATAAAGATAAAAATTTTATGAAATATGAGGTAGGTGATTATATATTGGTTCGTATCTGTCTTGAGAGATTTTTATTCATCAAATATAAAAAGTTATAAGTGAGAGCATGTGGGTCATTTAAAATTATTTTGAAATTTGGTACTAATACTTATATTCTTGAATTACCCCCTCACATTTTTATCAGCTCTATTTTCAATGTAAAAGATCTAATATCTTTTAAATGAGTTACCAAACTTTCAAATTTGCAAGATGATACTTTGTAGAAGGAAATATAAATTATTTGTAGATACTTATCCAGTCAATAATTTTTTAGTGGAGAACATCATCACACCTAAGACACTCATAGATCATACTACCAGTCAGATATTCTTAGTTAGCTAGAAAGACAACCCACCAAGTGATGATATTTGAATGACTTTGGAAGAACTACAGAGCTTCACCCCTGAACTTCTTGAAGACCTTCAGAATCTTAAATTTTCAAAGGAGAGTTATTTGAGGTTCATAAGAGTTGATGTAGCACATCAAAGAAGGAAAGAATCTATCACAAGGTCCCAAACTAAAGCTTAAACTCAAGAGGACTTTTAGTACACTTTATGTGTTGTGGATTTATGTTTCATGTGTTGTATTATATAGTAATTGATGTATTTGTTCAAGTTTAAGTGTTATATAAGAGTTGTTATTGAGAACATGTGAATTTATGTGTTAAATTGTATAGGTGTCATCCTTGCACTTTGGCAATAAGATTCAGGTTTTACATTTGGGGATAGAGAAGCTAGCATAATCAGATTATTAAAGATCTATGCAAAATAAAGGTTCTAACTTTTTTTTTCAATTTTTAGTAGTTTTTCCCCAAGGGGTACATTCTTTGGAGTATTATACTTATTTAAACATCTATTATGCCTAATGAAAGGACTTTTGGCTTTTATGTTTGAAATTTGAGTGAAAACTCTTGGTTAGTTCCATCGAGATTGATCCTTCATTTACTTGGGTGAGTAGGACTTCTTCTTAATCCTTCCACTTCGGTGAGTGAAATGCCATGAACTTCTTTGTATCATTTACTTATGGAATATCAGCATTCTTTCTCCACCATTTATTTCATTGAAATCCCTCCACCACTATAGGAATTATTGATGTTACTTTTGTAGGTAGATTAAATGTGATTTGGATAAATTTTTATGATTAATATACCACTTCTCTTAAGATTTATGTATCAAATGGGATGCAAAACCTTTAAGAGGAATAAGTGATACGTCATTACAAAATTCATTCGATCAAGCATGATCTTAATACATCATTTGAATTATATTTTTTTTAAATTTAAATTTATGGTCATCTAAATTCTGATTTTGTCAATGTGACATACCTAGTAAAATCAAAAGAGCTCAAATGAAACACTTACAATATTGTTAAAAAACTTGATGAAATAAATTGGAAGATAAAGGATCTCTAATTATTGTATGCTTATAGTTAAAATGAGCATCTAGATGAGAAAATCTAACAAATTTTTTATTAACCTAGGATTACTTAATTTTGAGATCATAAATACACTTAAATGCTTAAAGATTAGTATATGATTTAAAGAATCAACATAGTGTATTTGATGAAGTATTTAAAAATTTTGGCTAAAATTATTAAACAATTACTCTTAAAAATTATAACTAAAATTATATTCTTCATATGAGGGGACGTAAACTTGATTTCAGATAGAGTTTGGAGATTCGAAGAACACTAAAGCTCTACTTAATGTTGAACACTAGTTATCACTATTAGCAATCATCATCATATGTCTATTATCATCCATCTTTCACCATAGGACCATCATAACATGATTTTTATCTTCTATGTACTATCATCTAACCATCATTTTCTAACTATCATAGCTCATTTGTCCTCATCTATCCATATTTTCTAACCATTATAACACAATTATTGACCTCCATTATTATAATCCACGACTGATTTAGCATCCACTACTACTTCAAGAAAAGATATGTAGTGTGAAAACTATTTTCTATAACAAAGGGGAAGAGTGGACCTTTATATTTTTTTTATTAAAGGTTGTAGACCATTTTATATTGTTATCCCTATAGCTTTTTCTATTTATGAGCTTTTTCTTGTAAAAACTTTAGTGCTTCTTATATTCTTTTATTTATTTATTTGTATGTTTGTGATTTTCATTCAGAGTTAAAGCATAAATTATCACTCTATTATCCTGAATTTCTAACACAATAGTTTGGCATCATTTGTAAGTATAACATCTCAATATTCTTGTAACACTAATTTAGTGGTTGCTAGGAGCAATATCTATAATAATAAATTTTCTCACTCTAACACTCATCAATTTAGGAACCAACTTTCAATTAATGACATTGTAATCAAGCAAAAGTTGACCCCCAAGGCTTGTCATTAAAAGATTACATATGTAAAATGGAGAAAAAGTATACTCAAATCTTTCAAATTTTGAAAATGACTAGCCATTAGTGTGTGACATCATATAATAGAAATTATCACCATAAAACCAACAACATAAGGCTTAGCATTTCGAGGTTATTCATATAGGTCCTTCTCATCATCGTGTTTATGTTTCTCCTCCACTACAACCTAATATAGAACTTCTTGATATTGTTATTTTAATTTGTCTTTCTCATGGTGTTCCACTAACTTACAATCCTTCAATAATCCTTTAGATTTGCCATAAAATGTAGTTAAGTTTTCAAACTATTCAAACTAAATCTTTCAACTCTTATAAAATTGCTTATTTAATTTTTTTAATTTAATTTCAACCAAAATAATAGATACAATTGAAATTGAACTAAATGAAAACATGAAAAATTAAGTTTCCAACACTAAATCATATTATGCTAAATTTTGTTTGAGTTTTGATCACTTTTTCTTAGTGGCATGGAAGTTGAATGCTAGTGACAACTAAGTTAAAATTAGTGATTAGTGTACATTTTGAACTTGAATTTATGTATTGGAAAAAAGGCTCTCTATCATCCCCACAAATTAGGCACAATTAACACTTTGATTCAATACGGCTAGAAATTATAATTAATTAAGAGCCTATTTAAGATCATGCTTTATATTTTTATTTTTATATTATGAAGCATTTACATATACGTCATATAATTCTTATGTATTTACATATCTAACACTTAAGCTTCAATTTTTATATGTATAATATTTTGATTTTCAATATCATATTAAAAATATCATCATCATTCACTTAAAAAAAGTGAAATGCATCTTTTATAGCATAAGAAAAATATTAGATAACTAAATATCTAATTTTAAGTATTAGATACGTAAATACATAAGGATTGTATGTTATGATCGTAAATCTTTCTTTTTAAAAACACTCAAAAAATTTTGATTAGTTCAGTTTATTTCTGGTTAGAGTATTTCATCTGCTTCAAAATCTGTGCTCATCTGCCTAACATAGGTAATACGGTAAAAAATAAAATTACAATACAATTTAGAGAGAGAGAGAGAGAGAGAGAGAGAGAGAGACATCAGTCATGAATCAGCTCCATCAAATTGTGCTATGCTGGACCAGTCCGAAGAATCAGGCCCAATCAAAGCTACCCTGCCTTATCCATACAATCCCCCCACGCACACAGACACAAACACACAGCCCTTTTAAGATGAGAAACATGTGGTTCTCATAAGGCTCTCTCTTTCTCACTTCCTTCCCTAATCCACTGAAATGGCTCGGTCGGCTCTCTCATTCCCCTATGGTTTGGGATTGGTACTTCAACCCAAAACTTTGTGCCTTTTCTCTTCTTCCTCTGTCACTCCGATAAGAAATAGAAGATCAGAATCCAGAATTTACGCAAATTTAGGTAATTTTGTGAAGGTAATTTATAGTATTTGATCAACTATAGCTCAAAAGAAAGAAGAATAAGAAAAAAAATTACTAAATGAATTTTCAGGTGGAGATGGAGAAATAAAGCGTCCAGAGAAGAAGTTTATAACCAGAGAAGAAGAACCAGAGCAGTGAGTTCTTTCCCCCCATTCTTAAAAGTTAAACCTTATTACAAATGGAAATAAAATTTAGAAAAATGATTTTGTATGGAAAAATGAATGGAGTGGAGATTATATAAGAAAGAATTTTGAAATTCATTTTTGTCAAATTTTGATCAGAATTTTTCCATGAAAACATAAACAAGTAATTTTCTCTCTTATTTAAATGAAATTTGAATTGTAGATATTGGCAGACAGCAGGAGAGAAGGAAGGAGAGAACCCCATGAAGACTCCATTGCCTTATATCATTATCTTTGGCATGTCCACACCATTTGTCATATTAGCAATTGCCTTTGCCAATGGCTGGATTAAAGTGCCGGTTAGGTGAATGTATTTCTGTATGAGGAATGATAATACTGCTTAATCAAACTTATTGTCTTTATTACAATCTTGCTTTCTACACTCAAAATAAAAGATGATAATACTGCTAATAATATATTTGATGAATAATTTAACTGCCAATAATTAGTAAGCAATATAATATTATAATATACTATCTCAAAAAATATAAATATTATTCTATAATAGATTCAAAGATTAAGATAAAGTTGATTTTTTATTATTGTACCTAAATTCGACATAAAGAATGATATGCTATCTCAAAAAATAGGAATAACATTCAATTATAAATTCAATTACAATAACAAAATGATTTTCAAAGTTTGACTAGTTAGTATTTTAAATTTTTTTTTTTAGTTTAGATTTTAATTTTAATTTAATTTTGGGATATAAGTTTCTTATAGAGACAAACTCTCATAAGTAATTTCACACTCTTAATTAAAGTAATAGCAAAGAATTTTATGATTTATTCAATGTTCAGAATCTAGGATTGATGATTTTAGAATTTTAAGTGGGATAGGTTCAATTTCAAAAAAAATTAGAGTTAATTTCTTTAACTTAATTTTAGTGATCGAATATAATATTATAATATACTATCTCAAAAAAACATAAATATTATTCTATAATAGATTCAAAACTAAGATAAACTTAATTTGCTATTATTGTATCTAAATTTGACATAGAGAATTCAAAAAAAAAAATTACTAAGTGAACCTCATCACCTAAGCTTATAAGGTGTCTTGAAATATATCTAAAAAGAATGAAGATATATTTTATAACATCTTAAATATATCCCAAACATATTTTATGATTTATATTATTATTAAATTGATTTTGATTAGAAAAGATCAAAAGATATCTATCATGAATTCTTGAAGTTATTTTGAACTAATTTATATTTTTAATAATTTTTTGAAATATTGAATCATTTTCATTATAAACTTACACATCGATGTGCTTTCATGTTTTCATTGGGCTTCCTAAAAAGAAATAACACCTCAACCATCAATTTGAGAGATGAAACAATTTTTTAATGAATTTTTGGCTAAAATTTTTAAGAAAAGTATTAAAAAAATTTCAAAATTTATGATAAAATTCTTTCTTTCTTGAAAGAGTCAACGGAACCTCTCATAAAATTTTTAGAAATGTCCTAATAATATTTAATATTTTAATATTTTTATTTTTATTTTTAAATTGAATTAACTCCAAATATTATGAAACTTTTTTTAAAGGTTATGATTAACTTCTAGGATCATTCATAAAAACTTGAAATTAATATGATTTAATATTTATTTAATATAATTTATTTAAAAATTTAACTTATTTAATTATAATATTTTAAGAATATTTGTTTATTTTAATTTTAGTTTTCTTTGACTTTGGATTTTAATTTCTTTCAAATAAAATTTATTTTATATCTTTAGGTTTAAATTTAAATTATTTATAGATTTTAAAATTTTTTATTATATTAATTTTGTTATTATTTATGTGATATAATTGATTGTTTTGTGATTTAATTATATTGAATAGAGATAAGAGATCTTAATGATTTTTCTTAGGTACCTCTATTCAATAGAAGTATTATATATATTTTTTATGATATTCTTATACTTTTTTATTTTAAATTAAAATTTTTAGACATTTTCTTTAATTTTAGTTGATATTTCCATACTTATTAATTTATTTATTTAAACTTTTTGAAAAAAAAAACTTCCAGAGGGTGGAAACAACTTAAGAAACTCTCCCCTGATTGGACTAAGATTTTAAATTAAATTTTATTATTTTAATTATTGCTAAAATACTGGCAACTTAGGTATTTTAATTTGCTGTATTCTTATTTAAATGTTGAGTTCAGGAGTGTTTATTTGTAATTTTCAATGAGATTTAAAAATTTTATCTTTTTTAGTTTTAATAAAATTTCTGTTTTTATATTAATCATTTCTTATTTAAATACATTTTATGCTAATCTTTACAAGCGGGAATGGCGATTGAACCAATGAATGGGGTCAATACACATATGTACCAACGTCAGGGAGTCGATCCTAAATAACAAATGGGTTTTACCTGATAGCCTCAAATTGAGAAACCCTCAGTGCTATTATGACATTAAGCGACTTCCTCTTAAGTTTGTTGACTGATGTTGTGCTATGGAAGGATAGCAAACTTTTATCCAATACAGAAATTAGACTTTCAATCTTCTCCCACTATCCACCAGTGTATTGGTCAAGGAAATTTGGTTTAAAAGTGTTCGCAATTAATTATGCATTTTTTGGCGACTATTTAATTATGTAAATTAAAGGACCAAAGCTTTAATGAATGCTGCTGCGCTGATTAATGTGACATTCCCACCCACAAGATGGGTGGGGTGTTAAGTGAATACCCTTTCCAAAAAAAAATTATACACTTTTCTGTTGAATGGCCTATTAGGATGGTCTCAAAATCTCTGAAGTCCTTTTATAGAGAGGCTTAGGATCTACCTTGGACTGATGTTTTTGCAACTCCATCCTTAAGTCTCATTCACATCTCTTCTTTGAGTATCCCCTTTTTATGTGATTGATCAGAAACTTGCTACCGAATGGGAATTCTCTCTTTATCCCACCAACCCTTCAGATGGTTCTAAATGAAGCTCTTTGCTTGAATCACAAGGCAATACAAAGGCTGCATTACCTTATCACTGTCATTACAGTATACATACTCTGGTGAGAAAGGAACAATAGACTTCACCTCAAGGGTGCCTCTCTTCCAACGCTTGCCTCTAAAATCAGGACGATCGTTGCTCACAAACTTGAAAGCTGGAATTTCAAATCTGCTCGGCCGGACAGCGTCATCTCATTGCTGGAGAATTAGAGAGACATAAAGCTGTTACATTGATCTCTAACCCTTGATTGCTTTCCCTTTCCACTGGTTTTGATACTTTTCCTTATTCGATATTGGTTTTTGGACTATGATGAGCTTTTTGGATGCCGTGAGCTTGCAATTTTTGGTGTGCCGGCTTTCCATCTGGACGATCAGTCTTGCAACCATGTATCCTCCTCCCCATGCTGAAGAGTAAGCTCTCTGAATCGTATCGGCTGGTGGGGAAGCTGGGATCCCACCGCTCCACAATTTTTGACAATTTTGGGGAGCTGTTGAATGGCAATTCAATTTTCGCTCTCTGGCGTTCCTATTTTCATACGATTTTTGATACTCTAAGTCCATGTTATTCAGGTCTATTTTCTGTTTTTTCTGAGTTAGTTCTGGTCCTCTGTTTAGATGTTCCTTGTCTAGTTGGAATTGTATTGTTGTAAGATCCTTTTTCACCTTTAAGCCTATTTCTCTCTGTAAATTTCACTTTGGAATGAAATTGGGCTTACGCCCTTAATTTTTCCCAAAAAAACGTCAGGGAGTTGGGATTCTAAACGAGATTGGGTTTTGCGAGGTCGGATTTAGTATCAAAACTGGAGAAATCCGAGAATCTGAGGATCAACTTCAAGTTCCAACAGGAGACTGAAGCCGTCCACAGGTTGTGTTTGGAGCCTTTTATCTGCATTATGATCTGAATCGCACCGCTTTAGATAGCTAAGCTTTTTTTAGCAATTAAAAGGAAAAAATTTTGAAATATAATGTTTCCTACGATTGGATCCTAAGTTCTTGAACACTTCCTTCACAAAATATAAAGATCTACGGGCTTCTTTAAAATTTTAGTAAATTGCATTGATTATCAGTTCATATTTTGATGAAATTTTTCAAGATCATCCTAAGATGATCAGCAAGACATTCCTACCATGCTTTAAACGCGTAATGTGATAGTTATCTTTTGACACCGCGGCCACAAATTTCACAATTTGGAAAGCTTCTTTGAGAGAAGTGTTGAAGCTCCAATAAATACTACTCCACCTGCCCCCTCATCAGATACTCTATTAACTAATGCATCACTATACTTCATCGGATTTTAAGGTTCTTCAATTCGGAAAACTCTAAAATGGAGAAAACACTAAAATGAAGTTTTTTAAAATTGGTTATATTTGATTGGATTAAGCTATAACATACTGTTAATGGGTTATTTGGGGCAATAAGCTTAGTCCAAGAGTTTGGATATTTGTGCTTTTACGTTAAGTATGATTTTTGGTGCCCTTCATACTGATTGAGCTCACCAGAAACCAAATTCTTGAAGAAAAACAATGATTTTGATATGTGGAGCCCACTATCATTCAAGTTTGAACTCACTAAATCTAATCAATTACCAGTCAGAGCTTCTAACTGATCAAGGAAATGTTCTTAAATCAGTTGGAAGAGTGAATTAGAAGTTTAATTTTGAATTTAGACTTAACTGAACTATATGGTCAAAATAATTTGACCTATCTAAACTTAGTCCAAAAAACTCCGACATGGTCTTGAGTCTTATTGAGCCCAAGAAAAGATCTTTATCAAATTATTTTCAATTTAGTTTTTGAAATCCATTTCAATAAATTTGGATAATTTTATTTTATTTTTGTGGGAAGGTAAGCCTTAAAGACAACTACTCTCCTAGTGGGTCAGTGTCCGAAGCCCCCGACCACCAAACCATACCGTTCAACGATAATTTTATTTAATTTGGCTAAATCAAGACTCATTAGGAGATTATCATTTTGTTTGAGTTATATCAATCTCATTATAAAACTGAGGTCAACATTAGTTGTAGTGTAAGTACTAGCACATCAATCCAATCTAAGTGAAAGAGTGATAAACAAAAAGAAAGGAAAAATGTGACACAAGATTTATAATGACTTGATCAACTGACCTATGTCCACTCTCTAGATCTTCCTTCAAAATCCACAATCTCTCCTTCAACACAACTTACCAAAGTGGAGAAACCTCTCTCTTTCATGAGTAGCAGAGAAACTCTACACCCGCTCACTTTCTCTTTTAGACAAGAAGGACACCACTCTTTCAATGAGGTAAAAAAAAAAAACTCTCAAAGAAAACAAAGCTCACACAAGTACTCACAATAAAGAACATAATCTCAAGTTAAAATGACAAGACTCAAGACAAGGTAAATGAAAAATGAACAACCAAGTGCAGCCACGATAATTATTTCTCAGAAGAAAAGAGGAGATAGATCTCTCTCACCCTTATCCTAAGCACTCTTCCCTAAGCCTCTTTGAAAATTTTTATGTTCAAAATTGTTTAGTTAAGTCACCCCAAAGGGAGTATTTATAGGGAGGAGGCTAAATAAAAAATATTAAATTTATTCTTGAAAAATGTTAGTCCAATAGTGCGGTACAATCAGTTCAATTTACTAAGGTTAGAGCCATAGACCATCAGGTCGTCCCAGACAACCATAACTATTTGTACCATATGATCATGAATCGTAATATACAAATAGTACAAATTTAAAAAAAAGCTCTCTATTTGTTCACTTATACAATTGTAAAGTATGAATCACTTTAAGAAAAATACTTAAAAATTGAATCCTTCAAGTTCAAGACTTTATTTAGGTAATTAACAAATGATGATCGTGTTGTACGGTTTGTCAATTTACAAATGATTTATAATTACCCAAATTAATACTGGCAACAATCATAATTAACATAGATGAATCATATAGTACGAACATAATCTTCCTGTTCGATCAGCTTAATTAAGTAAATTTTGGTCATAACCAACTTGATTAAGTTGGCTAAAAATTTGATGAAATGGATAATTGTACAATAAGATTCAAATCATCTTGTATGATCAGTACAATTTTGGTAAATTTTTTATTTGACCTACTTAATTATGATAGGAGCATCGTACCATACAATATGAATAGTACAGTTTGATTTCCTTAAAGATTTTAAATTTTTAAAAATTTTATTTTCTATGTTCTCTCAAGTGTGTGTGTGTGCTAAGTTGTCATTCATCATTCATATGTCAAATACACAAATAAAAATAAAATACAAATATATGATATCACAATATTAATTTTGAACTTGACATGAATCTTTAGGCAGCAATCGCTCATTATTTGTGATCTTCATAAATCCTTGATCAAGCATTTTGATAATCAAAGGGCAGAACCACCCATAGGTGAGGGTGGACAACTTCCCACCCTCAATTTTTAAAAAAAAATATAATTTTCTTTTTTAAAATAATTTTTCCCACTCTAATGATAGGTCTTGGCCAATAAAGATAATTTTTTTTCTTTATTAGTTAAAACTTATCTTTAACCAAAATTATTTATACAATTATATATTATAATTTTAATTATTTTATTACTATCAAATTATTCATTTTGATTATTGATATGACACTTAAAATACCACTAATCGAAGTACGAATCTTGATGTTAAAAGCAAGTTGATCTTAAGTTGAAATTGGTCGAGATCAAGCACTTAAAATATCATTGGAAACTTTGAGATATCAATCAAATCCATAAATAGCTCTTAAACATGGAGTGTTTATAGTCAAATCGAGTGTCTCAACGAGCTGGATCTAACAAGCCCAAGATCTCATAATTCTGACTTCATTTGAGCATTCAAATACTTAAAATACATCAAATGATCAAAGGAATCATTTTGAGCCGTCCAATGGAGTGGAGTGGTACGGGTTTTGCATATATTTACAGAAACGCCACTCCAATCTATAAATAGTCCTTCATTCTTCACATGAGGGGGGCGGAAGCAGAAGAGAGAGGAGAGAGCTCTAAAGCTTGAAAATCCTCCAAGCATAATCGTGCTATTCGATGGCGCCGCTAACCACCCGTTGGTTAACCACTATCGCGCCTCAGCCACCTCGCCATCGCCGATCCTCACCGTAATCTCTCTGCCGTCATCTGCCGACCACTATCACAAGAACTGCCGCGGTCATCATCGCCAACCATCACGGTCATCATCGCCACCGGCCACCGCGCCACCATCGCCGGCCATCTTCGCCATTATCACGACTTTTCATCGCTGCGATCCTCCGCTCACCATCATCTACCACTAGCAATCATAACCTGAACGTGACTATAGTTATTATTGTCTAATTTTGGGTTTCATTGTCTCCTTCTCATATAATTCTAATCAGATCGAAAAACTTTGTACTAAAACAAATACATAGTGGAAGATTTTACCGGATTCATGATTTTTTACCCTATTCTGATTTTTCATAAAATTATGCAATTTTCTTATTAATTTTTTTTAGCAGCATGCCGTGAAGAAAAACTCTCAATTGTAATTTCAGAACACCCGCATCATGGCTACAGTGTAATACTGTAATAACGAGCTCTCCTGCCCAACTCACTCTCAAAACCAAACCAAGGATCAAGCTTCGCCACTTCCTCCTCATAGCGTGACTCGCCAGGAAGCGCAATGGGAATCTCTTTAAGATCTATGCGTCAATCAAAAGTCTTAAAATAAGATGATCTGACTTTTACGAGGAACATGACCGCCACTACCACGAGAAGCACATCTCCCCCAAGATCGATCATTAACCTCGGGAGGTCAAAATTCTAATCTCCTCGATAATGAAGTTCATCCGCTTCCAGACCATGATGTCAATCTCCTTGACACTGCTAGTTCTACTCATCCATCACGTGCAGCTCAACCGATCGCTAATCCACCAATTATTGCTGGTAGCTTGTCATGTTCTTGTCCGGTTGACCCCACTCGTCATATTATATGTACAGAGTTACAACGCTTAATGCAAGATGAATTTCACCTTAGAGATAGAAATCATCCCCTCACCTCATGCTATGAGGAATCCTCACCTTTTGAAGCTATTCTTCAACATCCTATTTCAAGCTTCCAAGCATTGATTCCTATGATGGAGCAAATGGCCATGAATATATCACAGTAATCATCATGCATATCCAACGAGCTCACACACGCTTTGTCAAGTATTTCCTTCCTGCAAGCTCTTTTGGTTCTACTCCTTCCAAGGGGATCCATCCATACTTTGATGAACTGCCAAGATCTTTGTGAATAGCTTCACAAACCGGAGGATCATTAAAGATTCCTCCCATCTCTCCTGAGATTCTTCAAAATGAGGCTAATCAATTAAAATACTTCAGAGATTCTCCTAGAAGCTCAATATACCAAACACTACTAAGAGGAGTTTCCTAGGAGGGCTCCGTCCAGGACCTTTTTATTCATCACCAATGCGAGATATGGTCCGCTCATATGCCGACTTGGTTCATCTTGTGGAAGCATAAATTTCTACTAATGAGGTTATTAATGCCCATCGCAAATAATTTGAACACCATGTGAAAATGTAAGAGTCAGTGAATCCTGGACCGACAGCCCCATCAAAAGAAGCAAATGCGGTGATCTCCTCCACCCTCACATCAATGATGTGAACCATGACCAGAAAAATAATACACACCACTGAACACATCCCGTGTTAATATCCTGATGGCCATTCGAGATGAAGAAAATATTAAGGGCCACATCCATCAAACCAAATTCGGAAATTGAATATTGTCACTTCCATCAAGTCGTGGACATACCGAGGCAAGCAAACAACTCAAAGAATAAATCAGAGGCTCATTCAACAAGGATATTTACATTTGTGAAGAATCAACACTCAAATAAACATAACTCAAAGGGGCAAACGACAATCACGTAAACAAAAATAAATAATTGAAAATTAAACAATCGCAGAGGACCAATACTATCTAATCGAAGTTCTCATTACCTCTCAAGAGCTAGAGTTCAAGAAATCTCATTGATCATTCCATCACTTTTAATGACTCAGAAGAGTCCATGTTCCTCATCAAGATCCACTTGTCATTGTAGGGATCAGGACCCATGCTACATAATATTTATTTTGATTTACAATGGGAGTTTGTTGATGTGTTGCTCCACATTTTAGCATGGGGTTAGGAAAAGCTCCAACCCTCATACCATTATATGGGTTTGATAATCGCCTCCCAAGAGAGGGGACAATGGTCATTCCTATTGCCCTCAGAGAATTCCCTCGACAAGTGACTCATTCAGTCCAATTCATGGTGATCAAGTCAGATTCAAAGATATAATGCTATCTTCTAAGGCATCTACAATCAATTTTCTCGTGACGCCACTTGATCTCATCTTAAGATGAAATTTCCAACCCTCATTGTTGGTCAATATAAGGAATCATAATCATGTTACCTCGCATAAGTTTCAAAATACCTTCTATGGCCCTCAAAGATCAAGATTTTAATTTTCTAGATGAAGAAGTACCCAAAGCTTCCCATCAAGACTTGCTCTGTTGCATTATCGACCACTAACCACCATGCTGTAAGCGATCTCGCTAACAAAGGGAAAAATATATACTCTTCAGAAACAAGACATCTTGCTGAGTCCACGATATGCCGGTCACCCCAATGATCATGCACTCCTTCAAGATTGATCTAAATATCAAACCCATCCGCAGTAGTTTTGCACCATCACCCGTTATGTTAGTTAATAAGCTCCTGTGGATTCATATGAACATTACCCTACATTACAAGAGAAATATTGTCATGGTAAAGAAGATGAATGGAACATAAGAATGCAATAGACCATCAAAGTTTGTCAAAGATAGTTTTCCTCTTTCTTGAATCAATCATATACCACGCTTGGACATCAAATGTCGCTTTTTTGATGTGACTTTGGTTACAAACTAAATCAAAATGAACCCAATAGTTTATACTATTATTAAGTTATGCTTGGGTTAAAAATGTCGGTTAATTTATTAACACCTTATGAATAAGGTTTTAAAGAAGAACACAATGGAGTATATGAATGATATGTAAAAAAACTTGAAGAATCACATCATATTCTAACTTAGAAATACGATTTAACCTTCTTGATATAACATGCACTTAACCACTGTGCTTTTGGGTTTTCAACATCGGAAATTTTCTGGGTTAATGTAACCCACCATGGGATAGAGGCCAATCCCAGAAAATCAAAGCTCTCAAAGATATGACTCCTCCTAAGAATATCAAAGAAGTTCAATGTTTGAATGGATAAATTGTTGCCTTATCCCATTTTCTAGCCCGTTCTGGGGATAAATACTATTATTCTTTAAAATACCTAAGGGAGCTAAAAATAATAATTTTCAAGTGGACTGATGAATGTCAATCTGAAAGCTATGAGTATTTAACATCTCCACCACCCCATCCAAGCCTTCTAAGGAGAGATGTTATGTTTTATATCTGCCTCTTTCCCACATGATAAGCCTACTTTTAAAAGTGAAGAAATGATACTATGGCAGGAATCATGCACAAGAAAATTTTCTCTAAATAAAGACGATTCATCATAAGTAGCTCTTTCTAGTTTTCAAAGACAAAAATTACGCCCATACTTCCCAAGCTCACTCATCGGCGCTACACTCATTTACCATTATGACCATTCAAAAAAACCAGAGATGAGGTTAATAAATGGTCCTGAGAATTGGGAGAGTTCGACATCCATTTCTGGCACTTGATGAGTAAAAGTCTCAAGTATCAGACTTTAGTATACTGCCCCTAACTCCAAATGAGCTATCCACTACACCTTAATGGACCCTCTATGTTGATGGAGCTTCAGGAAATACCGTGCCTGAGCAGGAATCTTACTTATTTTCCTCCAATAGAATACCTTAGAGTATGGATCACCTCAAATTCTTCACCAATAATATGGCCATATGAGGCCCCAATCAGAATCACCAGACTCCGCAGGAAGTTCAAGACTTAGTGATCCAAGACTACTCTCATCACCTCCTAGTTGAGGAAATCCATAATCCTCGGGCCAGTATAATTACTCCAACTTAGTAAAGTCACTTCCTGCCTATTTCAAGACACATAGAAGAATACTGGATGCCTCGCCAAGCTTGCTACATCCGCTACGGAGATCTATTTAAGAGAAGGCATGTTGAAGAAATATATTTTCTAATATCCAGGGTCATAATGCAATACAAGCAATTAATGAGATAAAGGAACCTTCGGATGGACCCCATCCTATCTTTTACAAGAAGGGACCCTTCCTCAAGACCCAACTGCAACTCATCTAAGATAAGCTTCAAACTTTATTATTATCGAGGTGAACTATACAAATGAAGCTTTTTTTCATACCTCAAATGCCTCTCACCATTAGAGGACATTATGCATTAAGAGAGGTTCACTTGGGATATGTGGAGAACACCTAGGAGGAAGGGCTAGCCCTTAAAATTATAAGGCAAGGGTTCTATTTGGCATGAAACAAGACTTGGAGTTTACAAAAAAATGTGCAAGTTGTCTTGCACTCTAACCTCCCTCACATGCCGCATATAGCTCTCATCTTTCAAAGGCGTGGCTTTTGCTCTGGGGAATTGATATCATGGGACCTTTTCGATAACATCGGCAAAGTTTATCATTTTAGCTATCGACTACTTCATTAAATGGGTGGAAGCTAAACCACTCACTAAAATCATAGAGGCAAATGCTAAATAATTTATTTAAAAAATATAGTATGTCGATTCGATCTTCCTGCAAAGATCATCATCCGACAATGAAACCCAATTTATCGGAAAAGTCTTTACGCCCTTTTGCAAAGATCTTCACATTCACATCATACAAGCACATCCTCAAACCAATAATGATCAAGCTACCAAGAGACTATACTCAAAGGACTAAAACACATCTTGAGAAGGTGGGGGGCAATGGGTTGATGAGCTTTCTAATGTTCTTACCGCAGACTACATCACGAACTCGACCGGTGAGACACCATATAACTTGTGTTTCGCACGTAAGCTATTATACGTAGATATCGTTCCAAGTCCAAGAGTTCAATTATTCGATCATGATGGTAATGAAGAAAAACTCAACACTTGGACCTACCCCCAAAAAACTCGTGACATGGCCCTACTTCGGACTGCTTCCTATCACCAAAGGGTAGCTCATCACTTCAAATGAAGAGTAAAACCCCATCCCATATCTATCGGTGACTTGGTCCTGCGAAGTCTCGAAGTGCAGGCAAAGGCCCTCAACGCAATAAACTCTCACCTCTTTGGGATGACCCATATGTAGTTACAGCTATGGTAAAGCCAGGAACATTCAAGCTCAAGGATCCAGAGGGAAAAACTTTACCTCAAACTTGGAACACCGAGAATCTTCAAAATATTATCGAATTCTCGCATAATTATTACAACTTTTATTTTGTCTCGTTTATCTTTTCCTCTTCAGACTCATATATGTATTAAAATCATCTTATGATTGTATCACCTACCTTATCAGAGTAATGAGTTTATAACTTTTTCTTTCAAGCTTGTTGCATATGAACAATCTCCTTCATTTAATCCTCCCACTTGAGAAATGCAACTCACGCTGTATCTCGCCGCATGATCAATCCCATGGACTTGATCGACCTCTTCCATACGTAAGAAGTCAAGTAACGCTGGCTAATACCTAGATAGTCAAAAGGTCCTTGGTGGACATCCCCTCTTCCATACGTAAGATGTCAAATAATGTTTTGACTAATAAGATAGGCCAAAAGGTCATTAGTGGATTTCCATGCCTCATCCATAGTAGGTTAGCCGCCGTCAAAATTTTGACCCAATCACCCGGATAGGTAAAAACAAAACAAGAGTATATCACCTAAAAAAATAAATTTTCTATTGGAACATTAACATGATGACATAAGAATAATCAATATTCTCGATACAAAATAATACATAGATAAAAGAAAAAATGCACCTCAAGTGATGTTATACATATCAACATCCTCTTACCACTGGAGATGCTCCCTTGAACTCACTCTCAACTCCTTCATCTCCTGAATCTGGTGAAGGGTCTTCAGATGCTTGGCTTGGAGATAGATCCTCAATACTAGCTCTGGTTCTGTGATGTACTAAGTGGATTCCTTTTAGGAACCCTCGGATGAAGCCCTCCTCTAAACATTGGTGCTCCAAGTCCTTCACTTTAACATCAAGAATATGATTACGAGCTTCCTGAATATGGTATTCGATAGTATCATGATAGGCCAAGGAGTTCTTAAAGTCTTCCACTGCCTTCAAGAAAATTTCATTTGCTTCTGCTTTTGACATTATAAGCTCCTTCTCAAAAGACGATCTTGTAATGCTTTCCGCCTCAAGAGCTTTTCTCTCAAAGTGCCTTGAGTCTTTTCTCTTCTCGGTGGGTCTCACCTCAATCACTCATCATGTGCTCTCCTCGGCCGGAGAGAAAGAGAAGTTGACATGTTCGCTAGCTCGTCTACACCGTTAGATAATCCTCCAATCGCCACTTCTTTGGACTTAACACTCATCTTTTGCTCATACCTTTGTAGATACTTTTACCTTCACAAATTCAGTATTCCACTCCTAACACAACACCCAGCCATCACCTAATGTTTGAGTTACCTATAAATAAAAATCATCACAAATATTACACAAAGAAAAGAAGAAAAGAAGGAAGAAGAGAAGACAACGTACTAATTCATCTGCCCGTTGACATCCAGTGCATACGTGCTTTAACACCTTTTTAGGAATTTATGGCTTCGAGAAATGAACTCCCTCATTATGAGATGAAACAGCTAAACTCTCAGAGGCCAATTGGGGGCGAATATCTTCTCCGCATATATTTCGATAGTCACACATGTCTTCTTTTCTTTAAAGAAGATATTGCTACCACCGTGATTTTGTAACGGCTTCGAAAGAATTCGTGAATACGAGACCTGTCATCACCTTTACCCGATCTCTTGGGAAGAGCATGAGATCTCCCGCCTCGGATGGAAAGGCCAACCTTGAACATTCTATCTTCATAATGTTTTAATGTGACGTAACTCATGTGTAAGCTTCTTATCGAATATTAAGAGTTATTAAGATTTCATTCTCTTCAATCAAGATTGGATCCGGAAGGTCATTCAATCTTCCCATCTCTCGTGGAGGCCCACTCATTTTTCACAAAAAAAGAATCCATTAGAATTTCTAGATGGATCCTGCGCAAATTCTATCAAATTCTTTATAGCTGATAAGAAACACGCCCCTCGAGCATCACATGTGAATCTACATATTCGATGTATTTGATGTTCAAAGTACCACACTCTCTAAAGAAAACAAATAAAACCAACGATGATCACTAGAGCTCAAATGAAAATTGTGACAAAGCTACACCACATATTTTAAAGATCTCAATCAACTGGGAGCCAAAGGAATCACACCCGCATAAGAATCATCTCAAAAAATAAGAAAGTATCTAGGGAGGTGAGCTCGAAACTTTTGGCAACAATAGCCACCAACTCGAAGTAAAATTTTCTGAACACCATTAAACTATCATGAATGTGGATAGTATATCATCTGTAGCTGTCATGCTATGAGTTTTCTTCTGGCCATTACCTTGTGAAAATACATAATAAATAAATAAAGAAAGAGAGAAACGATAAAAATCTGAGAATTTTTGTGAAGAAACTCACTCACCGCAATACTTGGGCATATCCTTTTCTGACTGAATCGCTCATGGACAGCTTGGGATAAAATTTTTTGTCAACGATCTGACGAAAATAATGCACATACATTTGAGAAAAAAAAGAGAGAAATAAAGGAGTTATTCCCCTCTAATGATGCTCAAATTACCCAAACTTTTGAGTCAATGATGGTTTTACGCTTCCACCATCTTGGCGCTTATCAACGTTGAATCATCAAGGTAAGAAATCCAATTTCCTACAAAAAAGGAAACTATGGGCCTTGATCGCCTCCAAACCCGTCGGTCCGACATAAATTGACACCTCTTCGAGGGAAAATCGAAAGAATGTACCACTACCTTGATCGCTTCCAAACCCCGACCACCGCTTGGTTACCTCTTCGAGGGAAAATTGGAGCCACGTATGTCGGGCCTTGATCGCCTCCAAACCCGTCGGTCCGACGAGGTTATTGACTCTTCGAGGGAAAATCGAAACACGATATGTACCGCGGACTTGATCACTCAATGACTTTCTCTAAGAAGAGGAACAGAGCATATAGGTGTGCCATCTCCTGGCAGGGTTTTATAGACTCTATAGTAAAGGTCAAAATCACTAAACCGCCGAATTGTGAGTCATGGGCATGATCAGCGCTCTATACCACGCTTACAAGGCACGCTCACTCGTCGCGACGCTGATCGCCGCTCATGAGCTCCGCGGCGCCACACCGCTTCACGCCGATCTGCCGTATGGCTCGCGTCTGACGCACAACCCGCAACTCCTTAACCGCGGTAGCCATAGTGAGCCCACGCCAGCCCATGGCGATGCATAAAAGTGGCGCCATGGGTCCATAATCTTGAATCTTATGCCCGCTACTCACACATCTCATGCTCGCACCCGCTGATCATAATCGTGCTCCCATGAGATTTGTTCTTCAAAATGTATGGTTAATGGACCCACAAATTTCATTGAATAATTTGCTATTTTTAAGTATTTGATATATTTTTGGATGAGATAATGTCATCCAAAAAATAAAATAACGATATGACACTTAAAATATCAAATAAGTACGAATTTTGATGTTAAAAGCAATTGATCTAAGTTGAAACTGGTCGAGATCAAGCACTTAAAATATCATTAGAAACTTTGGGATATCAATTAAATCCTAAATAGCTCTTAAACATGAGTGTTTATAGTCGGCCTCGAATCGATCTAACAAGCCCAAGATCTCATAATTTTAACTTCATTTGAGCATTCAAATACTTAAAATACATTAAATGATTAAAGAAATTATTTTGAGTCGTCCGATGGAGTAGAGTGGTATGGGTTTTGCAAGTATTTATAGAAACGCCACTCTTCCAATCTATAAATAGCCCCTCATTCTTCACATGAGGGGGGCGGAAGTAAGAGAGAGGAGAGAGCTCTAAAACTTGAAAATCCTCCAAGAATAATCATGTCGCCACTGACTCGCCATACCGTACAACCACCGGCCGCCATCACTCAGCCGTCCATCGCCAATCTTCGCCGCCACCACCAATTACTATCGCGGACATTGTCGCCAACCATCGCCGCCGTCATTCGACACCAACGCCGATCATCGCCCGACTACTATCGGTCCATCGCCATCATCGTATCCGCCTCACCATCACACGACTTCATCGCTCGATCATTTCACCATCATTATCAACTATCACTAGAATCGCTACAATGAACGGACTATATATGTTGTTTGATTTGGATATATTGTACTCTTCATATATATAATTTGATCAGATCGGGAATACTTTGTACTCAAAATAAATACATAGTGGAAGATTTTATATTAGGGCTTTTTTTACCTTATTCTGATTTTTCACGTAAAAATTCTACAGTTTTTTTATTAATTCTTCAAATATCTATGTGCGTGTTGAACTCCACAACAAAGCTAAGACGTAAACTCTTACTCTATTGGAAATAGTTTTTTTAGCACGCCACAATTATAATAATATATAAAATATATTTTATTAAATATTTTGATTAATATTTAAAACTTAATGACTCACATAACTACACACAACAATAGAATATTATCTTTAGTTCCTTATAAAGAAAAGTAATTTAATGTTCTCAAGTAATGTAGGACTAAATAAGAAGAGTGTGTTGCACTATTAAATATAAAGAAGTATGAATGGGCAATACGGACTACTATTAAACTTTTAAAAAATAATTCACACCAATTATTAGCATTACATTTTAACATATTATTATTATTATTATTATTATTATTATTATATATATTTTTATTTTTATTAGTTTTAGGTAATATAATTTTATTTTTAGAACTTTTATATTATAATTATATTTATGTATAACTTATATTTTTATGTTTATATTTAAATTATATATTTCTTTTTAAAATATTTAATAGGCATATATTTATATTTATAAATCATATATATTTATATACATATTAATAGTTAATATTACTTAAATTTATAAGATACTTATTGGAGCATTAATATCAATTATCACATAAAGCCATAATTGGGATTTCTCTCGACCTTTAATTGATTAAAATTTTTTATAAAAATTAGAACTAAATAATTATATTTTTATTATTTTTTATGAAATAAAATAAATTATCATAAATCTTATATAAAAATATGATTTATATTTAAAATTTTTAATATTTAAATTAAAAAATGATAATAAAATGTATATTATTCTCTAATCAATAAATGATAATAAAATTTTTGTCATGAAATTTTGATAATTAGTTTGCTCACCCTGAGAAAGGTGGTTGGTTCTGCCTCTCATGATAATCATCCATAGTTCCTACTCTTACAATGAATCTTGATTTTACTGCTTGATTTTGGTTCTCGCACTACATATTTAACACAGCTTGCACACACAACTGATCAGTGAAAAAATAATTTCTTTAATAAAAATATGTGATTATCAAAACTTAGAATATAAAGTGAAGGCTCAAGGGGTTAATAGTTAGTACCTTGCTAACATTGTCATTCACATTCATACAATCATAATACTCATATAATAAAAATAATATCACGACTAGTTCTATAATATATGATGATACTATAGCTGATATTAATAATATTTATAATGGTGGATAATAATATTTGATAAAAAATAGTAAACATTTAAAATGCATATGCATAACACTTGAATGTGAACAATATTACCTGAAGACATTTCTAATATGCATAAGATCGCATATGAAACTCTATACACTATATAAGAGCTTATTTTTAGTAAAAACTTATGACTTAGGAGTTTATTAGTTTGCTAAGAAAAAAGGAATGCGATGTAAATAAAATAAAATAAAAATAAATACAAAGTAAATAATAATAATAATAATAATAAAAGCAATGTATTTTGAATACTTATAGGTGTTTGATTTTTTGTAAAGTAAATACAAATTTTATTTATTTATTTAGATGGGTGTGTATGCAAATTAAAATAAAAGTCTTTAGTAAAATTAGCAACATAATGATAAATACACTATAACCATATATTTTAAGAAGTCCAAAATGCATTTTAAGACAAATTGTTGTTTAGTATGAGTAAAAATGATTGGTATGCAGATGAATGTAAAAGGATGAAATAATAATGAGAAAAAATAAATGTGATAAAAAAAATTAACATATTCTCATGCTCCTTACTAAGAGATCCATTCAACTTTAGCTTTAATGTCAACATTTGGTCCATAGAGGCCACCTGACCTCTACTTGAGAGGATGTACTCACCCCTTTAGCTTGTGTAAATTTAAAAAATATAATATTTTTATGTGTCTTATATATTTTATAATATATATCATAAACTTAAGAATAAAAGTAAAAATAAATAAATACAAAAAAATGACAAATTTGCCTAAACTTTAAAATATTTCATAAGTCCAAAATGATGGCTAGCATACATCACAAATCATTACAATTCTATACATCCAAAATAATAGCTTAAGCCATTACAATAAATATGATTAATCCATCACTAAGTCATATGGTATGAAATCATTTGTGATCAAATTGAACTCTTTGATATACTCAATCATAAAGACTCCTTTAGACATCTTAAGATTAAACATTTTATGTATAAGATGTACATTAACAAAGTGTACTTCTCATATATATCTATGATAACGCCTTCATGATATTTGTTGTGGTTCTCTCTTTTAAAATGTTGAAGGTAACATTCTTAGTCAAGGATAAGCGAAAACCTTAAGTGCTAACCTATCTTTCAATTCCTCTCATGTTGATTAGTAGTTAGTGGTGGAATGTTTTGATCTCTTTGAAGGTTTATGGAGCTCTGTTTAAAAAAATTAACTTTTTAACATTGTCTAATAGTCAAAGTCTTTCCTATTAAAATTTTCAATCTTGACTTTTTTTTCTTAGATTAGAACTCAAAGATTTTAGACAAAAGATCTGATACTAATTGTTAGGATAGGGATAGAACAAATGAATAAAATTATATGAAAATAAAAAATAAACAAACTAAAGATCATAATCACATGATGCACAAATTTTCTTGGTTTAATGGAGTTGGTAGGTAGTAAGCTTGAGTTTATTAAACAAATGATGGTAGGTCTTAATGTAAATATTAGGAATATAATGATATGAAATCATTTGATAATACATATGCTAGTTAGAGAATGATAAAGTTAAAGAGTTCAAATAGACAAACTATATTTAGCTCCTTTTACATCTATTTGGCCTTTGTCATCATAAATTTTGAGAGAAATGAATGGGTTTTTATGGTGTTCTTTGATAACTTGTCATATATAGTGTCAATATATTCTTTATAGAATCCTTAAATAACATGTTGCATCTATATTAGTTTTTATAGAACTTGTGTTGTCTTCATCATCCACATTGATTTGCTAAGTCTTAAACGAAGTTAGAAAATTTTGTAACTTGGCCTAATCTACAATAATATGTCATTTGTGAAATCTTCTCTAACTTACTATAAAACTTTGAATAAAAACTAATAAACTTCTTACATGTTATTAGTGATTTCATATCAAACACCTAGAAGTATTAGAAAAATTATTGTAGACATATAAGTATTCAAAATACATTGCATTTATTAATGCTTCTTACTCACTATAAATCTTCTCTAACTTCATGTGATTTGTGATCAGCAAATTTAGAAAATTGTAAATTTGGGAAAGCCTGCAACACAAGTAAGAAGTATTAAAGTTAAGTCATTTTTATTATTTCTCAAAAAGATACATGAGTAGAAATAATACTTAGATATAAAATACATTCTCTTTTTGATCTATCAATATAAATATTTTACTTTCTTCTAAAAATACTCCACATTTGTTCTTCAACTCTTGGATGTGAGTTCATATATAGTTTGTATATAATGATTGCATTGCTCAACTATAATTTCAAATGTAAATTTATCTTTTTTTTACTAATGAGCAACACTTTGGTAGATACCATCCTTTAAGCTTTGAGAATTTAAAATTTACATCGATCTACTCAAACATAATTCATAACATCTCAATTTTTCACTCAAGTTTCAAGCCTTATAATTTTTTTTCTCTATGTACTTTTTTGTATATTTAAACATATAATTCTAAATTAAAAAAAAGAAACTAGTACTAAAAAATGTGTGTTGTTTTTAACAAAATGGTATAAAATAATTTATATTCTAAGGCTTCATTTAGCTCAACTTTTTATGTGCATTTTGCTTTTGGAAAGTTAAAAAATAATTGTTATTTGATTATGTCACTTAAAACATAATTTCCTAAAAACTCCATGTTGACCTCACTTTGGAGTGAGGATTAATTTTTCTCATCTTAGATCTAGGAACCCTTTAGACACTTAGATTTTCTTAATGCTAGGACACTTCTAGTGATTAATAGGACACTTATAGTGATTAATAGGACACTAAACTTAAGCTTAAAGACTTAGAGGGCATAACCCTATGCTTAGAATCCACCTTAAGACAAATAGGTTTCACTATCCTATGGCCTAACCCAAAAAAACTCATACATATTCACTCATTAAAACTTAAGCTCATGTAGATGGAGCCAAACCAATCTCAAACCTATTAAATCTATCTTAATTGAATTTAGTTTTCTAATCCAAGCTCCAAGCTAAATTAACTTGGACTTTAACCCAAGTTAACTCCACCATGATCCTATGACTCAATTCAAACCCATTCAAGCAAACTAAGTCCAATTTGATTTTCTCAATCACTTCAATTATTCATCTGATCATTTCAAGCCACTCCAATGCTTGCAATCAAGCCAATTGAACCAAAGGAAGGTGACCAACCCAAGTTAACCCATTTGACCTAAAAGGTTCAATGAGCCAAAACGTAATTAAGCCCAAGTCAATTACAATAAAAATCTACCAATCAACTTCAAATTTATCATTGAACACACCCCAACCATCCCTAACCCCAATTTGTCCAAGTTGGCTTGACCAAGTCACTTGACCCAAAGTCACATAAAAGGGGTAATTGAATAAAACTCCAATTAAACTTCCATTAGATCAAATTAAGCCATCAAATCCCTTCATTGATGATTGTAAATCATTATTGAATGTTCTACTATAATCAATTGAATGTAATCAAGCCAAGACCCAAGTTGACCTAATTAACCTAAAGGATCAAATTGAACCAAATCAAATCCCAAACTAAATTGATTAAAATCAATGCTTCCAACCAATCACTAATTCAATGTTAAACATAATCCAACCTTCAATTGGATCCAATTTGGTCAACCTAACCCAATTAGCCCACTTAGCCCAATTTGACCTAAGGGTCAAATTGAACTAATTCACTCCATAATCCAAATTAATTCAGATCAACTATTCCAATCAATCACCAATGATCAATTGAACATAGACCTAACTCATGCTCAAGCTAATTTGGCTAATTTGGTCAAATTGGTCAACATGACCCATTTGACCAAATTAAACCATATGTGCCAAATTCAAATCTAACCAAAATTGAATCAAACCAATTGCACTCATTCACTCCAAATGACCAATTGAACTCACCCAAATCATCATTTTGACCCAATTTTATCAAATTTGTCAACTTAGCCCAATTGAACCAATTTGACCCATATTGAGCCAAACCTAACTAAACCAAGCCCAAACCCAACCAAACTTGGCATTACTCATCCTTGGGTTACCATGGGCTTGCCCAAGTGGGTTAAACCCATGGTGAGTCGATTTGGGTCAAACCCATTGAACCAAGCCACCCAAAATGAGATAAAATCCCCATTTGGATCTGTTCTCCACCCCCTTAGCCAATGGCAGTCACCTTTGGCTCTTCTTGAACAAGAGTACCACTAATCCAAAAAAGTTGTTGGGCTCATCCTTTGACCAAGAGAGGGTGAGTTTACTCATGGTAATCCATTGATCCACCTAAGGGAGAGTTAACACCTTATGCCAACCCACTACACTCCCTCAGTCTCTCACACTCATCCACCTCAACAGTCTCCAACCACCTACTCCGGCCGAACGGCTGGCAAAGGCTGAACCAATCTTAGCCCTTGGTTTAACTGAGGAGAAGAGTATACTCCTCCCCAACAATTCAAACAGAGTACAGAGTTTCCCTAAATGCATATAGTCCCATACTTTTCCCCGATCTCCTCGTGCACTCCCATGCCGGTGAGCCTAGCTCGATCAAAAATGAGAGCTTAATCGGTCCAAACATCCTAAACCTCCACCAAACTTAAATTAACTCTTCTCACACCTTCACCTCACTCCAGCGAACTGAAACAAATCATTTTTCAAGTGATTCGACCACTGAAAGACGTTCCAAGACCAACTCCAGCAAGATTTGCGGTGGCATTTGATCCACAGAGTGATCAACAAGGAGGCATCTCATGATCTTCTCAGTAGAGCTTCATCTCTTCAAGACAAAGTTATCTCTATCGACAGACCACCAGTTTATAGCTTCAGTGAGGTATAAATCTGGCAACCCCAACTTTAGCCGCTAAGTGGTTGTCTTTTTTGAAGTGAATCGTGTTTTCATTCGATCTCCACCATAGGATATATCTAGATTCATTCCCTGATCATTTTAGAGTCAATTTCATCATCGAATGAGCTCTGACGAGCTTAGATCGAGCAGTGGAAGGAAGATGGTGTCTGTCTTCCAGTGCACGTGGGATGACGAATCACTGGACATCCATTCTACATGATTAGAATGGACGATCATGATTAATCATGTTAGAAATTTTGATTTAATCCCTTTGAAATCATGGGATTAATCTTGGCTGGATGGTCGATATGAAATTGCATCCCCGCCGTTGAGTCAGCTATCGTGTCAGATAATTTAAGTAGCCAATACAGTGATGCCACGTGGAAAGCACTGTCGTCAACGTCTGCGCGCTAATGGTTTAAAGGGTTAATTAGGCCTTAAAATGTAATTAAATATCCATAACTAATCATATAAAAATCTAAAAATGTAAATAAACCCATTTTAGAAAGATTAGACATATGAGAATTTAAGAAAATAAAATCCTAATATATGCCTAGTGAATAATGCCTAATTAAGGTTTAAAGCTTAGGTTAATTACCTTAATTAAGGTCAAATTACTTGGTTAATTAATTCTAAATTTGGTGGGATGATTCCATGGGATGTCCTTGCCTCCCATAATTTTTTTAGAATTATTTCACATGAAATTTAAAGAATTTGATATTTCAATCATAATTACCCTCTTTAATCAATTAAATAATTATTAAAATTGATGAACAACAAAAATTAAATAATTAATGATAATTAATCATTGTGGATAGTGGGAATAGTGAAAAGGAATAATTAGGCCCCCTTTCCTAATTATTTTTCTAAATATATTTCTTTAAGAGGGTTAATTAACATATGTAATAATTATGGAATAATTAGGAAAGTTAATGATAAAATAAAAATAAAATAAACTTAATAATTTGTTTCGATAATTCAAACATAATCCATTAATTTTCCTTTATGTGTTTAATAACATAAAGTCATTAAAGAAATTATCATAAACCCATTGAAATGGGAAAATCATAAGAGTATTTAACTTAGATATTTTTTCTTCTTTAATCTAATTAACTCTTAAGCATGAGCCTAATTGCATTAGATTACTTTAGGTGCATTGCAAATTTTACTTTCCTAAAAGCATATCATTGAAGGCTCATGATCAAGTAGTTAATTAAATTAAAGAAGTTTAGGAAAGGGTAATTAAATTGATGTGCTTAATGGCTTGAACCTAATAAACTCATAAAATATATTTAATTTCTTTCTTTAAATATATCAAATCACCAACATGGGATGGCATAACTACTAAATATCATTTCTCCTCTTTAGGTTTTAACAACTCAAATATCAAAATCAAATCATATAAGAACTTTGGTTAGTCTTAAGGAATACTTATTTGGCTTGATTATCCTTAGGACTTAGTGTAATTGAGTATGTTATGTGAAAATATTTAGTTATTTCTTTTTTATTATTATAAATGTGCATGCCATTTGTTTCACATGTTCATGTTTTCAAAAAAAAAAAGAGAACTAAAAGAATATGGTTGCATTTTAAGTTGCATGTGTTGGATAAATATTTTTATATGGTGTGGCTATTATCACTAATAAATCTTAAATTATTTTTAAAATTATAAGATAATGATGTATAACAATGTGAAATTTAAGTTAATATTGGCTACAAATATTTAATAAAGTTTAGATTTAGTTATAATTTAAAGATGGTAAAAGATTGTTTTGTCTTCATGGTTAATGTGCATGTTTATATATGTTCGAGTTAGCAAGTGTATAGTCTGGACATCCAAGAACACGAGGATTTAAGTAGCCCCAAAGAGGTCTTAGATAATCACACTTCCCTAGTTGAACAATGGCACATATTTGCTTAATTTCATTCATGTTTATACATGTGCTAGAATTTAGGATAATACTTTTCTTTGCATGAAAAAAAATATGCTTTTATATAACCTTTGCATAGTTTCATTTCTATGTTTTTGTATATGATTATATGTCTTTAAGTTGACAAATATATAGTCTAGATATCCCAAGAATACGAGGCTTTAAGTAGCCCCAAGGATATCTTATATAATCTCACTTCCCTGCTTTTACAATGACACATACTTAAATCTCTAATACATATATGCATATGCTTAACTATAAAATAAAATATTTCTTTCCTACCAAATTCATGCATTAATCATCATCAAGTTAGTAATATATATATATATATATATATATATATATATATATATATATATATATATATATATATATATATATATATATATATATATATATATATATATATATATATATATATATATATATGAAGTATGTTGAACGAAATATCATGAACAATATATGACTATTGATGATGGAAAGAAGTAGTGGAATATTATTCATGTAATAGTGACTCAATTTTATTAATTCTAATATGCTTTTCATATTTGAATGTGATTCCTTAAGACTAACCCTAACTTATATTTAATAAAATGTTTATGAATTGTTTACTAAAGAAACCAAAGTCATAATAATAGACCTTTAGAAAATAACTTAGGGTAGGGATGAAAGGAGTCAAAACTTTTTCTTCTCTTCATAATAATTAGATATTAAGTAAGCATCAAATGAAATAAAAAAGTGCAAATTAAAATTAATCAATTCATTCAAAGATTTAAAGTGAAACATCCCCTAATGTTTAACTTAAGCAATTCTAAACTTTAGACAATCATACTCTTAAAGCTTAATCAAGACACACCACACTAAAATTTAGCAAATACATTAGAATGCTAAGTCACCAATTTTAGTTTCAGGTTAGGTTAGTGTATGTTATGTGTGTTTTTATTTTATGATGTAATATTTTAGACTAGATGTTAAGATTGTTTGTGCATTGACTAGATGTTAGGTTGTTAATAGCCTAATGGTATTTTCTGCAGGGGATTGTGCTAATGGGGCCACTATAATAATAAATAAATATAAATATTTTTGCTTGTAAGTGTTACTTATACCCCTAAGCATAATCCAATTATGACAGGTGGGTTGGCTACCCAAGTATAGGGTGCTAAGTCTAAATATGTAAAATACAATTACTTGGCTTGTATGTTTGTTTAGCTAACATCTATTTTGTAAGTGTAATTAAGTTTTATTTTTCATAAATATAATTTTGTAATAGGATTAAGATTAGTGCTATGGGGTTTAAGATGAGCAATGGTTTGAAGGTAAAGACGAGCTCTGTGAAGCTTGGAGAAAAATGGATCTAAAGAAAGGAAAGAAGAATAAGAGATTGAAGACCCCCATAACACTTATTTTAATTGTAATATTCAATTATAATTCAAGTTGTATAAGGGTAAAGCTTTTCGAGGTGTACGGCGATACCCGGCCGCATCGGCCTCTTATTTTTTTACAAAATTCATATGTTTGATTGTTGTGTTTAGTTTGTGCATTAGAAATGGCATATTTTTCATAGTTTCTTAAAATATGATGATTTGATGTGTGACCGGATGCAGTAGGCTCTTTAGAATAAAATTAATTTTTTATCCTCACTAAAAATTCATAACTAAATTTTAATACAACTCATAACCTCATCTTAAAGCCTAGGTCTATAATCAAGATAAAATAAAATATTTATAAACCCCTTAGTTGAATGTTGTATGTTATCACACCATACATATCATATTGTGCCACTCTCGAATAGGGAGAGTCTCCATTCTTGCAAAATAGAGGATATGATTGACCTTTGAGGGCTATCCCTTATGGTGGAGAACACCTCCTATAATTGATTTCCCTGACTAAATTTCATCACGCGTGTAGGCATAATTGTCCCAAGCCTTGGTCCAAAAATAAATATATCAAATGATCTTAAAACTTGTAAATCTTCAACATTAGTCTAAGTCATGTTTGCATACCAAATATTATCTAATCTCTTAGGGAGTGAGTTTAAGATTCTAGCTTCCTTCTATGGTGTTTTATTTTGGTTTTCGGGTGGATACCATGCAGATCTTAGTACTTATTGAAGTGATCAGGTATGACATTAAAGTATGGAAACATAACCCTACAATGGACCTAATCACTTAATAAGGACTCGTAAGGCAGAGTGGTTTTCGTATATACCAGAGATCTTTCCCCTACTTTATATGGAAAAGTAAAGTAGGGTTTATTTTATGCTAGATTCTTTAGTTCCCTATGGAAGCAAGCCTCAATAGTTAATTACATCATAGAAAATATGAATTTCTTAAGAAAACTCTCGATTAAAATAGTCAATTATATATCCAAAGACTTCAAGGTTAGACTATCAAAGGATTTGGGTATTTTTGGAAAATAATGTGGGAATTGTTCAATTGGAAAGACTTATTTGGATTCCAAAAGAAGATAAGTAGAGAGCAGTCATGATATTAGGAAGCCTAGTGAGCACCACAACCGATCTATAATGAGGCTTTATATATTTAAAAGAGATTTATTTTTGTTTGAGTTGAATTTTCAAAAGAATGTTAGGGTTTACAATCCATTAACACAAGATTGTGGGAATGCCTAAGAGGTGGATTTATACTCATAGCTTGAAGAAAATAAACAATCTCAAATCCTAAATCTAGGATGCTTTAGCATAAGCTAAGAGTGTGACCTGAATCTAAATGGGAAAGGGATATAATGGTTTACCTCCTTAGGAGAGAATAAACATATCCAACTCTTTTGGTCTTATAACTACCTGGAGTGGCCGCCAGCTAACACCTCTTACGATTTAAACCCATGTAGGCCAATCTTATATTAGCGTAAAATGGGTAACATGTTATTTAATTAGGAGAGGAAACTAGAGTCCTAAACTCACTCCCTAAGAGACTAGATCATATTTGGTATGAAATCATGACTTAGACTAAATGTAGCAGTTTACAAATTTTATATTATTTTTATACAATATTTTGGACAAATGCTTTAAGATATTTTATGTCTAAATGCATGATAAAATTGAGTTATTGGCCAAATCAGAAAGAGAGAGGGTGAATCTCCACCATAATGGGGTGCTCTCATAGGTCAAGCATTCCCTAAAGTGCAAGAATGGAACCCCTCATCATTCAAGAATGAAAATAAGATGTTATGCATGATGTGAAATATTCAACATTCAGCCATGGGGTTACTAATTCTTTTAATTATCTTGATTATATCCTAAGATTTAGAATGAGG
Source organism: Cymbidium sinense (assembly GCA_021442155.1). Classification (NCBI taxonomy): domain Eukaryota; kingdom Viridiplantae; phylum Streptophyta; class Magnoliopsida; order Asparagales; family Orchidaceae; genus Cymbidium; species Cymbidium sinense. The sequence continues at coordinate 66,120,796 of CM038231.1, forward strand.
TTGTGAGTTGTTTTAAATTTTAGTTATGAGTTATTAATTAGGTAGAAATATTAATTTTATCTTAAGTGCCTACCGCATCTAGGCCACTCACTCAAACATCAAGCTTAAGAAACTATGAGGAGGATATAGTTCTATTGCTCAATCTAAACATAAAAAAAAAAAATCAAACATGTATATATCGTAAAAGAATAAAAGGCTGGTGTGTCCGGGTATCATAATACACCCCAAAAAGAGAAAAGTTTGGGTAGTCGAGCTCTACCCTTATACAACCCGGATAATAAAAAAATATTACAATTGAAATTAAATTAGATGCTATGAGGTCTTCATTCTTTATTTTTTTTCTTCTTCCTTTGATTTGATTTGCTCCAAGGCTTCATATGGCATCCCAAGACTATGCCTTTTAGCCACTACTCATCCTAAACCTCATAGCACTAATCCTAATTCCTATTGCAAAATTACATTTTTTTTTGAAAAAGTAAATTTAACTACACCAACAAAATAGATAAACATACATACAAACTCAAGCAGTTATAGTTTATAATTTTGACTTAGCACTTTGTGCATGGGTAACCAAGCCCACCTATCGATCATAGATCATGCTTAGGGTATAAACAACATGCAAACAAAGCATTTATATTTATTTTATCGGCCCCATTAGCATAATCCCCTACAAAAAATAATATTAGGCTAACAACAGCCTAACATCCAATCTATGATCCACATTCCTAACATTCAATCTAAAATATTACATCACAAAAAAACACAACATTAATACATACCATCGACCTAAAGCTAGAAGCGGTGACTTAACATTCTCTGTGTGCTTAAGCTTAGTGTGGTATGTCTTAACTAGGCATTGGAATTATAATTTTCTAAATTTTGATTTATTTAATTTAATATGATAGGTGGTTTCACTTGAAGTTGTTTAAAAGATTTGCAAATTTTAATTTGAATTTTGTTTATTTCATTTGATGTTTACTTAGCATCTAAGTGTTGTAAAGAGAAGAAGAAAGTTTAACTTTCTTCATCCCTATCCTAAATCATTTTCTAAAGCATATTATTATGACTTGGTTTCTTTTAATGAATGATTTATTAATATGTTTTATTATTCTAGTTTGGGTTAATCTTAAAGAATTCTATTCAACATGAAAGGTATCTTAGGATTAATGATTGAATTACTACTACATAGATAATGTTAAACCATTTCTTTTCATCATGCATAATATAGATGATTTAAGGCTTAATATACCCACATGCATATTTTGGTAGAAAGAGGGATTTTTATACCTTAGCTAAATACACATACACATGTATGAAAGTTTTAAGCAAGTACGGGCCATTGTTTAAACCAGGAAATGAGATAATCAATGACCTCCTTGGGGTTATTTAAAGCCTCATATTCTCGGGATGTCCAAACTATATACTTGTTATTCTTAAATACATATGAATGTATACACAATCATAAGAATAAAAATCATGCAAGAGATTATATTTTCATTGAATCATTTATACATGTAAAATAAAGTTTTATCCAAATTCTAGTGCAAATACACATAAGAATGAAATCAAAATAAGTACGTGTCTTTATTAACTAGGAAAGTGAAATAATCAATGACCTCCTTGGGCTACTTAAAGTCTCATATTCTTGGGATGTCCAGACTATATACTTATATCATTCAAGTATATGTACCCTGACATGAATCATAAAGACAAAACAATACTCTAAAATTCTTAGCTATAAACACATGTAAATCATATGGAAATATTCATAGCTAATATCACTTTCACTTTTCATTATCAACTTATAACTTTGAAAATAGCTTTTGAAATTTACTAATGATAATAGCAATGCATATAATAAGATTAAGCCAACACATGCAACTTGCACATAAATAAATTTCATTTGATTATTTGATTTGAAAGACTTGAATGTATGTTATCAAATGACATTTAAAATTTATGATGATTGAAAAGGAATAGTTGAACACTTCCACATAATTCATTCAACTATATTAATTTCTAAGGACAATCATATTAAATAAAATCATTTAAAGAAAACCAAAGGTTCTTATTAGGTTTGATTTTTAGATTTGAATTAATAAACCTAAAGAGGAGAAATTCATTTATTGTTTTTTTATCCCATCCATGTTGATGATTTAATGTTTAGAGAGAAGTAATTAAGTGAATTTTATGAGTTAATTAAGTTTGAATCATTAAGCAATTCATTTAACTACCCTTTCATATGCTTCTTTAATTTAATTAATCATTTAATTATAAGCTTCCAATGATATGAAAATAAGGAATTGAAATTGCAATGCACTTAGAAATCTAATGAAATGAAGCTCATAATTAAGTATTAATTAACTTAAAGAACCTAATTAAATACTTATATCATTTTTCCACACCCATGGGTTAATCATAATTTCTTTAAGGGTCTTTATGTTATTAAATACATAAAGAGGAACCCATGAATTGAGAGTTAAATATCTGAAGTAATTATCATTTTAATTTGAGTAATTTTTATTATTAATTAATTCTTTAATTAATCCATACATTAATTAACCCTATTTATGAAATAAGGCATACCACACCATTGATCTCATATCTTCTTAAACAAAGCCAACATCAATGTGGCTTGTTGATCATGCAATAAGGCATACCACACTGTTGACCTCACTTTTGGAGTGAGTTCTCAACTTCCTCTTCATAGATCTATGAATCTTATAGACACTAAGAGCTCCTTAGTCCTAAGACACTTCTAGTGATTAGGTGAACACTTAACTTAAGCCTAGAGACTTGGATGGCTTAGCCATAGGAATAGGGTATGCCTTAGGGATTTAGGAAGACTTGCCTACCCTATAGCATTGAACTCGATCATTGCATCCTTCTTTCAAACCAAACCTTAGATTCAAATTCAAATTCTAAATCCAAATCACAAACCAATTCCAAATAAAATGATTGAAATCCATGATTGAATTCAAATCCCAAAATCTTTCTTAAGCCCTTTAATTTTATCCTATGGACTTAGCCTTAATCAAATCCAAATCACTCCAAACCTAAGTGATTTTCTCATGAATCATTTATATCTTCATTTATATTCTTAAATATAAATGAAATATACATTTAAATAACCAAAACTAAATCCAAAATCAATCCAAAATCCAATTTATACCCTTTTAAGCCAATTCCTTGAACTTGGTCAAATCCTACCCAGATTAAATCAAAACCAATGGATTTCTATATGATTCAATCACTCCTTCAATCATTGTTCTAAATATAAACACAAACTATAATTATTAAACCAACTCAAAGCTAACCCAAATCAAACCCAAGTTAGCCCTTTTTGACTTGAAAGTGTCATATGAACCAAAATCCATATGGCTTCAAATCACTTGCAATTAGATTTATATTTTCATCTCAATTTATCAATATAACTAAACTTGAATCAAGCCATGATCAAGCTAATTAACCCATTTAGGTCCACTTGACCCAAAGTGACCTAAAAGATCTTTTTGAGCCAAGTTCTAATTCAACCCAAATTGGATTGAACTAAGCCCATCCAAACCTCACAACATAACCAACAACCATCCTAGGTTAATCAGTTGTCTTGAATTGGGTCATACCAAGTCAACATTTAGCCTAAATGAAACCCAAAATAGCCAAAACACACCCTATGACAAATTGACAGAAACCTTTGATTCAAACCAATTCACAACCAATGATTGAACATGACCAAACCCTCAATTGAGCCAAACCAAGTCCAATTGACCATTTGAACCAAGTTGACCCAAATTAGCCAAAAAAGCCAAAATAGGTCAAATCACAATCCAACCCAAATTGATTGCAATCAATGGCTCAAGCTCATTCAAAATCACTTATTGAACTGGACCAAAGCCATGATTTAGCCAAATTTGACCAATGGGTCAACTTGACCCAACTTAGCCCAAATTGACCTAAAGGGTCAAATTAGCCAAAATCTAAATTAATTCCAAATTAAATCAAACCAAAGACTACAATCATTTTCAATTACCCAATTGAACTTGACTCAACACCCAACCTAACCCAATTTGGTCAAATTGGTCAACTTGACCCATTTGACCAATATGACCCCAAATGAGCCATAATCAAATTCAAAGCAAATTGAATTAAACCAATGACACCAATACACTCCAATTGGTCATGTGAACTTGACCCAACTCTTGGATTGACCCAATTTGACCAATTGGTCAACTTGACCCAACCTAACCCAATTTGAGCTAAATAGGTCAAATTAAGCCAAATTAAACCAAATAAACTCAAACCACTTGAAATTAGGGCTAACCCATTTTTGACCCATCCCAATCTGCTCAAATCCAACCCATAGATAAATGACTATTTTGCTATTGAGTTTAGGGCATCCCATGAGATAAGACACATGCACTTTTGGTTTTCTCTCCTTGGCCACTTGACACCCATCTATAGGTCCACTTAGGCTCCTAGGACCATGGCTGACCTAACCCAAAGGTGGTTGGGTCAGCCATGACCCATGGAGAGGTGAAATCACCTCCCCATTCCCAATGATGCATTTCAAACCTCAATGACATCCACTCCTCCCTTGGCAACCACCTCCAACCCTTCTTCACTCATGTGAGACCAAATGGAATGATTCCCTACCCAAATCGAGCTCCCCATCTCACCATTGATCCACCAAGCAGAAACCATCACCACCATTCAATTGAATGAAGGGGTATACCCTCTCATTCTCACTCAAACTCACACTCACACTCGATTCAACCCTAGCAACCAAGGAGAGAGATTCCATAGCAATTTCCAAAGTTTCTCGAGCTCCCTAAAATTCTTATTCTCGATTTTGCATGAAATCGAAATAGGGGAGGCCACCTTCAATTTCCATTTGCTCAAACCTCAACCAAAGTGCAATTAACTTTGCACACACCTTCCTTGGAGCTAAACGGGCAAGAATTAATCATTTCCTAAGCTTCCTGATGATTGGAGGGTGGTGCTCGATCAAGATCGATCACCTACGCCTCATGCATTGGTCTTCGAGTAAACTACACCAAATTAAAGCTCATGTGGCTCGACATGACTTTATTTCTTCCAAATGAAGCTTCCTCAATCATTGGAACCATTGGTCATATGCTCCGGTGAGATATACCATTAAAATGGATCCTTGAATGAAAATAGGTTGGTCTTTTGTGAAAGAAAATTCTATGCCATGCAATTTCCATCCTTAGATTTGCTTGTTGTGCTTTCCCGAAGGTGTGGGATCATTTTTATCTCCATCTGAGCTCGAGCAAGCTTGGATCGAGTGACGATCGATGGACGGTAGCTGTTGTTCATTGCTTGGGAGGAGATAGATCATGGACCATCCATCCCATATGATTTGAATGGATGGTCCTGATCTGATCAGGCGTAGAACCTCTAATCAATCCTTCGAAACTATGGGTTTAATCATGACCATCTGATCTTAGATCGGACGATCCATGGAGTTACCACATACCATCATCTGAGTCAGCCCATGGATATGACAACTTAAATAGCAAATCCCATCGTGCCACATGGAAAGTGCGTCACCATGTGGCTCAACAAAATTAAGGCTCTAAATAGGCTTAATTAATTTATTTTTAATTCTAAACTTCTTAATTTCATAACTAATTCTAAATAAATCTCAAAAATACAAACTTAGGCTCATTTTAAAGATATTTTAGAGTAGAATCTAGGAAAATTATTATTAATGATTTTGAATAGTAGTTTTGGCTTAATTAAAGTTTAATTAGAAATGTAATTAGCCTAATTATCCCCTAATTAACCATCTAATTAATCTTAAACTTTATGTGGATGTTTAGGGGGATGACCTCTACCTTTATTTTTTGGGATTTTATTGGTTGCTTAATAAGGGAAATCAATTGATTTAATCTTAATCACTTTTTTAATTTAATTAGTGATAATTAGCAAATGAACATTAAATTAATCAATCAATTAAGCTTATTAATCTCTATTAATGGTGATGAAGTCTAGGGAAATTGATTTGAACTCCCTCTTCCAATCTTTTCTTTAAGTCTTCTCCAATCCCTCTTAAATAATTAATTAATTAACACCCCTTAATTAATTAATTAATAAGATTAATAAAAAATCCAAATCATACCTGAACTTTAATTGACTAATTGAAAGGACTTAGGGATTGAGACTTAGGCTCCCTTCTTTGTCTCTTTCTCTAAGCCCATCTCATTTTGAATGGTTAAGGTTAATTAAGATTTAATTAGTTAATTAATGAACTTAATTAATTCAATTGAATATATTTCTCTAATTTAATCTTGGGTAGCTCTTTGGGTGTCCAATGACCCAAAGGGGAGACAATGAAATTATGGTTAGCTCACATGTGTGAGAAAACCATAAAAGTAGTTAAGTGAGAACCCTTAAGCCAAATTAACTATTAATCATGAGCCAATTGCATTAGGTCCTTTCATTTCTTAGAAGCATTTGCAAATTTACTTTTCATGTGGTTGCATATCATATTGGCTCATTATTAATTAATTAATTAACTTAAGGTGATGTAGGTAAGGGTTAATTAATTGGCTTAATTCGTATCCTAACCTAATTAAACCATAAAATCAACCTAATTACTTTTTCATTAAACCAAATTAACTCACACATGGGGAATGGGATTAGGATAACAAACCTCTTTCATTTCCTAAATCAAATCAAACTCAAAATTGAAATAACATTAAAGAACTTTGGTTCATTTTAAATAGCCTTATTTAGTATGATTATCTTTAGGAATTAATTGGGATGAATGAGGTCATGTGCTTATGTTCCTTTATTTCTTTCCAATCATGTTAAATGTTGCTGGCCATATGTAATCATGCATTCATTTCTTTTAAAATTAACTAAAATGAATGGTTTCTTTTATGTCAAATTGCATGTGTTGATTTAAATTAAAAATAGGTGTAGCTATTATTACTATTAAATCAAAAGTTATTCTCAAAAGCCCATAAATCAATTACAATGGATGGAGTGATGTTAATTACAAGTATCTATAAGTTTTCATGTGTTGTTAATATAAGGTATGCAATATGAAGCTCACTTTCCTTATCTTACATGGATTCACATAGGATTTACAAATGTATAGTTCATTTGAAAAGAACACAACATTTGTCTAACTCTACTCCTATGTATCTCCATGTTAAGACTTAGGAAGAATTTCATATCCCATATGTAAATTATATAATCAAATCAAATATAACTTCTTGCATGACTTCTCATTCTTATGGTTCTTTTGTACATTCATACATATATAAGAAAAGTGATATATTTCGACATCCAGCTGAGGCTTTAAGTAACTAAGTAGGTATTGTACCTTACACCCCTAGTGTAGAAAAATAGTATCGTACTCACTTAAAACTCTTATACATGTGTATGTATGATATGACCAATGAATAAGAATAATAAATCAAATAAATTAAACACAATTTCTACATAAGTTTTTCCATTATTATAGTTGCATATACATTCATATGTATATAAAGAATGGTATATTAGTCTGGATATCCGGTCAATTTTTAAGTAGTAGGCTGATATTATGACCCTAGAGTAGAACAATGGCATCGCACTCACTTAAAACTCTTATACATGTGAATGTGTACTTAGCTAATGAATGAGAATCCACTTTTTCTATTAAAAAAAGACAAGCATTCATACTTCATTTATTTGGTTGAGTTGATTAGCCATGTGATTTAAGGTTCTTTCCTATGCTTTTGCATAAGAATCTAGATAGTGCTTTAAAGTAATATGATGAAATCATTCAATCAAATGAAACATTAACCCTAAACATATTTACTCACATTCATCATTTAAGTATGCTAAAATATAAATGCATATATAGGTATACTTAGGATTTAATCATATGTATGATACACATGATGGAAAGAAATAAATAAACATGTGTTATGTGATCGTAATTCATTCTAATTAATCTTAAAATGCATTTCTTATTGAATGAGTTTACTTAAAATAAGCCTAAAGTTAGGACTTATTAAAACATATAATAAGCCATTCATCAAAGGAAATTAATTAATTAACTTGCTTTAGAAGTGACTTAAGGTAGGGATGAAAGACAGATTCCCTCTCTTTCTTCTCTTTATAACATTTAGTTGTTAAGTGTAGGCCATATGAAATAAAAGAAAACACTAAGTAAAATCTTTAAATCAATTTAAAACTCACTTAAAGAGAAATCAACCCTTTATAAATTAAATCTCACACACTTAGCAAATTACAACTTTAAAGCCTAGTTAGGACATATCAGACAAGCTTTAATGCACACACATTAGATGAAGTCACCATTTCTAGCTTTATGTTAGGACAGTGCTTAGTTTGATATATGTTTGATTTTGTGATGTATTATTTTAGACTGGACATTAGGGTGTATGTGTGTAGTTTGGATGTTAGGCCGATATTAGCCTAATAATGCTTTTTGTAGGGGGTTGTGTTTAAGAGACCGCTATAATAAAATATAAATTCTTCTGTTGTGCTGGTTGCTTAGCCCTTAAGCATAACCCAAATTAGGATAGGTGGGCTTGGTCACCCATGTGTGGGGTGCTAAGTCCAAATTATTCATATAACTGCTTGGGTTGTATAGTTTGTTTAGCAAACATTTGTTTTATAAGTGTAACTAGATTTACTTTCCTTCTTTTAATATAATTTTGCATTAGGATTATGATAAGTGTTATGGGGATTAGGATGAATATTAGTTATAAGACTAAGTCTTAGGTACCATGTGAAGCCATGGAGCAAGCACCCCCAAATCAAATCAAAAGAGTGAAAAATGAAGAATGAAAATGAAGACCCATAACATTTATCATTCTTAATTGTAATTATTCTCTTGTAACTGGGTTGTATAAGGGTAGAGCTCAGCTACCCATTTTTCTTTTCGGGTTGTATGATGACACTCGATCGCACTAGCCTTTTATTCTTTTGTGATAGCTTTATAAAATTGATTAATGTTTTGTTTAGCTTGTGCAAAAAAAGCATGCCATTTCATAGTTTATTTATGATTGGTGTTTGTTGTATGAACTGGATGTAATTAGGCTCTTAGGATAAAATTTTTTTTTTATCTCATTAACAACTCATAACTAAACTTGTAAAATAACTCATAACCTCATATAAAAGCCTAGCCATTAAATCAAGATAATAAAATATTTAACAATCCTTTAGTTGGATGTTGTATATTTAATATCATGCAGAATCATCTTATTTCACTCTTGTTAAGGGAGGGCTTCCATCTTTGCTAGATAGTAAGGGCTTAACCTTTGAAAGCCTATGATGAAAGAACACATCTTTCTTTTTTGATTTGGCCTATAATCAACTTCTCATGCATTTAGGCATACAAAATCCTATAGCTTGTGCCAAAATAAAGAGTCCCAAATTAAATAAAATTTGATAAAAATTGCATTAGATTAAATCATTATTCATACCCCTCATGCTCTAGTCTCTTAAGGAGTGGATTCAAAGACTTAGTTTCTTTTTAAATAACAATAACCTAGCCATCTTGCAAAAATATATGACTTGACCACATGATTTTAAATCATTGTTGACCTGACTTTTGGAGTGAGCTCTCAACCCCATCCTCTTAGACTTAGGAATCTTCTAGACACTAAGATTTTCTTAGTCATAAGACACATCTAGTGATTAGGTGAACACTTAACATAAGCCTAGAGGCTTAGAAGTGTTAATCATAAGATTAGGCTATGCCTTAGGGTTTAACGAAATTACCTATCCCATAGCCTAAACCCAATCTAGATACACTTTCTCAACTCAATTCTTAAACCAAATCTCAAATTCAAATTCCAATTCAAATTCTAAATATAATTTCAAATTTGACTCCAAATGATTAAAACCCAAAATCAAATTCAAATCCTAAAACCCTTCTTAAGCCATATGAACCACATTCATAAGCTTAGCCAAAACTCCCTTTAAATCAAATCAAACTCAATTGATCTCTTTATAAATCAATTATTCCTTCATTTATATTCACAAATATAAATGAAATCCAAATTTAAATGACCAATACTATATCGAAAATCAAATCCAAACTCAATCTAAGCCTTTTAAGCCAATTCTTTGGACTTAGCCAAATTTTATCCAGATCAAGTCAAAACCAATGAATTTTCTCTTGAATCAATCATTTATTCAATTATCTATCCAAATATAAATGAAACCTACAATCATCAAATCAAATCAAAACCAACTCAAGTCAAACCCAACCTAGCCCTTTTGACTTGAAAATTTCAAATGAGCTAAAATCTCTTAGAATCTAAATTGATTATCGTTGAATCTATATTCCAATATAGGGCTCATATATAAATTCAACTAAACTCGAATCAAACCAAAACCAAATCAATTGACCCACTTAGGTCCACTTGACCTAAAGTGACCTAAAGGACCCATTTGAGCCAACTTTAATCCAACCCAAATTGGATTGAACCAAGCTCACCAAAATCCTCCACCATGATTTTTGATCACCCTAGGATGATTAATTGTAATCAATTGGGCAAAACCAAGCCCAATTAGCCATTTGATCCAAATTGACCCAAATTGGCCTAAAGGACCAAATCAGGTCAAATCATGATCTAACTTAAATCAATTGCAACCAATGGCTCAAGTTCATTCCAAATTGATTATTGAACTTGATCAAATCCATAATTAAACCCAATTTGATCAATCAAGCTTAATTGGTCAACTTGACCTAACCTAGCCCAAATTGGCCTAAAGGGTCAATTTGGCCTAAATCCAAATTAATTCAAACCAATGACCACATCCATCTTCAATTAGCCAATTGAACATGAATCAACCTATAACCCTAGCTAATTTGGCCAATTTTAGTCAAACGGGTCAATTTGACCCAATTGATCCATATGACCTAAATTGGATCAAATCTCTTGAAACCAAGCCAAGACCCATTGGGGGCTGATCAAACCCAACCCAAACCCATTTGGGATCAGCCCAGAACTAACCCAACTCATTTAAATCACTCATGGATCCTCCCCCACATAGGATTCCACCCAACCTCATTTAATTCTTTCCATCACATGCACTTAACTCCTCTCAAATATTTGCATTCAATAAATCTGATCATATGGCAGCAAGAGAGGACTTTGGAGCAAAAATCCAAAGTCCTCAATCAATCTATCATCCATCACAACTACCACAATCAAGATGGCAATCAATTGGAGCCAAAAAAATTCAAAAATGATTGCATTTTCGGCCATTATAAAAGGAGGGGGAGATGAGGCTTTAGATCTCTTCCTCCCACCATCATTCAGCCCCCAAAAACTCCCAAAAACAAAAAGGAACCCATCCCCCACTTCTTTGAGCTATTTTTTAGCTCAAAACATAAATAATTGCTCTTCTAGCGAGGTGACGGTAGACATCAGAGAATGTGATGTTCTGAAGGGAGGCAAGGGCTAAAGATCACTCCAAAGCTTCTTCACATACCTAGGAGTTTGCTCCGATCTTCACTGCTGCCGAAAACCATCCTCGACGAGGTAAATTTTGCAAACCGTAGCCGACCTTAGGATTTTGTGTATTTTGTACTAATTATCTCGTGATTTTAGGAATTTTTTCTAGATAATCCTATATTTTTACTTTAAATAATCCTAATTAGGAAATAGAATTTTTTCGGTGCCAATCGGCACGAAAATGGGTCCATTTGACAAGTTTTGGCTTAGAAACTCTCATTTTTTTCCAAAAAAGCTTGAAAATTCTATTCATCTGCCATCCACCGTCCGATCCCGGTTCAACGGACGGTTGGATCGCATGGATCGCATGATTCGGGCCTTCAAAAGGCTTGATGCGATCTGGACTATCCGATCATGAGGTTCATGATTGCGCGATCACACGATCCGAGCGGATCACGATGCGACCGCGATCACGCGGTTCATGCGATCGATGATCGCGCCGATCGCGATCTGGCCTCGGATCATGCGCGATTCGACGTTCGACCATGATCAACGTCTACGAAGCCGTGGTCATTTTCTTCCGCCCAAAGGTTGACGTTAGCGTCGCGTGTATTTCCTTTATTTTAAAAAAATAATTTAAATCATCTGAAACTTCAAAAATTCATAAAAAATAAAATACTTAACCAAAAAATATAAACAAGGGCTCGTTAGATTCGTCTTTCTGAGAGGAATCCAACACACTCAAAATCCCCAAAGTTTAATGAGCATTTTGAGCTTAATTTAAGTATTAGTAAAAGTTAAAGTTCATTAATTAAATCAAAAATATAAATTAGATTAAGTTGAAATTTTCAAGGATTGAAACTAAAATTAAAACACACCTACCATAAAAAAATTCAAGTAAAAAAGGACTTATGGATTAGGAGAAATTAAATTTTGAATTTCAGATTATCCATTTTAATAAAATAAATCAAATAAAAATTTAGAAATTTACAAAAATCTTCAAAATGGCTTAAATCTCTTCAATTGACATCTAGGACTCTTAAGAAAATAATATGATCTTCTAAATCTTAATGAACCCCAAATAAACACTTAAGATTAGAGTTTAATCAATTAAGGAGCTAATTAAAATTTAATCTAAAAATAATTTAAATATTAAATCAGAATCAGAAATGAAATAGCACTTAAGCGATCATTAATAAAATTCAAATCAGAGAAATATCATTCTTAGAGAAAATTAAATTAAATATGATTACACCTATTTAAGTTAATAAAACTCAACTAAATGATTAAATCTTATATCAAACTCAAAACCCAACAAATTTAGGAAACTTTAATCATTTGATACTAATCGAATTAAACCAAATAAATTATAGTAAACTTAATTAACATATGATTAAATCACATCCATTTGGAATAAGATAATTAAGTAACCATTAAATATTTTAACCTAATAACTAAATTGAACATGTTAATGAAATTAAACAAACATAATAAATGAATCAAATCAAGTAAAACCCTAATCATGAATAATCAAACTTAATTAGTCAAACATCTAATTAATGCAAATTTAATAAATTAATCCATCATCTTAATTAATCAAATTAATTTAAATAAGTTACATTAAAGCTAACTCTAAAATTAAGCTCAAATCAAACCCCTAATTAAATTTAATAATCACACCCTCAAATAAACTAATTGAGTTAATCAAATTAATCATATTAAACCTAAACTTAATCAAACATAATTACGATGCAATTAAATATTAATCAAAACCTAAATTAAACCTAAATCATTATGCCATTAATCTCTAAATTAAACCCTTAATTAATCTAATAATTTTAATTGACCCTTAATCAAACTTAATTAATCAAACATCTAATTAATGCAAACTTAATAAATTAATCCATCATCTTAATAAATTAATTTTATAAATCAAAAATTAATCCAAAAAAAAAAAACTAATTAATCTACTAATTAGAGTAATCACACCTATTAAATAAACTAATTAAGTTAATTAAATTAATCATATTAAACTTAAGCTTAACTAAACATAAAATGCAATTAAATACTAATCAAATCCTAATTTAAACTTAAATCATTAACTCACTAATTACATCATTAAATAAATGAAATCAAATTAAAGATTAAACAAATATTTATTTAATTTAATGATTAATCACACCTCTTAAATAAAATAATTATGTTAATTAAATTAATCATATTAAACTTAAGCTTAGTCAAACATAAATGCAATTAAATATTAATCAAAACCTAAATTAAACCTAAATTATGTCATTAATTACATCATTACAAACAAATATGAAATCAAATAAAAAATTAAATAAACCTTTATAATTAATATAAATACACTTCTTAATTAAACTAATCACATAATCACATTGAACTTAAGCAAACCCATAGACCAATAAAGCTAATCAAATCAAATTAAATCAAATTAAATTAAATTAACAAAGACTCTCATCAATTTAATATGTAATCAAATCAAATCTCATTCAACCTACTTAAATAAGATAAACTAATCAACTATCCAATGTATGAAATCAAAATACAAACCAAACTTTGATGAACATGACAAATGGATGTGATTAAAGATAAAATCCTAATTATAATAAAAACTCAACTAAAAAATCAAAATAAAATCTCGATTAATCTAATCTAATCAAACTACAAAATGAACCATAATCAATCAAATAAACATAAAGTCAAGTCACATAACCATACAAAGAAAAGAATTAAATAGGATATTGAATTATCAAGATTTAACTAAACCAAAGACATCTAATCATAAATTAATCAATTAAAAGAACATGAACTTAAACAAACTTAAACTTCATTAGATATTAAGGATATTGAATTATCAAGATTTAGTTAAATCAAAATCTAAAAATAATCGACAAAAACACATGAACTTAAACAAACTTAAACTTCATTAGATATTAAGGATATTGAATTATCAAGATGCAATTAAACTAAAACATCTAATCCAAAATCAATCAATCAAATACTTAAACAAACTCAAATCTTAAGCTCTAAATCAAATAAATAAATCAAATCAAATAGATTACAGAAATTCAAATGGGCTAATTAAGATACTTAAGGACCTTAGTTAGATTCTTTAGGAATTAGGATGTAGAATAGGGTGAGTCCCATCTACATGTGGAACTCATTCTACTCTTCATTCTTGAAAACCTAAACATCATTTTAACCAAATAAAAGTGAAATAAAAATAAAAAAAATAAATCATTAAATCATTTAAATTGAAATCACCCAAAGGTAACATTTAAACAAATTCAAATTCCAAATTGAAATTTAAACTAAAGAAGCCTAGTAAAGTCTTGCTACACAAGCCTTAAGCACACACATAAGAATACTAAGTCACCACTTCTAGTGCTAAGTTAGGGTATTGTATGTATGATGTTGTATTTTATTTTGTGATGTAATATTTTAGACTGGATGTTAGGATGTATATTTCATAGATTAGATGTTAGGCTGTTATTAGCCTAATCATATTTTCTACAAGGGGTTATGCTTAAGGGGTTACTGTAATAAAAATATAAATACTTTTGTTGTGCAGGTTGCTTAGCCACTAAGCGTAACCCATATTAGGACAGGTGGGCTTGATTACCCATGTGTGGGGTGCTAAGTCCAAATTATTCATATAAATGTTTAGGTTGTATGGTGTGTTTAGCTAACATTTATTTTGCAGGTGTAGCTAGATTTACTTTTCCTATTTTTAATATAATTTTGTATTACGAATTAGGATTAGTGTTATGGGGATTAAGATGAGCAGTGGCCAGAATGCTTAGTCCCTGGGGTGCCCTATGATGCCTTTGGAGCAAATCAAATTAAAAGAAAAAAGAAGAAGGAAG
This sequence comes from Cymbidium sinense, assembly GCA_021442155.1. Classification (NCBI taxonomy): domain Eukaryota; kingdom Viridiplantae; phylum Streptophyta; class Magnoliopsida; order Asparagales; family Orchidaceae; genus Cymbidium; species Cymbidium sinense. The sequence continues at coordinate 66,136,136 of CM038231.1, forward strand.
AAATGAAGAAAAGAAGACCCCCGATAACATGTATTTTTTTTTGTAATCAGGGTTGTATAAGGGTAGAGCTCGGCTACCCAACTTTTTTTTCTCTTCCGGGGAGTACGGAAAAACCCGACCGGTCTTTTATTCTTTTATGGTAGTCTATAAAATTATTTGATGTTGTATTTAGATTATACATTAGAACAGCATGCTTTTCATAATTTCTTTATGACTGATGCTTGAATGTGTGGCCTCGATTCTGTATGCTCTTAGGATAAAAATTAAATTTTCTATCTAATTCACAACTCATAACTAAAATTTTAAAACAACTCATAACCTCACTTAAAAGCCTAAGAATTAAATCATGATAATAAAATTTTTAGTAACCCCTTAGCTGGATGGATGAATGTATAATATCATGCATATCATATTATTTCATTCTTGTTAAGAAGGGACTTCCATCTTTGCTAGAGAATCAAGGCTTAACTTGTGCGAGCCTTTGGAGGAAGAACATCCCATTCTCTTTTGATTTGTCCCATAATCAAATTCTTATGCATTTAGGCATACAAAATCCCATAGCTTGTGTCAAAACAAAAAGTCCAAAAGAATCAAATAAATTTGATAAAATTTACATTAGATTAGCCATGAATTCATACCACTCATGCTCTAGTCTCTTAGGGAGTGGGTTTAAGGATTTAGTTTCCTTTCTAAATGAATAATATCCTAGCCATCTTGCAAAGCATAAGACTTGCTTACATGAATTTAAAGCATAGGAGGAGTTAGCTGGCTGCCACTCCAAGCGGCAATAAGTCCAGCAGTCTGGTGGTTTATTCTCTCTTGTGGTGGTAGACCATATACCAATTTTTGCCTTAGATTTAGGTCGTGCCTTTATTTTGTACCAAGGCTCCTTAGTTTAGGAATTTGAGGTAGTTGTTTCCTTTTGGCTACAAGCATAAATCCTCACCTCTTAAAGATTTTCACAATCTTATGTTGTGGAATTATAAGCCCTAGAAATATAATAAAATGTCAACTCAAATAATTAACTCTCTTCAAATTTCAAAAAATATAACGCCCAATTATAGGGTAGATTGGAATACTCAATAGGCTTCCTAGTATCCTGAACATTTCTTACTTTCTCCTTTTGTATTCCAAAAATAAGTCTTCTCCTTGATCTATCCCATTTGATTTTCTAAAATAACTAATCCTTTGATAGTCTTAACCCTGAAATCTTTGGAGACCCTAATTGTCTACTTAATCGAGACTATTCTTAAGAAATTCTCATTCCTTAGGATGTAATTAACTATGGGGGCTTGCCTCCATAGGGAACTTAACAAACCCAACTTAAAATAAATCCTACTTTACTTTTTCATGTAAAGTCGGGGAAAGATCTCTGGTATATTCGAAGACCCATCATGCCTTAGGAGTCCTTATTAGGTAATTAGGTCCATTATAGGGTGATGATTTCTATCTTTCGAGATAGTACATCATTCCATAATGTCATACCCGATCACTTCAATAAGTACCCCCTAAGATCTGTGTGGTGTCCCACATCCCAAAAATAAACGCCACAATCATAGGAGGAGTTAGCTAGCTGCCACTCCAAGTGATTATAAGCCCAACAGTCGGGTGGTTTACTCTCTCTTGTGGAGGTAAAAAATATACTCACTTTCTGCCTTAGATTTAGGTTGTGCTTTGGCCCTCGTTGAATCTCCCTAGATTTAGGATCTAAGGTTGCTATTTTCCTTTGGGGCTACAAGCATAAATCTTCACCTTTTAGGCATTTTCACAATCTTGTATTGTGGAATCATAAGTCCTAGATTTCTAATAAAATTTTAACTCAAATATATAATTCTCCTCAATTTCAAACATATAAAGCCCAACTATAGGATAGTTTGGGATGCTCACTAGGTTTCCTAGTATCATGAGCATCCCCTACTCATATCTCTTTGGCTTTGATAATAAGTCTTTCCTTTCGATCTATCTCATTTGATCTTCCAAATATAACCAACTTATTGATAGTCCTATCTTTGAATTATTTGGGGACAACAATTGTCTACTTTAATCGAGAGTATTCCTAAGGAACTCACCTTTCTTAGGATGTAATTAATTATGGGAGCTTGCCTCCATAGGGAACTTAACAACCCGATTTAAAATAAACTCTACTTTATTCATCCATGTAAATTAGGGGAAAAATCTCTGGTATATTCGAAGACCCATCATACCTTAGGGGTCCTTATTAGGTGATTAGGTCCATCATAGGTGGTGATTTCTATCTTTCAAGATAGTGCACTATTCTTTGATGCCGTACCTGATCACCTTAATAAGTACATCCTCAGATCTACATGGTGTCCCCTCATGTACACACATGATACCAAAAATAAATTCCACACACACTAATAAGGTGCTCATTAGTTTACAGTGGTGATGCTAGGAAGAATGCACGAGAACTCACATCCTCCTAAGTAGAATGACCACTAAGAGATACATTAGTTAAGTAGAGAATCAGGCCCGACCTAGAACAACTATTGAGTGAGGGTGATGGGGATTTGTGTTTGATTTATTTATGTTTGTGTTGTGCGAATGAGGGATAGGATACTAAACATATCATGAATACTCAATAATTGGAAACATTCAAAGAGGTGTTTGATTTAAAATAGTTTTTTATCGATGAAAATTTACTTTGAACATTATTTATATATAGTATTTCTTAAGGTAAAGCCCATTGATTAGAAGCATTGGGCATTCTCCTCGTTGGTTGATGAGTTGGTATGATCCATCTTGGTAGGCCTTTTCTATGGTGAAAGGGTCTTCCCAAGTGGGTTCAAACTTGTCTCCCATCTTATGATGGGCAATAATTGGTCTCCTTAAAACTAAAACAAGTTCTCCTACTCAAAAAGTTCTAGGATGTACCAACTTGCTGTGAGCTTGAACCATTTTTACTTTGTACAATTAGATGTTTTGGCATGCTTGTAAGTGCTCCTCCTCTGAACCTTTGAGTTTTTTTAACCGCAACTTAGCATTATGTTCAGTTATGCTTTTGTTATCCACAGCTATCCTTAGTGATGAGAGTTAGACTTCTAATGGTAGAACTGCTTTAGAACCATACACTAAGGAGAATGGGGTAGATTGTGTTGAAGTTTTGTAAGTAGAATGATAAGCCCACAAGGCTTCAACTAACTGCTCATGGCCCTATCACTTATTATCGTTGAGCATCTTCTTGAGTATTTGGGTGAGAGTTTTGTTGAAGGCTTTTGCTAAACCGTTCGCTTGTGGGTAGTAGATGGTAGAGTATCTCCAATTTATTTTATGTCTCTGGGCAAAGATTTTGATTCTGTTGCTCTTAAAGGTGGCACCATTATTTGAAAGGGTACCCTAAATCTATATACGATATAATTCTTAAAGAACTGGAGCACATGCTGAGCTTTAACCTCTATAAATCACCTTTTGGAAAAGTAGTGCTAGGATGAACTGGTGACCCTTGGATGAAGGAGGGTCAATCGGATCCATTATGTTGGTGCCCCAACACTCAAATGGCCATGAAGCCAATGTTAGAGCTAGAATGTTGGGCGGTTGATGTATGACCACTTCATGTACTTGGCATTAGTGACAACGCTTTGCTATGTCTATATAATCTGTGATCATCAACCAATAGTACCCAAGTCTTTTGATTTTAGCTTTCATCTTGGGACAAGATTGATGGGCTTTGCATAATCCTGAATGAACCTTGATCATGATCTTACGGGATTCATGCTTGTCTAAATAACGTAACCACATATGATCGAAAGACCATTGATATAAGACACCATCCACGAGGGTGTAGGAGAGTGTCATTTACTTTACTTGGTGTGCTTGAGACTTCTCTTGAGTAGTTTTCCTTTGTTTAGGTAATCAATGAAGGGTTACCTCAAATCAAGTTCTTTTTTTTTTGGTAATGACAACTTCCCCTTCAAGAGAGTATTTATCGATGAGTTCAACATCAATAAGAGGCAAGAACTTGCCTATTGTGGACGTCTATTGATATGGACTCATCTTCCAAACATGCCAACTCTTTGGCAAGCTTGGCTAAGGCATCCTCTATGGAATTTTCTCCTCTAGGGATCTTGTAGATTATCACCTCTAGGATTTAAGCTACCAACTCCATAGTGTATTTATGATATTGATGGAGTTTTGGCTTTAAGACCTTGTAGGACCCAATGATCTAGTAGAACACTAACTGTGAATCTCCAAAGATGTTGATATTCTGAATGCCTAGAGAAATTGTTAACTCTAGATCGGTAATCAAAGCCTCATATTCGGCTTCATTGTTGGTGCAAGGATTAGATATATGATACGAGAATCTCATCATATCACGGTCTCACGTTAGGAGAACTACTCCTACTCAGCGTTTCCTGTAAGAGTTGATTATGGCTCTTCTCCTCTTTGAGAGGAAGCTGCAACATCAAAATACATCTCCCAGAGGTGAATGCTTAAATCCCTTAAGTTCATATTTGTTCATCGGAGACCATCACTAAGTAGTGAATCAATAGGAAGTGGGTGTGCTACTAAGAAATTCATGAGTGCTTGCCCTTTCACCGCATGGAGGGAAATGAATGTGATATCAAACTATGATAAAAATATAGACCATCGTGCCAACCGTCTGGATAGTCGGTCATGTCATGAGATATTATAATGGATTAATTTTGGAAATCAAGTTTACTTTATGAGAAAGCATGTAATGCCATAACTTTTGAGATGCAAAGATTAAAGCTAGGCAAAGCTTCTTAATGAGTGATAATTTATTAGATATGGGATGATAGTAGATAGTGTGTTCTCTTTCTCTTCGCTCATTTGTCCAACCACCGGAGTCATCCAATGCAACAGCATGTATCAAAGATAGTGGTGGCTAGAACTAGTGTGTCATGAGGTATTGCTTGATGCTCTCAAAGAATGCTGGCACTTGTCATCCTAGTTGAATTTGGCATCCTTCTTGACAAGTGCCAAAAATGGTTGGCATTTGCCAGATAGGTTTGATATAAAGCGTCTTAGATACACCAACCTCCCATGGAATGAAATGAGTTGAGTTAGACTTTTAGGGGGTAGCATTTTGATATTGCTTTAATTTTCTCGGATCGATTTCAATTCCACAATATTGGACAATAAACCCAAGAAATTTCCCCAAAGCTACTCTGAATGCATTCTTCAGAAGGTTCATTTTGAGGTTGTATTTCCTTAACCGCTCGAAAAGTACTCTCAAGTCAAAGAGGTGGTCTTCCTTTTCTTTGCTTTTGACCATGAGTTCATTGACATAGCATTTAAAGATGGTCATGGCCTGCTAGTATGTAGTGCCAGAATTTTTAAGGTCGAAAGGCATGACCTTATAGCAATATATTCTGATCGGGATTCTAAAAGTAGCATTGCTTTCATCTTCAAGTGTCATGTTCATTTGGTTATATCTAGATGAACCATCCATGAAAGAGAAGATTGCAAAATATGAGGCAATGTCTACCATCAATTTTGGTATTGGTAGTGAAAATTTATCTTTTGGACATGTCTTATTAAGATCCCTAAAATTGATGCATATGCGAATTTGGTTATTCTTCTTTTTTATTAGGAAGACACTGGCTAACTAGGTGGGGTATTTTTTTCTCTCGGATGAAACCAGCATCGATCAGTTTCTTGACTTCAAAAATGATCTGTTGTTTAATGTCTAATCACATGCGTCTAGGGGCTTCCTTGACAGTGCTAGCGTCAAACTATATTGGTTACTTATGAACCGCTACGTCAGGAGCCAATTCAAGCATTTCTTCATAACTTCATGCAAAGCTATCCTTAAACTCAATGAGTAGCCTAACTAAGTCATTAGTTTTAATTTCATTGAATGAGAAACTAATGTACATTGGGTGTAGATTATCTTCAGTTCCTAAGTTGATCTCCTTGAGTTCATCGATGGTTGATTTGATTTCTTCTTCAAATTTGGAGGTGCATCTTTGACTTGGAAATCAATTGTATCATCTAAAGTTTCTAAGCACACATCCTCATAAGAGTTAATGTAATTTGATAAGAACCTATCAGATTCTAAATGATTGGTGATGACCAAACAATACTCATTATCATCCACCGAACCTACAATGCCAAAGTCTAGTTCAGGTTTTGATTGAGAGTTCTTGCATTTATTATTCCATAGCCTTTCAAAGTATTCTGACCTGTGCTTAGACCATGCATGTGAAATTAAACCTTTCTTTGACAAATTATGAACACAAGGCATGTACCAATCAAAAGGCAATTCTATTAATTCTTTATATGAATCATCCTCAAGTACTAAATCAACTTCTTGACTTAGAGCCTCTGAATCTTCATGCTTGTACATATTTTAGGGGCTTCATTAACTACCAAACCCTCAACTTTTTTATGAGGAAGGTGGGGTTAGAGCTAAAGTTCTCATCTGGTGCCTAATAATTTCATATAAGGAAGACTTGGATACATTCATGCTTTGCTTGGGAATTCGATCTTCATCATTGTCTAGCTTGAGTGTCACAACTAATGGGATATGTTGTTCAAAAGAGCTAGCTAGTGTGCTAACTACATGAGACACATCCTCTGAACTAGATCTAAGTCTATGTAGATATAAGGTGTACTCTGGTCATTGGAATGAATCTCCTAGTACGTGGTAAGTATGGAGGTCATCTACCTCTGAGACTCTCTATGGACTTGCCTCTTCCTCATCCTGTGGAGGTCGGGTCATCCTCCCCACTTGTTTGAATGGAGTAATGAACTGTGGGTGGAATCTAATCGCATACTCCACTTCCTTCCTAAGGTCTTCTTCTCGTTCCTTTTATTTTCTTTTTCTTTCTCTTTTTATTTTTCTTTTCTTTCTTTTTCTTTCTTTTCTTTTTCTTTTTTATTTTCATTTTGACTAAGGTCATGAGAGAAGATATTTTATTTCTTATGGAGATATTAGTCTGCATCCTCATATATCATAACCTCATAAAATGCAAGGGTTTGAGATCTCCTTTGACACAGTACTCAATTCCACCTCTAGGAACTTGATGCACTGATCAAAAGAAGATGGAACCATGTTATTTTCATGTATCCATAGTCTCCCAAGGAAAGCATTGAAAGATGTATTTGAATCTATTATGTGAAAGTTGTCCTGTGTCTTCCACTCATGTATCTCCAAAGGCAACACTATGAAGCATAAGGCCCTCTCGCCTTATTCATTGAATCCTTTCAACATCATCCTCTCTGCTTGGAGTTTGGAGATGTCGATCCTCAAGTAAGCATGGGTTCTTAGACTCATAATGTTAACTGATGCACATGGATCAACTAGAACTCTAGATAGCTTGAATTTGCCAACATCCACCATAATGTAGAGGGGATAGTTATACTCGATCATCCCTAAAAGTAGGTCTCCATCTATAAATGTAACTCCTAGGACTTCTTCTAAGAAACGCCTCCTCTTTAGTAGTAGTCAACTAAGCTAAGAATATTTTTGGATCTAGCAAAGCTTTGATTAATTACTCCCTCATCTCTTTAGGTAATATAAGGGCATCATATATGCTTAACTTAAGCTTTCTTAGATATGTAAGGATGTTGTAGTCAACTTTGAGCGGTCCTCCACAGGCATATCCATAGGTGGAGCATCTGTGGAGAGGCTATCTGCTCAATGGAACCAATGATATTTACCCTTATGCAGAGGTGCTACCCTAGGAGGTTAAATTTTTCCAATGGAGGTTGACTTTAGTGACTTCTTGGAATGAGGAATTTGTGAAAATCTATACCTGCTCATCAGGTATACCTACACCTTCTCCTAAAGGATCATTGGAGTTGAATGACTCCAATTCAATCTCAAGAGGTGAACCCTGTTAATTCAAAAAGGAAAATTTATTTCTGAATCAGAAGGGGATTGATCAGAATTATTTAAGTTTTTATTATTTTAACTTGGAGAGCTTTCAATTAAAATAAAATCACTAAGATCATCATATGTAGAAAAAATGTAAGTGAATCAGTTTTCTTCATTGATTTTTTTAATTTTGAGGAGGTACATGATAGAAATCAAGTAAAGTAAGTGTGATGAGGGGTTTGGTGCCCTCATCCACTAATATAATCCTCCTGTTAGAGGTGGAGGAGCTAATGGAGGTAGTAGATGCAACGATGGAAGGAGTGCTGGACTTGGATGGTGGTTACACTAAGGATATCCCGGCAAGTATATGTTGTTGCTACTGCTGAGCTTCCACCCTCCCCAAGTTGTCCTTCACAATTGGCAAACCTTTCTTGATGTTGGAAGTTTGAGATCAGTCAGGCACCTGTTGAATTTAGAAATTATTTTCTTAGAGGTACTGAATAAAGAGATATCACAATCTTATTTTATCTTAAGAGGATCGGATGTATCCCCAAAGATTACGCTCATAAAACTAGAAGGTTGTTCTACTCAGTATTCCTTAGGGATAACTATGGCTCCTAACTTGTAGCTACGCTCAAGCCAATCCTTGAAAGTAAAACAATCATCTAAAATATGGCATAGCATGCAGTGGTAGGGGCAATAGCTAGGATCATCACTCCTGCTCACTTTCTCTGGCTTTCTAGGCTCGGGTAGCTAGAAATCAGGCTTCTTAAGATGGTTCTTAAAGATCTTCTTATCTACCTCTCTCTTGAATGAGTGTGGTTTGTTGAGTTTATCAGCACGAGCACTTGGAAAGTAGCTACTCAATGATGGATACTAATACTGCTATTATGAAGTTTTGTGTGATGGCCATTGTGGCCGAGGTGGGAGAGGATGAGGGAGGTTGCTATAATTTGGGCCTCTCAAACTAAGTTCTCGCTAGCTGCTTCCCCTTATTGACTACGACTACTATCCTAGGCCTCTTCTCAAAGACCTTCTAAGGCTTTGGCTTGGATGGCTGGTCTAGGAAGGGTAATTGGCTTCCTTCTGTAGTTTAGCCTCATTGCTAACTAACTTCTCAAATGTCTTAATGAAGCCCTTGAACATGAAGGAGACTGAGCCATGGATATTCTTGAGTAGAATCTCAATGGCATGTTGCTCTTGTAGCTGTCATTTGCATTTCATGCTTAGGTTGTGCCATCTAAGAATATAATTAACAAGGGACTCATTAGGCTTTTTCTTTTCTACAATGAGGTCACCTATAGTTACCCTTTGTTGAGCTTCAACAAAGTCTCTTGATGAAGAGATGCTCTAACTCTGCAAAGGACCTCACCAAACCATTTGGTAGTTTGGTAAACCAATCAAATTCTACCCATGATAGGCTACTAACCAACTACTAAAAAAAGTAATGCATCACGCCATCAGCGTTGCAATAACTCACTCTAAAGTAGCTAGGATCATCACTCCTACCCACTTCCTCTAGCATTCTAGGCTCGGGTTGCTGGAAATCAGGCTTCTTAAGAAAATTCTTAAAGATCTTCATAACTATCTCCCTCTTGAATGAGTATGGTTTGTTGAGTTTGTCGGTAAGAGTAGGTGGAAAGTAGCTACCTAACGATGGATACCGATCATTGTGGTATGATGGCCATGACCCAGGTAGGGGAAAAGGTAGTAGACTGAAATTTAGGCCTCTCAAACTATACTCTCATTGGCTGCTTCCCCTTATCAACTACCACTACAATCCTTGGTTTTATTTCAAAGACCTTTTGAGGCTTGGGCTTAGATGACTAGTGAAATGGGTAATTGTTTGGCTTCCTATTATAGGTTAGCCATCTTGCTAATTAATTTCTCAAATATCTTAATGGTGAGCCCTTAAGCATGAAGGCGATCAGACCATGGATATTCTTGAGTAAAATCTCAATGGCATGCTTCTTTTGCAGCTGTGGTTTGCAATTCATGCTTAGGTTGCACCATTTAAGAATATAATCAATAAAGGATTCATTAGGCTTTTGCTTTTCTACAATGAGGTCACCTACAATTACCCTTTATTGAGCTCCTGTAAATCTTTTGATGAAGAGATGCTCTAACTCTGCAAAGGACCTCACCGAATCATTAAAAGTAATGCACACCGTACTCGCTACCAAAAAATCTTTGTGGTGGCACAAAACCTTGAAGATATTGAATTGAACTACATCAAATTCCTTTGGGTAGGGTCTACCTTTTGGAACATATGAGCTCCCCTGGGCTTGCACCAATGCTTACTTCACCTGCTGCTATACCATCCATTTTATGTTTTTTTTCTTACACAGAGGTATTATCAGTGACATTCCAATGTAAACTACCAGCGCCCTCATCCATGGGAGTGTACTCAGGATGATCTAGGGTATGTACTAGCTTCGACTCCATGGAAGGTTTTGGTCTGCAAGGCTATGACCACTGCCATCAACTCCTCTACCCTTCTCTCCATTCTTTCAACCTAATCATCTTTTCTCTGCTTGATTTGTTGGAGGAGGTGATGAGTTGAGTTTGATGCCTCACCTTCCTCAACTACAATGCCTTCCTAGCTAGGTTACTTTGGCATCTGCATCTATGTGGAATTCTCACAGTCATCTAATAAGTCATCCTCATCTTCATCAAAGTATACCCTACCCTCCTCTTGGTCAAACTAATTATCCCCGACTATCTGCCTTACTTCAACATGATATACCTCTAAAATGTCATCCAAAGATCAGTCATCCACTTGATCGGGTGCCATTGGAACATAGGCTAACTGGTGACCAACCGCTGGACTAATCTCTGTAGAAACTATGCACTAAATACTCTAAGCATGCGAAGTACTCTTTCTAACTAACTCAAAAATCATCGCTACCTCAATATCCTCTCCATTCTCCTCCTCCAACTGTGGTGGTGGAGCGACCATGATATTCTTGGGCCACTCCTTCTTCTTCACCGTAGATAGGTCGGGTGGAGCTCCACAACCTTAAAGTATGAAGTGGGTCCTTGGGCCATAATTGGATTACCAAAGTAGAAGCCCTTTCTCTAAATGTGGGCTTATGGAATTTGGCGGGGACTATAAATGGTGGAACCTAAACTGGTGAAGGTGATCGGTGAGTGGAGCAGTGTAATTAAGGTGACACCATATGCCTCTCCACCAGAGATCTCCTCCTATGATGGAACCAATGAGTACTATACGGTTAAATTGGTTGGCTCTATCAGCCTACTAATCAGAGAAATCAATCAAAGTGGAGGTTGTCGACTTCCTAGCAAACCTCCTCTTGTCCCGACTTGTCCACTTGGGCAGCTATCTTTAACTCAGTGACCCTTTCCTTATGAATCTGATCCCTAACACTTCTAGGGATCAACCTCCTCAGATCATGCAGTGTGTCAGATTTTGAGCATCCATGGGCTCTCCTAAATCTCCTAAGTATAAACTATAGACCAGCATAGGACCTCCTCTTATCCTTGGCCAGTGTCTCATACTCTACAGATGGTGGGGGTAATGTAGCGATCCTCCTGTAGTCATCCTCTCTCTCTGAAGCTGAGAGGGGGTGAAACCTACTGCCATCCAAAAGGGGAGAGGTCCCATGAGAGGAACCGTCCTCAGCCATATGGGAGGCTTCCTCTACCTCTTTCACCACACACTCGTAATGTGTTTTAATCTTTATGTTATTATTACGGCATTGGGTTTTAGTCAGTGGGGTTAGACGATAACTAGGACTAACCTCAAAAGTGGGGGAGACTATCTCAAAAGCTAAGATAGCCTTCCTTTTTAGGGAAAGGGCAACTATAGAGGCGGTACATGCCCATGATGAAACTGTGACAAGAGTAATTGAAAAAACTGACAACATTGGCAAAGGAGCCTCTACAGCCTTCGTCTTTAGCGAGAGGGAACTCAGAATCTAAGTGTAGATCAAACTACATGAGTGGATTTGCTAGCCATCTCCTCCCTATTGACAATGGTGAGGGACATGTCCTTCTCAAGTTACCATGAAATGCTTGAAGCAAAGGCTGAACTTGACGATGGGAGCGGTGGTGAGTATGGCCTGGTCTAAGGCCAAATCCACACCATAGGCAAAGGAGAAGATCAACTTGCTAGAAGACATGGTGGAAAGCTGACTGGAGAAGAAGAAAGAGATGGGGCTCAAATCTCTACTGCACTGTTGTGGTGTTTATTTTTGGATGCACTAGGTGGACACCATATAGATCGTAAGGGGTACTTATTAAAGTGACAGGTATGACATTGAGGAATGATGTACCATCTTGAAAGATGGAAACATCACCCTACGATGGACCTAATCACCTAATAAGGACTCCTAAGGCATGATGAGTCTTCCTATGTACCAGAGATTCTTCCCCTACTTAACATGAAAAAGTAAAGCAGAGTTTATTTTGGCAAGCCTCCATAGTTAATCACATCCTAAAAAATGAGATTTCCTAAGAAAACTCTTGATTAAAGTAGTTAATTATTATCTCCAAAGATTTCAAGGTTAAAATTATCAATAAATTAGTTATTTTAAAAAATCAAATAAGATTTTTCAATTAGAAGGACTTATTTTGCAATACAAAGGAGAATATGTAGAAAATTCTCATGATACTAGGAAGCTTAGTGAGCACTTTAATCTACTTTATGGTGAGGCTTTATATGTTTGAAAGTGAGAGAATTTTTTTTGTTAGAGTTGGAATTTTATTAGATTACTAGAGCTTATAATCCATCAACACAATATTATGGAAATGCCTACGAGGTGAGAATTTATTCTCATAGCCCGAAGAGAATATGCAACCTCAGATCCTAAATCTATGGAGCTTTAGCACAAAGCTAGAAGCACAACCTAAATCTAAATAGAAAGAGTACATAAATGTTAACCTCCACAAGAGAGAATAAACTGTCTAATTCTTCCCGACTTACATTTGTCTAGAGTGGCCGCCAGCTAACACCTCCTATGATTCAAAATCATGTAAGCCAGTATTATGAAATTGCAAGATGGCTTAAGTTGTTATTTAATTTGAAAGGTATTAGAGTTCTAAATTCCCTCCCTAAGAGACTAGATCATGTTTGGTATGAGTATATGACTTAATTTAAAATGCAAACTTCTACAAATTTTAAATTATTTTGACACATTTATTTGGACAAAGCTTTAGGATATCTTATGTCTAAATGCATGGTGAAATTTGGTTATTGGCAAAATCAAGAGAGAAAGAGGGTGTAGCTACATCATAAAGGGATGCTCTCATAGGTCAAGTGGTCCCTAAAGTGCTGAAATGGAGGCCCTCATTTTTGCAAGAGTGATAGACGATGACATGCATGATGTGAGACATATACACATAGCTAAGGGTTGTTAAATGTTTTAATTATCTTAATTACAAGCTAAGCTTTAGAATGAGGTTATGAGTTATTTTAAATTTTAGTTATGAGTTATTAATTGGGTAGAATACTTAATTTTATCCTAAGAGCCTAACCATTTCTAGGCCACATTAAAACATCAATCATTAAGAAACTATGAAATTCATGTTGTTCTAGTACGCAAACTAAACATAACAAAATATATTTTTATATAGACTACCGTGAAAGAATAAGAGGCTGGTACGGTAGGGTACCACCGTACACCCCGAAAAAGAGAAAAGTTAGGTAGCTAAGCTCTACCCTTATACAACCTAAAATTATAAAATAATATTACAATTTATAATTGAATACATGCTATGGGATATTCATTTTTTATTTCTTCTTTCTTCTTTTGATTTGATTTTGATTAACTAAAAGACATCATAGGGCACCCCAGAACTAAGCCTTCTAGTCGCAACTCATCCTAATCCTCATAGCAGTAATCTTAATTCTTATTTGCAAAATTACATTTTATAGAAAAGTAAATCTAATTACACCTACAAGACAGATGCTAGCTAAACATACATACAAACCTAAGCAGGTATATTTCATAATTTGGACTTAGGACCCTGCATATAGGTAACCAAGCCCACATGTCCTAATATTGATTATTCTTAAGGGCATAAACAACCTGTAAGTAGAACATTTATATTTATCTTTAAGTGGCCCCTTAAGCATAATCCCCTGCATAAAATAATATTAAGCTACCAACGGCCTAACATTCAGTCTATGATCCACATTCCTACCATCCAGTCTGAAACAATACATCATAAAAAAATACATCATCATTACATACAACGTCCTAACATAATGCTAGAAGTGTTAACTTAGCATTCTAATGTGTGTGCTTAAGCTTTATGTGGTATGTCTTAGCTAGGTTTTTGGATCATAATTTTCTAAGTTTTGGAATTATTTAAGTTAACATGAGGGATGGTTTCATTTCAAGTTGTTTAAGAGTTTAGTGAGTTTTAATTTTAATTTAGTTTTGTTTCATTTTATTTACACGTGCCATCTAAGTGTTATAAAGAGAAGAAGAGGCATAACCTCCTTCATCCCTATTTGAAGTTGTTTCATAAAAGCACATTTTTATGATTTAGTTTCTTTTGATGGATGAATTATTAAATATTTTATGAATCCTAAGTTTAGGTTAACTTTAAAGAATCACATTTAATATGAAATGGTGTCTTAAGACTAATATAGTTGAATTACAATCACATAGCACATGTTGAACCATTCCTTCTCATCACCCATAACATGCATATGATTTAGCAATTAGTATACCTATACATACAACATACTTTTATGGCATACTTAGATGATTATGAATGCATACACTTGGTAGAAAAGAAGACTTTCATTCTCTAATCAAATACACATACACATGTATAAAAGATGTAAGCGAGTACATGTCATTCTTTAAACTAAGAAAGTGAGATAATCAAATGACCTCCTTGGGGCTACTTAAATCCTCTTATTCTTAAGATGTCTAGACTATATACTTGTTATCTTAAATATATATGAATGTATATACAATTATAAGAATGAAATTCATGCAAAAGATTATATTTTTGGTTGAATTATTTATGCATATAAAGTAAAGCTCTATCCAAATTCTAATACAAATATATATAAGAATAAAATTAAATAAGTACGTGCCTTTATTAACCATGAAAGTGAGATAATCAATGACCTCCTTATGGATACTTAAAGACTTGTATTCCCAAGATGTCCAGACTATATACTTGTTATCATCCAAACATATGTAAATCCATATATGAATATAAAAAATAAAGCACTACATTCACATGCTTAAGCTATAAACACATGCAAATCCTAAATATATTCATAACTACAATCACTCCAAAGATTATCATTAATTTATAGATTTTGAACAATAATTTTGAATTTATTAGTGATAATAACCATACATAAAATAAGATTAAATCATCACATGCAATTTTGCATAAGTAAACTTCATTTAAATTTTGAAAATATGGATGCATGATATCACATAACATACAATATTTATGGTGATTAAAAAGGAATAACTTAACACTCCACATAATTCATTTAATTATACTAATTCCTAAGGACAAACACATTAAATAAACTCATTTAAAGAAAACCAAAGCTTCTTATTAATTTTAATTTTGGATTTAAATTGATTTAAAAAGGGGAGATCATTTGTTTTTTTTTAGCCTATTCCCATTATTGGTAATCTTAATTTTTGTAAGGAAAGATAATTAAGTAATTTTTATAATTTAATTAAGTTGAATCATTAAATAATCTATTTAATTACCCTTTCACATGCTTCTTTAATTTAATTAACCATTTAATCATGAGCCAAAAATGATATGCACATGAGGAAAATAAAATTATAATGCTCCAAAAGACTTAATGCAATTGGCTCATGATTAGAGATTAATTAGATTAAAGAATCTAATTAAGTAATTTCATGATTTTCTCACACTTATGGGATGATCATAATTTCCTTAAAGGTCTTTATGTTATTGAACACATAAAGAGGAACCCTTAATTTTAAATTAAATTATCAGATATTATTATCATTTTGATTTGCTTTAATTTGGCCATTAATTTCTTATTTAATTCCTTAATTAAGCCATGTATTAATTAACCCTCTTTAATGAAATGAATTAAGGAAAGTAATTAGAAGAGGGGTCCTAATCACTCTCCCTCATCATCTCACTATTTATTAATGATTAATGAAGTTAATTTGATTAATTTTTATTGTTAAAATTTTAAATAATTATTAAATTAATTAAGATGATAATTAAGATTGACTTTCAAATTTCCTTCATCATAGCCAATAAATCCCAAGAAAATCAAGGGAGGCAGAGGTCATCTCCATTAAATCAACATGCCAAGTTTGGGATTAATTGCCCAAGCAATTAAGGCTTAGTTAAGATAATTAATAAAATATTAAAACCCTAATTGAGCTCTAATCACTATTCAAAATTAAATGGAATTATTTTTATTAAATTCTCCTCTATTTAGCCTTTCCAAAATATATTTATTTGCATTTAGATTTTCTATAATTAGTTATGATTTTATGAAGTTTTAACCAATTAATTGCATTTTAAATCTTAATTAATCCCTAATCCTGCCAGCGCCATATAGGCAGCTGACGTGACAGCGCTTTCCATGTGGTGCCCTAGGATTAGTCACTTAAATAGTCCGATGCGACAGTTGAGTCAGCGGTGGAGGATGTGCTTTCATCCCCGCCATCCGATCTAAGATCGGATAGGGATTAATCCTATAGTTCTTATAGGATTAAATCAATTAAATCTAATTGGATTAATCATAATCATCCATCCTATCACATGGAATGGCGGATGATCCTTTGTCATCCCGAGATAGAAGATGGACACCATCCACCCTCCTCTGCTCGATCCGAGCTCGTCAGAGTTCGTGAGGCCTTGGGATCGACTACAAAAGTTTCAAGGAAGAAATCTAGAGAGATATAGTGGAAATCACATGAAATCAAGATTTCTTACATGAAGGCCAAACAAAAAAATTAAAATTCCACTATTTTCCAGAATTTACCTCATCGGAGCTCAAGACCAGCGGTCTATCGGTTGAGGTAGCTTTGTCTTAAAGAGACGAAGCCCTACTGAGAAGCTCATGCCTTGCCTCCTCATCGGTGGCTATGTGGATAAAATGCCATCAAAATCCTTGTCAAAGTTAGGCTTAGAGTGGTATTCGGTGCTCAATCAATCGAGAATTGATTCATTTCTCAAAGCTTAGTGAATGTGTGGGTGAAGTTAATTTGAGAATGGTAGAGTTTGAGAGGGGTTGGATGGAGATAGGCTTTGTCCTATTTTGGGTTTGGTCTTTTTGGCATATGGAGACTTAGAGAACTCAGAGGAAGCTTAGGGGAGTTCATTTTGACTCTCTCAAGCTTTAAGAATGCTCTCTCTATTTGAATTTGAAATATGGGTGCATACCCCTACTCCCTCTAATTTGATGTCTTGGATTAGTTCTGAAAATTGTAGGTATCCATGTTGACATCACTTTTGGCGTGAGCTCTCAAACCCATCCTTTTAGACTTAGGAATCTTTTAGACACTAAGAACCCCTTAGTCATAAGACACTTCTACTGATCAGGTGAACATTTAACCTAAGCTTAAGGACTTAGAAACTATTAATCATAAGATTAGGCTATGCCTTAGAGCTTAAAGAAATTACCTATCCTATTGCCAAAACTAATCTAGATATACTTTCTCAAATTAAACCCAGATTCAATTCTCTAACCAAATTCAAATTCAAATTTCAAATCTAATTTCAAATTTGACTCCAAATGATTGAAACCCAAAATCAAATTCAAATCCTAAGACCCTTCCTAAGCCAAATGAACCACATTCAGAAGCTTAACCAAAACCCCCTTTAGATCAAATCAAACTCAATTGATCTCTTTATAAATCAATCATTCCTTCATTTACATTCACAAATATAAATGAAATCCAAATTTAAATTACCAAAACTATATCGAAAATCAAATTCAAACTCAATCTAAAGCCTTTAAGCCAATTCTTTGGACTTAGCCAAATTCTATCCAAATCAAGTCAAAACCAATGAATTTTCTCTCAAATCAATCATTCATTCAATCATTTATCTAAATATAAATGAAACCTACAATCATCAAATCAAATCAAAACCAACTTAAGTCAAACCCAACCAAGCCCTTTTGACTTAAAACTTTCAATTGAGCCAAAACCTATTGGACTCCAAATTGATTTCCATTGAATTTATATTTCAATCTAGGGCTCATATATAAGTTCAACTAAACTCAAATCAAACCAAAACCAAACTAATTGACCCACTTAGGTCCACTTGGCCCAAAGTGACCTAAAGGACCCATTTCAACCAACTTTCAATCCAACCCAAATTAGATTGAACCAAGCTCACCAAAACCTTCCATCATGATTATTGGTCACCCTAGAATGATCAATTCAATCAATTGGATAAAACCAAGTCAAGTTAGTCATTTGACCAAGTCAACCCTTAGCCTAAATGAACCAAAACTAGCCAAAACTCATCCTACATCAAATTGATTGAAACCAATGATTTGAATCAACCCAAAATCAATATTTAAATATGACTTGACCACCAATTGAGCCAAATCAAGCCCAATTGGCTATTTGATTCAAGTTGAGTCAAATTGACCTAAAGGATCAAATCAGGTAAAATCATGATTCAACTCAAATTGATAGTAACCAATGGCACAAGTTCATTCCAAATTAATTATTGAACTTGATCAAAGCCATAATTAAACCCAATTTAATCAATCGAGCCCAATTGGTCAACTTGACCCAACCTAGCCCAAATTGGCCTAAAGGGTCAATTTGGCCTAAATCCATACTAAATCCAAATTAATTCAAACCAAAGACCACATTCATCTTTGGTTAGCCAATTGAACTTGAATCAACTCATAACCCAAGCTAATTTGACCAATTTTGGTAAAATTGGCCAACTTAGCCCAATATGACCCATATGACTTAAATTGGGCCAAATCCCTTGAAACCAAGCCAACACCATTGGGGGTTGATCAAACCTGACCCAAACCCATTTGGGCTCAGCCCAAAATCAACCCAACCAAATTAAACCCCTCATGGATCCTCCCCCACATAGGATTCCACCCAACCTCATTTAATTCTCCCCCATCACATGCATTTAACTCTTTCCCAACATTTACATGCATCATAATCAAGAGGACTTTGGAGCAAAAATTCAAAGTCCTCAATCAATCTATCATCCATCTCAACCACCCCAAGCAAGATGATAATCAATTTGAAGCCAAAAAAGTTCAAAAAGAATGGATTTTTGGCCATTATAAAAGGAGGGGAAATGAGGCTTCACCCCTCTTCCTCCCACTACCATTCAGCCTCCAAAAGCTCCCCAAAGCAAAAAAGAACCTATCCCCACCTCTTTGAGCCATTTTTGAGCTAAAAAAAACACAAATAGTTACTTTTTTGGTGAGGTGACGGTAAACATTAGATAAGATGATGTTCCGAAGGGAGGCAAGGGTTGAAAATCACTCCAAAGCTTACTCACATACCTAGGAGTTCGCTCGGATCATCACTGCCTGCCGAAACCATCCTCGACGAGGTAAATTTTGCCAAACTTTAGCCGGCCTTAGGATTTCTCGCATTTTGTGTTAATTTTCTTGTGACTTTAGGAATTTCTCCTAGATAATCTCACATTTTTATTTTAAATCATCTCAATTAGAAAAAAAAAATTCAGTGTGAATCGACAAGAAAATGGGTCCATTTGGACAGGTTTTCACTTAAAAATCCCATTTTTCTTTTAAAAGCTCGAAAATACTTTTCATCCAAGCTATTGTCCGATCCACGTTCATGGGATCGGACGAATCACATGGATCGATAATCCAGCCTTTGGATCTTACGCAATCGGACCATCCGATCGTGCGTGCGGCGGCTCGACACGCAATCAAGGCCTCATTGTCGATTTGATTCATCCGATCTATAAAAATTGCTTATGGGTTGATCCTTCCCAAATGGTTACATCGTTGCACATTTTTTCAATTAAAAAATTAATTTGAATCACTGAAACTTCAAAATTCATAGAAAATAAAATACTTAGCCAAAATTGAATGTCTGGATTCGTTTCGAGAGAATCAAAACAAAATCCCAATTTTATTGAGTATTTTGAGCTTAATTTAAGTTTTAGTGAAAATAAAATTTCATTAATTAAACAAAAATATATGTCAGATTAAGTTGAAAGTTCAGAGATTGAAATTATTTAAAACACACCTATCATAAAAATTTCAAGTGAAAAGGACTTTTGGATTGGGATAAATTAAATTTTGAAGTTGAGATTGTCCATCTTAATAAAATAAATCAAATAAAAATTCAAAAATTTATAAAATCTTCAAATCTTAAATTCACTTGACATCTAGGACTCTTAAAAAAATAATTTGATTTTTTGAATCCTAATGAACCCCAAATAAACACTTAAGATTAAAGTTTAATCAATTAAGGAGTTAACTAAAACATAATCTAAAAATAATTCAAATATCAAATCAAATTCACAAATGAAATAGCACTTAAGCAATCATTAATCAAACCTCAAATCAAAAAAAATATCATCCTTAGAGGAAATTAAATTAAATATGATTAAACCTATTTAAGTTAAGAAATATTAATTAAATGATTAAATCTTAAATCAAACTTAAAATTAAACAAATCTAGGAAACTTTAATATGGTTCAAACTAATATAACTAAATCTACACTAAGCATAGAATATTAATCATATGAAACTCTTTAATGAGTACAAATAAACTGAAACAAATTAATCATTAAATAAACTTAAAAAATCAAATTGATTAATAAACCAATTCAACATAATAATTTAATACTAATCGAATTAAACCAAATAAAGTTAAAGTAAACTTAATTAACATATGATTAAATCACATCCATTTGATAATTAATTGAGCATTAAAAATTTAAACCTAATAATTAAATCAAACATGTTAATGAAATCAAATAAACATAATAAATGAATCAAATCAAATAAAACTCTAATCATAAATAATCAAACTTAATTGAAATGAAATAATTAATTAATTCACTTAACAACAATGATGGTGATAACAATAATCCTTTAATCAAATCAAACTTTAAGTAAAACATTTAACTAAATTAAATCACTCACATGTCAGAAATTAAATCATTAATCTCTAATTAAACAAACCATTAATTAATCTAATGATTTAAAAATTTAATTACCCTTAATCAAACTTAATTAATCAAACATCTAATTAATGTAAACTTAATGAATTAATCCATCATCTTAATTAATCAAATTAATTTAAATAAATTACATTAAAGTTAACTATAAAATTAAGCTTAAATCAAACCCCTAATTAAATTTAATAATCAATCACAACCCTCAAGTAAACTAATTAAGTTAATCAAATTAATCATATTAAACCTAAGCTTAATCAAACATAATCAAAATGCAATTAAATACTAATAAAAAAACTAAATTAAACCTAAATCATTAATCTATTAATTACATTATTAAGAATTAAATAATCTTTATTTAATTTAATAATTAACTTAAACAAACTCCTTAATCAAACTAATTACCCTTAAGCTAATCCAATTGAATAAACACCTAATTAATACAAATTTAATAAATTAATCCATCATCTTAATAAATCAAATTAACTTTATAAATCAGATTAAAATTAATTCAAATCAAACATTTAATTAATCTACTAATTAATTTAATAACATCTAAATTTTAAATTAATTAAGTCAATCAAATTAATCATATTGAACTTAAACGCAATCAAACATAAATTCAATTAAATACTAATCAAAACCTAAATTAAATCTAAATTATTAAGTCATTAATTACATTATTAACCTAAACAAATATGAAATCAAATTGAAAATTAAAAAACCTTTATAATTAACATAAATACACTTCTTAATTAAACTAATCACATAATCACATTGAACCTAAAAACCCAACAAAGCTAATCAAAAAATCAAATTAAGATGACTCTCATCAATTTAATATGTAATCAAATCTCTCATTCAACCTTTAAATATGATAAACTAGTTAACTATCCAATGTTTGAAATCAAAATACAAACCAAACTTTGATAAACAAAGAATCAAACTCAATTAAAATCAAAATAAAACCTCAATTAATCTAATCTCATTAAACTACAAATAAATGAACCACAATCAAATCAAATAAGCATAAAATTAAGTCACATAACCATAATCAAAGGAAAGAATTAAATATTAATTTAAAAGGATATTGAATTATCAAGATTTAATTAAACCAAAATATCTAATCTAAAATTAATTAATCAAAAATACATGAATTTAAACAAACTTAAACTTCATTAGAAATTAAGGATATTGAATTATCAAGATGCAATTAAACTAAAATATCTAAATCAAAATCAATCAATCAAATACTTAAACAAACTCAAATTTTAAATTCTAAATCAAATAAAATGAATTACACAAATTCAAATAGGCTAATTAAGATACTTAAGGACCTTAGTTATGTTTAATATTCTTTTATGGTAGTCTATAAAATTGTTTGATATTGTGTTTAGATTATACACTAGACCAGCATACTTTTTATAGTTTCTTTATGATTGATGCTTGAATGTGTGGCCTAGATGTGGTAGGCTCTTAGGATAAAATTAATTTTTCTACTACAATTAACAACTCATAACTAAAATTTCAAAATAACTCATAACCTCACATAAAAGCCTAGGAATTGAATCAAGATAATAAAATTTTTAGCAACCCCTTAGCTAGATGAATGAATGTATAATATCATGCATGTCATATTATTCCACTCTTGGTAAGAGGGTCTTCCATCTGTGTTAGGGAATGAAGGCATAACCTGTGACAGCCTTTGATGGAAGAACACCCCTTTCTCTCTTGATTTTACCCATAATTAAGTTCTCATGCATTTAGGCATACAAAATCCCATAGCCTCTATCAAAACAAAGAGTCCAAAAAAATCAAATAAATTAGATAAAATTTGTATTATATTAAGTCATGGTTTCATACCACTCATGCTCTAGTTTCTTAGGAACTGAGTTTAAGGACTTAGTTTTCTATCTAAATAAACAACATCCTAGCCATCTTGCAAAGCATAAGACTTGCTTACATGGATTTAAAGTGTAGGAGGAGTTAGCTTGCTGCCACTCTAGACGATAATAAGTCCAGCAGTTGGGTGGTTTATTCTCTCTTGTGGATGTAAACCATATACCCATTTTTGTCTTAGATTTAGGTTGTGTTTTGGCCCTCAGCAAAGCTCCCTAGATTTAGGATCTGAGTTAGCTATTTCCTTTGGGCTACAAGCATAAATCCTCACCTTGTAAGCATTTCTACAATCTTATATTGTGAAATTATAAGCCCTAGCAATCTAATAAAATGTCAACTCAAAGAAATAAATCTCTTCAATTTCAAATACATAAAGCTCAATTATAGGGTAGATTTGAATGCTCACTAGGCTTCCTAGTATCACAAACATTTCCTACTTTCTCCCTTCAGATTCGAAAAAAAAGTCTTCTCCTTGATCTATCCCATTTGATTTTCTAAAATAGCCAATCCTTTGATATTCTTAACCTTGAAATCTTTGGAGATCATGATTTTCTACTTTAATTAAGAGTATTATTAAGGACTTTTCATTCCTTTGGATGTAATTAACTATGGGGGCTTCCCTCTATAGGGAACTTAACAAACTCGGATTCAAATAAACCCTACTTTACTTTTCCATGTAAAGTTGGGGAAAGATCTCTGGTATATTCAAAGACCCATCATGCCTTAGGAGTCCTTATTAGATGATTAGGTCCATTATAGGGTGGTGATTTCTATCTTTTGAGATAGTACATCATTCCTTAATATCATACCCAATCACTTTAATAAGTGCTCTCTAAGATTTGTGTGGTGTCCACATCTCAAAAATATACACCACAATCTAGCTGGCACAAGCTACCATGGGTGGCAGGGAGGTGCCGAAGTGGCTCAATTTGAGTGGATGAGTGAGGGAAATGGGCTGCCAAGGGCTGAGGTGGCTTGTCCTCAGTTCCTATGTGTGCCAATGGGAGGAAGTGGGTTATCTCACCTCCCTTGACCTATGGCCAACCCAACTAGCCTTGGGTCGGTCAAGGGTCCAAACTAAGCTTTGGCTGGTTGCCAAGTGCAAATGAGGGGGTTTGACAACCTAAAAATGAATTTTATCCTATGTGGAGGGCTTTACCCAATGGGGAAAGGGTCAATTCAAGTTTGGCTTGGGTTAGGTTCAATTTGGACTAACCCATGATGACCCAAGGGTGGGTCATGCCAAGTTTGAATGGGTTTGGAGTTGGTTTGGTTGGGTTTGCTCAATTTGACCCATATAGGCTAAATTGTGCTATATTATGTTAGGTTGACCAATTTGTCAAATTGGATCAAACCATGGGTTCAGACAAGTTCAAATGGTGATTTGGGATGTTTTGGTTCAATTAGTTTAGTTTGATTTAGATTGAATTTGGATTTGACCCATATAGGTTTGTATGGGTCAAATAGGCTAAGTTGACCAATTTGTTAAATTTGCCAAATTAGCTTAGGTTAGGTGTTGGTTTAGGTTCAATTGATGATTTGAAGATGATTGTAGGCTTTGATTTTAATCAATTTAGATTTGGGAATGATTTAGGTCAATTTGACCCTTTAGGTCAATTTAGGCTAAATGGGTCAATTGAGTTGACTTGGTCAAATTGGGTTCAACCAAGGGTTTGATCATGTTCAATAATCAATTTGAGATGGGTTTGAGTCATTGGTTGCAATCAATTTGGATTAGGATTTGATTTAGCATTATTTGGCCTTTTTAGGTCAAATTAGGTCAAGTTGGGTCAAGAGGCCAATTGGACTTGGTTTGGCTCAATTGATGGTCAAGTCATATTCAAAGATCAATTTATGATAGTGAGTATCATTAGTTTTGATTGATGGGGTTTAGAATAAAGTTTGGTTCAATTGGTTCATATAAGTTAATTGGGTTAACTGGGTCAAATGATCAACTTGACTTGGTTTAACCCAATTGATCAAGCAAGGGTGATCAAAAATCAATATAGAAGGTTTTGAAGGAGTTGGATCAATTCAATTTGGATTGGATTGGAGTTTGGTTCAAATGGGTCCTTTATGTCTCTTTGGGTCAAGTGGACCTAATGGATCAATTGAGTTGGTTTTTGGTTGAATTGAGTTTGATTGAGTTTGATGATTGATTTGAAATTGATTGATGGCCTCGATTATAATTGATTTGAATTTCATTGGACTTTGACCTATTTAGACCCTTTAGGTTAAATTAAGTTAGGTTGATCAAATCGATTTCATTGAATTGGCTTAATTATAGATCTTCGTAGAGTTTGGAATGATGATTTGAAGGGTTGAAGTGCTTTTGTGAAAAATAATTGAGTTTGGTTTGATTGAGGGAACTTTGGTTTAGTTCACAATATTTATTCAAGGAATTAAGATACATTAAATTTGAGTTTGGGTTAATTTGATTTTAGCTTGGAGCTTAGATATAAGATCAAATTCAATTTGTATTGGTTAGATTGATTTGAGGTTTAGTTTTACATGATAGGATAGGCATAAGTTATGGGTTAGGCTATAGAATAGGTGAGCTTCCTTAGACCCTAAGGCAATAAGCTTCTAGGTTTGAGTTAAGTATTCACTTAGTCACTAGAGTGTCTATGACAAAGAAGATCTTATTGTCTAGAAGACTCTTAGGCCTAAGATGGAAATCCTCTTTCAAAAGTGAGGTCAATAACTATTGAAAGAGAACATGATTAGAATCTTGCTTTGATTTTTGTTGACTTTGATTTGACTTTTGATTTTGAATTAGAACCCTCATTTAACATATTTGATTATGCTAAATGGAGTTTAATTTTTTGTTGGAGAGATTTTGGTGGCTTTGGAGAAGATACTTTGCTTTTGCTTTTGTTGTTTGATTTTATCTTTTGACTTTGAGTTGGAACCCTCATTCAACAAATTTGGTTATGTTAAATTTAGCTAATTTTGTTGGAGAAGTTTGAGAATTAGACTTTTTTTTCCTTTGATTGTTGTTGTTTGATTTTTTTTAGAGTTAAAACCCTCATTTAACAAATTTGATTATGCTAAATGGGGTTCGTTTGTTTGTTGGAGAAATTTGGAGATTTTGGAGAAGGAATTTTCTTTTGCTTTTTCTTTTGAACTTCTTTGGAATTTAGAGGTGTTGGATGAACCTTACTTTACCAAGATAGTGGTAAGGGGTTCTTAATTTTATTTGATTTATAATTTGAATAATTTATTTAGTTGATTTTCTTTGGTTAATTTTCTTTAAATGATTATTTTTTATTGATTTTCTTTTACCTATTGGGGACAATAGGGGTTTTAAGACCTACTTGGAATGAGGTCCTAAAACCTAAAGGATGTTGGTCACCCTTGCTTAAGGATGAAATAATCAAAGTGCCAATAGAAAGAAAGATAGTCTTGGACTTATATAAAATATAAGTCCACTATCGATGCTTGGAGATAATGAATGACTACTAAAGATGAAGAGAGGAACCATCCCAGTGAGGTAAAAAAAAATCTATGATTTTTATGCCGTGGATACATAGATCTTATGGGGGGTACTTATTGAAGTGATTGGGTATGACATTAAAGTATGATGTACCATCTCAAAAGATGGAAACATCACCCTATAATGAACCTAATCACCTAATAAGGACTCTTAAGGCAGATGGATCTTCGTATATACCAAAGATCTTTCCTCAACCTTACATGGAAAAGTAAATTAGAGTTTATTTTATATTGGGTTCTTTAGTTCCCTATGGAAGTAAGTCTCAATAGTTAATGACATCATAGGAAATGGGGATTTTCTAAGAAAACTCTCGATTAAAGTAGTCAATCACATCTTCAAAGACTTCAAGGTTAGATTATCAAAGGATTTGGGTATTTTTGGAAAATCAAGTGGGAATGATTCAATTGGAAAGACTTATTTTGGATTCCAAAGGAAGATAAGTAGGGAGTGCTCATGATACTAGGAAGCCTAGTGAGCACCCCAACCTATCCTATAGTGAGGCTTTATATATTTGAAAGAGAGATTTATTTTTGTTTGAGTTGAATTATCATTAGAATGTTAGGGCTTACAATCCATCAACCCAAGATTGTGGGAACACCTAAAATGAGGATTTATGATCATTGCCCAAAGGAAATAAGCAACCTTGGATCCTAATCTAGGATGCTTTAGCATATGCTAAGACCATGACATAAATCTAAACTGAAAAGGGATATAATAATTTACCTCCATATGAGAGAACAAACGTATCCAACTCTTCTAGACTTACAACCGCCTAGAGTCACCGCCAGCTAACACCTCCTACAATTTATCCAATGTAGTCTGGTCTAATATTAGTGTAAGATAGCTAAGTTGTTATTTAATTATGAGAGGAGACTAGAGTTCTAAACTCACTCCTTAAGAGACTAGATCATGTTTGGTATGAAATCATGACTTGACTAAATGTAACATTTTACAAATTTTATATTATTTTGATACAATATTTTGGACAAAGGCTTTAGGATATTTTATGCCTAAATGCATGATAAATTTGAGTTATTAGCTAAATCAAAGAGAGAGTAAATCTTCACCATAAGGGGGTGCTCTCATAGGTCAAGCATTCCCTAAAGTTCAAGAATGGAGAGGCTCTCAACGTTCAAGAGTGAAAATAAGATGTCATGTATGATGTGATACATTCAACATTCAGCTAAGGGGTTACTAAATCTTTTAATTATCTTGATTATATCCTAAGCTTTAGAATGAGGTTGTGAGTTGTAATAAATTTTAGTTATGAGTTGTTAATTAGGATAGAAAAATTAATTTTATCCTACGTGCCTACCGCATCCAAGCCACACATTCAAACATCAAGCTTAAGAAACTATGAAGAGTATATAGTTCAATTGCGCAATCTAAACATAACAACAATCAAACATTTAGTTTAGTTGAACACTTCCACATAATTCATTCAACTACATTAATTCCTAAGGACAATCATATTAAATAAAATTATTTAAAGAAAATCAAAGGTTCTTATTAGGTTTGATTTTGGATTTGAATTAATAAACCTAAAGAAGAGAAATTCATTTGCTATTTTTTTACTCCATCTCATGTTGATGATTTAATGTGTTTAGAGAGAAGTAATTAAGTGAATTTTATGAGTTAATTAAGTTTGAATCATTAAGAAATTCATTTAATTACCCTTTGTGATGCTTCTTTAATTTAATTAATCATTTAATTATGAGCTTCTAATGATATGCAAATGAGGACTTGAAATTGCAATGCACTTAGAAACCTAATGAAATGAAGCTCATAATTAAGTATTAATTAAATTAAAGAACATAATTAATACTTATATTATTTTTCCACACTCATGGGTTAATTATAATTTTCTTAAGGGTCTTTACATTATTAATCACATAAAGAGAAACCTATGAATTGAGTGTTAATTATCTGAAATAATTATCATTTTAATTTGAGTAATTTTCATTATTATTTATTTAATTAATTCCTTAATTAATCCATGCATTAATTAACCCTATTTATGAAAAGAATTTGGGAAAGTAATTAAGAAAGAGGTCCTAATCACTCCCCCTCACCATTTCATTGTTAATCAATGATTAAAGAAGTTTAATTAATTAATTTTTTACTGTTGGGAATTTTAAATAATCATTAAATGGCTTAATGAGGGTAATTAAGGTTTGAATTTCAAATTCTCCTAATTACCTAGCCAATAAATTCCAAAGAAATTATGGGAGGTAGAGGTCATCCCATTAAATCAATATTTCAAGTGTAGGAATAATCTCCCAAGTGATTAGGGCTTAATTAAGCTAATTAAGGAAAGATTCAAACTCTAATTAAGCTATGTTCACTATTCAAACTATAGGAAAATTATTTTTATTAAAATCTCCTCCGTTTACCCTTTCTAAAATGGTTTATAATTTTTGTTATTTTCCTACAATTAGTTATGAAATTTTGAAGTTCTGAGCAATTAATGGTATTTTTAATTTTAATTAATCCCTAATCCAATCGGCGCCATGCGGGAGCTGATGTGGCAACACTTTTCATATGGAATCACGGGATTGACCACTTAAATTATCTAGCGTGGCATGCTGAGTTAATGACAGATTCATTTTCATCTTAGATCGAATGGGATTAATCTCGTGGATCCTAAAGGATTAAATTGAGTAATATAATCATATTAATCACGATCATCTATTCTAATCACACGAAATGGACGGTGGATGATCCTTCATCACTTGAATGATAAAATATAGACATCGTCTGCCCTCCCCCACTCGATCTGAGCTCATCAGAGCATGTGAGGCATCGAGATCAACTCCAAAATCTTTAGGCAAGAGATCTAAGGAGATCCTGCAGTGGAAAATGCACAAAACCATGATTTCTTTCACAAAGGCCAAACAACTTAGTGAATTTCTACGGTTTGCCAGAATTTACCATGCTAGAGCTCAAGATTGGTGGTCCAAGGACTGAGGTCACTTTGTCTTGAAGAGATGAAGCCCTATTGTGAAGCTCGTGAGTTGCCTCCCCGTCTGTGGCTCTGTGGTCCAAATGTCGCCAAAAATTTCACCGGAGCTGGTCTAGGGATGGTCTTCTGTGCTCGAATCAATTGATTCATTTTAGATCGTTGAAGCTTGGTGAAGGTGTGGGTAAAGTTAATTTGGATTCTAGAGTTTAGCTGAGGATGGACGTTGTGGAGGCTCTATTTCACTCGAGTTTGGTGTCATCGGCGATGGGGAGCTCAAGGGAGATCAGGAAAGCTCTGGGAAAGTTCATCTTCTCACTCTCAATCTCTTTAGATGCCTTAGTCTGTGTTAGAATGAGATGGGGAGGAGTATACTCTCTTCCCCTCAAATGGTGGGATTAATTGATTTTGGCATGGTGAGGGTGGTGAGCAAGGGCGAGTGGCTGTTTGAAATTGGTTGGGTTTTATTTGGGCTGACCCATGGTGACCCAAGGATGGGTCAAGCCAAGTTTGGTTAGGTTTAGCTCAATTTGACCCATGTAGGTCTAATTGGGTCAACTTGGGTTAGGTTAATCAATTGGTCAAGTTGGATCAAACCAAGGGTTGGGTCTAGTCAGATAATAATTTGGGATTTTTTTGGTTCAATTGGTTTGGATTGATTTGAAGTGGATTTGAATTTGGCTCATTTGGGTTCATATGGGTCAAATGGGCTAAGTTGACAAATTTTGTCAAATTGATGAAATTTGCTTGGGTTAAGTGTTTGTTTAGGTTCAATTGATGATTTGAAGGTGATTGTAAGTGTTGATTTTAATAAATTTGGATTTAGGAATGATTTAGACCGATTTGATCCTTTAGGCCAATTTGGCTAAATTGGTCAATTGGGTTTAATTGGTCAAATTGGATTCAAGCAAAGGTTTGATCATGTTCAATAATCAATTTGAGATGGATTTGAGTCATTGGTTTCAATCAATTTGATTTAGGATTTGATTTGACCTAATTTATCCCTTTAAGTCAAATTAGGTCAACTTGGGTGAAAGGGGCCAAATAGGTTTGGCTAGGTCCAATTGATGGTCAAATCATATTCAATACTCAACTTATGATTGATTGGAAGCAATGATTTCAATCAATTGAGTTTAGAATGAAGTTTGGTTTAATTTGTTTCATATAGGCTAATCAACTTGGGACAAATGGTCAATTAGATTTGGTTTGACCTAATTGAACATAATTAGAAAATCATGGGTGATCAACAATCAATGTAGAAGGTTTTTGATGAGTTGGTTCATTCTAATTTGGGTTGGATCGAGTTTAGATCAAATGAGTCCTTTAGGTCACTTTGGGTCAAGTGAACAAAATGGGTCAATTTGAGCTGGATTGGGTTGAATTAAGTTGGGTTGAGTTTGATAATTGATTTAGGATTGATTGATGACTTTATTACAATTGATTTGGTTCTAATTTTGACTCATTTGGACACTTTAAGTCAAATGGGTTAGGTTGGGTTAATTGAAATGATTTGATCAAATATGTTTGATCATGAACCTTGGAAGGGTTTGAAATGATGATTTGGATGGTTGGAGTGTTTTTGTGAAAATCAATTGGGTTTGATTTAGTTGAAAGGAGTTTTGGGTCAAGCCCATATGATTGGATCCTAGGATTAAGATGGATTTGAGTTTAAATCATTTTGGCTTGGATCTTGGATATAAAATAAATTTAATTATGTTTTGTTGTAGAGGGTTGGTTTCATATTGATTGGCTAGGCATAGGTCATGGGTCAGGCCATTAGATAAGTAGGTTCTATTGATCCTAAGGTATAGCTTTAACCTATGATACACCTTGCTAAGTCTCTAAGCTTGGGTTTAGTGTTCACTAATCACTAGAAGTGTCTTATGACTAAGGAGGTTATAGTGTCTAGAAAATTCATAAGTCTAGGATAGGGAAGAAAAGTCCTCACTCCAAAAGTGAGGTCAACACCTTCCTAATTAAATAATAACCTAACTATCTTGCACCAAGATAAGACTTGTATACATGGTTTAAAAGTGTAGGAGGTGTTAGTTGGCAGCCACTCCAGATGATTGTAAATCTAGAAGAGTCAACGGGAGTATATTCTCTCTTATGAAGGTAAATCATTATGTCTCATTTTTCTGATTAGACTTAGGTCATGCTTCTAATAAGTGCTAAAGCATTTTAGATTTAAGCTCTGAGGCTACTTATTTCCTTTGGGCTACAAGTATAGTTCCTCACCTCTTAGACGTTTTCATAATCTTGTGTTGTTGGACTATAAGCCCAAGCATTCTAATAAGATTCTAACTTAAATAAAAGTAAATTCTTTCTTTCAAAAATAAAGCCTCATTGTAAGGTATATTGAAGCACTTACTAGGCTTCATAGTATTATGGGTACTTCCTACTTATTATCCTTTGGAATCTGTGAATAAGTCTTTCTATTCGAACAATCCCATTTGATTTCTAATAACAACCAATTCTTTGCTAGTCTAGCTTTGAAATCTTTGAAGATGCTTATTTACTACTTTATCTAGAGTATTCTTTAAAAAAATCTCATTTCCTAAGATGTGATTAAATATGGAAGCTTAATTCCATAAGGAACTAAAGAACTCGGCTTAAAATAAACCATGTTTTACTTTATCCATGTAATGTAGGGAAAAGATCTCTGGTATATAACACCCATTTTTCTTAAGAGTCCTTATTAGGTGATTGAGTTCATCATAGGATGATATTTCTAGCTTTCAAGATAGTGCATCATACCTCAATGTCGATCACTTTTTAATAAATACACCCTAAGATCTACGTGGTGTCCCTACAACTCCAAATTAAAACACCATACTCCATTTTTACTCTACTTTTTTCAGTGACTTCTAAACTATATTTTAACTTCACTTTATCTACTATAACTTTTTAATGAACTTATCCAAACATTGAATCTTAGCCAAATAAATCCTAAAAATAAGATTGCCTTAATATGTCTTATAACCCAACATTCTCCATGTGAATTCATAGAGCTATAATAATTTAGTTTATTTTCTCCAATCACTCATGAAAGTCATCTAATATAGCTTCATATTTTCTTCCTTCATGGCTTCTTCTAACCCACTCATTTTCTAAGGAAATGAATTCATATTCAACTTTAGTTATTATTAAGTTATGTAATACATAACAATCAAGCTAGTTATCAACTTAAGATTCCAAAATAAAATAAGCCTTATGGTTTAATATTGCAAAATAGTTCTTCAATGAATCAAATGCATTCTCCATAATTATGCATAGTGATGAATATTATAGATTAAATACCTCGTTAACACTTCAAAGTAAGTTTAATAATACCTTTTTTTAATAATACATGATGTAGGCTATTAGGTGTCCATCTTTATGGATACTAATCAAAGTTTAAAGATCTTCCTAAATATACTAGGAAGTGGACATAAGCTTTGCTGGAGTTAATCAACAAGTGGAATTATTATTATGCTCTTGAAAGGGAGTCAACCAATAAAAAATTAACAAAAAATCAAAGAAACTCTAGTTCTGACATTAAAATTTTATTTTGATTAACTTGCTACTATTTTATCTTAAAACTTTAGCTAATTTTAATTATCATGTCTAAGAACATCGTAGAGAGTTTCATAAATTTTAAATTTTATTTTATATTTTTAAAATTTGTACAAAAATTATGTTGAGAGAACTTTTATCTTGCTAACATAATAATCAAGATTTTGGCTTCAGAAAGTAAACAAAAGGTCAAGAAACTATGATAAAAAAACATGGAAATAAAATTTTAGGTTTGGTAGTGTTAATCTAAATTTTTTTACAATTTTTGATTAAATGTTAGTATACTAAATATGTTATGGAACAAGATTAGGTTTTGTTAGCTAACCAAACAATACGAGTTTATCATGATTTTTTGTAAGTTTTGATTAAAAACTGATAAAAATACACTTTGATGAAAGACGAACAACACCGCAATAAGATTCATTAGAAATAATAATACTAATAATAATAATAATATAATTCATATAACTCTCCAAAGTAGTATGGGTAAGAGAAGTCACAAAACTCGCCTCCCTTGATTAGTTGGCCATCAACCCTAATCTCTATTGGAATGCCTCCAAAACATTTTTTTCTCTTGCAATTAACAACCTCTTTACTTCATTATCCAACATTATTTAAGATTTTTATAAGAGAATTTGAAAAGAGGAAAGAGATGTAGAATGGAGGGAGAAGGGCCACATGTGTGGATTAGAAGGGAGTGGTTACTCATCTATAACCACTCATAACCACCACTCCATGAGTGGAGACCTCCACTCTATATGTAAATTAATTTTTTGAATAAATTTTTTGTCAAATTGTAAATTTTTATTGAGTTAAAATGATTCTCCCAAGATAATTGAAAATTTAAACTCTAAAAATCTAATGATTTGAATTTTGATAATTAAATTATCAATTAACTACAAAGTTCACACATGAACATCACAAATACATAATTTTACACATAATACTCAAATAATGATAAATAAAAATAAAAATTCTGATTGATCTTCAACATTCTTTTAGTTTTGGATCTCTTACATCACTTGTATTCTTCTTGAATATCCCTTCTGATTGTTCATTTTCTCATTTGATTGGGTTCTTGTGACATATCAATTAAACTCTTTCAAATGATACATTTGGCATGATATGGAGACAAAAAAAAAATTTGGTAAGGTAACCACTATCAAATAAACATTACTTACCTATAATATTTAATACATTTATTTTATTAGGAGTAACATGACTATTTATGAAACTTCACGAAGAGTCGACATTTTCACCTTTCAAAACACATAAACCATGTTGTTATAATAAATTTCTAGGGACAGTCATATCATTTGTTAAACCCTCTCAACCTACTAAAATATATATGAACCTTAAATTAAAGTTCACTGATGCTATTGTATTCTAGCTTGGGCATGATTTTTTTTTCCTCTATATACAAATTCATACTCTTTAGATACTTTAACTTTAATATACATTTCATCCATTGCATCAAGATAATCTTGTTTTCTAAGACTATATTAAGATGAATGCTATGAAGTAAGAAAAAATATTATGAAATAACAGGAATGGTTGTACCTTAAAAAAGAGGCATGCAAATATTATATGCTTATATTTTATCTAGAGACTACATTGATGGTACTTAATCAATTCTTGTTGCAACTCTCGGTATATTCTAGCATTCAAATACTTATTAGCTTCATCAATTTCCCACAATCTTTAAAAATTGAATCAAAGGAATCAATTAGAAATACTATGACTAAGTGTATGTAGTAATATAATAACTTGTCCTTTGATGTGAATGGGTTACAAGTAATCTTTTAAGCATAACAAGTTGCATAATCTAAGGAAATTCTATCTCCTCCATCACGCCATATTAGTACAATCATAATCATATCCAAGATATAGCTTGAGGGGATATATTTGATGTTATATATTCTTTTTATGATTAAACATTTAGTTTTTTTTTTCACCTCATGTATTAATACAAATGTAACACTCATTATCAGAGCAATAATCATATAGATTGCTAAACAATTCTAGCTTAACTTTATCTCATTCCAAAAGTTATTTAAATTACAAATCAATCTTCGTCATCTTATGATCATTCATCCATCTTTAAAGTACATGTAAACACACACTTCAATTATGTCATATTAAAATTTTTCACATAAAAAGAAAAAAGAGTGTTACTAAATATATTGGTGTAAAATTATTAATAAAAAATAAAATTGCATCTAGATTCTTGTCATAATAGATTTTATCATTTATTATCCTCTCTTCATTTGATATTAATACCTTCAGAAAATCGTTGCACCTATTGAAATTAATTATTTTTAAAATTTTACGCTTAATAAGACTATTTCTTCAATCATATTATTTGTTTTCTCACTATAACAATTAACTTCAATGAATAAAATCAAATAAAACATCTACAAAAGTAATAATAAATGTTTTATTGGATGGAATGTCATAGTCATTTTATAATTTTAAAGTTGAGTCGGTCCAACCTTTAATTTTAGAAAAATCTTGTGGTAATAAGGAACCAAAAATATAAAAGATTTAAAAAATCTAAATTTAATAATTCCAAAATAGATAATATTCTATGATATAAACCCAATACAAATATATGACCTAAACTTCAAAAAATTAAATTGTTGAGTTTAAGCTTAGCATTATGGAAGATTAGGACAAACAATAGAAGAAGATGGCATAATAAAAGGTTGTAATGTTGCAAAGATTAGCAACCAAATTATTTCAGTCATTATCATGGCAAATGGTTGGAAGACATAAAGGAGGTGACCAAACTTCATAATTGTATAGGTCCAACAACCTATGTTGTAAATCTAGGGATAAGGTAGTTTCTAGTAGGATGTGAAGCAAAGGGATGGAAAATGAAAAGATAAGATTAGGTTGATATATACAATTGCAGCTTCTAAGGTATTTCTTCTCCCTAAAATCATAAGCTCCAAGTTGAAATTACAAACACAATAAAGGCGATGCAGGAATAAGGTGAGAATGAGAGATGGGCTGCGTTTCATGAAAAATTATGCACTGTTTTTCTTTTCCACTTAATTGTATTGGAGTTTTAAATACAACAAAAATGTTATATCTAACTAAACACCAAAAAAGTTAAAATATATGTGCTTCATTTACTTCTTACATATTTCAAAATAAATATCCCCGTAGATGATATATATACTGAAAGAAAAGAATGAGTAATAACATCACTAAATTTTGAAATAAGAATTAAATAGCATGCCTCATGTATATCATTTCCCATGATTGCATCAACTCTTGAATCATTCTCTAAATTCTTTAATAGTACTTTCTCTTTCTCACACTCTCTTTCTTTGATTTATGCAAAAATGGAGAAATAAGAAAAAAAATTAAGTAAATAAGGAGAACATTTTAGTAAAATTATGAAGTTTTGAATATGAACTCAAATAGTACAATCAATTGAAGTCTGATTCAATTTAATTCTCAAAAAATATAAAAAGTATTATTAAAGCTTAATATGAGCATACAAAGTTATTGCAAATTATACACCAACAAAAAATTTTAATTATGGTACTTTATGTCAACATATCATAGCATAATTTAAAAAATTATATAGTTTAACGAGTTAATTTATGTATGATGCAAGACCATATTTATGGCCATCAAGAGATAAAGTTCAGGAAATAAAATATTATGATGTGTATATGGATTATGATATGAGTCAAACAAGCATATAAATAAAAGTAGTTCTAGAAAACTTAGTAATTTCTTACAAATAAACAAATTTTTGTGGATTTTATGGTTGATCATACACATCGGGGTATTATAAAACTGTCCACTAATTAGATTGATGGTAAAAATCAAGCTACATTATTTTCATGATTCATGTTGAGTTATCATGCAATTCATGGTGGTTGTAGGTTTCGAAATTAGTCTAATTAGATAACTTGATCATGGCTATTAGATCCATGTCAATGACCATAAGATTGGTGTTTAAGATCTGAATTGGATGGCAAGATTTATGTTGGAGCCTTGAGATAGTGCCAATGTTGACCTCACTTTTGAAGTGAGGATTCAACCTTCCCATCTTAGACCTAGGAGTCTCCTAGACACTAAGACTTCCTCAATCATAGGACACTTCTAGTGATTAGGTGAACACTTAACCCAAACCTAGAGGCTTAGGAGGACTTGCCATAGGTTTAAGCTATGCCTTAGGACTAAAGGAAACCTACCATCCTATAGCCTAAACCAAGCTTATGCCTACCTCCTTAGCCAAAACCAAACCTCAAATCAATTTAACCAATCCCAATTGAATTCCAATTTATATCCAATCTCCAAGCCAAATGATCAAACACATAACCTAAATCCATCTTAATCCCTTAATCCAACCCTATGAACTTAACCAAAGTTCCTTCAATCAAAACCAAACTCAATTAATTTTTACAAAAGAACACCAACCTTCTAAATCTTCATTCCAAACTACCAAAATCTACAATCAAGTCAATTGACCAAAATCAATCCAATTAACCCAAGCTAGCCCATTTGAACCCAAAATGTCCAAATGAGCTAAAATCAATTTAAATCCAAATCAATTGACAATCGAAGATAACAATAAATCCAAAATCAATTATCAAACTCAATTAAACTCAATTCAACCCAAAACCAACTCAATTGACCCATTAGGCTCACTTAACCGAAAGTGACCTAAATGACCCATTTGAATCAAACTCCAATCCAACCCAAATTTGATTGAAACAAATCATCCAAAACCTCCTATATTGATTGTTGATCATCCTTGATTGATCAATTGCAATCAACTGGGTCAAACCAACTCAATTCAATCTCTTGACCCAAGTTCACCCTAGTTAGCCTACATAAGCCAAATTGAACCAAACTTCATTCCAAACTCAATCAATTGAAATCAATGATTCTAACCAACTTCAAATTGATCCTTGAACATGACTTGACCATCAATTGAGCCAAACCAAACCCAATTGGTCTCTTAACCCAAGTTGACCCAATTTAACCTAAAAGGCCAAATTGGGCCAAATCAAATTCTAATTCAAATTGATTACAACCAATGACTCAAACCCATTACAAATTGATTATTGAATATGATCAAAGCCTCAATTGAACCCAATTTGACCAAGTCAATGTAATTGATCCATTTAACCCAAATTTATCTATAGGGTCAAATTGGTCTAAATCATTCCTATATCCAAATTGATTGAAATCAAAATCTATAATTATCTTCAAATGATCAATTGAACCTAAACTAATACCTAACCCAAACAAATTTGGTCAATTTGACCAAATTGGCCAACTTAGCCCATTTGTCTACTCAAAACCAAGTCAAATCAGTTGAACCCAAACATCCCAAATCAACATTTAAACTTGACCCAAGCTTTGGTTTGACCCAATTTGACCAATTGATCAACCTAACCCAACATAGTCCAATTTGACCTACATGGGTCAAATTGAGCCAAACCCAACCAAATCAAGCCCAAACCCATTCAAACTTGGCATGACCCATCCTTAGGTCACCATGGGTTATCCCAAATGAAACCCAAAATTCCAACCCAAATTGACTCATTACCCATTGGGTAAAGCCTTCCACATGAGACAAAATATATTTTTGGGTGGTCAAATCTCTTCTTTGCACTTGACAACCACCCAAAGCTTAGTTTGGACCCTTGGCCCTATGGCTAACTTGACCCAAGGCTGGTTGGGTTAGCCATAGGTCAAGGGAGGTGATTTAACCCACCTCCCCTCACGGATCATAAATGGAAATAGGGACAAGCCATGGCAGCCAACCTCAAACCCTCAACCACTCAAATCGAGCCACCTCAGCTTCTCACTAACGATAGCCTTCACCGGACGGATGACTACCAAATGTAGAGGAAATCCAAGCCATCTGATTTGAGGGAGGAGGGGGTATACTCCCCTCATTCCATTATAAATGACACAACACGCATCCTTAAAGCTTTAGCGACTCAAGGTGACCTCCCCAAGTTCATAGAGCCTCCACATTGCCATCCAAGCCCAAAATAGGATAGAGCCAATTTTTGTCCAACCTCCACCATACTCCAGCATTTACAAATTAACCTTACCCACTCCTTCACCAAACTCTAGCGAGAGAAACGAATCAATTCCTGGTCGATTCAAGCATTAGAGACCACTCCAAGCCTCAAGTGGATTGGTGTGTTTGATCCATGAGCCAGAGGAGGCAAGGCACGAAGCTTCTCGGTGGGCTTCTTCAAGATAAAGTTACCTTAGTCAATTACCGCTAGTCCTGAACTCTGATGAGGTAAATTTTGATAAATAGTGGAATTTTCATTTTTTTTTTCTTTGGCCTTCATGAAAGAAATGGTGATTTCATATGATTTTCACTGATAGATCCCTCTAGATTTCTTCATTGAAAATTTTAGAGTCAATCTCAAGCCTCCCAAGCTCCAACGAGCTTGGATTGAGCTAGGGGGGCAGACAGTGTCCGTCTTCTATCGCTCGGGGGATGAAGGATCATCTACCATCTATTATGTGTGATTTGAATGAATGACCATGATTAATCTATTATATTTAATTTGATTTAATCTTATAAGAACCATAGGATTAATCCCCACCATCTAATCTTAGATCAAATAGTGGGGATAAAAGCGCATCCGCCACTGCCACATCAGTGCCACGTCGAACCATTTAAGTTCCCAATCTCGCTGCATCATATGGAAAGCGTTGCCACATAAGCCGCCCATGTGGCGTCGATAGGATTAATTAATTAGTGTTTAAAAATGCAATTAATTGGCTAAAACTTTATAAAATAATAACTAATTGTAAAAAAATTCAAAAAAATAAAAAAATACATTTTAGAAAGGTTAAATAGAGGAAAATTTAATAAAAATAATTTCATTTGATTTTGAATAGTGATTAAAGCTTAATTATGGTTTGAATGTTTTTAATTAGCTTAATTAAACCCTAATTACTGGGCAATTAATCCCAAAATTAGTATGATGATTTAGGGGAGGACCTCTGCCTCCCATGATTTTCTTGGGATTTATTGGCTATATAATTAAGAAAATTTGAAATTCAAACCTTAATTACTCTCCTAATCAATTTAATGATTAATTAAAATTCTAAACATTAAAAATCAATTAATTAAAGTTCATCAATCATTAATTAATATTGGGATGATGAGGGTGAGTGATTAAGACATTTTTTTACTTTTCCCAATTCATTTCATTAAAGAAAGTTAATTAATATATGGATTACTTAAGGAATTAATTAATTAATTAATGGCTAAATCAAATCAAACTAAATTGTTAATCCCTTCTAATAATCAATAGTTAAATTAAGGGTTCCTCTTTATGTGTTTAATAACATAAAGACCCTTAAAGAAATTATGATTAGCTCATAGTGTGGGAAAATCATAAGAGTACTTAATTAAATTCTTTAACTTAATTAATCTCTAATCATTAGCCAATTGCATTAGGTCCTTTAAGAGGATTGCACTTTTATTTTCCCTCATGTTCATATCATTCATGGCTCAAGATTAATAGATTAATTAAAATAAAGAAGCATAGGAAAGGGTAATTAAATGGATTGCTTAATGATTTAACTTAATTGAATCATAAAAATTACTTAATTATCTTTCCTTAAATATATTGAATCACCAACATGGGATGAAAAATAGCAGATGATCTCTCCTCTTTAAGTTCAATCAAAATTAATAATAAGATTTGATTTTCCTTAAGTAATCTTATTTAATGTGATTGCCCTTAGGAATTAATGTAGTTGAATGAATTATGTAATGTTGTATGTCATGTGATCTCATGCGTTCATATTTTCAAAATCAAATAATCA
Organism: Cymbidium sinense; assembly: GCA_021442155.1. NCBI lineage: Eukaryota > Viridiplantae > Streptophyta > Magnoliopsida > Asparagales > Orchidaceae > Cymbidium > Cymbidium sinense. The sequence goes on from CM038231.1 coordinate 66,176,828, forward strand.
AATGGATTTACTTATGTAAAATTCATGTGTTGGCTTAAATTATATTATATGTGTGGCTATTATCACTAATAAATTCAAAATTACTTTTCAAAAGTGATAAATTGATAATGAAATGTGGAGTGATATTAGCTATAAATATATACATAGGATTTGCATGTGTTTATAGCTTAAGCATTTGAAGTTTGGCTTTCTTTCCAACATTCATGTATGAATTTACATGTGTTTGAATGATAATAAGTATATAGTCTAGACATCCCGGGAATATGAGGCTTTAAGTAGACCCAAGAAGGTCATTTGATTACCTCACTTCTCTAGTTTAATAATGGCACATACTTGTTTGATTTCATTTCCATGTATAATTATATTAGAATTTAGATAGAGCTTTGATTCATATACATAAATAATTCAATCAAATAAAACACAATCTTTTGCATGATTTTCACTCTTATAGTTGTGTATACATTCATATGTATTTAAGATAGTAAATAAATAGTTTGGAGATCTCAGGAATATGAAGCTTTAAGTAGCCCCAAGGAGGTCATTTGATTACCTCACTTCCCTTGTTTAATAATGGCACATACTTGCTTCTTAAAACTTGTATGTGCATTTAGTTAGAGAATGAAAATCCCTTTTCTAATAAAAACACATTTATCCATAATCATTTATGCATATCAAATGTATTACATGTAAAGGTAGAGCCTTCTTTTTTATATTTATATAAGGATTTACATATGTTTGAATGATAATAAGTATATAGTCTAGACATCTCGAGAATATGAAGCTTTAAGTGGCCCCAAGGAGGTTATTTGATTACCTCACTTTCTTGGTTTAACAATGGCACATACTTATTTAATTTCATTCCAATGTATGTTTGTATTAGAATTTGGATAGAGCTTTAATTTACATGTATAGAAATAATTCAATCAAGTAAAAATATAATTTCCAAATATATGCATCCATGATCATTTAAGTGTGTCAAAAATATATTGCATTTGCAGGCATACTAAGTGTTACATCATATGCATGTTATGGGTGATGAAAAGGGATGGTTTAACATGTTCTATGTTATGGTAATTCAACCATACTAATCTTAAGATGCCTTCATGTTGAATAGGATTCTTTAAGGTTAACCCAAACTTAGGATTAATAAAATAATTAATAAATCATTCACCAAAAGAAACTAAATTATAAAAATATTCTTTAGAAACTTAGGGTAATGATGAAGGAGGTCAAGCCTTTCTTCTCTTTATAATACTTAAATGCTAAGTGTAAATCAAATAAAAAAATAAGATACAAATTAAAATTTGCATCTAAACAATTAAAATTAAATTCACCCATCATGTTAACTTAAACAATTTTCCAAGGAAGGTTTAAATTAAAGCCTAGCTAAGACATACCACATGAAACCTAAGTACACACATTAGAATTAAGCCACTACTTCTAGTACCAAGTTAGGACGGTGTATGTGTGATGTTGTGTTTTATTTTATAATATGATATTTTATACTATATGTTAGGAATGTGGATCATAGATTGAATATTAGGTCATTGATAGCCTAATATTATTTTCTATAGGGGATTGTACTTAAGTGATCGCTCAAAAATAAATATAAATGTTCTCTTTGCAGGTTGCTTATGCCTCTAAGCATAATCCATGTTAGGATAGGTGGGCTTGGTTACCCATGTGCAGGGCACTAAGTCCAAATTATAAAATATAACTTCTTGGGTTTGTATGTATATTTAGCTAATATCTGTTTTGTAGGTGTAGTTAGATTTACTATTTCCATAAAATGTATTTTTGCAATAGGAATTAGGATTAGTGTTACAAGGATTAGGATGAACAGTGGCTAGAAGGCATAGTCTTGGGATGCCCTATGCCTTGAAGCAAATCAAAAGAAGAGAAAGAAGAAATGAAGAATGAAGACCCCCATAACATGTATTCAATTCTAAGTTGTAATATTATTTTATAAATCCAAGTTGTATAAGGGTAGAGTTTGGCTACCCAACTTTTCTTTTCCATTGTTAACTAGGGGAGTGAGGTAAACACCTCCTTGGGCCTACTTAAAGTCTCACATCCCTAGAATTTCTAGACTAGATTTACCCATTATTCTTAAATACACATGGATGTACAAATGACTACAAGAATTGAAAATCATGCAAAAGTATATTTTATTTAATTGAATTATTTATACATGTGAGCTAAAGTTCTATCTAAATTCTAACATAGAGATACATTGGAATGAATTCAAATAAATGTTGTGTCCTTCTTGGATGAACTATACACTTGTTAATATTCAAACTTTATGTAAATCCATATAGCGTAAAGAAAGAGAACTCCATATCACATATTCTAAGTCATAGACATATGCAAGCTTATAAATATTTATAACTATTAGCACTCCAAATATTATAGTTGATTTATATACTTTTGAAAATAACTTTGATTTAATAGTGATAATAGCCATACATATTCTTATTTTAAATCAACACATGCAAGCTTGACATTAAGGAAATAATTTCATTTAATTGATTTAAAAAAATGAATGCATGATTACAAATGACATACAACATTTAATATGATTGGAAAGAAATAAGCAACTTAAAACACATGACTTCATTCAGCCAAATTAATTCCTAAGGACAATCATATCAAATACAATCATTTAAAATAAACCAAAGTTTATTATTAAGTTAGTTTTGGATGTTTGAATTGATTTAAGGAAGAGAGGAGATTCAATCATATGATGCTCCTAACCCATTCTCATATTGGTTAATTATCTTGGTTCAATGGAAAGAAGTTAAGTTGATTTTATGAGTTAATTAGGTTGCAACATGCATTAAGTACATTAATTAACCCTTTCTTATGCCACTTTAGCATAATTATCCAAGTAATTATGAGCCAACATGATATGCACATACTTTGAAAATAAAACCATTAATGATCCTATGAAAATAAAAGGGGCATAATGCAATTGGCTCACCATTATTGGTTAGTTAAGCTAAATGGTTTAATTAAGTACACTTATAACCCTTCCACACATGTAGGTTAGTTATAATTTTCTTAGAATTCTCTTAGGTTATTGAACACCTAAGAACCTACCCAAGACTTAAGTGATTAAGTTTTGGAATGATTTGGATCTTAGTTTCATTGATTAAGTGATTCAATTAAATAATTAAGCCATAATTAACTTGATTAAACAAATGAACTTGAAGGAATAGATTAATAAGGAAGTCTCAATCTTATCCCATGTGCTCATTCACTATTTCTCAAAAGATTAATCACTTAATTAATTGATTCATTAATGGTCATGTGATTAATTAATCATTAATTAGATTAGGAGGGTAATTAAGGTTAATTAATTAATTTTCCTAATTAAGAAAGCAATAAATCCCAAAAAAATTAGGGGAGACAAAGGTCATCCTCTTGACAATCTCAAAAAGTATGAATTAATCCCATTATTAATTTAGGAGTAATTAAGTTAATTATATTAGTAATTAAGCCTTAATTATTGTTCAAAATTAATTAGAAATATTTTTTTAAATTCTCCTCTGAATACCTTCAAAATGAGGATTTATTTGCATTTTTGGATTTTTATATAATTTATTATGATTTTTCAAAGTTTCAACTAATTTAAATAATTTTTATAAAGCCTCTTAATTTATTTTATTAAAATAAACTATATGAACTTCAAAATTTAATATCTTTTAATCTAGAAATTCTATTAATCTAAAATTTTTATGGTAGGTAATCTTAACTTCAGTTTCAATCTCTAAAAATTTTAACTCAATCCGATTTATATTTTTAAAATAATTGATGAAATTTAATTTTTACTAAAACTCAAATTAAGCTCAAAAGATTCAATAAAATTTGGAGATTTTGGGTTTGTTAGATTACTCTTGAAAAAAAAATCCAACGAGCCCTTATTTGCAATTTTCGATTGAGTATTTTATTTTCTATGAATTTTTAAAATTTTAAGAGATTTCATTAAATTTTAAAATCAAAAAATCCTTAATTTCCCACTTAACCCAGCTAGCATCCCGTGGTGCTGACATGGCGACGCGCTTCAACGTGGTAGCGGTGGATTGGGCCGCACAGTCCCACGTGGCGCGCAAAGCCACGTGGTGTTGTGCAATTGGCTAGCGCGATGTTGTGTCAGTGAACGAGTGGGAAAACACAGAGGGCAGGTTTCGATGGGATGGTCTAGATCAAATTTGCATGATCCAAAGTTTTAAATCATGCAATCTAGGCTTAAATCCCAACCGTTCATTTCCCTGAACACAGGATCAGATGATGGCTAGGTTTTATCTCACGAGCAAATGATAGTGACGTCTGAAATAGTGAAAAATGAGTAGGTTTTTGTGATTTTTGTGAAAATTGAATGAAATTTCATCCGATTGGGCTCGATTTCATCGATTCTCACCGAAAAACTTCTATTTTTACATTGGGATTATATAAAATGAAAATTGCAAGGATTTTGTAAGATAAATTCCTAAAATTGCATAAAAAATCATCACAAATAAAAGAACCTAAGGCCAGCTACGATTTCTAAAAATTATCTCACTAGGGATGGTTCCGGTGGTGGTGTTGATCCGAGCAAGCTCTAGGATGCAAGAGGAAGCTTTGGAATGAATGTAGCTTTTTACCTCACCTTGCGATGTTGTATTCTCCAATAGCCACCACCTCCCCATCGGAATCCACTCAATTTTGGTGGTTTTAGCTCAAAAGAAGTGGAGAAATGGTTACTAGTTGCTTTGGGAGCTCTTAGAGAGTGAATAATAATAGGAGGATGATTTTTTAGGCTTCTATTTTTTGTACTTTTTGGATGGCCAAAAATCACCATTAATGGTGATGGGAGATGGTTGGGAGCTCATGGCTGATTGGGGACTTTGGATTCTAGCTCCCAAGTCTTTTTTTGGGGTTGTGAAGTCAGTCTCCATTGAATGCAAGTGATGGGGAGAATTGAATGAGATTAGGTTGATTCCTATGTTGAGGAGGATCCATGATAGATTTGAAATTGAAACTGGTCAATCCCAAGATGGGTTGGTTTCAAATTAATTTGATCACTCAAAATGTCAAAATTTAGGTTCAAAATTTATTAAAAAATAATTTAATAATTTAATTTGGCCTAGAATTGATTTTAGCTCATTTGAAATCAAATGTATCAAATGGGTCAAGTTGACCAATTTGACCAAAATTGGCCAAATTGACTTGGATTATGGGTTGATTCATGCTCAATTGGATAATTAAAGTTGAATATAGTCTTTGGTTTGAATCAATTTGGTGTAGGGTGAGTTTTGGCTAGTTATGGCTCATTTGGGCTAAAGGGTTGACTTGGTCAAATGACCGAGTTGACTTGGTTTGACCTAATTCATGGAAATTGGTCATCCTAGGGTGATCAATGGCCATGGTATGAGGCTTGGATGGGCTTGGTTCAATCCAATTTGGGTTGGAATACAACTTGGCTCAAAAGGCTCTAGCTTGGTTTTGCTTGATGTAAGTTTAGTTGAACTTATATTGGAGCCTAGGATTGAAATATAAATTCAACTGTAATCAATTTGAGTCCAATGGATTTTAGTTCATTTGAAATTTTCAAGTCAAAAGGGCTAAGTTGGGCTTGACTTAGATTGACTTGAATTTGGTTTAATGAATGTAGGTTTCATTTATATTTAGATAGGTAATTAGAGGAATGATTGATTCAAGAGAAAATCTATTGGTTTTGACTTGATTTGAATATGATTTGACCAAGTCCAAAGAATTGGTTAAAAAGATATTGAGTTTTAATTTTGTTTTAGTTTTGGTTTTGGTCATTTGAATGTAGATTCCATTTATATTTGGGAATATAATCAAAGGAACAATTGATTTATAAATAAATCAATTGAGTTTGAAGTGATTTGAAGGCAAATTTGGCTAAGCTCATAAAGGTAAGTTCAAAGGGCTTAAAAGGAGATTTGATTTAGTTTGATTTAGTTTTGATAATTTGAGTATAGATTTTGTTTATATTTATGAAGATGATTAAAGATATGATTGATTTATAAAAAAATCAATCAAATTTTGGTTGAATTGGGTTAAGATTTGGCCAGGTTCATGGCACCAACTCAAATGGCTTAAGAAATATTTTGAGATTTGAGTTTGATCATAGGCTTGAATCATTTGGAGCTAGATTTGAATTGGAATTTGATTTTGGATTTGAGGTTTAATTTGAGATTTAGATTTTGATTGGATTTAAGAAGGTGCACATGGATTGGGTTTAAGCTATAGGATAGGAGATTTTCTTAAATCCTAAGGCATAGCATAATCCTATGATTAACCCTTCTAAGTATTTAGGCTTAGGTTAAGTGTCACCAAATTCACTAGAAGTGTCTTATGGATAAGGAGCTCTTAGTGTCTAAGTCCTAAGTCTAAGGAGAGGAGGTTGAGAGCTCACTCCAAAAGTGAGGTCAATAGTGGCCTGGATGTGGTAGGCTCTTAAGATAAAATTAATTTTTCTACCCAACTAACAACTCATAACCAAATTCTAAATAACTTTCAACCTCATTTTAAAGCCTAGGTTGTAATCAAGATAACTAAAATATTTATCAATCCCTTAGATGAATGTTCTATGTCTCACATCATGCATGGCATCTTCTATCACTCTTGCAAAATGAGGGCCTCCATTTTGGCACTTTAAGGGATCGGTTGACCTATGAGAGTAGCCCCTTATGATGGAGCTTCACCCTCTTTTCTCTCTTGATTTGGCCAATAACCAAATTTCATCATGTATTTAGGCTTAAAAAATCCCAAAGCCTTTGTTCAAAATATTTTGTAAAAATTATATAAAAAAAATTGTAAAACTTTGCATTTTTAGACTAAGTTATGCTCATACCAAATATGATCTAGTCTCTTAGGAAGTGAGTTTAGGACTTTGGTCTCTTTCAAAATTAAATAACAGCTTAAACCATCTTACAATTTCATAAGACTGGCCTACATGGTTTTGAATCATAAGTGGTGTTATCTCGCGACCACTCCAAGCAATTATAAGTCCTAGAAGAGTTAGACAAGTTTATCCTCATATGTGGAGATAGACCCTTATGTTCCCTCTCTCTTAGATTTAGGTCGTGCTTTAACTTGTGTTAAAGCTCCCTAGATTTAGGATCCGAGGTTACTTATTTTTTTCAGGCTACGAGCATAAATCCTCTCATCTTATGCATTTTTACAATCTTGTGTTGATGGATTATAAGCTATAGCAATCTAATAAAATTTTAACTCAAATAAATAAATTCTCTCTTTCAAACATATAAAACCTCACCATAGGGTAGGTTGGAATACTCACTAGGCTTCTTAGTATCATGAGCATTTCTTACTTATTCTCCTTTGGATTCCAAATTAAGTCTTCCTAATTAAGCAATCCCATTTGATTTTTCAAAATAGCCAATTTATTGATAATCTTAACCTTTGAAATCTTTGGAGATAATAATTGCCTATTTTAATCAGAGTGTTCTTAGAAAATCATATTTCCTAGGATGTAATTAACTATGAAGGCTTGCCTCCATACCCAGCATAAAATAAACCCTACTTTACTTTTCTATGTAAAATAAGAGAAGAATTTCTAATACATACCAAGACCCATCATGTCTTACGAGTCCTTGTTAGGTGATTAGGTCCATTATAGGATGTTGTTTCTATCTTTCAAGATAATATGTCATACTTTAATGTCGTATCCGATCACTTCAATAAGTATCCCCTAAGATCTGCATGGTGTCCACCTGGCGCATCTGAAAATAAGCACCACAACCAATCAAACATATTTTTTTCAAGCACATTTTAACCTTGACATGAACCAATAATACAAAAATTGAAAGTATCATAACCCCTATTTAAGCAACAATGCATAAAGATCATATGAGTACAAAAATCATGCAAGCATAAATCTTGATATTTCAAATCAAATTGTTGTAATTAATATGGATCTTCAAATTTTATCAAAATTTTAAAATGACATAAAAAAGTTATTCATTCAAAATAATTGTAGAAAAATGACAGATCAAAATAAGTAATATAAATACTTTAAAACATCATAATCCCTAAGTTTCACCAACTAAAACAAATATGCAATTCTAATGAGAATTAATCGATCCCCAAAATAGATCCAACTTGTTTAAAGTGCAGTAGTTTAAATAACACGGATGATTTTAGAAGGATGACTCAAGCCAAGGTCATATTGCTCATAATTATTTAATATATCCTATTTATCTCACATTCAAATACTCGATAATGATTGTCACCGACATTCAAATCTCACTTTTTTAATGAAAATTGAATTAGAAACTCTCTCAAAAAATGTTAAAATCCCTATATAACTTGACAAGGCCTTTAAGTTAATCTATAATAAGAATTTGACTATTTTGATCAAAGTCTAAATATATTTTTATGATTATTCAATCTTCTTACCATGTCTTAGTTTCATCAAATTTTTTGATGAAAAGTGATTTTTATAATCGTATCTGCGTAGAGTGTGTGGTGGTTATAAGAAACTATTAAAAATTTAATTTTTTTCATAATAATTTTATAACTATTTTTGTAGACAATTTATACTCCTAAACTAATTTAGTTTAGTTGGTCTAAGCTTGATTCACATAATCTAATCTACTTTAATGATTATTGTTCCATCTGTAATGTAAAAATGGCTATCCACCTCGTATATTTGTCATTATTGAGAAATATGTATTTTTTTTTTAACAATCATGTTGTCTTTTAATGAATATATCAGTTATTTGTTGGTATATGATCTTGCCCACACCCCTCTAACAATATTATCTCAATTTAAAACATTAGAAGATTGTGATCTTGTACAATGGATGAGTTCATTTGATCGTTAGTGGTATTGAAGGCATGAGTGTGAGTTCAGGGATAGTTCTCCTGAGAAGCAAGGTTTGGGCTGCTACCCCAACAAGGGTTTGTGGGCAACCTTCCTTAGAGATTTAAGTCAAAATCCCCAATGTTGAGGACTAAGGTAGCCTCAAATCAGAAGCTCAGTTGTAGTTGAAAATTCTAAAATGAGACAATCGTCAGCCACCATCCTTGGCAATCATCCATTGTCATCATTGACAACTAGCCATTATCCATGATAGCCATCAATGTGGACTCAAAGAAAATTAAAAAAATTCTATAAATAACTATTGACCTCACTTTTGGAGTGAGCTCTTAACTTCCTCATCATAGATCTAGGATTCTTATAGACACTAAGAGTTCCTTAGTCTTAAGACACTTCTAGTGATTAGGTGAACTTAACTAACCTAGAGACAGAAGAAGAGTTAGCCATAGGGATAGGTTGTGCCTTATGGATTTAGGAGAGACTTGCCTACCCTATAGCCCAAACCTAATCCTTGCTTCCTTCTTTCAAACCAAAGTTCAAATTCAAATTCAAATTCTAAAATCAAATCCAATTATCCAATGATTGAAATCCATCACCAAATCCAAACTCCAAATCCCTTCCTAGGTCCTTTGATTTTATCTTATGGACTTAGCCTTAACCAAATCAAAATCAACCCCAATCCAATTGATTTTCTCAATTATCAAATCCAATCTGAAATCAAATTCCAAATCATAAATCAATTCCAAAATTCCAAATTGATTGAAACCCATGATTAACTCCAAATTCCAAAATCTCTTCTTAAGCCATATGGACCTACCTCCATAAACCTAACCAAAACTCCTTCAAACCAACTCAAACTTGGTTGATTTCTTTATAAATCAATCATTCCTTCATTTATATTCACAAATATAAATGGAACCCACCCTCCAATGACTAAAAATAAATCAAACCAAATCAAAACTCAAATTAGCCCTTTCAACCTACATCCCTAAGCTTAATCAAATTTGCTTCTAAATAACTCCAAACTCAAGTGATTTTTACATCTTCATTTTTATTCACAAATATAAATGAAATATAAATTCAAATGACAAAAACCAAACTCAAATCAAATCAAATTTCCAATTTTAGCCCTTTTAGCCAAGCTTTTGAACTTGGCTAAATGAAACCCACCCAAATCAACTCAAAACTCATGGATTTCTTCATAATTCAATCATTCCTTCAATCATGGATCTAAATATAAACATAAACCTATTATCAAACCAAAACCAAGTCAACCCAAATCAAGGCCAACTTAACCCTTATGACTTGAAATTGTCATATGAACATCCTAAGCTTATATATGAGTTCAACCAAACTTGAATCAAGCCTTGATCAAGCAAATTGACCTATTTAGGCTCACTTGACCCAAAGTGACCTAAATGACCCTTTTTGAGCCAAGTTCTAATCCAACCCAAATTAGATTGAACTAAGCCCATCTAAACCTCAATCATGATCAACAATCATCATGGGGTGATCAACCACCTCAAATTAGGTCAAACCAAGTCAAACCTAGCCTTTGACCAAGTCAACATTTAGCCCAAATGAAACCCAAACTAGTCAAAATCCACCATATGCCAAATTGATTGAAACCATTGAACCAAATCAATTCATAATCAATGATTGAACATGACCAAGTCATCAATTAAGCTAAACCAAGCCTAATTGGCCACTTGACCTAAGTTGACTCAAATTAGCCTAAAAAGCCAAAATGAGTCAAATCATGAATTAATCCAAATTGATTATAACCAATGGCTCAAGCTCATTCCAAATCACTTGTTGAACATAACCAAAGACATGATTGAGCCCAAGTTGACCAATTGGCAACTTGAGCCAACCTACCCCAAATTGACCTAAAAGGTCAAATTAACCAAAATTCAAATTAATTCCAAATTAAACTAAACCAAATCCTACAATCATTTTTAATCAACCAATTGCACTTGACTCAACACCTAACCCAAATCTAATTTGGCCAAATTGGTCAAATTGGTCAACTTGACTAATTTGACCCTTTTGAATCCAAATGAGTCAAATTCAAACTAAGCCAAACCAATCCAAATTAATTGAACCAAAACATCCCAAATCATCGTATGAACCTAACTCAAGTCTTGGTTTGACCTAATTTGAACAATTGGTTATCCCAACACAACCTAACCCAAATTAACCCATTTTGACCAAATGAAGCCAAATCCCTCCAAACTAACTTATGGCACCCTAGGGCTTAGTCAAACCCGACCCAAGCATGCCCTACTTCATTCCCAAATTAGTTTAAAAGCTAAGTGGACCCCACTAAGGGAATTATTCATAAAACCATAGGATTTGAACCTTAAACCCAATGGATCAAAGCTAAAGTCAACTTGCCCATTCCCATGGCAGCCCCTTTTCACTCAAAAGAACCTTCACATGACTCACCTAGCCCACCTAATCCACCTTAGGTCAGCCAAGGACCCTAGAGATGTGAGTTGACTCACCTCCAACCCAAACCAAGATAAACCCATGGGAACTTGGCACAATGGATCCATGGCAACTCCCCATGACTCCTCCCATCCCTAGTGTGCGGCCTGACCCTGATGGAGACAACTCCAATGGATGGTGACGAGCCAAGGCAAAATGTGTGCACACTCCCGTCTATCAATGTTGGCAAATTGAGGGGTATACCCCCCTCAATTCAAAGCCAATTTCACACACAATTATCTCATGTGAGTCCCTAAGCACATTTCGAACTCCCTCAGAGCAAATTTAAGGATCCTCAAGCCCTCTTTGTTCGGCCATTTCCATTCTCGTGTGCAAGCCAAAACAGGACACCCTTCCCTCAAGCAATACTCCCTCTCTACTAAATCAAATCAAAATTCCTTGCACCCACACCATCCTCATACCCAATCGAAGCTATCTAAACCATTTCCCTTCCAAAGCACCGAGGTGTGAGTTCAATCGGCCAAAGGCTTGCACGCTGTGGATTGGTGAAGCACCCAGGCCAAATTGAGTCTGGACTTCTTCAATAGGGTCTCGCCTTAACTAGGCGAAGCTACCTCCAGCATTGCACCGCCAGACATTAGCTCTTGTGAGGTAATTCCTTAAAACCGTAGCTTTAGGCCTTTGTCTGTTGGTCTTTTGTGAAAAGGAATCTACATGTCGAGGGATTTTAGTTGTTGGATGAGATTGTGTGCCCCCTTAGATGGTGTGAGATCCATTTGATCCCAATCCAAGTTCGGGTGAGATCAGATAGAATGGAGAAAGAAGGACGGTGCTCATCTTTCATTGCTCATGAATGGGATAGATCACGAGTCATCCATCTCGTGATCGAGATGAATGGCTCTGATCAAATCTCAGGGTAGATCCTTTGATTTCTCCCTTAACTCACCTAATTAAATTCATCTCGAGAAAGCGTCGCCAATCGAAGTTAATGCATGGATGTGACTAATTAAATAGCCAATCCCATCACGCCACATGGAAAGAGCACCGCGTCAGCAGCCACATAGCCCGATGGGATTAAGGGCTTAATTAGGGATAATTAATTAGTTTTTAATCCTGAAACTTTCTAAAATCATAACTAATTATAGAAAAATCTAAAAAATACAAACTTAGCCTCATTTTGAAGATATTTTGGAGGGAAATTTAGGAAAATTATAATTAATTGATTTTGAATTTTTTACTATGGCTTAATTAAAGTTTTATCAAAAATATAATTAGCTTAATTACACCTTAATTAAGCACTCAATTAATCTCAAATTTGTTGTGGATGTTTAGAGGGATGACCTCTTCCTCTCCTATTTTTTTAGGATTTTATTGATTAATTAATTAGGGAAATCATTTGAGTAAGCCATAATCACTCTTTTAATCCAATTAATTATAATTAAGGAATGAACAGTTGCTTGATTAATCATTTGAACATAATTATCCCTATTAAATAGTAAGATCACTTAGGGAATGTGGTTGGGGATATCTTTCCAAATTCATTTCCTAAGTCTTCTTTATCTTTAAAAATCAAATTAATTAATGGGTTAATGGATGATTAATTGATTAATTAAGTGATCAATCTTCAAAATAAGGAAATCAAAACCTAATTGAATGCTTAAATTAAAATTGAATGATTTATGGATTAGGAAATCAAAACCTAATTGAATGATTTAGGGATTAGGATTGAGGCCTTGCCCTTGATCCTTTCCCCTAAGTTACTTTCATCATTCAATTTGAAACATGACCAAGACATTTAATCAATTCATTAAAAGCGTAATGAAATTAAAATTTAAAATTAATTCATCCTCACCTATGCAACCTTCAATTAATCTTGGGTAGCTCCTTGGGTGTTCAATAATCTAAGGTGAGAGGTAATAAAATTATGATTGGCTCACATGTGTGAGAAAATCATAAGAGTAATTATGTGAGATCCCTTAAGCTTAATCAACACATACAATTTGATTTAAGGAATATAAGAAAGGTTTTCTAATCCTGACCCATTTCTCCATGTGTGAATTAGTTTGGTATAATGAGGAATATTTAAGTTGATTTTATGTTTTGATTAGGTTAAGGTATGAATTAAATGAATTAATTATCCCTTACCCTAAACCCTAAAAAAGTAGATAGTATGTTGTACTTGGTGACTATTCTTTGTACTTTGACATCTACTGGATTTATTTTTAATGTGGTGGTGATATTCTGTAGTATAAAATCATGTCCTTAGTGAATTTTGATTCATTTTAAATAACCTTATTTGATATGATTGTCCTTAGAAATTAATTAGGGTAAATGAAATCATGTGTTTACATTCCTTTATTTCTTTCTAATCATGTTAAATATTATTTACTATATGAAATCATGCATTCATTTCTTTTGAAAATTAATTAAATAAAATATTTTCTTTTATGTCAAATTGTATGTGTTGGCTAAAATTATGAATATGAATGACTATTATCACTATTAAACTAAATTTTTTTTTAAAACCTATAAATCAACTATTACAAATGAAGTCATGCTAATTACAAATACTTATAAGCTTTCATGTAATGATAGTATAAGATGTGTACTATGAAGTTCTCTTTCCTTCTCTTAACATGGATTCACTTAGGATTTGTGAGTGTATAGTTCGTCTGAAAAGAACATAACACTTGCCTAAATCTATTCCTATGCATCTCTATGTTAAGACTTAGGAAGGGTTTTCATATTACACATGTAAATCATACAACCAAATCAAGCATAATTTCTTGCATTATTCCTTATACATTTGGTTCTTTTGGTACATTCATATGTATTTGAGAAAAGTGGTATATTAGTATGGACATCCCGAGACTTCGGGGCATTAAGTAGCCCTAAGTAGGTCTTGTACCTTACTCCCCTGGTGTAAAAAATAATGGCGTCATACTCACTTAAAACTCTTATACATATGCACGTGTGATGTGGCCAATGAATAAAGAATCAAAAATCAATCAAATAAAACATAACTTTTGAATGGATTTTTCTATCCTTATAGTTATTCATACATTTACATGTATCTAAGAAAAGTGGTATATTAATCTGGACATCCCGATACTGCGAGGCTTTAAATATCCCTAAGTAGGTATTATATCTTATGCCCCTGGTGTAGAAAATAATGGCATTGTACTCACTTATAACTTTTATACATGTGAATGTGTATTTAGCTAATGGGTGAAAAATCTCTCTTTTCTACATAACAAAGACATGCATTCATAATTCAATTAACAAATGAAATATTTAAATTCAAAAAATACACTTTTTTGCATTCATCATCAAAATGTGCCAAGATTTATAATGCATGTATAGGTATGCTTAGGATTATTCATATGCATGATATACTTGATGGAAAGAAATGGATGAGTGTGTGTTATGTGATAGTAATCCACCCTAATTAATCTTAAGATGCCTTTCTTATTGAATAGGGCTATTTAGAATGAATCTATACTTAGGGTTAATTAAAACACATTATAAACCATTCACTAAAGGAAATTCATTAATCGACTTACCTTAAAAATGACTTAAGGTAGGGATAAAAAGAGACTCTCTCTCTCTCTCTCTCTCTCTCTCTCTCTCTCTCTCTCTCTCTTTCTTCTCTTTACAACACTTAGTGGCTAAGTGTATGCTACATGAAATAAGAGAAAAATACTAAGTAAAAATCTCCAAATCAACTAAACCAAATTAAAGAGAAATCAACCCTTCATAAATTAAATCCCTCACTTACCAAATAATAACCCTAAAGCCTAGCTAGGACATACCACACAAACTCTAACACATGCACATTGAGCTAAGTCACAATTTTTAGCTTTATGTTAGGACGGTGCATGGTTTTATGAATGTTTAATTTTATGATGTATTGTTTTAGACTGGATGTAACGGTGTATGTGCGTACCTTGAATGTTAGGCCGATATTAGCCTAATCATGTTTTATGCAGGAGGTTGTGCTTAAGAGGGTGACTGAAATAAAAATATAAATATTTTTATTTGTGTAGGTTGCTTAGCCCCTAAGCATATCCCAAGTTAGGATAGGTGGACTTGGTTACCCATGTGTACGGTGTTAAGTCCAAATTATTCCTATAACTATTTGGGTTATATGGTGTGTTTAGCTAACATTTATTTTACAAATGTAGCTAGATTTACTTTCTTTCCTTTTAATGTAATTTTTGCATTAGGATTAGGATAAGTGTTATGGGGATTAAGGGTAAGCATTGGTTATATGACTATGTCTTATATACCATGTGATTCCTTTAAAGCAAACAACATCACAATCAAGTCCAAAAGAAAGAAAGAAAGGGAGCAAATCAAAAATAAAGAAATAAAAGATGAAGAGTGAAGAATGGAGGATGAAGAATGAAGACCCTGATAACACTTATCATTTCATAATTTTAATTATTATTTCATTGCACTGGGATGTATAAGGGTAGAGCTCGACTACCCATATATCTTTTCGAGTTGTATGGCGGTACCTGACTACACCGACCTTTTATTCTTTTATGATAGCTTTATAAAATTATTTGATATTTTATTTAGCTTGTGCATTAGAAATATTATGTATTTTCATAGTTTCTTTATGATTGGTGATTGTTGTGTGACCTAGATGCGATTAGGCTCCTAGAATAAAAATAAATTTTCTACCTCATTAACAACTCATAACTAAAATTTTAAAATAATTCATAACCTCACATAAATGCCTAGGAATTAAATCAAGATAATAAAATTTTTAGCAACCCCTTAGTTGGATGAATAAATGTATAATATCATGCATGTCATATTCTTCCACTCTTGCTAAGAGAGGGCTTCCATCTATGCTAGAGAATAAAGGCTTAATCTGTAAGAGCCTTTGATGGAAAGATATCTCTTTCTCTCTGATTTAGCCACAATCTATTTCTCATGCATTTTGACATACAAAATCCTATAGCTTGTGTCAAAATTAAAGTCTAAAAATTAAATAAAACTTGACAAAATTTGCATTAGATTTAAGTCATTACTAATGCCCTTCATGATTTAGTCTCTTAGAGTGAGTTTAAAGACTTAGTTTCTTTTCTAAGTAAATAGCAGCCTAACCATCATGCAAAGCATATGACTTGCCTACATGAATTTAAAATGTAAGAGGAGTTAGTTGACTGCCACTCTAGGCGGTAATAAGCCCAATAGTCGGATGGTTTATTCTCCCTTGTGGAGGTAAACCATATACCCATTTTCACCTTAAATTTAGGTCATGCTTTGGTCCTCACCAAAGCTTCCTAGATTTAGGATCTAAGGATGTTGTTTTCTTTTGTGGGCTACAAGCATAAATCCTCACCTCTTAGGTATTTCTATAATCTTGTATTGAGGAATTATAAGTCTTAGATTTATAATAAAAATTCAACTTAAATAAATAAATCTTCTCAAATTCAAATATATAAAGCCCAACCATGGGATAGATTAGAGTGCTCACTAGGCTTCCTAGTATCATGAGCACTCTCTACTCATCTCCCTTGGTTTTGATAAGAACTCTTCCCTTTAATCTCCCTCACTTGATTTTCAAAAATACAACTAATCCTTTAATAGCCCTATTGTTGAATTCTTTAGAGACAATAATTGCCTACTTTAATCTATAGGGAATATAATGAACTTGGTTTTAATAAACCCTACTTTACTTTTCATGTAAAGTAGGGGAAAAATCTTTAGTATTTCCAAAGACCCATCATGTCTTAGGAGTCCTTATTAGGTGATTAGGTTCATTATATGGTAATGACTTCTATCTCTCGAGATAGTACAGTATTTCTTAATGCCATACCTGATCACCCTAATGAGTACATCTACAGATCTACGTGGTGTCCCCTCACATAAACACACACAAACAAAAAAATAAACACCACAATAACCTTCATTCTTTCACCACTTTTCATAGTCGAGTTTCCACTTGTAATCCTTTAGCTCTCCTTCTCTTCATTACAAGTCATATGGCTATTGAAGCTCTTCTAAGGGCATATGGATGAGAACACCTATTGTTGTAATCTTATTTGTATTGATCATTAGTGAACTGGTTACTATATATATTTATATGTATTAGTTTTCTTACATTATTTACTTATGAAATTATTTGAAAATTTTCTTGGAATGGAGAACATCAATTTTGTTGGGATCTTGTAAATTGTTTAAACTAATGCACAAATCTCAATATAATTCAAATATGCTAAAATAAAATTTTATTTGAACTAATTAAATTGTATCGATGGTAATGTAAGCTCAAAATTAACATTAACCTTATAAATGTTAGAATATCATAAATATATTAAGTATAAATTTTAGGGGTGTCAATAATTAACCCAATATAATAACTTGATATAAAATCATCCCAAAAAAATTTATGGTTTAGATTAACCTTATTAACTTTCAAGTTAAGTTTAGGTTCAAAATTATTTTAAATATTCTAATTTATTTAACTTTTGGGTTAGGTTTGGGTTAACCTGTCAACTTAAAATTGACATCTCATCTTAAAACTAATCCAATTTTGACTTGTGAACTCTACTTTGACTCAATATTGACTTGAATTTAATAAGAAATATATGTCTAAATGGGTCATTCAAGTTGTGTTCAAATCATGTAAGTTGAATATGATTTGGATTAGAGTCGAGGTTTAATTATCCATTTAATAAACAAGTCTACTTATGGTCATACCTACTTGAGTTAAACTCCAATCTATCTCATTGATCCAAATTGGCACCCTTCTAAAAAATTATCTAAAGTTGGGAGATTGCTTAAGAAAACAAAAGGATAACATCTTAAATATCTTCTAAATAATTTAATCATCAAGCACACTCGCTTAGTTTCATATTTGATTCTTTATTTACATGCAAATGAAGCTTAGTGATGGGTTAAATAATATATTATCTAGTTAGCCAAGTATTTATAGAAATGAAATTATAAATAACAAATATATATATATATATATATATATATATATATATATATATATATATATATATATATATATATATATATATATATATATATATATATATATATATAATGGGATTTACTACTTTATAATGTCATAAGGGACTTACTAAAAAAATCCTTAACATGTTATCTCTAGTTTTAGCAATTTTGTAGCACTACGCTTCTTCTTATGTCGAGTTTGTATTCCCTACTCTTCTTCTAACTTGACAAGTACTTTGATTGTATTTCTTATTATTGTTTACTTGATGTGATGCCAACAAACACCAGTATCACATTGTGTTTTCATGATATTTTTTTTATATCATGCCTCTACTTTCTTGACAATTGTGATAAAATGCCCTTTGCAACTAAAGCATTTTAATGCCTTTGGCAAATCTTTTGGAAGGAGGCCTTCTAGCTCCAAGGGCCTTTGGAAGACTTTAGAGAAGCATTTTTTTAACTTCTCCCTATCACATTATTTTAATTTAAATTCATTATATTTATGCAACATATCTTGGCCTAGTGGCTAGTGCTTTGGCTCCAACCGTAAGGTCTTTGATTCAAGACCTAGTATATATGGATGTGTGCATGAGTTACAATCAAATTTAGTAAATATCCCAAAAAATACTTAAATTTTTAAAAAAGTTGTAATTATGCATACTTGTGTAAATATCAAAGTATTTACATCCCATTTTGACTAGATTCTAATTAGAAGTTCCTCTTTTGGTACACTCAACATGGAAATCTTAAGAAATTACTATGTTTACATAGGCCTTATTAGATTATTTTCTCTTGGGTTACTTCATAGAAAATACATTTTTATCTAGGTCTCTTGGAGATTATTACATTCATTTTTTTAAGAAGAGCTCTTTAAATCAATAATTATCCATTGTTTAAATGGTAGCACATCTTTGATGCCAAACAAGAGTCTCCAACATTCCTTATTTGGATCTCATTTCATAATATTACAATCCATTTCATTAGCCATATATTATATACTCTTGAGTTTTTAATCTATGGGAGACCTTTTAAACTCAATTTTATAATTATAAATTAGTCTAGTCATTTATGGCTAAAACACTACTAGAAAATATTTATTTATTATGAAGTGTTTGTAACAAAATAATTTTTCACAAAAATGAGATAAACATATAATGTGTGGTATTAGTTTTCACAAATAATTCAATTATAATGGATATAATGTATTAAAAAATTAATGAATTTTAGATATATTGTTCAATTGTTAAAACAACTGGCTAGAGTGGAAAAAAAAAAGGTGTTTGAATTCCTCATAGATTTGAGTTAGAACTTTTTTTATTATAATTTTATAATAGAATTATTTGACACATTTCTTATAACATTATAATTATTGGTCTTTCCTTCTTTCTTTCTTTCTTTGTTTTGTGCCAATAATCTAACTTTCACTTCTATCTACAGCTCTTCTTTTGATTCTTTTTCCTATTGAGTTTCTTATATTATTTCTCATATTAGGTCAATTTTTTAATGTTTTTTCAACTTCATTTCTATTATGTTAAAAAATATGAGAATTTAGGTTGGCAATGATGTGGACATTTTAAGAATATTTATATATTAAAAAATTATGAAAAGCAAAGTTAAACATATAAGAGGATATATACATACATACATACACATACATAGGTTTGACCTGAACTCACTCGGTAGAAGTAAAAGTTAAAAACCTATCCAAATTCTCACAAATAATTGTGGGAGTCTAAAAATTAAAATTTTAGGGTTCCGGGACTGGCACTGCTTCATCTTCCTATAACAGTCATTCTCGCTCTGATATTGGTGTTTTCTCCTTAGTGGTTGACATATTTATGTGGTTAGCTTCAGAAGGTAATATTTCATTCTTATTAGTGGAGATGCATGATTAAGTCTAAAGTTTGAGTTTTGGGTTCTTTGCATGCATGAGATTCTTTCAAAAACACTTTGCCTTTTATAGGTTTAGGATTTTTGTTTTGTGAAGATGTATATGCTATGCATATTTTTTTAATTGTATAATTGTGATTAACATTTGTATATATGTCGTATGCTTAAGTACATATGTAGTATACATGAGTATTTAAGCAGTGATAAGTTTTGATTGTAAAGAATATTCATGGTATCGTAGTTTTAAGCTTAAATTTTATATATAGACATGGTGTATAGTTTTTATTTGTGTATTTGTGATTAGCAAATGTACATATGCCATGTATGCTGATTTACATATGTACATATATTGTACAGTTATTTTTAAACAATGCTAATTTATGATTTTTAGGAATCTTCATTTTTTACTGGTATTGAGCTTAAATTGTATATATACACATGATGTGTATAGGTTTTTTATTTTGTAATTGTGATTGCATATGTACATATGTTGTGCCATGTATGCTTAAGTGCATATTGTGTACATGAGTATTTAAATAGTGAAATGTTTTAAGTATGAAAAATCTTTATTTTATTTATGTACATATGATGTGTACATGTATTTTTTATGCCGTGTGAAGTTCTGAATGCTAAAATGTTTATTTTATTTATGTTCATAGGCCATGTACATGTATTTTTTTCTCATTGTTAAGTTATGATATTAGAACATTCACTTTCTTTATGTATCTGGGTCGTGTACATGCATTTTTAAGCAGTGTTAAGTTCTGAGTGCTAGAATTTTTAGTTTATTCATTTTTATAGGCCGTGTACATGTATTTTTTCATAGTGTTATGAATATTAGAATGTTCATTTTATTTATGTACATAGACCATGTACTTGTGTTTTTAAGTAGTGTTCATATGGATTATGTTTAGGCTCATCATCCCTTTTACATTTTTTTTGACATCTTAGCAGCAAGATGTACACTCTGAAGATCACCTTTCATTGTCGGCCGTCAACATTTAGATCAATTTGTGATTTAGTGATGGGGCATGTTGAGAATGACATTGAAGTGTTGTTAAGAAAGTTGCTTATTCTTCAATTTTGTAGTTTTTTCATTTTTTTTTCACAAAATGTCCCTCTCATTTATCAGCTCTTGTCATTCTAGGATGTTGAGAGACAAACTTTTTTAATTAAATAGCATGAGATAAAGTTATTGCCGATGAGGTAGCTCTTATGATAGGGTTGCCCAACAAAGGGGCAAACTTGCTTTGGGATAGTGATCCATTGGCAAGACATTCTACAATTAATATGAAGAATAAAATAAAAAATATGAGAAAAGCCTCCAATCCCAACAATTTTGTAAAGATGTTCATAAAGTTTTTGTTATTAAATTTATTCTTTTCTTTTCATAATTATAGAATATCGAAAAGACTCATGCATTATGTAAAGAATGTTGATGACTTTGCCACCTACAATTGGGCATAATCAATCGGAGTTTTTTGATTAATCAAATCGATGTGTTAACCAAAAATTTCAGGAGGATAAGCTACTTGGATACATCAGTGATTTTGTTCCTCTCATGATGGTAGCTTTCATTGCTTTAAAGATCTTACTTAATTGTTAAATAAAAATATAATTGTGATCTATTGCCATACAAGTTTGATTTATTGAGCACACATGTTGTTGCTCCCAAACTGAGTAACTCAAGGCCTTATTTCATGCGGTGATCTAGTAGTATTTTTTTAATACTATTCAATGTTCAAGTTTTATTGAAGCTAGATAATAATCAGGTCAAGCATTATCATTGTTCTCATAATTTTAAATAGTAATTTAAATTAAATTTTGTATCTAAAAAGATCAAATTAATGTAGATTTCCTATTCTTTCAAGGAAATAACACAAGAAGAAGAATAACTTCTCTCTAGTGCAATTATAGTCCTTCCTCTCTTCATTCCCCTCATCCTCCTCTCCACCCTCATTCTCCTCCATTTCCCAAACCTCAACCTCCTTTACCTCATGAGGTAGACAACTTATATGAGCAATTATAGAAGATTGATTCTAGGCTTGAATAGTTCAAAACTACCTTAGGTATATTTGGAATAGATTTGGACATATTATGGCTCAAAGTAG
This sequence comes from Cymbidium sinense, assembly GCA_021442155.1. Classification (NCBI taxonomy): domain Eukaryota; kingdom Viridiplantae; phylum Streptophyta; class Magnoliopsida; order Asparagales; family Orchidaceae; genus Cymbidium; species Cymbidium sinense. The sequence continues at coordinate 66,199,109 of CM038231.1, forward strand.
GCTATCTTGAGACCAAGGTCAAACTCATTGAGGAAAGACTGATTGTGCCTATTGACAGTCCTTAGAGCAAACCTGTCAGTGTTGAGAGCATACATAGCTCTTATCGGGCCGAACCTTCTAAGTAACTGATGCTGAGGTAAGTTATAGAACAACCAAACAAAATTTTGTTTTGCTAATTAATTTATCTTTATATAATTTCCAAGTCACTAACTTCTTCCTGTAACTCAAAGGCCTGACTTGAAGAAACAGAGTTTCCCACGGGATATCCGAAAATAATATGAGATTGTTTGAGTTACAATTAAATAGAGAGTGATAAAACCTACATAATTCCTCAGCCATCAATGTTGGATTGGAAGTCTGCCCATTCTCAGTATGAAGTTCACGAATTAAATTAGCATTTTTTCTTTCTCTGATAGAGTTGTAGAGAAATTTTAAATCATCCTCTGAATAAGTCATCCAGTGCGCCTTAGCACGTTGTTTAACCCACATACTCTCCTTACGGACAAGACTCAAATATCTAGAATTTATATCCTTTGCAAGCTGCAAAAAGTGAATGTTTCCTGGATCTTGTTCAAGATAAGCAAAGGCCATAGCTTGCTCTGATTTAATTTGGTTAATTTGGGAATGAAGAGATTCCAGATCCCAATTTCTAGCTTTAAACGCTTTCTTAACCTGTGATAACTTCTTAGAGAAAACAAACAGAGGGTCTCCTGCCACAAAGCCGTCCCAAGCAACTTCATAAATCTATGGGAGAGGGGAGGAGGAATTTTGTAAAAATTTGAGACATCTCAAGCCATCGTGAGTTACAAAAAACCCTATCCAACTTAGAAAGGATTGGCTTAGAAACTTGCTGATTGGACCAGGTGAAAAAAAGCCCCACACTCGGGAGCTCCAGCAACTCACTGTCATTAATACATTCCCTAAAGTCAAGAGAGTTAGAGAGAGATACCGGGTTACCTCCTGATTTCTCCGAGCTGGAAAGACAACAATTAAAGTCACCCATCACAATCCATGGTGCAGTAATGTTTGAACCGAGAGATCGCAAGGAGTTCCATAGTTCCGTACGCTTAATTGCATCATTATCTGCATAAACGCAAGTCAGAAGGAAATTGATACCACTAACCGAGGTAAATTGACCATGGATGTATTGAGAAGACTTTGAGTGAAGAGTAAAAGCCATGCAATTCGAACTCCACTTAAGCCAGATGCGTCCACCCGGAGCTTGATCAAAATTAGAACAGCAAACTTCATTTGGGAAGAGATTAAACTTCTTCAGGTTAAAGGGATTTGGAACAACTTCCGAATTGATTTTTGTCTCAACAAGACACATTATGTCGATGTTATTCTCCTTAATGAGCCTCATACAGTCACGGGTTCTACCCTCGGCAGCCAGCCCACGCACATTCCAACAGGCCATAACCGGAAAGATCATTGAGAGGATGAGGGTAAGGGCTTCTTGCCCTTTTTTTGTTTACCTTTGTTAGATGAGGGAATCATATTTGATGTGTGCTTTGAGTTATCCTCACTCATAAGCAGGAATACTGGATCACAAGTTTGTTTCCCTTTTTGTTTCACTGTGTCGACACGGGAAGGAGACGATGCTGCAGATCTAGTAGTCATCCCAGTTACCGTTGTATCACAATTGAAATCAGTAAGAGGCGCTTGATCATTTGAAGCCTCGACTGATAGATTTGTTATCACCGGCTCCTCCGATTCTTCAGAGGAAAGAGGAGAATGATTAAGTTCTCCGCCATCTGACTGTGAATTTCCTTAACAGAGCAACCACTGCCCCGCTCGCATCATGGCCAAAGGGGCATAATAAGAGGAAGTTTCTAACTGATTTGGATGCTTACTTTCTCGGGGGATCCCTCTGTCGGATTGATGAACTTTGTTTATTCCTCTAGGATTAATTTTTGTTACTGGCAATAAAGGACATTTCTTCTCTTCGTGTGAAAATGAGTGACAATGAGTACAAATTGTAGGTTTTCAATCATATACTATTTCCTGATCGAATTTCATCCCATTAAGATTGATTGGAATTCTATCCAAGATTGGAAGAGGTTGTTACCTGCACACAGATTCTTGCGAATGTTATCCGAGCCTTGGTAGCAGTTAAGTTATCCACTGCTAATGGGACCCCAATATGACTTGCTACCTTCGAAAAGCCTTTCTCATTCCAGCAACAAAGCGGGAAGTTAGGTAATTTGATCCAAAGAGGGAGTTCGGTGATGTGCTCCTTGGAGGGGCGGAAGTTCCATGTCCACTGTTAAAAAATGAAGGGACGACCATTGAGAAAGCACGGACCATGATCCCAAACAAGATTATAGTCTTTCAAACAGGAAAATTTGAATAGGAAGAAATCCCCTTCTAGTGTCAACAGGTCCATATTCCCTTTTTTCTTTCCACGCGATCGTAAAATGGTCTTTTACCTAACGTGCCCAACCAATGACAAATTCCATTCTTTTTTGGCCGTGGACATCATCCTCAGAGAAGCACACCTCGGATGTTTCTGGAGGGATATATGATAAAGCAATTGATTTGCTTTTATCATTCTGTGCGATAAGGAGCTCCTTCCATTTACCAGAGGAAATAGAATCACTTGGCTTCTTGCCCGAAAAGGAAGAAGCACTCGGGGAAGATAATAATGGAGGAAAGATTTTGTTGAATGATGAAAGCCATGACTACTGGGAGGATGACCCTGCAGGGAGGTCACTCAGAAGGGAAGTGAAGGAGATGCGAATTGGAAAAGGAGAGAGATGAAATTGCCAATCCGCTGAAAATCTTGAGCAGGAGCACTTACCTCTGGAAAACCCTAGCCGCCTCCCTCTCATCCGCGATGAATTTTTTAACTCCAGGCCCTGATGGTTTTAACTCCAGTTTTTTTTTGACTACTTGGGATGTGACCGGGAAACAATTTCTTAGAGCGGCCCACTATTTCTTCAAATTTGCAAAACTCCCAAAATGTTTCAAACATACACTTATTGCTCTTATTCCAAAGGTCAAGCATTCTTGTAAAATCTCTGATTACAGGCCTATTTCACTTTGTAATATCTTCTATAAAGTGCTAGCAAAAATTCTTGCTAACAGAATGAAAAAAGTTCTTCCATCTCTCATCAATTTGGCTCAATCTGCCTTTATAAAGGGTAGAGATATTGCAGATAATCTAGCCATAGCAAATGAAATTACAAAGGAGTTTTCTAAAAAAAATCAGCAAGGAAAGTTCCTCGCAAAAATCGATCTAAGGAAAGCTTTTGATTCTATTAATAGAAGATCTCTTATTCATAGATTACTGGCAAAGGGATTCCCAATGCGCTTTGTCAAGTGGATTGAGGCTTGTATAATGGAAGTCCCCTTCTCTGTCATCCTTAACGGTGAAATTAAAGGATGGTTCTCTTCTTCCTCGGGTCTGAGGCAAGGTTGCCCTCTCTCTCCTTTTTTATTTACTATTGCGATTGATACTTTTTCATGTTTGCTGGATAGAGAAGTAAACCTTAGACGTTATAACCCTTTTTCTGTGGGCTCTTGCAATGTGTCTCATCTTCTGTTTGCCGATGATTTGTTGTCTATGGGGGTTGATGATGGCAACACCATTTCTTCATTAAAAGGCTGTCTTGAAACTATTAAGGATTATATGGGATTGGGAATAAATAATGACAAATCTGTCATTTGTTTTTCCAAGGATTCTAATATGAGGGGAGATCTAGACCCTTTGCTTAATATTAAAATTGGCACATTTCCTCTGAACTACCTTGGACTTCCTCTGACAACCGGTCCAACTAGAGTCATTCAATTCAATAACCTCTTTGACAAATTACATTCTTGGATGGCTGGTTGGAAGAGTAAATTCCTATCTCTGGGTGGGAGATATCAACTTATTAGATCATCTGTAAATGACTTTCTTACATACTGGTTCAGATCTCTTGTTGTTCCTAAAACCATTATTAAGAAAATTAACTCTCTTACTTCCAATTTTTTCTTCCATAATGGAGGCAATAAGAGACTTCATACCATATCATGGTCTCGGACCACTCTTCCTAGGGACCTTGGAGGAACAGGTCTTCAATCTGCAGCTGATCTGATTTCATTAAACAGGCTTAAATCTGTATGGAAATTAATTAAAAATGAGACTCTTTTTGCCAAGTGGTGTGAGCAGAAATATGGTTCTATTTGGGATTTATCTTCTCGTAAAGTCTCTTCTTTGTGGAAAGAATTAAGGTCCCTTTGCCATAAATATAAAGATAGATTCAATTATAATATTGGAGATGGTAAACGTTTCTCTCTTTACAAGGATCCTTGGTGTGATAAAGCAAGTCTATTTCATATGGTAGGTGGTCAGTTTTTAGATGTGTTGGGCTTTCCTCCTGATGCCAGGGTCAGCTCACTGATATCTGAAGGAAAGTGGGTTCTTCCTTGGAGCTCTTATCCTGGCCTCTCTCTTCTATTCGAACAAATTAATCTTATTCCTATATATGGAGGGCCGGACTGGATTTCTTGGGGAGAAATCAAACACCCAACTAATGCTATGCTGAAAAAGGTATTGTTTGCTGATCATGTTAAAGTAAATTGGTTTAAAGACATATGGTTTAAGGGTAATGCTTTAAATTATTCTTTGTATTGCTGGATGGCTTATATCGGTTGTCTTAAAACATCGGATGTGTTAGCTGGTAGGGGTATTGGATCAATTCTGAAATGCTGTTTTTGTAAGGAAAGTAACGAATCTCATAATCACCTTTTCTTTGAATGTTCATATTCTATGAATCTGATCAGAACTTTTCTTCCAAATGGTCGGTTCTTCCTTATGAACGCTTCTCTTCATCAAATTCTGGGATACATCGATAATTCGGCTCATATAATGATTAGGAAGCTTCATTTTCTTATAACTGCTACCTTGGTTTATGTCATTTGGAAAGAACGCAATAGCAGGCTATTTTCATCTACTGTTGCTAATTATCATGAGATTACATCACAAATCCGTTTTCGGGTTGGTTATAAAGTGTCTCGGTGGAAAATTAAAGAAAACTGGCCCCTAAATGTGATACAGCAGCTTCGTTGGTGGAAATTGGAAGATGCTTCTTAGCTACTTCCTCCCCTCTTTTCTCCCCCCCCTATTTATCCCCCCCTGCTTCTCCCCCCTGTTTTGAGTGGTTTACAGGACAATGATGACTATTTTGGTTCTTCTGGTGATCTTTCCTGGACTGGAGAATCTAGTTTGGGTGGCCTTCATTTGCAACCTGACTTCTAGGAACAGATGGAATTTTCATTGGATGGCAATCGAAGGTAGCCACTGGATCTCCATCGTGATTGCAGCTTGGTTTAATTCTCCAGCGAAAATTGATTCTCCAGAATTTTTTGGTGTCTGAGTCCTAGCTGTTTTTTCTTACTTCAGTTTCCCTTTTTCCTTCTGTTTTCTGTTTCTGTTTTTGTTAATCCAAGGAGCTAATGCTCAGCGGGTTAATTTCTGTTTCATTTCATTTTGTCTCTGCAGTTTTTCTTTACAGTTTGTAATTGTAATTGTTATTTTTTTGTAACCTCTTTTACACTTGGAATGAATTGGGCTTATGCCCTCAACTTTTCCAAAAAAAATTTATCTTTATATCATTTTAGGCAATTTGAGGCATTAAGTAGCCCAAAACTCTCATAAATATGGGCAGTATTACCCGGGGAGTGAAGGAGAGGCGTATTAGAAAGAGGAAGCCCATAAAATCTTCATTCACATCGAGTAATACTAGAAAAACTTTAAAAAAGGAGCCAATATAGTCAGAAGTGGAGGTTCAGGTTACAGCAATGGACATCATTCAAGTTGAGTCATTATCAGAGAAGGTAGTACTTCAATCATTGTTGAATGACTGTTTCTATGTTGATTCTTTTCTTTTAAGCTGAATACATATTATGATAAGAAAATTTAAAGAAGGAGCATCATGTAGTATTAATTAGAGTAAGAAGCCTTTAATAAATTTAATTTTTGAAAGGAGTGAAAACACCTTGAGAGAGGGCGTTTTCACAGCTTACATGGCATCTTGATTGGCTTATATTTTTTATTTTTTTGGCCTATGTGGAAAAAAAAAGATGAAAATGCCTTTTGAGAGGCGTTTTCTACCACTAAAATAGTAATGAGGTGATTTAATTTTTTAAATGATAGAAATAATAAATATATTCAAGTAAAATTTAATATATATAGTTCAAGATATATATATATATATAATTTTATAAATAAATTAGAAATGATGGCATTTAAAATCATTTTCATAAAATTCTCATGAAACTAAAAGAAAAATAAGTGCAAATCTTTGATCTTAATTTTTCCTTTTATGTGATTTCGTAAGGAAATAATGTTTAGTCACATGAAATTACATTAATTTGTTTGTGAATATTTATGATTGCTGTAATGGAATCAATAGGTTGAAGATAATCATTATATTTTATGTTATTTGATATTGAATTAAGTTTTAATAAATATGGATAAAATTTTTGAATGAAAACATTTTTATTTAAAAATATTTAAGATAGAACTTATTTTTGAGAGAGTGAGACATAATTTTTTATAAGTTACTCACATATTATATCCATTTGAAAATCAAATCAATAATTTTCAGAATAGTCATGATTTAAGAAAATATTTTAATCTAATTTTTATATCAATAATTAATTTTATTTGAATTAATTATAAATTACTTATAAGTACAAGTTCAAGATCTTACTTAACCCAAGTGATTAAAAAAATAGGTGTTGATCTAATTTAGGTGTACAATTATCCTTATATAACTTAAGTTTGAAATTTTTCATAATTAAACCATAAGTTTAACTAGGATATTAATGTCGATAATAATTAAATTGAAATGATTATATGTATAAGATGAAATTTGCTATAAAATATTTAAGAAATGTTAATTTTTTTTTATGATTTATGTAATATATCATTTATTTTATGCTGAAATGCAATATTTATTTTAATAAATATATAGGTTATAAAATTTATGGAAAACTAATAAATATTAAAAATTTTATATATAATTAAAGAAATTATGATAAAAAGTACTATAAAACAGATATTCAACATAATGTTTATTATAAAATTATTATGAAGTAATGATATATTTATGAAAAAATTAATTTTTTTATAATCGACATAATTAATTTCATAATATACATAATTGTTTGTATAAATTTTTTAGAAGGGATAGCATTACTCTATAATAATTATAAAAATTCCTTTAAAAAAATTACATAAATTCCACTTTCTACAATTTTCAGTAATCTGTGCACTATCAGCATCCACATCATCGAAAGAAATCCACGTCAAGGGTGAAAATGCCCCTTTTAAATTTATTTATTATTTTAAATAAATTTAAAATAACCTAAGCATATTATTATATTATCAAACACAATTAATGCTTTTCTCATGATTTTTTTATTTTATTGTATTGCTAGAAATGATAACATATTTATGTCTAGAAAATTTTCAATTAGTCATGATCAATTTGATGATCTCATAATAAATTAATATATGAGCGATTCTCACATCGATATTTTTGTTTATTTATTATTTGAGAAAAATAGATTTTGTTCAGGGCTTTATTTATCATTTTTTATGTTTCTTGTTTGCATTGGATAAGTTAGTAGGTGTCTTATTAATTATGTTAATATTATTTTTGACTATTTCTATTTAACTGATTTTGATGTGATCACAATACTATGCTGAATATGGTTCGGAAAAAGAGAGTCAAATGTATGTTTAGCATACTAGTAAGAGTGCAATGTTGAAGAAGAATATATTTTAATTTCAATTATAAACAATCAGCATTAAACTCTTTTTTAGTTTGTGTGATTCAAGATAAAGCATGGTCTTTTACGATTTATTACCCAACCCTACCCACAAAGCAATTATACTTAGCATTGTAAGTACAACATTTGAGTTTTCTATTGTTTAGAGTTTAAATTGCACATGGCTAATATTTTTGAATTTTTGAACCTACAGAATAAACTCTTGCATGAAGACTCTAATGAAGCTTTTGAAGGTGATATATGCTAATGACTGGTGAAAGTTGTTACCGATTTTCCAATTCAGAAGAATAGCATTGACCGCGGGATGTTTGTTTATAAATACCTTTATTCAGTCGTTGCATCAAAAAATATTAACTAGGTTGAGTTTCATGATTGGGCGGGGATAACAGTTTTTTGGGATGAACTAGCTTATGCATTACTATGCACAACCATTAAATGTAACCTTTTTTTTTGTTTGGCATAGATTGGACAATGTTATTATGGTGTAAATATTATTATTTATAAATATTGCATCTATGTATTAAATATAATGTTGTGATTTTTTTTTTGTAAATTTTGCATCAATTTATGTTATTTGTGCAGCAATCAATTCATTCTCCTCATTTTTTTTATGTGCATAGTCCATGTACACTTGGATTTATATATGTACCTATGTAATATACAAATAAATAATGTCAAGGAAAAGCCAACGAACTAGCCAACGAACTAGCAATATTCTCTTCTCTCCATGGTGGGGGGTGGCCGGCGGTCACCTCCTCTTACAAGGGACAAGGCGGCTAGGAGGGAAGGCCGAGAAGGTGGCAAGAAGGAGAGGGGCCATGGCAAGGATGTGCTAGGGATGGACAAGGTTTTTGGTGTAAGAGATGATCGGGTTGGTGATGATTTTGACATGGAAATGCATGGAGAAGGTGGCGACCTGTCCAAGGACCATGCAAGGCTTCTCCGGCAAGAGGAGGTGCTTGGGATGACAAGTGGTGGTGCTGGTTTGGCCGGAGGAAGAGATTCTGAAAAATCCAAGGTCTCCATCGCTCACTCTCTGCAAGACTGCCGGCCAGCCGCTACGGGTTTGCAAGGAGGAGGCGCGGACAAGGGGCTGGCGGATGTCCCTGGCCAAGCCGCCATCGAGCTGGAGCGCCGGAACGCCTGCTAATCGCATGGCGCAGATTCGGAGCGGGGCCGTTGAGAGTGCGAATTGACCGACGCGGGCGAGTCGGCGAGAGATCAAGCGTGGCCGATTATGAGACGGAAGGCGGCGGTGGGAGGTCGCTGGCTGAAGCAGCGCTGGCGAAGGCTTAGCCACGACACTATTCACTCGGCTGCGAGGAGGAAGCCACCGGACAAGCCGGATGCCATCCAACACCGTTCACTCTGCGTGGCCGGGAGGAAGCCGAGGACAAGCCAAGCCATCCAGCACTATTCACTCACTGGCCGATTTACTTTAGACATCTGAAATGGCCGATCAAGTGGCCAATGGGGATGATGATATGGATGATGATGGTGAAGATCAAGATGGCCTTATTAAGGCCAACACTCAAAAGGGCAAACTGAAAGCATGGAGGGGCTTCAACTTGGCCAAGGTATGTTCTATAATGAGCATGATATGGGTGATGTTAGGGCTTGTTGCCCGCCATATGGATGAATTTTCGTGGGGATCATGTCAACACCCAAAGGAAAGGGGAGGCTGACCAAGATGTCTCAATGGAAGATGACATCCCAAGACAATGCACACAAGGTGTTTGCACAAATGCCAAGGAGAACCCAGCACCTTTGCTTGGGGTGTGCTTCAAGGATTGAACAAAGGGAAGGGCAAGGCTACTACCAACCCCTTGTTTGAAGACAATAGCCTCCCTAGAGAGAGCTCTTCCTAGAACTTCAAATGGTGCTAGCTCTCAAGGGAGGGCAAGGATCAAGCTAACCCTTGGAAGAAGAAGGAGTATGTTAAATTGGGGCTGTTGATAAGAATGCGACTCATGGAGGATGGCATTACTATTCTGGATGACCAAGTGTGGATGATAATCAAGTGAAGCTTGAAAGAGCACTTGTAGAAAGGTGTTGGGGAGAAGACCACCCTATTTCTACCTTAATGCACTGCACTGGAGGAAGTGGAGTAGATGGGGGCTTTCAAATTGATTATGGTTGCTCCTCATTGCTTTGTATGCATCTTTGAAACTCCGAGGCTAGAGATGCGTTTTGATGAATAGGCCTTGGTTCATTTGGAAATGTCATTGGGTTGGATAAGTGGACTCCCACTTTCAATCCCAAATCTTTTGATGGGCTCTCCTCTCCGATGCACGCTTCCCTAACCTCCCTTGCTTTCCGGGACAATACTAATATTGCCGGGATCGCTTCCTTCATTGGAGAGCCACGTGGGTAGACCACCCAACAAACTCATGGGGCAAAGCATGTTTGCTGAGTATGCATCGTGCTTGATCTTTCACAAAAACTCCCCCCTGGAGTTTGGATCCATGGAAGAAATGGAAGGTCTTTCCAACGGGTTGAGTATGAGGGGATTACTCAACTCTGTTTTGCTTGTGGAAAGGTGGGACACAAGGTTGACTCTTGTCCCACCAAGGGAGTTCCTCCAGCTGCTACCACTCATGGTAAGACTTTCGCTCCTTCTCCTGACTAATGCGGGGTCTTGAACACTTGACACTCGCTAAGAAGGGGAATGTAGCACTACTAATCAAAATCCTACCAATGGAAAAATCTTTGAGACACAACAGACTACTTCACCACCATTACCCTGAGGAGTCCATTTCTTCGTATGGTCAATGGTCGGTCAAGAAAGAAGAGAACTAACAACAAGACAAATTAACTTAAAGAAGAAGGAAGATGGGAAGCAAGGCCATGGGAGTGGCCAACTACACTACTCAACCCAGGAAGAGCTCCTCTTCAAGGAGCACCTTCAAGCAGTCCCTCCCTCTGGAAGCCTCCTCACTCCTATATTCCAAGCCAAAGCCACAGTGGAGAAGCTCAAAAGCCGGTGAGGGAGAAGGCACCACCCAACCTACCACAAGGTCTAGGATGTCTCGGGCCCACTTTGAGAGGGAGGTGCATTTGGGGCCAATTGAGGCCAACTCAAAGAAGAGGAAAAGATACACAATCACCATGGGGATAAATCCCCATGGTGACTTAATGTCATCGATTCTGTTTTGTAGGGGTGCCCGCAAGAAGACTACGGGCAACTACCTACGCCACCTTATTGGTGGTAACGATCTCAGCATTATTGGCTTACTTGAAACCAGGATTGAGTGCATCTCAAGACATGAAGTGGACAAAATGGCCGGGATCAACTGGCAGTTCTTTTGTAAACCCTCAAATGGGCTTTCTGGAGGCATTATCATCCTTTGGAGAAAGGATATTGTGGACTTCTCCCCTCTGGTTATTTCTGACCAGCTTGTTTTGGGCACCTGTTCCTTGCCCAATGGCATTAGGTGGACTATTGGTTGGTCTATGCCAACAAGAGTTATCTTCTGGTGGGACCTCGGAAAACCATCAAGGACAATGTGGATCTTCAAGCTCCCATGGCTATTGGGGTGACTTTAATTGTATCTTGGCTCAAAGTGACAAGAAGGGTGGGAGGCCCTTTCATTATACACTTGCAGGAGATGGAGGAGTGTATGGCTTTGTGACTTGCATTGGAGTTTTGTTGGCCCAAAGTTCACTTGGACCAACAATAAAGATGAGGATGGTCCTTGATGGTCTTGATCAACTCTATGGCTTCTCTTGAGGGATACCAAGGTTAGCCACTTACCTCGGATCGATCATGCTCCCCTTCTTCTTCCTCTTCTGCCTATATGAAGCCCCGAGATGGTTAAGGTTTGAAGATACTTGGCTCTCTTATCCCATGAGTTGGAGGCTGGTTTGGAAGAACTGGCAGAAGGAAGACTTTGGCTCAAGGGCGCAATTCTCCATAGAAAGAGTTGACCCTCGATCTCTCTTCCATTGGAGTAAGAGTATGTTGAAGAACCTCCACTCTCTAGATTGACTTGGAAAAGGACATTACCTCTCTCCAAACTCTTGATTGTTGATGATGGACTCACTCTACCCAAGAAGGGGAGCTCGCTCTAAGGTTATTGAGCTTAACTCTACATTGGCCGGCTGGATTGGTGGAGACAAAATAAAGCTAGATGGCTCAAGGATGGGGATGGGAACACTCATTTTTCCATACGGTTGCCTCTGAACAGGACCAACAGATTGATGCTTGCAATGGGTGGATGGAGGTATGATTGAGAACCCTTATGATTTCGATATTTTCACTTCCTTCTTCAGGCAAAAATGGGTTGAGGGGGATGTCTCCCTTGATGGTTGGCCTATTCTGCCTATAGAGAGGCAGGTTCCTCCGTCGGCCAAATCTCTCCTTGAAGCCCCGGTGACTGATCAAGATATTTGGGAGGCAATTCATTCTATGGGGAGTAACCGTTCACCTGGACTCGATGGGATCACTACCTCTTTTTTAAGCATTTTTGGCCTTGTGTGAAGAAGGATGTCGTTCTGCTTTTCAGGAGTTCTTTGAACTTGATCATATGGAGGATTCATGGAAGGAGACACTTATTGTTCTCATCCCCAAAGTTATTGGGGCTAGCACTCCTTCCAAATTCCGGCCCATTAGCTGTGTCGGGATCTATAAAGTGGTGGCCAAGATTTTGGTGACAGTTGAAGCATTTACTACCTCTCCTTGTTTCAAGAACAAGGTGCTTTTTTTGCCGAGAGGAACATCTCTCACCATGCTCTCCTTGCCCAAGAAATCATCAACAAATTCCATTCCTCTTCCCGTTGGTTTCATGGCAATTAAAGTTGATATGGAGCAAGCCTATGATAAGATGGTGGCATTGCATTGAGCAAGATGCTCACTTTGATGGGGTTCCACGATAGATTAAGTGGATTCTGATTGTGTCACTCACCCTAGATTCTCCATCTTCTTTGAATGGTAGAAGGTCTCCCTGGATTGGCCTTGAGTGTGGATTTAGGCAGTGTCCACTCTTTACACTGTTTATTCTATGTTTACATTTTCTTTAGCTTTTAAGCAGAGAGGGCCAAACACAGGTATGACTGTGAAGGCGGAGGTACCTATCTCTAATCTCCTATATCGATGACATTGATTACCTCTGCCTCTATTCATGCCAAGCAAATTAAAGCCATCCTTGATGATTGTGTATTGGGCCAGACCCAGGATCAGCGGTGCTAAGTCCGCCATTCTCTTTAGCAATCTGCTAAGAGATGGAGGACTAATCGGATTGCTAGGCTTATTGGGTTGATAGGTCCAAGAGATGGAGTATCTTGGCCTTAAGTTGGCTATGAGGAAGCTTTACAAGCATGATTTGTTCACGATTGGCCAAAAGAAAGATTATGTCACAGGGAACTCGACATCTCTCCTATGCGGGCTACCACTTATTTCCTCGACTCTTATACCAGTTCGATTTATCGGCTAACACATACAACTATTCCCAGAATGTGTTGCGATTGAGCGGTTATGTAGGTCCTTCCTATGGGACAAGAGTCCCACTCGAGGGGCATTCACTATGTCGGTTGTGCTTGTTTGCCTATTAAGCATGGGGGCTTGGTTTTCACTCTACCCACAGCTTGGGCCCTCTCAGGGCAAGGTTGGCTTGGGATTTTCTTCAGAAGCCCACTTCATTACTTCACTGCTGGCGCTATGGGGAAGATATTTGGAGTGGAAGCTTGAAGAGGGGGGACTCTAAGACTTGGGCTGTCATTCTTAGTGGGGCTCAAAGTCTTGAACCTCTCATTCGCTAGAAGATCGATGGCGGCAAAGTTCAGATTTTGGATCACACATGGTTAGCTGATTGTTCCTAGCGAGACCAACTTTCTTAGATCATAGCCTTGAGGATCAGACTGTGGCACGCTTCATCCATATGGACAGGACATGGGATATTACACAGCTCGAGCGGCATTTTGGTGAGGATCTTGTGAAGCACATTACCAGGTGGAGCTTCATTCGGACTTAGATGAAGACGGACGAGCTTCTTCACCTCCAATTGGGGAAATCTCTAACAGCGCTGGCCTTTGATGCCCACTTCCCCCCTTCCCCCGCTAGCCACTCTTGGCTACAAAAGTTCCGTTTGCACCCGCGAGAGAAGTTTTTCTGGTGGCGCATCCTGAAGAATGCCTTACCAACCTACCACTGGCTCCACTCTCGAGGTCTTACTGAGGAGACTCATTGCCCCTGGGGCTGCATGGAGATTGAAGACACGGATCATATCCTCACTACACGCTCTCTTACTTCCTCACATCATCTGAGTTTTGTCCTCTTGGGGAGTTAACCTCCCTCTTTTTTCTAATGCTCATGATCTGTTTCAGGCATTCGAACGGACCACCAAGTCAGACATGGCTTGGGGTAGAGTTTATTGCAGCATGATATATCAAGTTTGGAGGACACGGAATGCAAAGACACATGGTAGCCAACATGGGACACCAAAGGTCATTGCTGCTACTATTTTGGAGGCTTTTACAAATGCATCTACCTTTCTATTCCGGGGCAATGGGAGCTCCACCCCGCTTACTCCCTCCTGGACTCCCCCCTGGCTAAAGGTGAATGTAGATGGTACTCTCCTCCCTCGGCTTGGGCGGCATTGGAGTTATTTTTTGGATGATCGGTGACTTCATCAAGGCTGGTATCCAGTTTCTCCATTGGGATAGTGCTTTCATAGAAATGCAGCTATGCTTCTTTGTTAGCTGTTGGATGTATGAGGAGTACAAGGGAATCATATTGGAGGGGACAACAAATTTATACTTGGGAAGACCATGCAGACTTTGGTCTTCTCTCTCCCAAGCTCCGGACTTGGGCTTTCTTAGCATTCCAGTTGTTCTCGCGTTTCCGGGACTTCAGGGTGGCGGACTCTTGTTCGCTTGCAGCGGACTTTACTTGGTTGTCTTTAGATGTTTCTACTTTACCTTCTATTTTTATTTCGTTATTTGAGGATGATAAGAAGCATGTTGCTTCTATTTAGCTTCTTGTTTTAGACTCTCTAGCCTTTGCTAGTTCTTGTATTACTTTGTTTACTATTATTAAATGCAATATGCAAGTTTCAAAAAAAAAAAAAAATAATGTCAAAATATGTCATATACACCAAACTATATTAAGTACATATGTTGTGTACATTATAGAAGATGGATGTATATATCTTATTGCACATACTTAGATACATATGAAGTATTAAAAAAAATTATGTGAAATGTTACAATTATATAGATCACCTAAACTATATAGATAAAAATAAGTCATCCTACAAATAAATAAGTCTACTTATGATTGAAATCATATTTGTACACTTGCATGTACATTTGAAGTTGTATTGCAAAATCTCAACATTAATTAGAAATGTCCATTCAAATGAAATAGTATATTATATGATCTAAATGAAGGTGTATTATGAAAAATTAAGAAATTACAAATCAATAATTACATTAGCAATTTCGTTTTGCTAACATAATAATGCCCAGCATTAATCTTGTGTACTCAGCATTTGATTGGTCGATTTTATGGTCCATTAAACATGTCTTTCATGAAGTGTTCAGGCATATTAGAGAACTATGTTGATTTTGTTGTCATTACTTCTTCAACAATATCAACATAATCAGTATCCTTCCATATAAATTTAAAAGAGTCAATAGTGATGGCTTTTGATTAATTGGAGTATATTACTAATAACTAACACTTTACCATTCTTTTCTTCTCCTAGCACCCCTTGAGTCTTGCGTTAGAGATACTCTTAGCCTATCCTTCGGTGGGTCTTTCACTTATAAAATATCAGTTTGTGTACTTTTAATGATTTGTTTAGGCTTTTGTTTGCTTCTTCTGTCAGTGCTTAGGAGGGGGCTTGCCACTAACTATCAAATCAACATCATCGGATATATTTTTTAATGCAATCAGCATATATTCTTTTGCTTCCTTATTTTCTTAGCCTCTTATGCTGATCTGAAATGTAAATCTACTAATATGATTTCAAAATAGCACACCAGTGCATTTCCTAGATATCAAGTCATTATTTTTGAAGCCCCCATGCAGCCTTTGAGCACATACATCTTTCTTAGCTCTAAACCATCACATTAATATATACTTATCTGGTATTTTTATAATGTCATGTTGGCTTAAAACACTAATACAATGACAACAAAGAACACTCATTATTTCAAATTTTATGATGTTATACTATATGCTGTCATCAGATTCCTCAAAGTGGACAATCCAAGCTTTGGACTGCTCTTTGTTATCTAAACATTTACTAAAATACTTAGAAAAATTACTTGAAAAATAATCTAAGGACATACCACAAATGTCATTTAAAAATTATGCTCTGAATAAGGAATAAATGCAACAGTTTGCTTTAATATTAGACTGGTTCTCATCACATGTACAAAATCAAATTAACTACATCGGAAGTCCTCATCTTGTTCATTCATTCACCATTTAAACATAACTTTTTCCAAACCTAAAGAACAATCAGTAATAGAGCTCGGGGACTTTAAAATAAAAAAACCGGCGGCCCACGTGATCCTATAAAATCCAGTTTTCTCAGTGAACCCTAACCCCTCCTGTTGTTTATCTTGCCAGCACATTTTGCCATCGGCTGCATTCTTTTCCTTTTTCATGCGCGCTGCATATCAGTTTTTATTTTTACTCTTATGAGATCCCCAATCATCTTCCTCCTCTCTTATATTTAGCTTTTTATTCACTTCATTCGTTAGTTTCATAAACGCCCTAGCGTTTTCTGTGATGAAATTGCTTGAAATTTCTATGTCTGGACTGCTGAGATCCGTCCATGATTGCAAATCAAGCTTCTTCTGAACTATCATTTATTTGTTGATTGATCCACGAATATTGCAGGTCTTTGATTTTTTTTATTACAGGAAAGTTACGATTCGCTCTCTCTTTCTCTCTGTACAGGTTTCCTTGCACCAATTACCCTCACTTAAATAACCATATTTTTATTTAAGTAGATATGAAGGTGCAAATAGGGAAATGGTCGGCTTACCAGCTCAGTACAACATCTCTTCTTTGCTGCTGGGTCAAATGGTTCCACCAATATCTAATTTTCATTTTTTTCTATAGCATTCTCGTGTTTTTATATATTCCTATTTTCTGAATATAGCTAGCTTATGCTGTATTAATAGCAGATTTTATTATCTTCTAATTTACTTGAATTGCGATGGAATGTTGATCATTGTTCAAACAAGTCTTATCGCTGCAAGGTGTTGCAATGTTCGTCTTAATAAAAAAATTTTAGGTATTGAAAGATCTTATTTTATCCACTTTGATATTGCCCTTCTTTAAAATTCTTTTTTTTTTTTTTTTGATTGCTTGATTGTAAACACTGCTAGTTTCTAACGGTAACCCTTCCAATATAGGTTGATCTGCTTCACATTTATTGTTATTTTGTGATATGCTAAGAACTGACGATCCTTTTGTTCCAATGGTTATAGAATATTTGGTTGCCATATATTGTAGCTATCTTGCTTGGCAGGGTAAAAGTAGGGATTGTAAAAGAAATATAGATTTGATGGTGGGGTCTGACTTTAATACTTAAATTAGGAGAATGTTCGAGCCTTTTGTTTTTTGGAATGGTATCCACCCAACATCTCACCCATCTTGTGGGTGGAGATATCGTGTAATAATCTCAGGGCAAAGCGTCGCGTATTCGGCGCGTAGCGGATCCTCTTGATGTTCTCATGGATCGAACTCTCCGTTCTCAGGACGCCCACCAACCGAGCTAAGAGACGGTGAGTATGTCCAAGCCTTTTGTGAACATACTAGAATATTAATTTAACAACTGATTGTTGGACATCTTCATAAATATGTCTTTTGTGTCTCACAGCATGTCATATCATATTATGTTGTTGAAGCATAGAAGTTCTAAAGGTGAATAATCAGCGCAAAGCTATTGGAATGTTTTGGAATCATGGACATTGGGAAATAGATAGAATTTAGGATTTCATATTGATTGTACTAAGCTCAAATGCAGTTGCCATGGGCTTGAGAAGAAGATTAAATGAAAAGGCATTTTTATCTTTGAATGCTGATTTTTTATATTAAATTTGTTAATCATATCTTAATTCTTAAGTTTAGTTGTAAAGAATGTACTAAGGGGTTGTTTGTTTGATTGCATTTAGAGTGTAAGGTAAATTAAGAATGATTCTAACTTTTTGAGCGTTTAGTATAGTGCAAAGTAAAATTGCAATGCATTTGTAGTGTATTTAAAATACATTAGAATGATCATTTTTAATGTATTTGTAATTCGTCCGATTTGATCGAATTCTAAATATCGAAGCCAGAAAAGTATTTTGACTATCACCATCCCACGCCACCATCATTGGCGCCTTTGTTTTGCTGCCTCCTCTGGGTTTGTTTTATCGCCGCCACTTCCTCTACCTTAAAATATTTTACATTACAGTTTCTCAAAAAAAAAAAAAATACAAACTCATGTATTTGTAGGGTTTTCAACCAAATAATCCTAATATAATTCAAATACATTATATTTCTTTTGCATTGTATTTTTTTTATACTTTATTTTTTTTTCAGGCAACCAAACACTCCCTAAATGAGAAGAATGAAAGACACTATGGAAGGCTTTAAAATATGCGAGAAGTTTAAACTATATACATTGGGGTGTAAGAATACTTGTTAAAATGAGAATATTGAGTATAATTTCTGTTTATTTGAATGTGCTAATCAGATGAAACTCTACTGTTTCGTGTTCAAAGTTGCTGTTCAAGTATTCAAAAGAGTGTTTGATAAGCATGAGGACGAAGGCTTAGCTTTTACTTCTTATTTAAGTAAAAAATACTAGATTTGTTTGGGAGAATCTTGTATTGTTGTAAAGCTTTTTATTACTTACAATGTACTTTCTAGTTCAATTATTATTACTCTGAATTCTTATTTTAAACAAGTGTGTTTTATTGAGCATTTATTAACTTCAGATACTAGCAGGTTTTAAGCTTAAAAAGGCATAAATGCCCATTTATAGAAATTAATTTTCACAGAATATAATTACATTACTTTTGTGAAACCATTTATTTTTATATCATAAAACGATCCAATCTATACCCTTTTTTTATTTACAAATTAAATAATGAATTCAAAGTATTATTATGTATACAATTCTGATTACTAAATTGGTAAATGAAATTTTAAAATAAGTTTTTGCAAAATAATAATATACTTTCTAACTTAAAATATAACTTTAAATAAATTAATAAGTAAACTGAAATAACAATCCCATCTTGCTTTTAATGTATTAATCTTTAAAAGTCATTCATTCATCACCCACACGTAACGGATCCTCCCGATGTCATTCTCGCCTGGATGAATCGGGTTCGCGAGCGCCCACCAACCGAGCTAAGAGACGGTGAGTATGTCCAAACCTTTTGTGAACATACTAGGATATTAATTAAACCACTGATTGTTGGACATCTTCATAAATATGTCTTTTTTGTCTCACAACATGTCATATGATATTATGTTGTTGAAGCATAGAAGTTCTAAAGGTGAATAATCAGCGCAAAGCTATTGGAATGTTTTGGAATCATGCACATTGGGAAATAGATAGAATTTAGGATTTCATATTGATTGTACTAAGCTCAAATGCAGTTGCCATGGGCTTGAGAAGAAGATTAAATGAAAAGGCATTTTTATCTTTGAATGCTGAGTTTTTTATATTAAATTTGTTAATCATATCTTAATTCTTAAGTTTAGTTGTAAAGAATGTACTAAGGGGTTGTTGGTTTGATTGCATTTAGATAAGTAAAGAATCAACGATGATTCTAACTTTTGGCGTTTGATATAGAAAGTAAAATTGAAGTAGTGTATTTAAAATGCATTAGAATGATCATTTTTAATGTATTTATAATTCGTCCGATTTGATCGAATTCTAAATATCTGGCCAGTAAAGTATTTTCGCCCATCCGCCGCAATTCATCGTCAGCCGCGCCTCTTTGTCGGCCGACTATCGTTGTTCTGCCGCTTCTCTTACGCCGCCTACGCTTTAAAATATTTTACATTACAGTTTCTCAAAAAAAAAAAAAACAAATTCATTTATTTGTAGGGTTTTCAACCAAATAATCCTAATATAATTCAAATACATTATATTTCTTTTGCATTGTATTTTTTTTATACTTTATTTTTTTTTTTTCAGGTAATCAAACACTCCCTAAATGAGAAGAATGAAAGACACTATGGAAGGCTTTAAAATATGCGAGAAGTTTAAACTATATACATTGGGGGTGAAAAAATTTGAAGTACTTGTTAAAAATGAGAATATTGAGTATAATTTCTGTTTATTTGAATGTGCTAATCAGATGAAACTCTACTGTTTCGTGTTCAAAGTTGCTGTTCAAGTATTCAAAAGAGCGTTTGATAAGCATGAGGACGAAGGCTTAGCTTTTACTTCTTATTTAAGTAAAAATACTAGATTTGTTTGGGAGAATCTTGTATTGTTGTAAAGCTTTTTATTACTTACAATGTACTTTCTAGTTCAATTATTATTACTCTGAATTCTTATTTTAAACAAGTGTGTTTTATTGAGCATTTATTAACTTCAGATACTAGCAGGTTTTAAGCTTAAAAAGGCATAAATGCCCATTTATAGAAATTAATTTTCACAGAATATAATTACATTACTTTTGTAAAACCATTTATTTTTATATCATAAAACGATCCAATCTATACCCTTTTTTATTTACAAATTAAATAATGAATTCAAAGTATTATTATGTATACAATTCTGATTACTAAATTGGTAAATGAAATTTTAAAATAAGTTTTTGCAAAATAATAATATACTTTCTAACTTAAAATATAACTTTAAATAAATTAATAAGTAAACTGAAACAACAATCCCGTCTTCCCTAATTATAATATCAACATCTTGCAATTGCCATCATTAAACTTGAAATTTAAAACAATAAAAGAAAATTTGAGAATAAATAATAGAAATAGTTAATCTGAATAAAAAATTAAATGTTTTAAAAAAAATTTTGCACAAAAAATTTGGATCATCATTAAGAATATTTTATGGTATATCATGAAATTATTTATCTTTTGGAGCAATAGTATCCATTGCTAAGTGCACTAAAACGTCAAGACTCAGAGAAAAAAAATCTACTAATAATCTCTGAATAGTGTTGAAAATGTTCTCATGTATCTCTTATAGATTAATTGTGTGCCAAAATATTCAAAGTGATGGCCAATACTTCCTTACTAATTAGTAGTTCTTCGTGATTCACATATATGAGCTATTGTCTTTTTTTTTTTTAATTATTCTTGCAAATTATTTTTCTCATTCTCATCAGAATCATTACCTCAAGGGTACACTTACCCCTTAGAAGTTAAGTATTAATATATAATATTATCATCTAATTTTTATCATACCTTGTTTGAAGCTCCTACAATAGCTATAAATTATTTTAAATGGAGCTAAAATAGCCCTGATGTTGATTAATGACATTTCGGGCTCGCATATGAGGCTTACATATCTTTAAATTTGCATTAGGCTTCAAACTTGAATGAATATTTTTTTATGCCATATCAATATGCATAATAATATACACTAAATATTTATATATGTAGGTGTAAGTGATATTATAGGTGGAATTGACATTGTCATAATTGGTTTTGAATGCTCTCAATAATGAAAATCTTTTGGTATGAGAGCCTCTTGATTAGGACGGTTAAAAAAAACTCGTTCGTGAACTACAAATATAAATCTTCACTTCTTAGAAATTTCTATGATCCAGTATTGTGGAATCGTAAATTCTAGATTTCTAATAAAAATTTAACTCAAACAACTAACTCTCCTCAATTTCAAAAAATATTAAGCTCAATCATATGATAGTTTGAGACTCTTACTAGGCTTCATAGTATCATAAGCATCCCCTACTTATCTTCGAAATCTTTAGAGACAACATTCATTTATCTTAATCGAGAGTATTCCTAAGGAATTTTGTTCCATAAGATGTAATTAACTATGCAAGCTTGCCTCCATAGGGAACTTAACGAACCTGGTTTAAAATAAACACTATTTTATTTTTCAATATAAAATAGAAGAAGAATCTCTGGTACATTCTAAAGACTCATTGTCCTTAAGAGTCCTTATTAAGGTGATTAGGTCCATTTGTAGGATGGTGACTTCTGTCTCTCAAGACAGTATATCATTCCTCAATGTCGTACCTGATCACCTTAATAAGAATATATGTGAATCTACATGGTGTCCCAACAAGGAATAATTTTCTTGTTTTCATTTGTCCTTTTCAAAAAGAAAAATATTTTTCACCACAGATTTTTTTTACGACTCTGCTGGGGAAAGTTCCTCCCTCCATCTTTGATAAAGGATTGTCGTCTCAGAGTATTAATAGTAGATTTGTATTTCATACGAGTTTGAGACTATCCTTTTTTTCCGTTGGCATTTAGTTTATTTCATCCTTAAGTTAAACTAGTCAACATCCTTTAGGTTTTAAGATTTCACTTCGTGTAGGTCTTAAAACCCCTATTGGGTTCCCCAATAGAAGAAAATAAAAATTTTAATAAAAAAAATTAAAGACTTCCTTCTTATCATTTCTATGGTAATGTAAGGTTTATTCCAAAATAAAGAAAAATAAATCCTTTATGAAAATATCAATTTCCAAAAAGCACTTTTAAAAATGCACATAATAAAATATTTGCACAAAATTTTTTCTAAATCACCCTCATCTAACAATTTTCATGATTGTTATATATAAGATCATTTACAAAAATGAAATTCAACAAACATATTTTCCAAAAAGCACAAATGAACATCTTCACCCAATTCATTTTGATGAAAATTTTATTTTCAAAAATAAAATTCCAGCAATCATATTTTCCAAAAACACAAATGAACTTCTTCACTAAATTCATTTTAATGAAGACTTTATTTTCAAAAATATTTAAGATTGGCAAGTATATAATTGAAGCTTGCAACATGAGTTACGTCAATGAGCAGACGATTTAATATGTTTTCTTCTCCTTCTCTTTCTTTTCTTCTTTTCCTTTTTCTTCGTGTAATATTTGTGATTTTTTTATTGTAGGTAGCCCAAAAATTAAGGTTGATGGCTTATTTGGGTGTCGCTCTAGATGAGTGGAATACTGAATTTGTGAAGGTAAAATATTTGCAAGGCAAGTATGAGTGAAAGATGAGTGCTAAGGCCAATGAAGTGACAGCTCTGGAGGATCAACTAACCGGGTCTAGAACTGAGCTTTCGAACATGTCAACTTCTCTTTCTCTCCAGCGTCAGGAGGTGGAGCGTACTCGTGATGAGCTGATTGAGGTGAGGGCAAAAGCTCGCTAGAAAGAGAAAAAACTCAAGACACTTGCATTTGAGTAAGCCTACTAAATAGATAAAAATACACCTTTTTTGCTTTGTTTTTTTAATAGTAAGTCGCGGGAGTCAAAATGAATGAAAAGAAAAATAAAACAACAACAAGCCTTTATCCCACTAGATGGGGTCGACTTTATGAATCATTTTTCTCTAGTGTCCTATTATGTGTCAAATTTTTATTTAATTTTAATAAATTAAGATTAGTTTTTATACATCTTAACCAAGTCTTCGTAGGTCTAACTCTACTTTTCATATATTTATAATTATGTTTCTTATTTCTCATCTTTTCTTGCACATTTTAACTCATCACCAACTATTTTTATTAAAAGAAACTTTTCTTTTTTATTCTCCAAGCACATTTTTTGCAACTTACTTAATTTCACTTTTTACTTTTTTTCCACATAAAGCTTCCTTATGAACATCGCAAATTCTAAGCTCTTATAGCTCGCTCTTAAAAATATTTTTATTAGTGCTCTTTAAGTGCTCCATCCAATCCTAAAATAATAATTTGATTTATTTTTCATATTTCAATCCTTTATCTTAAACTCTAAAATAACAATCGATGTTAAGTACTTAAACATTCACTTAAAATGACATTATAATCTTTACAATCTAAACAATCCATTTTTTTATCAGAAAATAATCAATTTGTATTTTACTAGATCTATTCTTATAATTAATAATATACTCATCTCTTTTCTTAAATAATGTATTTGAAATTATAAAATCATAAGGTAAAGCACAATTTAATATTGCTCTTAGTCACTCCAAATCCAAAGCTACCATGGATACTTTTAAAATCTTATATAACTTTACCAACATATCCATCTAAATCTCCTCCAATAAATACATTTTTTTTAAGAGGTACATAACGAGACGAAAGGTTCACATACTAAATATCTAATAAAATTAAATATTGATCTATGTCCACTCTTCATCTAATGAACAAAAATAAATTGTAGTTATTGAATTTTGCATTTTTATTTCAACTTCTTGATATATACTTCTATACAAAATAATTAATTATATGATCATGAAGCTCCCAAAAACATCAAAGAGCTGAGAATTGTTGAAGCTACCTCAAATTATATTATATTTGCTTCACCAACTCCTAAAGAAAGCATCAGTTATGATGCTAAGTCCACTTCATAACATTGTAATATATTTTTGATTAAAGATATATGAAATACTCCATTCTACATCTAACAACACAATTAAAAAATATATACAGCCAATGTAGCCAGTGGAGACCTTAAAAAGCAAAAAATGACAATTGAAGTTTCTATAAAGCATTTTACTAACAATATTGCATATGTAACAACCGGTAGTATTCTTATAAATTCAAACAATAATTTGAACTATACCAAAATTAAGTACATATTAAAGATTCAAAATTAAGTTAAGGCTTGTTGCATAAATCTTCTTCTTAACAACCACATTTTTAGATAAGTAGGCAATCTCATGAAAGTATCCATTCAATTTTTATCTTACATGAAATCTATGTCAAAATCATAAAGTTTAACTTCTTCAAAGATTTCGGAGATTTTTGACAATTCCTCTAAAACATCTACTATTGTAAATATTTTGCACCCAAAACCTGATGAAGTTAAAGCAGCACTAATAGATCATGCAACATTCACAAGATCCTCAATTTGATTCATAATGAGTTGTTTACTCCCCGCCTTATATTGTTTAGTTCTTTTTCTATTATGATGTGAACGAGCAGTCACTGGAGATTTTTATGTCATACCTACACGAACACCTTCGACTCTATTAATATGAAAATTATGAGGCTCATCTTCGTGGCTCTCTTCATCACCAGTTAATTTTTCATCTTTTTATGAGTTCAAGATGAATTACCCCAAAATTGAGTATCCAAACATCATCACCAATTGCCACTATGCGACTTAACATTCTATTAAAACTTTCTTCCAACTCGAGCATTATTTCATTACATCCAAATTTCTTAGCAACAGGTATTGCCTACAAAACAAATTTCATCTTAAGTAATATTAAATTATATCGAAATGTCAACATAGATTAAAATATAATGAGATGAACCTATAATTTTTCATTCCACCACTCATTTGAGACATCGACAATTTTCTTTACTGGATTCCGCTCAATGCCAATCTCACCAAGCAACAACTCTTTTCACAATTTCCACTCTTTTAATTGATCCCATTTATTCTTTAATTATGTACAATTGTATGTCTTCCCATCTGATTGTTAAAATTTTTCATTGCTCCTTTTTGTCTTCCCATCTACTTATTACAAAGCATATAGTTTATTAATTAATATTTAAATCAAATTACAAACAAAAAAAAAATTTAAGTCATCAAAAATATACAATGTTTTTTTAAAAAAAAAAACAATAGCTGTATGAAATGATAATTACAACCACATGATATTTTCTTTTACCGATTTGTTAAGCAACAAATAAAATGAGATCTTGAAATCACTGCAAAGACCATAACATCAACCATAACATCGACAGTAACTTATCTAAAT
The DNA here is from genome assembly GCA_021442155.1 of Cymbidium sinense. Classification (NCBI taxonomy): domain Eukaryota; kingdom Viridiplantae; phylum Streptophyta; class Magnoliopsida; order Asparagales; family Orchidaceae; genus Cymbidium; species Cymbidium sinense. The sequence continues at coordinate 66,224,753 of CM038231.1, forward strand.
AGTAGCCGTTTAGTAATGAGTTTATGTAATATAAGCAAATCAGAACTGAATAGTCAAAGAACTAAGCCAATATTTACTTCTGTATTTAATTTTACAAATTAAAATAGAACAAGTAATGTTTATTTTTTGACTAGTTAGCTCAATTTACAAATCTTTATTATTGTACGATAGTGCATCATCTTACTTTTGAATTAAACAGATAAATTATTAAAATGATTTGCAATCTTTTTATGTCTAAATAGAAAATTAGATTAAAAATTTTTTAAAAAGAAAGGCCTATCAGAATATTCAGTTTTTAAACTGATATATAATGTTTTCATTTTTAAAGAATGTTCAAGCAAGTATAAAGTTTTCATTTTTCATCTGTGGTAATGTTTATATGTTGGCATTTGGTGATTATGTGTGCTAGCCTATAATTCTGGACAGTCATCTTTAATCATGTATTTTGTCTAGCTAAATGAGTAGATGGTTGTGTGCATGAAAAAAAAGGAGAGAAAATAAAACATTCTAGCCCAGAGCACCGCAACGCTAAAGTCACGGCACCTAGGCACTGCTGCCGTCTTACGACATCTAGAAACCCAAACCACCCCCGATGGTTACCTACTTAAATAACACAGAACCTTAGCGTTGTAAGGCCATCACCGAGGCGCTGTCACGACAACCTTCAATTTTAAAAGCAAGAAAACTGTCTTTCCCGTCCCAACAGCAATAACCGTTCAAGGAGGAGCAATGGAAACGGTTATGGAGCAGAGATCCGCCTCGTTAGTAGAGAATCTTCTATAAAAAGAAGAGAATTGCTGGACACTCTTCTTTTTCCTCATTCTCCACTACAGCTTGGGCATTTTGCTGCGCACTCTTCACTATAGATCCTCTCCATGCTCACATATACTCTCTCCACTCTCTTCTCGTGCAAAATGACTGAAATAAAGAGAAGAGAATCATTGCAGACACTGTTGATTTCACACGATTCAGTGTGAGACGACAGTCCTCCCTCCATCAATTCTGGATCCGAAGCAAGAGAGAAGAACCAAATTATGTTAAAAATATTTTAGGCACACAAATCTCAAGAAACATCAAATTTAAAGGCCTCCTCCGTTGAACTTGATTCCAGCATGAGAACGCCTTCCCTCAGTCGATCTTGGATCTGAAACAAAAAAGAAGAGCGCTTTTGCACTAAAAAAATGTGAATTCAAGCACTACTAAATTATTATGCTGCCAAAATTTCTAGAAATCGATGAATTTCTCCCAAGAAATTTACCCAAAAAATAGTGTTCTCGATAGGTAGCACCTCGGCATTGGGACATAGCACCGCAACGCTAGGCTATCGAGAATTCAAACATATGTATCTAACATATTGGCGCCGCAACGGTGCCCTCTCAAGTCTTAAACAAGCGCAACATGCAGTCATAACGTCGCAACGCTATATCTAAATTGCCGCGGCACTGCGTTAATTTTGTACTTTTCGTTACTTAAAAAAATACTTATCTCTCTATGTCTAAAATTCAAATTCTACATTCTTAGCACCTTAGCGCTAACATCTCATGTTAAGACCTAAAATATCTTCTATATTATAGCACCGCAATGCTGTTAATAGAACACCGTAACGCTGACCCCTCGGGTTGTTGATAAAAAATCCTTTATCTTATAGCACCACAGTGTTGCTAATATGGATACAATCAGAACTTTTTGATCGGGTGGCTTGACTGATATATAGCTTCACTATATTTCAGCCACGATAATAACCAATATGTTCCCTAATAGCATTGCTCCTTAAGGCATGAATTATAGAATATGTTTAATAGACAAAAAGCCTTACGTTAGCTAAGGTCGACTTAAATTTATCACTTTAAACAAATACCACCCTAAGTTTACAAGAACACCTTAGACGATATAATCCATGGGTGCTGACAAGAATTCTTCGATCAGAAACTAGTTCTTCTAGCTAAATAGACTAGAGAATACAGCAGCTCGAGATGATGGAACTATGGGATCTTGATTGGGCGTTTCATCATCCCCACAATATACACTTTAAGTTAAAATGACAATTATTTGTGCCATAGTATGCATAGCTAGGAACCAATTTATATCTGATAATATATGTTTGCTTTTCCAACATTAATCGAGAGTGCTCTCTTACTGCGGTAAGATAAGTAATTAACTATAAAAGCTTGCATTCATAGGAAGTAGAACTCAGATCTAAATAAATCCTAACGTAATGTTAAGGAAAATTTGGTTGAATATATATCAATCTGTCTCATGAAAAAATATACTCCTACCCATCTCAATAAAAATGACAAAGAGCATGCTCAAAGATGCTTTTTAGCAATCAATAATTTAGATTTAAACTTTATAATCACACACTATAATCAAATCAAATTAATTAAGAAAGATATTAATTTAATTGATATTTATTTTATATTTTGGATAGGATTCTAAAATTGGAATTTATTTGGAATAGGATTGAACTAGTCAAAAGCTAGCTTTGAATATCATTGAAAAGAAAAAAAATGATTGGCATTGGAGTCGAGCATTAATATTTGCAAAATGATTAGGGAATGCCATTTAGGTTAGTCAGTTGTAGAATTTATAAAATAAAATGAGGAAAATTCTCCATATTCAACTGCACTATCGTGTGAATAAAATGCCCCTTCATATATTTAATAGGATGTGTGTTTAAAAAGGCGATTCATGATGTTATTTCTCATGTCACATATTTAATCAATTATAATTTGAATTTAAAAATATTATTTTTAATTTAATTAATTGTCATGATTTATTGATAAATAGTATAATTTTAAGTTCTCTGTCACATGCTAACAATGTTTACAAAATGATGGATTTGAATTTACTTTTAATAGTCTCACTTTGCAAATATTAATGATAATCAACAAAAATATGATACAAATGATTTATAATAATTTATTAATATTTTAACATTATTTAGTTTACATTTTTTTGTAAAATGCAATAGAAGCACACACCCATATAAGTGTTTGGATATTAATTTTTTAAGCTAGAATTAACGATACTGACTTTTGGTTGTGTTGGTAGAGAGCTTTCTCACTAACTAAAAGATTTAAGATCAAATCATATCTCTGATCCTAGCTACTAATTTCTAACCTGGAATAATAACCCATGTGAGCAAATAACAACTAAAATAAATTGAATATACAATTATCATTTCTTAAAAAAAGTTTTTGTGAAATAAAATCCAATAAATGATTGCTTTCTTCCATAGAAATGATGCAATAGATTTTATTTCACAAAACTCTCTAGATGATTACTCCTTCAAAAAGATACATACATAGCTCCATTGAATAAATACAACACAAATATTTATGAGATTTTTGTGAAACAAGCTTATCTCTTTAGCCAAATGAAACCTCACCTAAACCCAATAAGTTCATTTGAGCATCAAGAAAATTTCTAATAAGACTGGCATCTCAAATATCAACACTACTATTTACCTTATGAACTTATACAAAAACTATTTCATGATGACAATATTTATATTTGGTAAGCTATTTAATGCACAAAATTAACTCAGTTTTGTCTTATATGTTTGCGATCAAGAATTTTTAGTATTAATAAAGTCAAAACAATAAGGAAAAAAAGCAAAGCACAACAATCAACTATACTTGAAAACAAAATAATTATAAGAATATAAGATTAAACACATATATATTTGTTTCATGACATGCACACAATTCCAGCACCAGGAGAAAAGATAATTTAAAAAAAAAAATTCATAAAACAATCAAACAAACATTACTCACAGATTATAAAGTAACAACCAAGTTAGAATAGGGTTTGAGGCCTTTGCTTTCCAAAGCGCCATTTCCTTTCGTCTGACAGGCATGTTTTCCTTGATGATTTCATCATACCTATGCTTTGTTTTTGGTAGTACTCCGAGCTCCTTGACAACATCCCACCATATGAATCTGTAAGTATGGTGGGACTCAAATCACTATTGTCTTCAAAGTGTCTATTGTTGTTAGGAGAACTGTAGCCCACTTCTCTAAGTTCCTAAGAAATTGAAACATTATTCATTAGAGATATTAATGCATCAAAATTATATTTCACCGACACATTCAATAATTGTTTCATAAAATCAATTGCTATATCAAAGTTAACCTTGGATTTTGCATTGGAAAAGCAAGGAGTTAGACAGGGATTTATGTCATCAATTACAAGAGGATCACCAGAATTATATTCCTGTGAAATAGTATTATAGAGAAAACATAATGCAAGAAAATTAAAAATATATATAAACTATCAACACATGATCATTTATTGAGATTTTCAACAAATTTTTTACTCATACTAGCAAGAAAAACTTACCAGGACAACAGGGAACTCCTTGTCATATATTGGAGTTGTTGGAGAATTGACAGTCCCATCAAAGCAATTCTTTGCAGCATACTTATCCGCCTTCACCTGTTCAAACAATTTCATCATTAATAAATATAATAGTGAAAGGCTAAGCGGGAAGGTTTGCTTCAAAACTTTTGACCTTTGTGATGATTAAATACTTCTAATATCTAAAATAAATGTTTTTGCTGACCAGTGGCTCTCCAAATTAAGCCATTATTGGTGGTGACAAAAATCAACAGAGGTACTTTGGTTGATGTCATTTCCTAGAATAATTTTAGTCCGCAATTTTTCTTTGATGATATGCAAGAAAGAAGAGGCAAGACAAGTATAGTTTTATTTTGACATTAGCAAAAGTAACATTTTTATTCTGCAACTGTGATTTGGTTTGTCTATGCATTATAAACTAATAAATAAGCTCACAATGAAGTTAGTTTACATATTTGTTCCATCTTTTCTACACTTATGTGTAAACTTTTTTTACGAAATATTTTTTGTTAACGTCTACAACACATCACTTCTACTATCAAAATTGCAGGTCTTAAATATCACCATATCTGATGAAAATTTGTTAGAGTCATTACTGAATTGAATCATCCTCAAATCATAATCAAAGATGATTCAATTCAATCATTATTTGAAGATGATTTGATCATGAATTGAAGTTGGCTTGATCATAATTTGAAGATGATTTGATCATTTTATTTCACACTACTTAAAAATTATAAAAAATAAATATTTTTGTAAATAATTTGAATGCACAAATGTTATTTAGGTATAATTGGCAAACTAAGATAGTATATCTATATATATATATATATATATATAAAGAGAGAGAGAGAGAGAGAGAGAGAGAGATAATGCATGTTATTTTAAAATTTATAAATAAAAGTACAATAAGATCTAATATCAATTTCGTTTGATGTCTGCATTGGTAGATGTTTGTTAAAAACATCACATTTAAATTAATATGATAATAACATCTTAATTAAAGAGATGTATTTGGATAAGATAATAAGAGGTTGGCCATAATAAAGTAGTCTTAGTGGAGCTTCCCATAAGAAATGCACCTACTAAAGTTAAAACCTAAGAACCATACTACTAAAAAATTATTACAATTATTGAAAAAAATACAAAAAAATAAAAGCACACACTACCTCATTTTCATTGGAGCTATATTTAGACTACCACAAGCAAATGGTTTGAACATAAATACATATTTTTCACAACTAGTTAATGTTATACTATGTCATTGTTATTTTATGCACTTAGAAATAACTCTGATAGTAAGGCCATTATCAAGCAACATGTCATCATCAAACTCTGTGATACTTAATAGCATGTTAGAACCTTGTCTTCAATCCTAATAAGGTTTGCCAATTAATGAGGCAAGGATTAAATTGAGTATGTTAATGGTAAAACCTACCCTTAGTAATCAAACATTCCATTGGTATTGAGCTCAATTATTAATTTCTTATCAAAACCTATGTAATAATAGTCAAACTCTCTATATGAACCTCAAGTGGTTCCCAAGAGTCTTGGTTGAATGGATCAATCAAGAATCTTGAATAATTAAGATGTTAAAGATGACGAAGAGCTAAATTAGATTATGATTATCAAATATGCATTTTCCATATGATTGCATACCATATACAAATAGGTTTGAAATAAGCCCAAAAAGCTAACGTTAGAATCTCTACCAAATCAATTAAGAAAAGAAAATAAAATTAAAAATAAATGGACAGAGTGCTTACTTGAAACTAAATATTTAAGAGTATATTTCTTTAATTGGTGGCCATGCAAAACATTAGTATGATTTTATTTTATTTTTTGAAAATAACAAAAAAAAATTTTGGTGCATAAGAATAAATGTCTTCTACCTAGCATTAAAATAATATTGTAAAAGAAACTTAATTTGTTTTCTTTTCTTTTTTTGAAAAAAGATTCATTTTTCAAGTTTTATGAAGTATTTCCTTGATTTTTTATTTTCTATAAATAAGAAAACATAATTTAATAAATTATAAATTTAAGTTAATTTTTTTTGGGACAATTTAAGTTAATTCATTCTCAATATATCATTTCAACTCACACCCACCTTTGCTAGTAATCAAACCATGGCTAGTGAGCTCGCTAGAATTGATGCTCGTTTACACTAGCTAGTCACGCACAAATACATACCACTAAGATTTCACTATCAAAACTCTTAAGATCACCTATGTTGGTAGGAACTCCCATAAAGTTAGCGAGCTTTTGTGTCATAAATAGGCGTGTCATTAAGTGGGTGTGTGTGTGTGTGTTATTGTATTTTATATCATCTATTTCATTTCACATACTATTATTTTATGTGGATTCAACTACTTCACCACATATCATGCTTCGATTTTTAAAATCAAAGTTTCAAATTTAGAGTTTTTAGAAAGAAATCAGAAATTATATAATTAAAAATAAATAAATCATAAAATGGCCTTAACGGGCAAATGAGCTAAGCATTCTTCTTTTTTGAATTATCTTAGGCATTAGCTTGAGATTTAGTAAATAAATTTTAAACTTTAATTTATTGATACATATGATGTTTCATATTCGTCAATAATTGACCTAACATGAACTTAACCTAGAAAAATTCGAGTTTGTTTTGAGCCAATTAAATTTTAGGGGGTTATTGTATTTTATATCATCCACTTATTTCATATATTATTATTTTATGTGGATTCAACTACCTCACCACATATCATGCTTTGATTTTTAAAATCAAAGTTTCAAATTTAGAGTTTTTAGAAAGAACTCAGAAATTATATAATTAAAAATAAATAAATCATAAAATGGCCTTAATGGATAAATGAGCTAAGCATTCTTCTTTTTTGAATTATCTTAGGCTTTAGCTTGAGATTTAGTAAATAAATTTAAAACTTTAATTTATTGATACACATGATGTTTCATATTCGTCAATAATTGACCTAATATGAACTTAACCTAGAAAAATTCGAGTTTGAGTTGAGCCAATTAAATTTTGGGTTGGGTTTGTGTCTAAGAGTTTGAACAGTTTAATTTTTCAAGGTCGAGTTTGGGTTGGCTCGTCAACCCAAAATTGACCCACAAACTTAATTTTGACCCACTAATCTGAATTTGACTTGATTTTGACCACCAAAAAGTTAGCAGTCCAAGTGTTTAAGATTTGTTTGGTACATATATAGTTATTTGAAAATTGGGTTGAAAAGTTGTTGAAAAAACTATAATAAAAGGTAATTGATTTCTATTTGAAAGACTTGCAATTGAGCTAATGTTTCAAATTCATAAGCTTTTTTTCTTACTTGATTCTAATTTTTTATGTGTTCTTCTATTTCATAACAAAAACTAGCAAAAAGAAGGTTCCCTTGAGTTTTCATTGAGAGAAGGTCTGGTTGACATAGGAGGCAAGAAGATCTTGAACCTATCATCGAATGAAGGTTTTTGAGATCAATTTGAGCTAGAAATTCTAAAAGATCTAACCAAGGAGGAAGACGAGAAGAAAGCTAGCTAAATTACCAACAAAGAAACCGATGCCAGCGACAATATCTCCATGATGATCATTAATCACTCCAGGCAATTGAGAGTATTGAATCCAGTAGCGATGAAAGCATTGGGTTGGCTGTCAACTTGAATCTCCTTATGAATGTTGGCTAGCCAAACAACAGACAAGATGGAGGGGAGAGAAATGGGGCATCATTGTTGGAGCTTTCCTTGAGGGAGAGGTGGGACTGTAATAATTGTGATTGTGATCCATGAGATGATAAAGAGAAGGACAAGCAATGAGCAATGGAGTAAAAAAAAAAATTGGAATGGCTAGATCCTTGGCCGAATGAAGCAAGTTCACACATCTATAATTTCAAGTTTTAAATGATGCTTTATCATTGCAAGTTCATGAATGCTACATCTAAATAACAACATGAAAACCTTTCCAACAAACTATATTCAAAAGCTCGATCTCATGCTCACCCAAATCTGGGAATGCCTTATCCAAAGAGTGCTCGATCATTAATACTTGGGTGGGTTACAACAAAAGCAAGCATGAATGCTAGAATGTTGAGAGAGCTGCAAATTTGTTTGCTTGATTTAATCTATCGTAAATGTCCTGATATATAAAGTAAAAAAAATGGCAGTGTTGTCCTTACGAACTTACAAGAGTTGGTTTTATTTTTTTCCCAAAAGAAAAATTATTAGGAGAGTTTTTTACAAATTTGCTAAAAAACATATTTTTATGAAGCTTTAAAATTCCAGAGAGGCAAAAGGGTCAAAACAGAATGACTAATCGACCAAATGAACAAGAGTGATCGATGACTGTACCTCCGCAAGATCTACTGCAAGACATTGGATCTTCCCCGTAAGAGACGAAACCTGCTTCTGGAGACAAGGTATGATTTTTCTAGCCTCCTTTAACTCGGATCCTTGCCTCTCAAACAGCTCGTGCAGCCGAGGACTAATAACATCTGGGAAAAGTATTGCATCCTTCAACGCCTTTATCTCCTCCCTTTGCTTCAGGCATAGATCCTTCAGTTTATCCACCTTATCACATGACACCCATTTAAAAGAAATCTAACAGAAAACCTAAGCTTTTGAGCTAGAATAACGTAACTGATTGAACTTGTAACTTACCTCTAGATTCTTCTCTTCAACAAGAAGCCGCAGCTCTGCAATCACCTTCTCATACTCCTTATTCTGGCTGATAAGCTCCCTCTCGCTGCAGCACCATCCCCAGCGTACGAGTATTGTTATTCACCTCTGTCAATGCCTTCCTCGGTGTTCGATCAGTAGATCCAGACCTGTTGAACAGGTTAAGGTGGAGGCTCGAAAAGCCACCGCTGGATCCCTTACCCGCAGCCTTTTTCAAATCCTCCGCAATAGCATCCGCTGGCATCGCGAGTTCCATCCTCCTCACCGATCCAGTCTTTGATTTGTTGTGCTTCTCTATGAACTTCTTGACCATGGTGCTTAATGTCGGTGGATGGTTCTTCGTGAGCACGCGGGACGGGTTATCAGCTCCGACGGCAGCAATGGTCAGATCGGAGGGATTGCGGCGGCTGCTTGAATTGGAGGACAGATTCTTCAGGGAAGGCAGCTTCTTCGAAGTGGTTTTGAGGCCAGAGACAACGGAGGGACCGCGAGATGAGGACGAGCAGGGTTCCACAGAGGCGTAGCGAGAGGAAGGCTTTGAAGCGGCCATTTTTGGTGAACGGTTCAGAACAGGGAAATTTTTAGAAAATCCTCGAGTTTGCGAATCATGTGTATTCAAAGATTGAAACTTCAGAAGAGTGAAAAGGGGCGACTTCTTATGCCTTCGATATCTGTTTGAATTTGAGCGCGCGGGATACGGTAAAATGCTCCGCAGGATTGAAGTTAAGAGTGCTATTTCGAGTTCGGATCCCGACCCGAACTTCGCGGTGCGGTGCATCGGATTAGCACAATGGACAACCCATATATGGCTATGCGTGCAGCAGATCATTCAAGTCGCTAGGGGCTGATTATTATTTCACATCAAATTAGTTTAGAAAAATATACGCTAGCTGAATAATCATCTTTCCAGTACCTACATCTCCTGTGCTCTTAAATCTGATCAGTCTGCTGTGATGCTTTACAATGACAGTTTCATCCCACCAATCATCATCCTTCTAAGATAAGTGATGCTATATTTCTAGTTATTTAGATTTGAATATATTAACTGAATTATGAAATATAAAACCATAATGATTAGAAGAATGCTCAAATAAGGTTCTAATATGATTGAAAAAAGATTCAAATAAGATTTGAATGAGGTTTACAAAAGTTTGATTCAACCAATCGTTACACCACGAGACTTAAAAGACACGGAAGATCAAATCACACGCATAGTATAGACTGCTATGGAAAAGCAAGAACTGGTGGATAACCAACTAGGGAAAACGAAGGCTTCTCAGGTCGACAACTCGCCGAATTCATAGATAAAAGAGCAAGCTATCCTGAACGCCTAGTCTCGATGATGAGTCTTGCAAGGCAAGTGAAGATGAATAAACCCAAAGAGAGTGTACAATTCCACCTAATGCTTTCTCCCAAAAAATCATTGAAATTCATCCTCTAAACAAGTTCAGGATCCTACAATTGATATCTAAAAATATTTTTTAGAATTTTGGTGGGATAATGAAGGGTTAGAATTATATAATAGTTGGAATGCTTAAACTAGCCTAGTTTGGGCTAAATTGAGCTGATTTAAAATATAATTTTTAAGAGTGAGCTTTAAATGAGATAAATGGCTGACAATACTTATGGAGGTTTAGATTAGGATATATATTTATGATATAGATTAGTTGATTGAGAATTATAAAATTTAAAAGATTTATTTAGTGTAAAGAACGAGACTAAATCGTCATCAGTGAAGTAGAGATGTTATTGAGTAAAATGAAGGTGTAGGCTTATGGAGGATAGTAAAAGGCTTAAAGGATGGTTGGAGATGATGTTAAGGATTATGAGAAAGAATAAAATGAATTACCTTGGGTAATGGAAGTGAGAAAAGAAAGATTTGTTGGATAACTAAAGCTCCCATCAAGGATTGCCAAGATTTGGCTATCTAGCTCTCAAATTATAAAAACAACTCAAATAATTTGTAATTTCTAAAAGATCCCCATACAATCATCTGTTAAAAGAGAAAATTTAAAATATGGAGGAAAAGATGGGTGGCAATATTAATGTGAAATGTTAAGTAATCTTATTTTTTGTGCTATTCACTCATTTCACATATTATTATTTTATGTGAATTCAATCACTTCACATGTCATGCTTTTAATTTTAAAATTTAAAGTTTTAAATTTGTAGCTTCTAGAAAAAAATTTAAAAATTATATAATTTTAAAAATAATTAAATCATAAAATAGGCCTTGATAGACAAATGAAGAATTCTTTTTCATTGAATTTTCTCAGGTTTTAGCTTGAGATCTAGTAAATGGACTTTTAGTTTGAGATCTAGTAAATAGATCTTGACTTCTAAATTCTTGATCCATGTGATGTTCAACTCCCCTGATCTCAATTGAACTTTGCTCCAAAAAGTTGAAATCTAAGAGATCTTCTACTAATTGTGGGGCTAAAGTCTCCAAATTATTATAGGTCAATCATATATCTTCAGTTGGTGGCTTATTCTTTTAACGAACTAGAAAATTATACTCAATATTTGGATGAATGTGTGCTTCCTCAGTGGTGATATAATCAATTTTAAAGAAAGAAGGCTTCTAGTTTGACATATAATCAACTTTAAAATGGAACTTGACATACAAATGAGCTATGATTTCTTTTTCATTGAATTTTTTTGGGGTTTAGCTTGAGATCTAGTAAATGGATCTTGACCTCTAAATTCTTGATCCATGTGATGTTCAACTCCCTCGGTCTCAATTGAACTTTTCTCCAAAAAGATGAAATCTAAGATGTCTTCTACTAATTGTGGGGCTAAAGTCCAAACAATTATAGGTCAATTGTATGTCTTCAGTTGGTGGCTTATTTTTCTAATGAACTAAAAAATGATGCTCAACATTTTGATGAATGTGTGCTTCCTTGGTGATGATATAATCAAATTTAAAGAGAGAAGGCTTTTGCAAGTTTGGAGCTCTATATCTTGCTAAAGAGTTAGACTAAACATATAGAGGTTTGTTAACTCCTGCATATAATAAAATATCTTCAATATTAATAATTGGGTGAATGAGCATATCAGCAGGAAAATCAAAATAATATGCATTATTTCTAATGTTCTTAAGAATTTTAAAAGGACCACATGCCCGTGAATATAATTTCTTATATTTAGTGGTTTGATAATACCCAGGGTAAGTATGAATCAAAACATAATAATCTTCTTTATATTCTTTTGTTGAATGATTATGATTTACTTTTAAAGCATAGTTTTTATTACTTATAGTAATTTGCTTTCTTATATCTTCGTAGAGGCTTTGAAAACTTTTAACAAATGAGAATGCTACTTCAAAAAATGAATGAGATGGTAGGTTTGCTACATCTATTATTCATCTTGGGTTTTGATAATAGACTATCTCAAAATGTGATTTATTTATAGTTCTATAGAAATTACTTTTAGAAGCAAATTTTATGGTTGATAAATGTAAATCCTAGTTTTTTAAACTTTTACCTACCAAACACCTAAGTAAATTTTCTAATGTGTAGTTAACCACTTTAGTTTGTCCATCAGTTTGTGAGTGAAAGACAATTTTTTTTTTAATTTGGTGCCTGATAGTTTTCATAATATTTTTCAAAATATATGATAAACATAACATCTCTATCAAAAATAATTATTAAGGGGAGACCATGGAGTCGTACTATTTGTTTAAAGAATAATTTGGTTATGTGGGAGGCATCATTTATTTTATAATAAGACAAAAATTAGTTATTTTTTTAGAAACTATCTACTATAATAAAAACAATATCATGTCCTCGAGCTATCCTAAGTAATCTTAAAATAAAATTCATTGAGAAGTCTTTCTAAGGCCTACAAGGAATGGGTAAGACTATGTATTATTCTTAGGATGTTTATAAATTAAGCATTGGTCACTAATTGTTGAACACCTATTTTAATGAAGGCTAGTAAAATATATTTTCTAATAAACATATGATATTATCCTTCCCAAAATGATCAACTATACCTCCAGCATATAACTTGGTGATAATAAATTCTCTAAGAGAAGATCGAGGAATACATAATTATTTTCTCTTATATAAATATCCATTTGTTATGAAGAATGTTCTTTATAAAATTATTGGTTTATCTATGTATTCAAGATAAATCAGGTGAAAGTAAGAGCACACTATATAATCATCTTTAATTTAATCAAATATTGGGATTCTTAATTTTAAAGAAAAAATTATTAAGTTTTCTCTTGATGAAATATCAATAGGTTTATTCTTAGTTTTAGACTTATGCTTTGGAATAAAAGAGTAATCTTATAAGAATTTAACTCATTTGGCATGTCTATGATTCAATTTTTGTTAAGTATTGATGAATTTTAAAGCATGATGATATAAATTATCTATGTTAAAGATAGTGTCATCAATATCTTAAGGATTAAATTACTATGTAAAACTCCCTATCATAAGTGGAACATCATTTTTTAGATTCATTTAACTTTTCACTAAAGAATGCCATAGGATGATTCTTTTAACTCAAATTTCACCTATTCCAATTCTTAAAGCATTGCATGTCACTTTAAAGGCTTTAAAAAAAATTGGAAGCCTAAGGACAAGCACAAAAGTAATAAGAACTTTAATTTATTTTAAGACTTTTTGTGTATTATGAGTCTAACAAAATTTATCAAATTTGTGTATATCAAATATTTGATGAATCATCTATAAAATGTGGTTAAACCATGGAAGCTTCTAACTTCAATAAAAATTTTCACTGATGATCAATATAAGATTGCTTTTGCTTTGGAAGGATCGGATTTGAATCCAATAGTGGATATAATAAAACTTAAAAAATTATCCCAGTTTACAAAAAGAAGCACTTTTTTAAATTAATGTATAATTTTTCTTGTCTAGTATTTTAATTACTTTTTGTAGGTGTTATAAATGCTCGTTCTACTTTTTATAAATGTTATAAATGCTCATTCTGGATTAGACTAAACATCAAAATATCATCAAAATAAACCATTAAAAATTTATCTATATATCATTTAAGAGCAGCATTAATTAATCTCATAAATATGTTAAAAGCATTTAAAAGTCCAAAGGGTATGATAAGCAATTCAAAAAGTTCATCAATAGTCTTAAAAACTACTCATCTCCTGATTTAATTCAAATTTGATAACATCCACTTTTCAAATCAATCTTCAAAAAGAAATTTACTCTTAAGATTAAATATAATATATCATCTTATCAAATAATAGGAAATCTATATTTGATAGTACCTTTTTTATGCATGACTATCAACACATATTCACCATGTTCTATCTTTCTTTAGAGTTAATAAAGCTGGGCCAAACATGGACTAAGACTTTCCTAAATAAAATTTTTTTTTAGTAATTCCTTAACTCTCCTTTTAATCTCCACATGCCTGTTAAGGTTCATCCTAAAAGGTGGAAGGTTATGAAGGTGAGAACTAGGTATGAAGTCAATAGCATGTTGAATATATCTTAGAAGAGGTAATTCATCAAGAAGCTCATTGGGTGTAATATCTTTAAAATTAGAGAGAAGGGAAGAGACCATAGTAGGTATGTCAGTCTTATTATAGTGATGTGACTTCTTTTATATGTAACAAGTGAAGAAGAAATGATCAAAAATTCTTTTTCTAAGGTTTCAAAATATATCAACTCTATCTTTGGTGTTAAAGAAGGAATATTAGATATTTCAAAGCAAGAATAAAAAATGGTAGTATTATTCATAATAGTAGGATTTCCTATGGTAATTAATCAAAGTTTGACATTTCTCTTTAATATAGGATTAAGTTGTAAGTGAAAAGTTGTCTTGTGCAATGCTATGGAGAGTGCCTTTTCTACTAGCTTTATTGGCAAGAGTTTAATGGAATTATTATTCTGTTTAAACATATAAGTATTTTTTTATCATAATGAATGACATTTATATTATACAACTAACATCTTCCTAGAAGAATATGAGCAATGTTTATGGGGAGGACATCACACTAAATTTGATCCTCATAGCTTTTTATTTTTACTAAAACTAATCATCAATTGGTGATGGGAAAGAATGTATGATTTATCTAAATAACATGAAATGGCTCAAGGTGAGGTTCATATTTTAGGTTGGCTCAAGTCAAGGTGTGTGTTGAAATGACATTCATAGCACTTCCTCTATATATAACCAACCTACATCTCTTTGCATTAAACAAAACATACATGTTAAAAATGTTCTTTCTTCTTCAATCTTCTGTCTCATTTTTAATTATAGTAAGACATCTCATCACATTAACTTGAGGGTCATTAGTCAATTATAATTCTTCACTAATAACAGAGTTTCATCATAAACTTCTTCTAGATTATCATTTATTGGGTTTTTAACTTCTTATAAAAATAAAATTTGGGCTTTATATTGATTTTGTATATGACATTTTTTTTGTGAAATTTGAAACATATTACTTCCCTAGTGTTTTTAGTACTCCATTCAATAGGAGTTTTAGGCATATAGGTCTAGCAAATTAGAAGGGTGGTTAAAATAACAAACTTATGGGATGAAGTGGAAGGTTCTTAAATTTTATTTTTTGAAATAGAAGTATATTTCTTTTATTGTTCAACCAATAAGGCATAGTGAAAGGCTTACTTTAAAAATTATTGGTCAAATATATTAACTTCATTTCTAATATTAGTCATAAATCCAATGACAAATATATTAGCTAATTAACAATCATTATTAACATAATCATTATAAAAACTAATGTGGTGTTTAAAAATATGATGAGAGAGACACCACATAGATCTTAGAGGGGTATTTATTGAAATGACCAAGTACAACATCAAAGAATGATATACTAACTCAAGATATAGAAATATCACCCTATGATCTCATAAGGTCGATGAGTCTATGTGTACTAGAGATTTATCTCCACTTTATATAGATGAAGTAAAGCGTGATTTATTTTAAGTTGGATTCTTAAGTTCCCTATATGGGGAAGCCATCATAGTTCATTACATCTTAGGAAATAAGATTTTCTAAGAAAACTATCAATTAAGATGATTGATTAACGTCACTATGGATTTGAAAGCTTAAAGTTAAATGGGAAAACTTAATTAGGAGGTGTTATTAAAGAAATCCAAAGGAAGATAAATGGGAAGTGTTTATGATATTAGGAAACCTACTAAGCACTTCAATCTATCCTATGATGAGGCTTTATATTTTTTAAATAAAAAATTATGATTATTTAGGTTGACATTTTATTAGAAAGTTAGGACATATATTTTAATAATATAAGATTATAAAAATACCTAAGAGGTGAGGATTTATACCCATAATACAAGAGAAACAAATTACATATGCATCTATGTCTAAAGTTGTCTAACATAAGCTAAGAGCATGACTTAATTCTACTTGGAGAAAAATGAGATATGTTGGTTCACTTCTACTAGAAAGAGTGAACATATCCTAACTCTTTTAGATTTACAACTACATGGAGTAGTTGTAAGCTAACGCCACTTATGAGTTAAAATCATGTGGCCAAGTCTTATTAATGTAAGATAGTTAGGCTATTATTTACTAGGAAAGATTCTAAGATATTAAACGTACTCCCTAAGAACCTAGATTACAGCTTGTATGAAAGTCTATCCTAGACTAATGTAATAAAAATTAGATATTTTATTCATTTTGATTCAGGCAAGAGTGGAAAAGTATGTCAATATGCATGATGAAATTGAGTTATAAGTTAATCCATGAGAAGGGCCTTCTTCACTCAAGGGGTTACTATCAACGACCTTGAACTCTTCTAATTATGCAATGAGTGAAGATCATATTTAAGAAAGGAAAATAATATACATGCATGATGTTATCCGCATTCATCATAGACATATAACTTCTAAATCAATTTTATTAATTCATTCTTGTGGCTTTATAGTGAGGTTATAAGTTGTATTAATTTTGAGTTGACTTTGTTTATTTTATAAGATGATGTTGCTTAGTTTGGGCTTCCCATGGATTTACCTCATATCCATGACTCCTCCACCTCCCTCTTTAAGTATGTTGGCAACCTCTTAGGTCCAACCTAAGATGAATTTTTGCTTGAGTTTAGATTTAAGTGATTTAGGTTTGAACTTGGGTGGATTAGTTTGACTTAGGCTAGCTCAATTGCATCCAATTTCCTTTGAATTTATGCTTGCAATTAGGATGATTTATCATTGAATAATTTATAGAGTAGTTAATCTAATTTATATTAATTAACCATAGTTGGGATTAGTTTGACCCATTTTACTCAAATGAGTCACATTGGATGATTTAACCTAATTGCCACTTTGAGATTTTGATTTAACCCAATTGCCAAATTGAATTAAGTTTTGATTTGAACCCAAATTAACCTATTCAGATTTTAATGTGTTAGGTTGGGTTCAATTAGGTCAAATGGCCAATTTGATCTTATCAAGATTTGTTCAAATTTTAATCAAGTGTTTATTAAGTGTTTGAGATAATTTGGAGTAATTGATTTCACTTGATTTGAAGTTAATTTGAATTTAGGCCCACTTTAACACAAATTTGGTTGATTCTGTTGGGCTAAGTGATCAAATTGATCAAATTAATTCTAAAGAGTGGTTGAATTGTGTTCAATTATAATTTTGCAATATTTTGGAGTATTTAATTTGAATTAGTTTTAATTTAATTTGGGTCTAGGATCAATAAGGTTCATGAGGATTCACTTGAACTAGGTGATCCAATTAACCCATTTAAGTCTTCATTAGATTCATATTTATTTAGATTTATATTTAAACATGTTTATTTGATGATTTTAAGCCATTGAAATGACTCAATTTGACCAAATTTTGATTGTTTAATTTTTGACTTGGTGGGGTAACATGGGTCACCTCAAGTCAAATGACCTAAACGGCCACTTTATACCTCACCTGAATTAAATTTTATGTTCATTTATGTTTATAGATTGAATTTGTGCTTTTTATTTGATTTAATTTTGATTTTTATTATATTTAATTTTTTATGGGTTTAGGTAATTTTGAGCTTAAATGGGTTAAATATCAACCATCCTAATTACATCAGTCTAGGCTTAATTGAATTTAGGTTTCAATTCAAATGTGTTTTATTTAGATTTCTATTGAATTTTATTAAATTTGAGTTTGTTCACCTAGTCACTAAGTGTAGTGTCCTGAGTGTCTAATTAGGAAGCTCATAATCTAAGATTAGGGGTCCTAATTACTAAGATGAGAATGATGTCAACCTTATCTAAAATGAGGTTAACAAA
Organism: Cymbidium sinense; assembly: GCA_021442155.1. Taxonomy (NCBI): domain Eukaryota; kingdom Viridiplantae; phylum Streptophyta; class Magnoliopsida; order Asparagales; family Orchidaceae; genus Cymbidium; species Cymbidium sinense. The sequence goes on from CM038231.1 coordinate 66,243,026, forward strand.
TTAACCCTCAATATGCATGGTAGACTAACTAGAGCACACCACAAATATTGGCTTTGACTTAACTAATCAATGGATCCCATAGAGATTACAAGCAATAATGCTTGCAAAGGTTTGAATTTTTGGTTTGAAATTTAAGTTTTAGATTTAACTTTATTTTTGATTTGACATTTTTTTTTAATTTGATTGTGAAAGATAGGCATGAACCGCATTAGGTTATTTTGATTTAGAATGATCCATTCTTAGAAATATCTAGATTTACTAGTTTTTAAAAAGAATAAAAATGTTATTAGGGAAAGACTCACTAGGTAGTTTAGTCCTAACATAGTCATGATAGTCAAAAAAGGTACCTTCGAGGGACTTATTATTATCTTGGCTACAACAAACTTTAGTTCCCAACAATTTTCAATTATTAACATAGGAAGATAGCATGGTGACTTATATCTTTCTAAGGAAGACTAGCTAAGGGGGTCGCCCTAATGACTGACCAACTTAATGATAATATCTATTAATAGATTTTAAAGATTTCTTTCATAGCGATTTTCAATGACTAACTTAGAAAGAAAGCATGGGGACTCACATTATCCTAGGTGGAACTAGACAGTGGGGATTTCCCTAATGACTAACCAACCCAAGGATAGGATTTATAGATAGATCCTAAAATTTTCTTTCCTGTTAATTTTTAATGACTAACTTAAGAAGAAATCATTGGGATTCACATCTTCCTAGGTGGAACTAACTAAGGAGATAGCCCTAATGACTAACCGACATAAAGAAAGGATCTATAGATGTTTATATTAGGATATACTAGATTCTAAGTTTTATTTCCCATCAATTTTCAATGGCTAACTTTGATGAAAGTAGCCTAGGTGGAGACTCAACATAAGGTTTGAATTTAACTTTTAGATTTATCATTATTATTGATTTGGCATTTTTTAAAAAAAATTGATTGTGAAAGATAGGCATGAACTGCCTTAGGTTATTTTGATTTAGAATGATCCATTCTTAGAAGAATCTAGATTTACTAGTCTTTAAGAAGAATAAAAATGTTATTAGGAAAAGGCTCACTAAGAAGTTTAGTCCTAACATAGTCATGATAGCTAGAAAAGGTGCCTTTTAGGGACTTATTCTTATCTTGGCTACAACAGACTTTAGTTCCCATCAATTTTCAATGGTTAACATAGGAAGAAAGCATGGGGACTTATATCTTTCTAAGGGAGACTAGCTATGGGGGTAGCCCTGATAACTAACCAACTTAATGATAAGATCTATTGATAGATTCTAAAGTTTTCTTTCATAGCAATTTTCAATGACTAACTTAGGAAGAAAGCATGGAAACTCACATCATACTAGGTGGAACTAGCCAAGGGGATTTCCTTAATGACTAACCAACCCAAGGATAGGATCTATAGATAAATCCTAAAGTTTTCTTTCCCATTAATTTTTGATGACTAACATAAGAAGAAAGCATAGGGACTCACATTTTCTTAGGTGAAACTAGACAAAGGGATAGCCCTAATGACTAACTAACCTAAGGAGAGGATCTATAGATAGATCTTAAAGTTTTTATTCTCATCAATTTTCAATAACTGACTTGAGAAGAAAGCACATGAACTCACATCTTCGTAAGTGGAATTGGCCATGGGGATAACCCTAACCCAAATGGCTAATCAACTTAAGGGGAGGATCTATAAGTATTTATACTGGGATAGACTAGATCCTAGGCTTTCTTTTCCATCAATTTTTAATGACTAACCAAGGAAGAAAGTGCATGGACTCACATCTTCCTAGGTGCAACTAGTTAAGAGGATAGTCAAAGAGATAGCCCTAATGACTAACTAACATATGGGGAGGATCTATAAATGTATATATTGGGATATATTAGATCCTAAGTTTTCTTTCCTATCAATTTTCAATGACTAATCTAGAAGAAAGTACAGAGGATCATATCTTCTTAGGTGAAACTAGTCAAGGGGATAGCCCAAATAACTAACCAACCTAAGGGGAGGATTTATATATGTTTATACCAGGATAAACTAGATCTTAAGTTTCCTTTTATCAAGGAAGCTACTAGAGGACTTATTCCTAATTAATTATATTAGAGCGGTGGGATGTCATTAGGGGACTTACTCCTACTCTGATTGTACTAATCCCTAAAGGATGCCACTATGGATACTTACTCTATTTAGGGATTTGATGATAGGCCCAATCCTTGTGGTGGCATAGCTCCGAAGCTGGGGGAAAATGCTACAAGCACTTGCTTCCTTCCTTATGTTTTCAACATTTTCATAAATATTTTGAATAAAAGAAGACTAATAAATTTGTAAAAAATATAATTGAACTCAATCAACTATATAAAAAAAGATTTTAGCTAAAAATATTACTTTATTGATTATTATTATTTTTTAGATATAATTACACATGATATTTTCTTAAATAACATCCATTAATGGGAAGCATTGGACGACAGCCATTACATCTATCAACTTATAAAAATCGCCTTCATAAAATCTTTTTATGACAAATGTTGGTTCAAATGTACTACCAATTCTATGATGTACTAGAATCGATCTTCAAAGAACCAAAGCCAAGTCTCCTACTCATAAGGTTGTAAGATGAACCAATTTATAATGGGCCATATGTGATCGATAGAGTACATGGTCTTGTTGAGCTTGTAAACTCATCTCTTCAAGACTCTCAAGCTCTTCTATATGACGTTTGGCATTTTGTTCAATAATAATTTGGTTATTAATTGTGATTTTTAATGATGGTAATTCCACCTCTAAAGGGAGAACCACTTAAGCTCTACAAACAAGGCGAATGGAGTGGACTAAGTTAGTGTCCTATAAGTAGTCTGATAGGCTTACAAGGATTTCATAGACTTTTCATGTCATTGATGTTTATTGTCATCCAAGACTTTCTTTAAGATTTAAATAAGTGTCTTATTAAAAGCTTCGACCAATCCATTTTTTTTAGGGTAATAGAGTCAAATATCTCAAATAAATGTTGTATTTTGTACAAAATGATTTATTTTAGTAGACTTTAATTTTATACCATTTTTGTATATGATTCGATGAGCAACACTAAATCAATATATGATATGTTCCCGAAAGAAGTTTAGTACATGGTGTGCTTCAACTTCTCTTAATGGGATTGCTTCAGTCCACTTTGAGAAATAATCAGTTGAAGCTAATATAAAATGATACCCCTTCGAAGATGAAGGATCAATATGCCCTATGATGTTGGTTCCCCAACTCTTAAATGGTTGTGAAGCAATCATATAGTGCAATATATTAGGCAGTTGATGTCAGATGGCATAATGTACCTAGCACTAATTACAATGATGTGCAATTTCTATGCGATCATTTATCATTGTAGGCTAATAGTACCCAAGACTCTTAATTTTTATTTTTATTTTGGGACTAGATTGGTGAGCATCACATAATATAGAATGTACCTTGGTTACAATCTTATAGGTTTTATATTTATCCAAACAGCGTAACGACATTTGATCAAATGACTAGTGGTATAACACACCATTAATTAATGAATAAGACAAAGCTCATTTTTTTAATTTGATTTGCTAATGATTTATCTTCTAAGAGCCTCCCCTCACTTAAATAGTCAATGAATGACTGTCTCTAGTCAATTTTCTATTGAACATCAGTAAGAGTGGCTACTTTTTCTGTTTTTATTTATTTTTGTTTACATAGTCTAAATCTATAAGAGATAGAACTTATCGATTCTGAACTTGTATAGGAATTGACTTTTTTTTGTGGGAAAGCGATCTCTTTTGTAAGCTTTTTAAGGCATGAGCTACGCAATTATCTTTACACGAAATCTTATACAAAGTTATAGAAGGGCTCTACTTGAGTAATTTCATCATGTATTGGTAATAATTAAAAAGTTTTGGATTTAATACTTTATAGATTCCACCTACTTGGTTAACCACCAGTTGGGAATCGCCAAAGAGTTTAATTTCTTTAATCTCCATAAGGATGGCTAATTCCAATGTAGTTATAAAAGCTTCATATTTGGCTTTATTATTTGTACATTGCTTAGAAAAATGGTAGGAATGCCATATCATTCCCTTTTCTAGAATTATAAATATTAATCTAATCCTGGACTTTCTTAGGATAAGTATATCCAAATCTTTACCTTTCTTAGAAAATGTTACCCCATGAAATTATAGTTCTCAAATGGCACTCTTTTGTTCCTTCAAACTCATGTTCTATTCATTAAAAAGTTCATCATTTCAAGGAAAAATTCTAGGGATCAAATGTGCTGTAAAGAAGTTGTCAATTGTCTGGCCCATAACACGAATGGGAGTAAAGGTTATTTCAAATTACAATAAAATTATTGACCACCATTTGAGACGTCCAGATAATGTTGGACAAGTCATAATATATTACAAGGGATTTATTTTATGTTAAAATTATTTTATGAGAGAGCATATAATGCCTTAGTTTCTAGGCAAAAAAAATCAAAGCTAAATAATGCTTTTTAATTGGTGGATAGTTTATTTTCACTAGATTAAGTCTGTGGCTTAAGTATTATAGAACTTGTTCTTTACCTTTCTCTTTAACTTAAGCTAGCAAGGTGCCAAGGGATTTGTTTAAGGTCATAATATAAAAGATCAATGGCTTGCATGGGATTGAGGCAACAAAAACTAGATGATTTAATAAATACCATTTTAAAATTTTGAATTCATTTTGACACTTTTCACCCTTAACAAATTTAGAGTCTTTTTTTGGTTAAAGCTGCAAACAGCTGACGTCTTCCAAAAAAATTTGATATAAAATTCCTTAAATAAGCTAACCTACCTGAAAAAAAAAATCTCTAAATGGCCTTGATCTTTTATAAATCAATTTTTATTCCATAGTGTCTCATTATGAAACCCAAAAATTTTCTTGAAGTCTCCTTAAAGGTGCACTTCAAAGGGTTTATTTTTAAGTTATAGTGGAGCAACCTCTCAAAGATGATCCCGAGATAATGAAGATGACTCTCTTTTTGTTTAGTTTTTATAACTAAATCATCAATATAGCATTCCACTTGGTATTAAATTAAATCATCAAAGATTCTAGTCATTGCCTTTTAATATGTGGATCCAGCATTATGGTGTTTAAAAATGTGATGATGAGGGACATGTTGACCTCACTTTTGGAGTGAGGATCCAATCTTCCCATCTTAAATCTTGGAGTCTTCTAGACACTAAGAGCTCCTAAATCATAGGATACTTTTAGTGACTAAGTGAACACTTAACCTAAGCCTAAAGACTTAGGAGGATTAGCCATAGGAGTTAGATCATTCCTTAGGAATTAGGATAACTTACCTACTCTATAGCCTAAACCAAATTTATGTCTACCTCCTTAGCCTAAATTAAACCTCAAATTAAATCTAATTTCAAATCCACATAACTAAACTCTAATCAAATCATCCTTTCTAAGCCCTATGGTTTAATCTTATGGATTTGGCCAAAACTCTTTCAATCCAAACCAAACTCGATTGATTTTCTCAAAACCAATTCAACCCTTAAATCAACATACTAAGATCAATAATCAAATTCAAGCCTCCAAACCAATTTCAAATCAAATCCATAACCCAAATCTTTCCTAAGATCATGATTTGATTCTATGAACTTAGCCAAATTCCTTTCACTCCAATCAAACTTAATTGATTTTCTCATAAGTCAATCAATCCTCCAAATCAAATCTACAATCAAATTCATTTCCTCAAATCAAATTCAAATAACCTAAGTCTAAGCCTATGGACTTAGCCAAAATTCTCTTCAATTCAAACCAAGCTTAATTGATTTTCTCATAAATCAATTCAATAAATTCAATCCTTTATTCCAAACCAAATCAAATCTACAATCAAATAAACCAAGCCAAAATAAATCAAATCAACCTAACCTAACCCATTTGATTTCAAATATTCAAATGAACCAAAATTAATCAAACCCAAATCAATTGCAATCAAAGCTATAAATCAATTCCAAATCATTATTCAAACTCAACTGAATTCAAATCGAACCTCCACCAAGCCAATTGACCCATTTAGGCTCACTTGACCCAAAGTGACCTAAAAGACTTATTTGAGCTAATTTGTAATCCAACCCAAATTGGATTGAATCAAACCAAATAAAACCTCTCACAATGATTGTTGATCATCCTTGATTGATCAATTGCAATTAATTGGGTCAAGCCAAGTCAATTTAGTCATTTGACCAAGTTAACCCACTTAGCCTACATGAGCCAAATTAGCTGAATTTCATCCTAAGCTAAATTAATTAAAACCAATGATTCACATCAACCAAAGATCAATCCTTGAACATGACTTGACCATCAATTGAGCTAAACTTAACCCAATTGGCCCTTTTACCCAAGTTGACCCAATTTGACCTAAAAGACTAAATTGGGTCAACTCAAGATCTAACTCAAATTGATTACAACCAATGGCTCGGGTTCATTCCAAATTGGTCATTGAACATGATCGAAGTCTTGATTGAACCCAATTGACCTATTTAGCCCAAATTGACCTAGAATGTCAATTTGTCCTAAATAAAAATTGAATCTAAATTGATTCAAATCAAAGCCTACAATCATCTTCAAATGATCAATTGAACATGAACCAATGCCTAACTCAAGACAATTTGGCCAATTTGATCAAATTAATCAACTTGACCCATTTGACCTAGATGAACTCAAATGAGTCAAATCCAAATCCAAGCCAAATTGAATCAAACCAATTGCACCAAATCATTACAAATTCTTATTTGAACTTGACCCAAGCCTTGGTTTGACCTAATTTGACCAATTGGTCAACTTGATCCAAGCTAGCCCAATTTAACTTACATTGGTCAAATTGAGCCAAACCCACTCAAACCAAGCTCAAACCTAAGCATGACCTATTCTTGGCTCACCTTGGGTCTGCCCAAATTAAACCCACCCTGATTTGGACCCAATTCAACCTATTATCCAATGGGTAAAGCCTCCCACATAGGATAAAATCTATATTTAGGTGGTCAACAACCCTCCATTGCACTTGGCAGCCACCCAAAGCCAAGAATGGACTCCTAGCTAGGTGGCTAACCTGACCCAAAGTGGTTAGGTCAGCCCTTGGTTAAGGGAAGGTAAGTTAACCCACATTCCCTCATTAGCTCAACCTATTTTAGATAGAGACCACTTAAGGCAACCTCCACAGCTCATTGGCCAACCAAACTGAGCCACTTAATGAGATTCTTGTCCCCTCCGATAGCCTGTGGCAACTAGACTGTCGAAAATGACCAATTGAATCCCATCAATTGGATTTAAGATAGAAGGGGGTATACCCCCTCCATTCAATCCAATTCATAGACTTCAACCCTCAAAGAACTCTAAGTTGAGTCCCTTGAGTGAATTCCCAAGCTCCCCAAGTCTTCCCATCACCAAAAAACACCAACCTGAGCCGTTACCAAGGCTTACCTTCGACCATCTCCACCAAAAATCAGCCCCACTTCAATTGACTCTTCCCACATGTTATCCAAGCTCTGGCAAAATGAAACGAATCTTCCCCCTATCATTTCAAGCAGGAAATACCTCCTAGGCTAACTCCGATGAGGATTGCGGTGGTGTTTGGTCCATAGAGCAACTGGCGGGGAGCCATTGCACCATCTTCTCAATAGATCTTTGCCTCATCAAGGTAAAGCTACCTCGATCGGTTCATTGTCAGTCTTGAGCTCCAGCAAGGTAATATTCCATTAAACTGAAATTTTCAAATTTTTTAGGCATTTCAAAGAGAATGTGAATTTCATGTGAATCTACCTATTAGATCTCTTAGGAACCTCCTTGTGAAGGTGTGGGATCAATCCTGAGCCAATCTGAGCTCTAGCAAGCTCGAATTGGGCTGAGGAAGACAGATGGTGTCCATTTTCTATCACACGGGAGACGATAGATCACCCATCATCCATTCTACGTGATTGGAATGGATGGTCATGATTAATTCGCTGATTAATTTTGATTTAATCCCTTAAGAACTGCAGGTTTAATCTCATCATCCATCTTGGGGATGGGATATGAAATGAATTCGCCCGCCGCGTTGGCGTTGGGAGGTTTAAATAACTAATCTCGTGGCGCCATGTGGAAAGCACACCACATTAGTGATCTGCATGGTGTCGATGAGATTAGGATTAATTAAGCTAAATTAATCTATTTTAATGGCTGAAACTTTGGAGAATCATAATAAAATATAGAAAAATTAGAAAATAAATAAATAAATACTCATTCTAAAGGTAAATCAGAGAAGAATTAATTAAAATTATTTCCATTTAATTTTGAATAATAATTAAAGCTTAATTAGAGTTAAATTATAAATTTAATTAGCTTAATTAAGTCCTAATTATATGGGTAATTAATTCCAAACTTTGTGTGTTCGTTTAATGGGATGATCTCTACCTCCCATGATTTTATTAGGATTTATTATCTAGTAATTAGAAAAAATTAATGATTCAAATTTTAATTACCCTCTTTAATTAATTAAATGATTAATTAACATTCAAAATAATAGTAATTAATTAATTAAAACTTGAAAATCACTGTTTAACATTGAATAGATTAAGGAATGGGATTACGACCCCTTTCCTAGTCTCTTTTCCCAAGTTCATTTCATTTCAAGAGAATTAATTAATATGATAATTAATTAAGTGATTAATTGATCAATTAAGTTGCCAAAATTGAACCAAATTAAAGATGCAAATCACATCAGATAATTAATAATAAAATTAAGGGTTCCTCTTTATGTGTTTAATAACATAAAAACCCTTAAGAAAAGTATGATTAACTCATAAGTGTGGGAAAGTCAGAAGAGTAATTAATTAGATTCTTTAATTTAATTAATCCTTAATCATGAGCCAAGTGCATTATATCCTTTAGGAGCATTGTAACTTTACTTTCCTCACATGTTCATTTCATTAGTGGCTCATTATTAAATGATTAATTAAATTAAAGAAACATAAAAATGGGTAATTAAGTGATTTAATTAATATTTCAACTTAATTAATTCATAAAATTCATTTAATTATCTTGCCTTGAACTAATTAAGATTACCAACATGGGAATGGGGTTAAAACAACAAATAATTTCTCTCATTTTTAAATCAACTCAAATTCAAAAATAAAATTAATAACAAGCTTTGGTTTTTTTTAAATAATTATATTTGATGTGATTGTCCTTAGGAATTAATTTAGTTGAATGAACCATGTGTTTATATTTAGTTATTTCTTTCCAATCACTTCTAAATGTTGTATGTCATATGAATTCATGCATTCATATTTTCAAATTTAAGTGAATCAAATGAAGGTTGTTTATGTAAGCTTGCATGTGTTGATTTAACTTAATTATATGTGGCTATTATCACTAATAAATTAAAATTTACTTTCCAAAGTTTATAAATTAATAATAACATGTGTTGTGATGATATTAATGAATACAAGATGGGGTTGCATGTGCTTATAGCTTAAATATATGAATATGAAGCTCTCTTTCCTTTATTCATATATAGACTTACATAAGTTTGAATAATAATGGGTATATAGTCTGGACATCTCGAGAATGCGAGGCTTTAAGTAGCCCCAAGGAGGTCATTTGATTACCTCACTTCCTTGGTTTAGTAATGGCACATACCCATTTTATTTTATTCCTATATATTTTGGTATTAGAATTTAGATAAAGCTTTAATTCACATATATAAGTAATTCAATTAAACAAAATATGAGCTTTGCGTGATTTTTCATTCTTACAAGCATACGTACATTCATATGTACTTAAGAATAGCAAGTATATAGTCAGGACATCTCAGGAAAATGAGGCTTTAAGTAGCCCTAAGGTGGTCATTTGATTACCTCACATCCCTAGTTTAACAATAGCATGCACTTGCTTAAAATTTTTATACATATGTATGTGTATTTGATTAAAGGATGAAAATCTTATTTTCTACTAAAAATACACGTATCCATGATCATCTAAGTCATTAAAATACATTACATGTAAATTAGTGTTCTCTTTCTTATGATTTATGTATAGATTTGCATGGGTTTGAATAATAGTAGGTATATAGTCTAGACATCCTGGTAATACGAGGCTTTAAGTAGCCCCAAGGAAGTCATTTGATTACCTTAGTTCCCTAGTTTAACAATGAGATGTACTCATTTAATTTCTTTACTATGTATATTTGTACTAGAATTTGGATAGAGCTTTAATTTACATGTATAAATAATTCAATTAAGTAAAATATAACTTTCAAATATATGCATCCATCATCATTTAAGTATGCCAAAATATATTGCATGTATAGATTTACTAAGTGTTAAAGTCATATGCATGTTACATGTGATGGAAAAGAATGATTTGATATATGTCATGTGATAGTAATTCATCCATATTAATCTTAGGATGCCTTTCATATTGAATAGAATTATTTAAGGTTAACCTAAATTTATGATTAATAAAAAAATACTTAATAAGCAATTCACTAAAGAGAATTAAGTCATCAAAATATACTTTAGAAAATGGCTTAAGGCAGGGATGAAGGAGAGTAATCCTCTTTCCTCTCTTTTTAACACTTAGAAGCTAAGTGTACATCAAATGAAACCAAGTAAAACATAAATTAAAATTCACAAATCAACTAAACAACTTGAAATGAAACCAACCTTTATGATAAATTAAATTCTTCCACACTTAGAAAAACATAACTTTAATTCTTAGTTAAGACATACCAAAAAAAGCTTTAGCACACACATTAGAACTAAGTCACAACTCCTAGCTCTAAGTTAGGACAATGTATGTTATGTTGTATATTTTATTTTGTGATGTAATATTTTAGACTAGATGTTAGGGTGTATGCTTTGTAGACTGGATGTTAGGTCGCTCTTAGCCTAATCATGTCTTCTATAGGGGATTATGCTTAAGGGGTTGCCTAAAAATAAATATAAATGTTCTCTTTACAAGTTACTTAAACCCCTAAGCATAATCCAAGTTAGGATAGGTAGGCTTGGTTACCCATGTGCGGGGTGTTAAGTCCAAATTATAAAGATAACTGCTTGGGGTTGAATGTATGTTTATCTAACCTCTATTTTGCTGGTGTAGTTATATTTAGTTTTTATATATAAATGTAATTTTGCAATAGGAATTAGGATTAGTGCTATGGGGAGTAGGATGAATAGTGGCTAGTAGGCTCTATCCTAGGGTGCCTTATAATGCCTTTGAAGTAAATACAACTAAATCAAATCCAAGGAAGAAAGAATGAGGAAATTAAGAAGTGAAGACCCCCATAACATGTATTCATTTCTAATTATAATTATTCTTTTATATTCTGGATTGTATACGGGCAGAGCTTGGCTACCCATCTTATCTCTTTTTGGGATGTACTGTGGTACCTGACCACACCGGCGTCTTATTATTTTGCGGTAGTCTATAAATTTGATTTATGATTTGTTTAGATTGCACAATAGGATTGCCTCCTTTTTATAGTTTCTTAACGTTTGATGTTTTAATATGTGGCATGGATCGTATGCTCTTAAGATAAATTTAATTTTTCTATCCAACTAATTACTCATAATTAAAGTTTTAAACAATTCATAACCTCACTATAAAGCCTAAGATGTAATCATGATAATTAAAAGATTTAGCAACCCCTTAGTTGTATGTTGTATGTCTCACATCATGCATGCATCTTCTATCACTCTTGCTAAAAAAGAGGGCCTCCATCCTTACACTATAGGGACCACTTGACCCTTGAGAGTAACCCCTCTCGATGGATCTTCATCCTATTTCTTTTGATTTAACCAACAATCAACCTTCAACATCCATTTAGGCATAAAGAAATCCTAAGCCTTTGTTCAAATGAATGAGTCAAAATGAAATAAAATTTGAAAATATTTTTCACTTATAGATTAAGTCATATGCTCATACCACTCATGGTCTAGTCTCTTAGGGAGTGGGTTTATGACTTTACTCTCTTTCCAATTTAATAATAAGCATAACCATATGATAATTTCATAAGATCGGACTACATGGATTTAAAGCGTAGGAGGTGTTAGCTCGCGGCCACTCCTAGCAGTTATAAGTGCAGAAGAGTCGGGAGGATATATATTCTCTTGTAGAATAGACCCTTATGTCCATCTTTTGCTTAGATTTAGATCACACTTTAACTTTTACTAAAGCTCACTAGATTTAGGATTTGAGGTTGTTGGTTCCCTTGGACTACAAGCATAAATCTTCACCTCTTTGGCATTTTCACAATCTTGTGTTGATGGATTATAAGCCATAGTAGTCTAATAAAACTCCAACTCAAATAAATAAATGTCTTCACTTTCAAATATATAAAGCTCAACCATAAGATAGATTAGAATGCTTAGTAGTCTTCCTAGTATCATGAGCATTTCCTACTTATTTCATTTAGCTTCTAAAATAACTTGACCTATCTCGCTTGATTTTCCAAACATAAACAACTCTTTGATAATCTTGACTTTGAAATCTTAGGAGATAATAATTGTTTACTTTAATCAAGAGTATTCTTAAGGAATTCAAATTCCTTAGGATGTAATTAACTATGAAGGCTTTCCTCCATAAGAAACTTAAGAACCTGGCTTAATATAAACCCTACTTTATTTGTCCATATAAAGTAGGGGAAAAATCTCTGGTATATTTGAAAACTCATCATGCCTTAAGAGTTCTTATTAAGTGATTACATCCATTATAAGCTGATTTATCTATCTTTCGAGATATTACATCATACCTTAATATCATACCTAATCACTTCAATAAGTACCCCCTATGATCTGCGTGGTGTCCACCCCACATCCAAAAATTAACACCATAGGACATAATGCAGATCTCAGTGGGTACTTATTAAAATGATCAAGTACGATATCAAGAAATGATATACCATCTCGAAAGATAAAGATGTCACCTTCTAATGGACATAATCATTTGATAAGGACTCTTAAGACCGATGGATCTACATATACTATAAATCTTTCCTCTATTTTACATGAATAAAGTTGAGCAAAATTTATTTTAAACTAGGTACTTTAGTTCCCTATTGGGCAAGCCCTCATAGTTAGTTGCATCTTAAGGTGCATGTATCCCCTTAAAAAACTCTCGATTAAAGTGATTGGCTAACATCTCTATGGATTTCAAAGTTTGATATCAAAGAATTAGTAAATATTGAAAATCAAGTGGGAAAGCTCAAATGGAGAGAGTTGTTAATGGCTTCCAAAGGAGGATAAGTAGGAAGCACTCATGATACTATGAAGCTTAGTGAATGCTTCAATCTATCCTATAGTGGGGCTTTATATTTTTGAAGAATAAAATTATATTTATTTGAGTTGGCATTTTATCAAAAGATTATGACTTAGATTTCGACAACATAAGATTGTAGAAGAATATATGAGGCGAGGACTTACACTCGTAGCAAAAAAGAAATAAATAGCCTGTAAACCTTGTTGACCTCACTTTTGGAGCGAGGATTCAATCTCTTCTTAGATTTAGTAGTTTTGTAGATATTGAGACTTCCTTAGTCATAAGAAACTTCTAGTGATTAGGTGATCACTTAACTTAGGCCTAGAGACCTAGAAGGGTTAACCATAGGATTAGGTTATACTTTAGGGATTAGGATGGCCTACCCACCCATGACTCAAACCCAACCTATGTTCACCTTCTTAAGCCATAATCTAATTCAAATCAAATCAAACCCAAATCCAAATACCAAATATCAAACTAAACCAAATCCAAACCTAAGCCATATGATTTATTCCATAGACTTAGCCAAATCGCAATCTAAAATCAATCCAAATTCAATTGATTTTCTCATAATCAATTTATATCTTCAATCACCACCCCAAATATAAATCAAATTTACATTCAAATGATCAAAACTAAATCAAACTAAAAAAAAACTAAATCATGTTCCTTCTTAAGCCATATGAACCAATTCCATGGACTTAGCCAAATCTTAATCCAAATCAATCCAAAATCAATTAATTTTTCCTATGAATTACCCTAAATATAAATCAAACCTATAATCAAATCTATAATCATACCAAATCCAAGTATCAATATCAAATAAAAACCCAAGCTTAAGCCATATGAACCAATTCTATGAACTTAGCCGAATTCCTGCAATCTAGACTTCAAAATCAATTGATTCTCTGATGAATCAATTATTCCTTCAATTATCATCCCAAATATAAATGAAGTTACAATCATCAAGCCAAACTAAAATCAACCCAAGTCAAACCTAACCTAATCCATTTGACTTGAAATATCCAAATGAACCAAAACCCATTTGAACCCAAACCAATTGTAAGGAAATTTATAAATCAGTCCCAAACCCATATATAAATTCAACTAAACCTAACTCAACCCAAAATTAACTCAACTAAGCCCAATTGGTCTACTTGACCCAACCAATTTGACCTATTTGAACTAGGTTTTAATCTAACCCAAATTTGATTGAACCAAGCTTACCAAAACCTCATATCATAAATGTTGATCACCCTAGGATGATCAATTATCATAAACTAAATCAAACCAAGTCAACTTGGTCACTTTACCAAGTCAAATCCCTTAACCCATATGAACCCAAACTAGCCAAAACTCATCTTACACCAAATTAATTAAAACCATTGATTCACACCAACCTATGATCAATAATTGAACATGACTTGACCATCAATTAAGCCAAACCCAACCCAATTTTCCCTTTGACCCAAGTTGAACCAATTTGACCTAAAAAACCAAACTGAGTCAAATCATGATCTAACCCAAATTGATTGCAACCGATGGCTCAAGTTCATTCCAAATTGATTATTGGACTTGACCAAAACCATAATTAAACCAAATTTGACCAACTAGATCTAATTGACCCATTTAGCCCAAACTGACCTAAAGGGTCAATTTGGCCTAAATTAGAACCAAATCTAAATTAATTGAACCCAAAGCCTACAATCATTTTTAATAAACCAATTGAACATGAATCAACACCTAACCCAAGCTATTTTGACCAATTTGGTCAAATTAGTCAACTTGATCCATTTGATTCCAAATGAGCCAAAATAAAACCTAAGCCAAATTGATTCAAACCAAATGAACCAAAATACTTTAAATCATCATTTGAACTTGTCAGAAGCTTTGGTTTGACCCAATTTCATTAATTGGTCAACCCAACCCAACCTAGCCCAATTTGAGCTATAAGGGTAAAATAAAGCCAAACCCTTTGGAACCAAGCCATGACCCATTGAAACCTAATCCAACCCAACTCGAACCCACATTGGGTCAGCCCGAAACTAGCTCGACATGAATTGGGCTCAACCCAAAGTAAATCCCCCTTGGATTCTCCTCCCCACATGAAATTTTGCCAAAATAGCAAAGTTCACTCTTCCCTTTCCATGTGGTAGCCTCCTCTAACCCAAATGAGGGTCTAACCTACTCACTTAGCCTAACCCCATGCAGGCTAGGATGGCCTTAGACCAGAGGGAGGTGAGTTAACTCACCTCCCTCACTAGCCGAAATCCATGGACCCAAAGGAGATGGCTGCTGCCTTGAGCCACCAGCCAGAGCTTCCACCAACCCAATCAAGCCACATGGAGGTGACATTGACCACTCTGGTGCCTTGATGGTGGCTGAAAGGCCAAAATTCAGGAGCCAAATCTATCTGTTCGATCCAAGGGAGGGGAGATATACCCCCTCATTCCGATCCAAAAATAAGAGACACATCTTCGGAACCCCCCGAGAGCCCATTTAGAAACTCCCTAAGCTTCCCCAGAGCATCCCAAGCCATCCTAAGCTCGAATTTCATTATTTTGAAAGAGGGCATCCATCTTCTTATACCAACTTCATTGATACTCAACCAAATCTAATTTCCTCTTGCACACCTCTTCCCCAAATCTCATCGAGCAGGAACAAAATGCTTCCCAAGCTTCCCAACCACTAGAGGTAGGAGTTCAACTGTGCTCCAAAGTGATGGACCTTGGTACACCAAGCAAATAAGGAGAAATTGGCTTATGTTCTGCTCAACAAGGCTTTGTCTCCACTTGACAAAGCTTCCTCAACCGAATTCACCGCCGGTCTTGAGCTCTGATGAGGTAATTCCATGAAATTAAGCTTTTTAAAAGAAATTTGAATGTTGTGTGATCTTAGCCATTGGATCCCTTTGAATTCTTCATGCGAAGGTGTGTGATTCATTTGGAGTTGATCCAAGCTCGGGTGAGCTCAGATCAAGTGAGGAATGGTGGATTGTGTCCATCTCATTGCTCGTGTGATGACAGATCATGCATTACCCATTCCACATGATAAGAATGGATGGTTGTGATCAAATCCATTAGATTTCTTCTATTTTATTCTTAAGGAACCATGGGTTCAATCTGCATCATTCGATCCGAGATCAAATGATGGAGATGAAAGCCCGTCCACCGCCAGCCACATTAATGCTGAGTCAGACACATTTAAGTGACCAATCCCACGATGCTACATGAAAAGTGTGCACGTCAGCAGTCCGTGTGATGCTAAAGAGATTATGCTTAATTAGGGCTAATTAATTGATTTTTATGGCTAAAACTTCCATAATTCATAACAAATCATATAAAAAAATACAATTAAATATTCATTTTAAAGGTATTTTAGAGGAGAATCATTTGATATTAATTCTCAATGATTTTGAGTAATAACAGAGGCTTAATTTGAGTTTAATTAAAAAATTAATTAGCTTAATTATTTCTTAATTACTTAGGTAATTAATCCAAAACTTTATGGGCTAGTTTAATGGGATGACCTCTACCTCCCATAGTTTTCTTAGATGTTATTACTAGTTAATTTTGGTAATTAACTATTTAAGCCTTAATCACCTTCTTAATTAATCTAATTAATTAATTAACTTTTTAAATAGTAAAAAAATAATTAATTAAGCTTGCTAATCACTATTGAACAGTGAATGGGCAAGGGGAATGGGGTTAGGACCTCTTTCCTAATCTCTTCCCTAAGTCCATTTCATTTAAAAGGAAAGATTAATTAAAATGGAAATAATTAAAGGTTTAGTTAATTGATTGGATAATTTAAATAATTAAATCATAATCACATGAGATCCTAATTAATTAAATCTTGGGTAGATCTTTATGTGTTTAATAACATAAAGGGGATTAATAAAATTATGGTTAAGCCACATGTGTGGGGAAACCATAAGAGTACTTAATTAAGTTTCTTAATTAAATTAACTATTAAATATAAGCCAATTGCATTAGGTCCCTTTATTTCCTAGGATCATTGCGAATTTATTTTTCATTCATATGCATATCATGTTGGCACATAATTGTTTAGTTAACTACATTGAGGTGACATAGGTAAGGGTAATTAATTGATTTGATTAGTGGTCTAACTTAATTAATTCATAAAATTCACCTAATTACCTCTTCTTAAACCAAATCATATTACCAATGTGGGAATGAGATCAGATAATAAATGAGTGCTCTCCTCCTTTTTAAATCAAATAAAAAAAATCCAAAACTAAATTAATAAAGAAGCTTTGGTTTGCATTAAGTGATTTTATTTGGTATGTTTGTCCTTAGGAATTAATTAGATTGAATGAATCACATGCTTGTATTTGATTATTCCTCTCCAATCATGCTAACTATTGTATGTCATTTAATTTCATGCATCCATCTCTTTTAAAAATTAATTGAATCAAATGAAATTTTTTTTATGTAAGCTTGCATGTGTTGACTTAACTTAATATATGTGTGGCTATTATCACTATTATATCTAAATATATCTTTGCAAATTTTATAAATGAATCACAACATGTGTAGAGTGATAGTTATAAATACATAAGAGATGTATATATTTATAATTTAAGTGTATGAAGTGAAGTCTCCCTTCTTTATTCATATGTTAATTTATATAAGTTTGAATGGTAATGGGTATATATTCTGGACACCCCAAGAATATGAGGCTTTAAGTATCCCAAAAGAGGTCATTTGATTACCTCACTTCGCTAGCTAACAAAGGCACGCACCCATCTAATTTTATCCTTATATATTTTAACATTAGAATTTAGATAGAGCTTTAAATCATATACATAAATAATTCAATTAAAGAAAATACATTTTTTTGCATGATTCTCATCCTCTTAATTATGAATACATGTGTATGTATTTAAGAAAAATGGGTATATAGTCTGAACATCCCAGGAATACAAGGCTTTAAGTAGCCCCAAAGAGGTCATTTGATTACCTCACTTCCCTGGTTAACAAAAGCTCATACTTGTTTATCTCTTTTATACATGCATGTATATATTTAATTAGAGAATGATAATCCTCCTTTCTATTAAAAATACATGCATTCATAATTGTTTAAATGATTGAATTATTTAATCATGTGATTTGGAGCTCTCTTTCTTGTGTTATGTATGTAAATTTATATATGTTTGAATGCAATGGATATATAGTCTAGGCATTCCAGGGATACGACGCTTTAAGTAACTCTAAGGAGGTCATTTGATTACTTCACTTCTCTGGTTTAACAACGACACATACCTTTTTAATTTCACTCTTATGTATTTTTGTATAAGAATTTGGATAGACCTTTAAATTTACATATACTACATAATTCAATCAAATGAAAAGATAAACTTGAAATATACACACACATTCATCATTCAAGTGCGTCAAAACATGTTGTATCTATAGAAATGTTAAGTATTAAATCATATGCATGATACATATGATGGAAAGAAATGATTTAATATATTTCATGTGTTAGTAATTCAATTATATTAATCTTAAGAAGTCTTTCATATTAAATAAGATTATTTAAAGTAAACCTAAACTTCAGATTAATTTAAAATGTGTAATAAACCATTCACTAAAGAGAACTAAATCAAATTAAAATACTTTAGACATGGCTTAAGGTAGGTATGGAAGGGGGTAACCCTCATTCCTTCTCTTTATAACACTTAGTTGTTAAGTGTAGATCATATGAAATGAAACAAAATATAAATTAAAATTCACAAATTAATTAAATAAGTTAAAGTGAAACCAACCTTCATGATAATTTGAATATTTTATACACTTAAAAAACTATAACTCTAATGCTTAGTAAGATACACCACATAAGCCTTAACACATACATTAGAATTAAGTCACCACTTCTAGTTCTATGTTAGGACGGTACATGGTGATATGTATTTTTTTATTTTGTGATGTATTATTTTAGACTGGATGTTAGGGTGTATGTTTCATAGACTGGATGTTAGGCCGTTCCTAGCCTAATTATGCTTTCTATAAAATATTATGCTTAAGGGAGTGCTAAAAAATAAATATAGATACTCTCTTTAAAGGTTGCTTAAATCCCTAAGCATAATCTAAGTTAGGACAAGTGGGCTTGGTTACCCATGTGCAGGGTGCTAACTCCAAATTACATATATAACTACTTGGGATTGTATGTATGTTTAGCTAACCTCTATTTTGCAGGTGTAGTTAGATTTACTTTTCCATATATAAATATAATTTTATAATTAGAAATTAGGACTAGTGTTATGGAGGATTAGGGTGAGCAATGGCTAGAAGGCTTCATCCTGGGGTGCCCTGTGATTCCTTTGAAGTAAGCACATCCAAATCAAAGAAGGAAGGATCAAATCAAGGAAATAGAAGAATGAAGACCCCCATAGCATTTAATAAAATTATATATTTTTTTTCATATACCGGGTTGTATAAGGGTAGAGCTCGATTACCCATATTTTCTCTTTTTAGGTTGTACAGTGGTACCCGACTGCACTGGCCTCTTATTCTTTCATGATAGTTATAAAATTGATTGATGATTTGTTTAAGTTGTACATTAGAAATAGCATGCTTTTTATAGTTTCTTATGATTGATGTTTTAATGTGTGGCCTGGATGTATTAAGCTCTTAGGATAAAATAAATTTTCTACCAAATTAATCACTCATAACTAAATTTTAAATAACTCATAATCTCACCATAATGCATAGACTATAATTAAAATAATTAAAAGATTTAGCAACCCCTTAGCTGTATAATTGTATGTTTCACATCTTGCATCATCTTGAATCACTCTTGCAAAATGAGGACATCCATCCTTACACGCATAGGGATCACTTGACCCATGAGAGAAACCCCTACTAATGGAGCTTCACTCTCTTTCTCTTTTGATTTGGCCAATAATCTACTTCATCAAGCATTTAGGCATATAAAAATCCTAAAGCCTTTATAAAAAATGATGCATCCAAAATGAAATAAAAATTTGAAAAGATTTTGCATTTGTAGATTAAGTCATATGCACACCACCCATGCCCTAGTCTCTTAGGGAGTGGGTTTAGGACTTTAGTCTCTTTCTAATTAAATAACTATCCTAGCTATCTTGCAATTCATAAGATCAGACTACATGATTTTAAAATCGAAGGAGGAGTTAGCTGATGACCACTCTATACAGTTATAAGTCTAGAGGTCAGACGGTTCATCCTTTATTAAGGAGGTGAACCTTTATGTCCACCCGTTGCTTAGATTTAGGTCATGATTTGGTTCTTACTAAAGCTCCCTAGATTTAGGATCTGAGGTAGATGTTTTCTTTAGGCTACAAGCATAAATTCTCACCTTTTAGGCATTTTCACAACCTCGTGTTGATGGATTATAAGCCCTAGCAATCTAATGAAATTTCACTCAAATAAATAAATCTCTTCACATTCAAATATATAAATCCCAATTATAAGATATATTGAAATGCTCACAAGGCTTCCTAGTATCATGAGCATTTTCTACTTCCTCCTTTGGATTCCAAAAATAAGTCTTCTCCTTGAACTTTCCCATTTGATTTTCCAAACATAACCAATCCTTTGATAGCTAACCTTGAAATCTTTGGAGATGATAATTGTGTACTTTAATTGAAAGTATTCTTAAGAAATTTCATTTTCTAAGATGTAATTAACTATGGAGGCTTGTCTCCATAGGGAACTTTAAAACCCAATTTAATTTAAACCCTGTTTTATTCATCCATGTAAAACAGGGGAAAAATATCTAGTATATTTGAAGACCCATCATGCCTTAGGAGTCCTTATTAGGTAATTAGGTCCATTGAAGGGTGATGTCTCTATCTTTCAAGATAGTATATCATACCTCAATGCCATAGATCACTTTAATAAGTCCCCCTACAATCTGTGTGGTGTCTCCCCTCATACATCCAAAAATAAACACCACAAACCTACATCTAAAGTGCTCTGGCATAAGAAAAAAGCTTGACCTACTTTTACTCAGAGAAATGAGATTATATTGGTTACTTCTACTAGAAAGAGTGAATTGATCGCAACTCTTCTAGACTTACAACTAGAGTGGCTGACAGCTAACACCACTTATGATTTAAAACTATGTTGGCTAGTCTTATGTGAATGCAAGATAGCTAGGTTGTTATTAATTAGAAAAAAAAAATCTAGAGTCCTAAACTCATTCTCTAGGAGACTAGATCATGACAAGTATAAAAATTATGACTTAGATTAATGCAACAAAATTTAAAAAATTTATTTTATTTTAACTCATTATTTGGACTCAAGCTTAGGAAGATTTATGCCTAAATGCATGATATAATTGAGTTGTGAGCTAAATAACCAGGAAAAGTTGTTCTCCATTTCAAGAGATTGCTCTCACAGGTCAATCCTTATCTTTTATCATTCAAGAGTGGAGATCCCCTATTAACAAGAGTGAAATAATATGCATGCATGATGTTAAAACATATAATCATTTAGTTAAATAGTTGCTAAATCTTTTATTTCTTGCATAGAAATCCTAGGCTTTATTATGAGTTTATGAGTTGGTTAAAATTTTAATTAAAGTTATTAGCTCAAGTAGAAAAATTAATTTATTTTTCTAAATAGCCTACCGCATCTAGGTCACACATCAAACATTCGCATTTTAAAAAACCTATGAAAATAATGTCATTTATATTACACAATCAGTGTAAACACAATAATAAAATATTAATCATATAAAGGAATAAAAGTTTGGTGTGACTGGGTACCACCATATACCCTAAAAAAAGAAATTAGGTAGCCGAGCTCTAGCCATATACAACTCAAATTATAATTAATTTACAATGAAAATTAAAGCTATTGGGGTCTTTTATCTTCAACTTCAACTCTACTTTATTGACTAAGCACTCCAGGCATCACAAGGCCTCTTAAGTTTAAGCCCTCTAGTCATTGCTCATCCTAAATCCCATAACTCTAATCCTAATCTTATTGCAAAAATATATTTTTATAAAATAAAAATTGAATTACACTTGCAAAAATAAAGGTTAGCTTAAGATATACTTGCACCAAATAGTTATATTTTATACATTGAGGCTTAGCACCCTGCCTTGGGTCACCAAGCCCACCTGTCTAAATGGATTATGCTTAGGGACTTGAGTAGCACCTACAAGCAATAGGCATTTATATTTTTTTATTAAAGCATTACCTTAAGCATAATCCCCTACATAAGAATATTATTAGTCTAATGTCACCCTAACATCCAAACTACGCACAAATAATCCTAACATCTAGTCTAAAATATTACATTAGAAAATAAACATCAATCAACCTAAAACTATAATCGGTGACTTAGTATTCTAATGTGTGTGCTATGGCTTAATATGGTATAAAAATGTTAGGCTTTCATGTTTAAATTTAATAAATGATGAATGTTCAAGTATCTCATTAAATGATGTTCATGTTTTAAATGATTAATGGTTTAAGATGAATTTTAAATTTAACTCTTAATTTCTTTATTATTATTATTATTATTATTATTATTATTATTATTATTATTATTATTATTTATTTATTTATTTTATTTAAACTTAGAATTTTAAAGAGAGAAAGGAAAAGAGAGATCCACCTTAATCCCTAACCATAGGTTGAATCTAAAGATGAATTTTATGACTTTTAATCATCTCAATGAAGTGTTATAAATTTTTATATTAAGCTATGTGTTTGGATTTAGCTTAAGTGATTTTATCTAAACATGAAAGCCATCATAAGATTAATAAACTAAATCATGGCTAATTTAATGATATTTTTCTTGACCTTGCTTCATCATCCCATACTATTCATTTAATTAGACAACACACTCAATTGAATACCTAGATTTAATGAATACATGTATATATATTATTAGATTATTTCATGTTTAATGCATGAATGAACTAATGTATTTTCATTAATAATGATTATATAAGATATGCTGTATGAATTTTGTTGAAGAAAATGATTTAATTATACCTTATACACATACATACATATTAGTATATTGAATTTATATAAGTACATGCCATTGTTGAACCAGTGATATGAGATAATTAGAGACCCCCCTTGGGACTACTTAAAATATCATGCTCCTGAGATGTCAGATTATATACTTGTTAATTCTTATACTTATGCATACATATATAGGAATAAGGATGAAGTTATATATATATATATATATAATAAAAATAATTTTAAAGAGAGAAAGGAAAAGAGAGATCCACCTTAATCCCTAACCATAGGTTGAATCTAAAGATGAATTTTATGACTTTTAATCATCTCAATGAAGTGTTATAAATTTTTATATTAAGCTATGTGTTTGGATTAAGCTTAAGTGATTTTATCTAAACATGAAAGACATCATAAGATTAATAAACTAAATCATGGCTAATTTAATGATATTTTTCTTGACCTTCCTTCATCATCCCATACTATTCATTTAATTAGACAACACACTCAATTGAATAACTAGATTTAATGAATACATGTATATATATTATTTAATTATTTCATGTTTAATGCATGAATGAACTAATGTATTTTCATTAATAATTATTATATAAGATATGCTGTATGAATTTTGTTGAAGAAAATGATTTAATTATACCTTATACACATACATACATATTTGTATATTGAATTTATATAAGTACATGCCATTGTTGAACCAGTGATATGAGATAATTAGAGACCCCCCTTAGGACTACTTAAAATATCATGCTCCTGAGATGTCAGATTATATACTTGTTAATTCATATACTTATGCATACATATATAGGAATAAGGATGAAATTATATATATCTATATCTATAATAAAAATAATTTTAAAGAGAGAAAGGAAAAGAGAGATCCACCTTAATCCCTAACCATAGGTTGAATCTAAAGATGAATTTTATGACTTTTAATCATCTCAATGAAGTGTTATAAATTTTTATATTAAGCTATGTGTTTGGATTTAGCTTAAGTGATTTTATCTAAACATGAAAGACATCATAAGATTAATAAACTAAATCATGGCTAATTTAATGATATTTTTCTTGACCTTCCATCATCATCCCATACTATTCATTTAATTAGACAACACACTCAATTGAATAACTAGATTTAATGAATACATGTATATATATTATTAGATTATTTCATGTTTAATGCATGAATGAAATAATGTATTTTCATTAATAATTATTATGTAAGATATGTTTTATGAATTTTGTTGAAGAAAATGATTTAATTATACCTTATACACATACATACATATTAGTATATTGAATTTATATAAGTACATGCCATTGTCAGTGATAATTAGATTACATACTTGAGGATTATACAGGCATGATATATAGAATATATATATATATATATATATATATATATATATATATATATATATATATATATATATATATATATATATATATATATATATATATATATATATATATATATATATATATAATAATAATAATAATAATAATTTAATCTTAATATGTAATTCACTACAAATCTTATGGTATGTGTCATTGTTATACCAGAGATTGGTATCAAGACATCCTTTGCACTAGTAGCCTTACGACCTCGGGTTTCCAGACTATGCACCTTTTAAATTGTAGTTCATATATATATAAGATTTTAAATTTTAATTTTAATTTTAATTATTCATATTGATTTTCATGAAGGTTAATAGATTTTTTTATATTAATTAAGAAAATAATTTGCCAAACTATTTAATTCAAAATATGTAATTAAATGAAATATTTATTTTATTTTATTTTGAAACAAGAGTGTGAAATATATGAAACACAAATTTATGAATGAATGAAGCAAAAGTATTAAATATCACCGCATAAAATATTTGGAGTTATTAATTCCTAAAATTATTCACATGAAGATAAGCACCATTAAGCCTAATCAAATTCATTAATGTTTGATTTTTAAAAATTTAAATTATCTAATCTTAATGAGGAGAGAAAACTATTAAGGTAATCCCTTGACCCATCTCTGTTCATTAAGTGATTCAAAAGGTGGTTTATATAAATAGAAAACATAATAAATAAATTAAAAAGGTGGTTTAGATGACTTTTATGAATTAATTAAGGTTAATTAATTATTTGATCAATTAAGGCCAAAAGAACCCATAAATTCACCATAAGTATAAGTCTAAAAATTATGAAAAATTTAAAAAAATACATAAACATGAAATAAACATGTCCTAAAAATTCTAATGTAATTGAACTTATAATTAAAAATTAATTAAAGAAAAGGGAAAAACCCAAAATCATGAATTACACTTAAGATACCCTAAACTAATTAGAGATTTTAATTTCATTTAAAATCTCTTTGTTAGCTATGCACAAAGAAGGCATGATCAAAATTTTTAGAGGTCTACACTAATTATTATGAATTTTCTAAGTTCTAAGGTAATTTATAATTTAATTAATTAAATAAAAGCTCTTCAAAGTGATTTTGAGAAATAATCAAGACCAGAGGTCCTAATTAATTTCTTTGATCAGTTTTCTTATTTTAATACATAATTCTCCTTTCATAATTAATTTCATAATTTTCTAAATTTTAATTTTTTACTCAATGCATACAATAATTAATTTATGTTTGAAAATTTAGATCTCCCAAATTGCTTAGAAAATTAACTTAAAATGATTATGAAAGGTAGAGGTCATCCCATAAGATAATCACACCAAATTTCAAGCTAATCCAACAATTGATTAAAGCTTAATTACATTAATTAAGTAAAGCTTCAAAGCCTAATTAATCATTATATACTTGATAAAATTTGAGGCTTTTATTTTTATTAAATTCTTCTATATCTTAACTTTTCATAGAGGATTTATTTCTATTTTTAAAAATTTTCTAAAATTAGTTATGATTTTTTTAAAGTTATGTGTAATTAAAGTAATTAATTAATGCTTAATTAAACTATAATTTAATTATTTTTGTGATTTAGCGTGATATAGAGGGTCCAATTAATATTTTAAAATCTTTGATGTTTATTAAAGTGATTTGAATTATTTTAATGAATTTTCTTAATTTTTATAATTTTTAATTAATTATTTATTTAAAGTTAGCCAATTAATTTCAAAAATTAATAACTCTTAAACCAAAAGGCTTTTTAACTTGAAATATTTATGATATGTAGTAATAACATTAAGTTTATTTTATGAAATTTTTAACTTAATTGGTTTAATTTTTTAAAAGTAATTAAATAAATATAATATTCACTAAAACTTAAATTACTCCTAAAATTGTTAGCCAAATTTTGGAATTTTGGGTTCATATGATTTCTTTAAAAAAAAAAAAAAAATCCATAAAGTCCTTATTTCCATTTTTGGTTCAATATTTTATCTTTCTTTTTTAAAAAAAAAAATTAAGTTAGATCTAATAGAATAAATCAAAAAATGAAATTTAATCGTGGCCACCTATTCTATCCAAGTAAGATGGACGGCTCGAAGGTTGTCTCCCTCATGGGAGGCAAACCAAAATGGGTTAAATTGATGGGATCTACCCCAAACATCATCAGATCTTGCCATCTTTAGGAAATCTTAGCCGAAAGTCACTTTTATTTTGCATCGAGGAGGAGCAAAATGAAAAATTCAATAGACATATAATTAAAAAAAATCTTTGAATCGCATCACTTTTAAACAAACATGAAGACCTATGACTTTCCTAAAAGTTTTCTTTAGAGATTATCTCACTCAAGCCAATGTTGAGTGGATTTCCTACATTGAACTCAGTCCTTGCTTTAAGTCAAAGCTCCCACACGATCTTCTTTTTTTATCTTCTCTTGGATTGTCCTTGTCAGTGACCACCATCATATTTTGTTGGAGTATACTTGATTTGGTGTTTTTGTGAGTGAAAAAAGGTGGGGGATGGGTTGTTTTACTTCTTGGTAGGTGGATCAGGTGTTGGATACCAAATAGAGATCTTTTTTGCCTATTTTCTCCCCTTCTCTCTATATGGCCAAAAATTACAATAGAGAAAAAGTGATATGAGAGTGTGGCTATTGATTGGGTGGTAGCTAACCTAAACTTAAGCAGCTTAAACGGGTTAGATTTGGTTTAATTTAAATTAAGTTATGTGCAATTACTAGTTGAGTTATGTTCAATAATCAACTTTAAAATTATTTTAGGTGTTGATTTGGTTTAATGTGGATTGAGTTGAGTTTTGATTTAAACCCATTTTTTACCCAACTTGGGCTTAATGGATCAAATTGGGTTCACTTGAGTCAAATGACCTATCTGATCTAAATTAAAGTGTATTCAAGCTTCAATTATATTTGATTGAGTATTTGAAATGATTTAGAAAAATTAATTTTAATTAATTTAAATTTAATTTTGATTTAGACCCATTTTGGCTTAAATTGGGCTTAATGAGTGAAATTGGGTTCACTTGGGCCTAATGATCAATTTGGTCAAATTAAGCCCAAAAAAAAGATCAAATTGTGTTCAAATATGATTCTAAAGTACTTTTAAAGTTTAATTTGAATTAGTTTCAATTTATTTTGAGTTTAGGTTCAATAGGATCCATTTGGGTTCACACAATTAAGAGATTTAACTTATCTTTGAATTCAAATTTGTTTAGTCTTTGTTCCATTATATTAGTTTAATAATTTTGAGTCTTTGAAAAATTAAATTGATCTAATTTTGCTTAATTTGATTTTTGACTTTATGGAGCCCAAATAAGTCAACTTAGGTCAAACAACCTAATTAGCCATTTTGTGTCCCATCTAAATTTAGTAGTTTTATGTTCCTTTATGTTCATACATTAGTTTAGGTCCTTTGGTTTTATTTAATTAAATTTTGTTTTTATTTTAATTGACCTACATGATTTTTGGGCCTAAATAGGGTTAATTAGGTCAACCATGCCAATTACCTCAGTCTAGGCTTAATAAATTTTATTTTTTTTTCAATTTAGGTTTACTAGGTTTAAATTTTTATTGAAATTTATTGAATTTGGATTTGATTAGACTTACCTTATTCAATTGGGTTAGGTCAAGTCCTATAAGATCCACTAAGCTAACCTAGGTATTCACCTCAATATGTCAACTTTTTAGTTTAATTTTGATTCCATATTTAGTTTCATTTTAATTTATTATTTTTAATTATTTCTTTAGTTTAGGTTGTACGCGTGAGTATTAATTATAGTATCCTAAGTGACTAATTTTGAAGCTCTTAATCTAAGGTTGGAAATCCTAATTACTAAGATTAGGGTGACTATCAACCTCACTTGAGGTCAATAAAATCTTAATGCCTAGATCAAATCCTAAGTTTAAGAGGAGGGTTGTCAACCTCACTAAAAGTGAGGTCAACAAGTATTTTTAAGATTGAACAACATGACAGCATAACAAAACACTCCTATTGGGGTTCTGAAAGCCATATATTTATCATCTTCAGATGCCACCTTAATTTGATTATATCCTGATGATCCATCCATGAATGAAAAAAAATCATGCAATGAGGCTATGTCTACCATGAGTTTTGGTATGGGTAATGAGAACTCATCTTTAGTGCAAGTCTTATTTAAGTCTCTAAAATATATGCTTTTATGAATTTTACTATTCTTCTTCTTAATTAGAATGATGTCAGCTAATCAAAAAATGTATTTATTTTCTCAAATAAAGTTAGCTTTGATTAATTTTATGACTTTATGTTGACCTCACTTTTGGAGTGAGCTCTCAACCTTCTTTTCTTAGACTTAGGACTCTTCTAGACACTAAGAGCTCCTTAATCATAAGACACTTCTTGTGATTAGATGAACACTTAACTTAAGCCTAGAGACTTAGAAGGATTATAGATTAGACCATGCCTTAGGACTTAAGGAAATCACCTACTCTATAGCTTAAACCAAAGCCATATGCACCTTCTCAAATAGAACCCAGATTCAAATCTCTAACCAAACCTCAAATTAAAATTAAAATTCCAAATCTAATTCCAAATTTGACTCCAAATGATTGAAACCCAAAATTAAATTTAAATCTTAAAACCCTTCATAAGCCATATGAAGCACCTTCATAAGCTTAGCCAAAACCTTTAGCCCAAATGAAACATAATTTAGCCAAAACCCATCATATACCAAATTGATTGAAACCATTGATCCAAACACACTCATAATTAATGATTGGACATGACCAAACTCTCAATTGAGCCAAACCAAATCTAATTGATTGATTAATTTTGACCAAACCAAAAGAAAAAAATGGGTCAAATCCCAATCTAACTCAAATTGGTTGCAAATAATGACTCAAGTTCATTCCAATTTAATTATTAAACTTGACCAAAGCCATAATTGAGCTTAATTTGATCAATTGGTCAACATGACCCAACTTAGCCCAAATTGACCTAAAGGGTCAAATTAGCCTAAATTCAAATTAAATCCAAATTGTTTCAAACCGAAGGCTATGTTCATCTTTTATTAGCCAATTGAACTTGAATCAACCCATAATCCAAGCCAATTTGACCAATTTTGATTAAATTGGTCAACTTGACCCATTTGACCCATTTGATTCCAAATGAGCCCAAATTAAACCAAATTGATCATACCAAAATACTTCAAATCATCATTTGAACCTTTCCTAAGTCTTGATTTGACCCAATTTGACCAATTGGTCAACCCAACCCAACATGACCCAAGGTGACCAATTTGACCCAAATTGAGCCAAATCCTTTGAAACCAAGCCATGACCCATTGGGGGCTGATCAAACCCAACCCAAACCCATTTGGGATCAGCCCAAAATCAACTCAACCCAATCAAATCCCTCATGGATCCTACCCTACATAGGATTCCACCCAACCTTATTTAATTCTCTCCATCACATGCATTCAACACCCCCCATCCATGGCTTTCAATGGAGCTAACTCCACAGCCCCAAAGAGGACTTTAGAGCTAAATCCAAAGCCCTCAATCAAGCCATCACCATCACACCCACCTCCCCCATCACAATTATTCAAAATTTTGAACATCCCCTTCAAAGCAAAAATAAGCCTCATTCCAAGAGGTCCTGAGCTCATTCATGCCCCTCCCCTCTAAAAAAAAAACTTTTCAAAGCCAATAGCAACCTTCCCCCACTTAATTTGAGCCATAAACCATCAAACTAAGCTTTTTCGCAAGAAAGCAAGCCACATTGGATCATCACGATGAAAAGGAAAGTAAAGTTCAAACTCATTCCATGTTCAAGTTTGTTCGAAGTCATCACCATCGCGAGAAACCATCTTTAGCGAGGTAATTTTGCCAAACTTTAGCCGTGGGATCTATTATTTGTGACAATTTTCACATGATCTTAAGAATTTCCCTTAGATAAATCTTGCAACTTTTTTTTATATAATTCCCATGTGAATCGGGAGATTTTTTGATGAAGATCACCACAAAAACAAGCCCAATTGGATAAAATTTTGCTAAAAAATGTAAAAATCCCGTCGAATGAGCAATAACCCATCCACCTATTAACTGTCCAATCCCGCTGTTCAGGGATCAGATAGTTGAGATCTCACACGGATCCGTGCATTTTCATCCTTTAGATCTGCAGATCGGATCCAGACCGCTCGATCTACGATCGGACAGCCCAGATCATGCGTCATTTCTCGTGGTTTTCGCCTTTGGATCTTTAGATCAGATCTAGACCATATGATCCGTGATCTGATGGTCTAAATCTAATCGACGTTATCCGCGCCACGCACTTTTTTTCACCGATCGGCCGACGCACACCACAGGCACAAGGTGTGCGAGCACCGCCACGAACGCCAAGCATGTTGACTGTTAAGTGTGAAATTTGGATATTTTTTGATTTTAAAATATATTTAAATTACCAAAAACTTCAAAATTTTATTAAAGATAAAATACTTAACAAAAAATTGCAAATAAGGACACGTTGGATTCATCCTTCCAAGAGGAATCCAACAAACCCAAAATCTTTAAATTTTACTGGATATTTTGAGCTTAATTTGAGTTTTAATAAAATAAAATAAAATTTTACTAATTAAACCAAAAATAAATATCATATTAAATTGAAATTTTTAGGGATTAAAATTGAACTTAAAATCTATCCATCATAAAAATATCAAATCAAAATGACGTCTGAATTGAAATATATTAAATTTTGAAATTCAAATGATTTATTTTAGTAAAATAAATCAACAAACTTCATGAAAATCATCTTAAATCTACTGAAATTTTGAAAAATCTTAACTAATTGTAGAAAAATCAAACAAATATAAATAAATACTCATTTTAAAGGTATTCCAGAGGAGATTAATTTAAAATTATATCTAATTAATTTTGAATAGTAATTAAGGCTTAATTTAAATTCAAATGAAAAATAATTAATTTAATTAATCCTTAATTAACTAAGTAATTAATCCCAAGCTTTTTGTAGTTGATTAATGGGATAACCTAAGCCTTTCATGATTTTCTTAAGATTTATTGCTTGGTTAATTAGGAAATTGCTTGTCTTAGCCTTAATTATTACCTTAATTAATTATGTGATTAATTAATAATCTAAATAATAAAAAATATTAATTAAGCTTGCTAATCATTGTGAGATAGTGAATGGACATGGGAAATAAGATTAGGACCTCTTTCCCAATATTTTCTAAGTTCATTTCACTTGACTTGAGATTTATTAATTTTTGATTAATTAATGGTTTAATTCATCAATTAAATGGCTCGATTAATCAAATTGAAACCATAATTATTCCAGAACTTATCTCATTAGTTTTTTGGGTAGATCTTTAGGTGTTTAATAACCTAAAGGTATTTAAGGAAATTATGGTCAATCTACATGTGTGGGGAAGCCATAAGAGCACTTAATTGAGTTCCTTAATCTAACTAACAACTAATTGTGGGCCAATTGCATTGGGCCATTCATTTCTAAGGGTCATTGCTGATTTAAATTCTAATTCATGTGTATATCATGTTGGCTCATAACTAATTAGTTAATTACTTTAAGGTAACATAGGTAAAGGTTAATTAATTGATTTAATTCATATCACAACTTAATTAATCCATAAAATTCACCTAATTACCTTTCTATTGAACCAAATTAAATCATAAATATGAGAATGGGCTAGGAGCAGTAAATGATTGAATCTCTTCTCTTCTCTAAATAAAATCAAACATCCAAAAATAAATAAAAATCTTTGGTTTACTTTATATGATCTTATTTAATATGATTGTTCTTAGGAATTAGTTGGATTGAATGAAATTACATGCTTATGTTTCTTTACTTCTTTTCAATCATATAAAAATAATGTATGCCACTTGATTCATGCATTCATTTCTTCAAAAATTAATTAAAATAAATGATTTCCTTTATGTCAAATTTGCATGTGTTGACTTAATTAAAAATAGTGTGGCTATTATTATTATTAAATGAAAAGTTATTTTCAAAAGCTCATAAATCAATTATAATAGATGGAGTGATGTTAATTACAAATATCTATAAGTCTGCATGTGTTGATAATATAAGATATGCAATATGAATCTCTCTTTCCTTGCCATATATGGATTTGCATGGGATTTACAAATGTATAATTTATTTAAAAAGACACAACATTTGTCTAAATCTATTCCTATGCATCTCCATGCTAAGACTTAAGAAGAATTTTATTTCATATATGTAAATCATATAATCAAATCAAATATGACTTCTTGCATGACTTCTCATTCTTGTGGTTCTTTTTGTACATTCATATGTATATAAGAAAAGTAATATATTAGTCTGGACATCCTGAGGCTGTGAGGCTTTAAGTAGCCCTAAGTAGATCTTGTACATTATGCCCCTGGTGTAGAATAATGGCATCATACTTTCTTAAAACTCTTATACATATAAATGTATGATATAACCAATGAATAAGAAGCATAAATCAAATACAACTTTTGCATGGGATTTTCCTATTCTTATAGTTTCTTATACCTCTATATGCATATAAGAAAAGTGGCATTTTAGTCTGACATCCTGCTTGTAGTTTTAAGTAGCCTGGGTCTTATACCTTACCGTGTAGAACAATGGCCATACATACTCACTTAAAACTCTTATACATGTGAATGTGTACTTAGCTAATGGATTAAAAAATCCCTTTTTTATTAAAAAGATATGCATTCATAATTCAATCAACTGAAATATTTAAATTCCAAACACACTTCTTTGTATT
Source organism: Cymbidium sinense (assembly GCA_021442155.1). Taxonomy (NCBI): domain Eukaryota; kingdom Viridiplantae; phylum Streptophyta; class Magnoliopsida; order Asparagales; family Orchidaceae; genus Cymbidium; species Cymbidium sinense. The sequence continues at coordinate 66,276,496 of CM038231.1, forward strand.
CATCATGTAAGTGTGCTAAGACAGACATTGTATGAATAGGTATGCTTAGGATTTAATCATATGCATGATATACATGATGGAAAGAAATGAATAAACATGTGTTATGTGAAAGTAATCCATTCAAATTAATCTTAAGATTTCTTTCTTATTAAGTGAGTCCATTTAGAGTGAACCTAAACTTAGGGTTAATTAAAACATGTAATAAGCCATTCACCAAAGAGAATCAAGCTAATTAATTTGCTTTAAAAGTGACTTAAGGTAAGGATGAAAGAGGGTCCCTCTTTCTTCTCTCTTATAATACTTAGTTATGTAAGCCAAATGAAATAAAAGAAAACATTAATTAAAACTTGCAAATTAACTAAGCAACTTAAAGTGAAACCACCCTTCAAATTGAATCTTTCTACACTTAGAAAATTCTAACTCTAAAGCATAGTTAGGACATACCACACAAGCCTTAACACACACATTAGAATTAAGCCACCTCTTCTAGCTTTATGTTAGGGTAGTGCATGGTTTGATGTATGTTTTATTTTATGATGTATTATTTTAGAGTGGATGTTAGGGTGTTTGTGCGTAATCTGGATGTTAGGCCGATATTAGCCTAATCATTTTTCTATAGGGGTTATGCTTAAGGGGCCGCTATAATAAAAATATAAATTTTTTTGCTGTGTAGGTCGCTTAAGCCCTAAGCATAACTCATGTTAGGATAGGTGGGCTTAGTTACCCATGTGTGGCATGCTAACTTCAAATTATTCATATTTCTGCTTGGATTGTATAGTGTGTTTAGCTAACCTTTATTTTGCAGGTATAGTGAGATTTACTTTTCTATTAAAATATAATTTCTCAATTAGGAATTAGGATTAGTGTTATGGGAGATTAGGATGAACGGTGGCTAGAAGGCTTTGTCTTGGGAGGCCCCGTGATGCCTTTGAAGCAAGCACATTCAAATCATGTCAAATGAAGAAAGAAGGATGAAGAATGAAGAATGAAGATCCCTCATAGCATTTATCATTTGTAATTGTATTCTTTTATAATCCAGGTTGTATGAGGGTAGAGCTCGACTACCCATATTTCTTTTCGGGTTGTACGGTGGTACCCGACCACACTAGCCTCTTATTCTTTTGTGATATCTTTATAAAATTATTTGATGTTTTGTTTATCTTGTGCATTAGAAAAAGCATACCTTTTCATAGTTTATTTATGATTGGTGATTATTGTGTGGCCTGGATGTGATTAGGCTCCTAGGATAAAAATTAATTTTTCTATCCAAACTAACAATCATAACAAAATTTCTTAAAATAATTCATAACCCCACACAAAATCCTAGGCATTAAATCAAGATAATAAAATATTTAGCAACCCTTTAGCTGAATGGTTGAATGTTTCACAACATGCATATCATATTATTTTGCTCTTGAAAATAGGTGATTTCCATCCTTGCTAGATAAATAAAAGGCATGACATTTGAGAGCCAATGATAGAAAACACTTTATCCTTTTGATTTGGCCCATAATCAACTTCATCATACATTTAGGCATACAAAATCCCCAAAGCTTTTCTCAAATAAAAGAGTCCAAAATCAAATAAAATTTGATAAAATTTGCAGTAGTTTAGAACATTGTTCATACCACTCATGCTCTAGTCTCTTAGGGAGTGGGTTTAAGGACTTTAGGTTATTTTCTAAATAAATAATAGCCTAGCCATCTTGCAAAGCATAAGAGTTTACCACATGGTTTTAAAAGCATAGGAGGAGTTAGCTGGCTACCACTCCAGGCGATTATATGTCCAGCAGTCGGGTAGTTTACCCTTCTTGTGATGGTAATCAATATACCACTTTCGCCTTAGATATAGGTTATGCTTTGGCCCTCGCTAAAGCTCCTTACATTCAGGATCCAATATTACTATTTTCGTTTGGGGATACAAATATAAATCCTCACCTCTTAGGCATTTTCATAATCTTGTGTTGTTAGATTATAAGTCTTAGCTCTCTAATAAAATTTTAACTCAAATAAATAAATCTCTTCAAGCTCAAATATATAAAGCCCAATTATAGGGTAGATTGGAATGCTCACTAGGCTCCCTAGTATCATGAGCATTCCTTTCTCATCTCCCTTTGACTTCAAAAAATAAGTCTCTCCTTTTGAACTTTTCCAATTGATTTTCAAATATAACCAATCCTTTGATAATCTAACCTTAAAATCTTTAGAGATCCTAATTATCTACTTTAATAGAGAGTATTCTTAAGGAATTTCATTCCTTAGGATGTAATTAATTATGGGGACTTCACTCTATAGGGAATAATGGACCTGGTTTAAAATAAACCCTACTTTACTTTTTCATGTAAAGTAGGAGAAAATCTATAGTACATTCGAAGACCCATCATGTCTTAAGAGTCCATATTAGGTGAATAGGTCCATTATAGGGTGGTGATTTCTATCTTTCGAGATAGTGCATCATTCTTTAATGTCATACATGATCACTTCAATAAGTACCCCCTAAGATCTGCGTGGTGTCTCACACTCAATTATTAGTCGCATATGCTTTAGAGCTTGCTTTAAAGAAGTACCTGACCACTTAGCATTTCATCATAATTCCAAGTGAAGCAGTCCTTATATTCAATAAGCAAATCAACTAACTCATAAGCATCTTTAGGATTCGACGATAAATTTATAAAAATTGGTCTTAAATTTTTTTTCTACTCCTAAGTTGACCTTTTTTAATTTATCTGTCATGACTTTTATTCCTTCTTCAAACTATCTTGTATTAAGAAATCATCCTAATAATCTGATACTTCTGAGAAATACTCATTAATTAAATTAGGTGACCTCATTATGGTGTTTTAATTTGGAGTTGTTAGGATACCACACAGATCTCAGGAGGTACTTATTGAATTGATCGGGTATCACATTAAGGTATGATGTGCCATCTCCAAAGATGGATACATCACCCTACAATGGACCTAATCACCTAACAATGACTCCTAAGGCAAATGGGTCTTCATATATACCAGAGATTTTTCTAACACTTTACATGGAAAAGTAAAGCATAGTTTATTTTATGTTGGGTTCTTTAGTTCCTTATAGAAGCAAGCTCCCATAGTTAATGACATCTTAGAAAATGAGAATTTCCTAAGAAAACTCTCAATTAAAGTAGTCAATATCCCCAAAGGCTTCAAAGTTAGACTGTCAAAGGATTGGGTATTTGTGAAAGTCAAGTGGGAGAGTTCAAGTGAAAGACTTATTTGCAGATTCTAAAGGAGGATAAGTAGAGAGCACTCATGATACTAGGAAGCCTAGTAAGTCCTCCAATCTATCCTATAATGAGGCTTTACATATTTGAAAGAGAGAATTTATTTTTGTTTAAGTTGGAATCATTATTAGAATGCTAAGACTTATAGTCCATAAACACGAGATTGTGAAAATGCCTAAGAGGTGAGGACTTATACTCATAGTTCAAAGGGAATAAGTAGCCTTAGAACTTAAATTTAGGATGCTTTAACACAAGCTAAAGGCAAGGCCTAAGTTTAATAGGAAAATGGGACATGATGGTTTACCTCTACAAGAGAGGATAAACCCATCCTGACTCTTTTGGACTTACAACCGCCTGGAGTGGCTGCCAACTAACACCTCCTTCTCTTCAAAACTATGTAGGTCAGTCTTATGTAAATGCAAGATAGTTAGGTTGTTATTTAATTAGAAAATAAATTAGACTCCTAGACTCACTCCTAAGAACATGATCATGACATGACAGACTAATGCACTATAATATACATTACACATAAAATGCACGAAAGATCATGCATTCCCCTATCGTGCAAGAATGGAGACCCTCCCTATTCAAGAGTGAAGCAAGATGATATGCATGCTGTTATAACTTTCAAAATTCAGCAAAAGAGTTGTTAAATCTTTTATTTATTTGATTATAAAATTAGGATTTAAAATGAGGTTGTGACTAATATTTAAAATTTGATTATGAGTTGCTTAATGGGGTAGAAAAATTAATTTTTATCCTAAAGAGCCTACTTCATCTAGGCCACACATTCAATCATCAAACTTTAAAAAATCTATGAAAAGCATGTCATTTCTATTGTACAATTTAAACATAACAATCAAACACATATATTTTGTAAAAGAATAAAAGGCTAGTGCGGTTGGGTACCGCCATACACCTCGAAAAAAAAAATTTGGGTAGTCGAGCTCTACCCTTATACAATCTAGATTACAAATATATATATATATATATATATATATATATATATATATATATATATATATATATATATATATATATATATATATATATATATATATATATATATATATATATATATATATATGAAACAGATGCTATGGGAGTGTTGACCTCACTTTTGGAGTGAGCTTTCAACTTCTTCATCTTAGACATAGGACTCCCCTAAACACTGAGAATTCTTTAGTCTTAAGACACTTCTAGTGATTAGGTGAACACTTAACCTAACCCTAGAGACTTAGAAGAGTTAGCCATAGGAATAGGTTATGCCTTAGGGGTATTAGAAAGACTTGCCTACCCTATAGATTGAACCCAATCCTTGCTTCCTTCTTTCAAACCAAACTTCAAATTCAAATCTTAAATCAATTCCTACTCAATTGAATTTCTAAAATCTTAAATCAAGTTCAAAACCTTTTCTAAGCCTTTTAATTTTGTCCCATAGACTTAGCTCAAATCAAATCTTAAATCACTTCCAAAATCCAAATCATGAATCAATTCTAAATGATTGAAACCCATGATCAATTCCAAATACAAAACCTTTTCTAAGCCATTTTGATTTCATCTTATGGACTTAGCTCAAATCAAATCCAAATCACTCCAAATTTAAAGAATTTCCTCATAACCCATTTAAATATAAATGAAATATAAATTCAAACAACCAAAACTAACTTGAAAATTCAAATCCAAATCCAACTTAAATCCAACTTATACTCTTTAAAGTCAAATCCTTGAACTTAGCCAAATCATTCTCAAATCAATCAAAACCTTTGGATTTTCTCTTCAAGCAATCATTCCTTCAATCACATACCCAAATATAAACATAAACTTCAATCATCAAACCAAAATCAAACTAACCCAAATCAAACCCATGTTCATCCTTTAAACTTGAAATTGTCAAATGAATCAAAACCCATTTGACTTTAAATCACTTGCAATTGGATTTATATTTCCATCATAAGTCCATATGTGAGTTCAACCAAACTTGAATCAAGCCTTGATCAAGCCAATTGACCCATTTAGCCTCACTTGACCCAAAGTGACCTAAAGCACCTTTTTGAGCCAAGTTCTAATCCAACCCAAATTGGATTGAACTAAGCCCATCTAAGCCTCACATTATGAGCAACAATCATCCTAGGATGATCATTCACTCAAATTAGGATAAACCAAGTCAAACCTAGCCTTTGACCAAGTCAACATTTAGCCCAAATGAAATCCAAATTAGCCAAAATTCACTATAGGCCAAATTGATTGAAATTGTTGATCTAAATAAATTCATAATCAATGATTAAACTTAACCAAGCCATCAATTGAGCCAAACTAAGCCTAATTGGTCACTTGACCTAAGCTGATCCAAGTTGACCTGAAAAGTCAAAATGGGTCAAATCTTGATCTAAGTCAAATTGATTGCAACCGATGGGTCATATTCATTCTAAATTGATTGTTGAACTTGACCAAAGCTTCAATTGGCCAATTAGACCCAACCTAGCCCAATTGACCATGAACCCTACTTGATCTAAAATGTTAAATCAACTTGAAATCAAACCAAAGCAAAATTAATTGAAATCAAAGCTTGCAATACCTTTCCAATGATCAACCACGCCTAAACCATCCCATGAACTAACCCAATTGGGTCAAATTGGTCAACTTTACCCATTTGACTTAAATGAACCTAAATGAACAAAATCCAAACCTAAACCAAATTGAACCAAACCCATGATCCCATAGGCTACAAATAATCATTTGAACTTGACCTAACCCATGGTTTGACCCAAATTGATCAATTAGTCAACCTAACCCAATTTGACCCAAATTGACCTAAATGGGTCAAATTGAATCAATGCAAACCAAATAAGCTCCAAAATCATTTGATATTTGGCCCAACCCATTTTTGAATCATTTCAAATCTGCCCAAATAAAAATCATGGCCAAATGACACTTTGCCCTTAGGTCAAAGGGTATCCTATGGCCAAATTCACTTGGAATTTGGTTAATTCTTTCTCAAGGCCACTTGGCATCCTCCCAGTGGTTTACATGGACACCAAGGAGGGTGGTGAACATGACTAAATGACCTTGGGTCGACCATGACCCAACCCAAGGCCAAACTGACCCCTCTAATGGGAATTGAGCACTTGGATCACCAAATGCACTCACCTAGCACATGGGCACTCACTCTCCTCCACTCCTCTGACTAAAATGACACACATGGGATGCTAAACAGCCCAAACCATGAAACCAATCTCACCCATTGATCAAAAATGGCAAAATTACTCTTCACCATCCGATCCAAGGAGGGGGACGTATACTCCCACTCATTCCCACTCAAATGACAAGCATTCATTTCCACAGAGCCAATGAGAGTGATTTGAAGCTCCCCAAGTTCTTGCAAGCCCTTCCCAAGCTTTATTGATTTCTCCTTCTCAATTTTTCTCAATGTTGAAATAGGGGAGGGCAATCCAAATCCCAACTCACTCAATTCTCCACAAAAATAAAATTAATCTTTCACACACCATTAGTGGATCTTGTTGAGCTCAACCAAGTCATTTCCTAAGTCTCTAAGCCATGGGAAGCATCACCTTGATCAAGGATGATCACCATTGAAAGGGAGCTTGGTCAATCGAGCCATCCACTTTAAATCAAGATCCAATACCTTCAACAGGGCATTGTCTCTACTAGATGAAGCTACCTCCTCTGTTGGAAGCATCGATGATAGCCTTCAGCGAGGTATTACTCAAAACTAACCTTAGCATAAAAATTTCTTGATCCTTTTTGAAGAAAATTATAATCCAATCAAATCTTGACTGTTAGATACATTATTCTTCTCCGAAGGTGTGGGGTGAGTTTGAACTCCATGTGTGCTCAGGTGAGCTTGAATTGAAATGATCGATAGATGGCATCCATCTCTCACCGCTTAGGAGGAGACAGATCACACACCGTCTGTTCAGCATTATTGGAATGGATGATTGTGATTAAATCATGAAAGATCTCCCTCTGATTTAAGCCTAAACTGCAGGATTAATCTTGGCCATCTGATCTTAGGTCAAACGGCCCATGGAGAAAGCGCGTTTGACACCAGCTGACTCAGTAGACCGATGTGATAACTTAAATAACCTATCCCATCATGCCATATGGAAAGCAAGCCACATCAGCCGTCACGTGGCCCGACAGGATTAGGGGGTTAATTTGCTGAATTAATCTATTTTTAATATTGAAACTTCCTAAAATAATACTAATTGTAAAAAAATCCAAAAAAAAAAATCAAGTTCATTTTAAAGATAATTCAGATAAGAATAATAAGAAAATTAAAATTAAGCTTACAAATTATCATGAAACGGTGAATGGACTTAGAGAATGAGATTAGGATTTCTTTTTCAATCTTTTCTCCTAAGTTTATTTTATTTGGATAAACACTTAATTAATGTGCAAATTAATTAATGGATAATTCACTTTATTAATTGGTTTAATCAAACTCAAAACTAAATCACACCAGAACTTAATCACTTAATTCTTAAGTAGATTCTTAGGTGTTCAATAACCTAAGAGACTTCAAAGGAAATCATAATCAAACTACATATGTAGGATGGTTATGAAAGTACTTAATTAAACCCTTTAGCTTAATTAATCAATAATTGTGAGCCTATTGCATTAGACCCCATTATTTCCTAGGTGCATTGCTGATTTAAATTCCATGTGATTGCATATCATATGTTGGCTCATAATTACTTGAATAATTATATTAAAGTGGAATTGTAGCCTATTGCATTAAGCCCCATTATTTCCTAGGTGCATTGTTGATTTAAATTCCATGTGGTTCCATATCATATGTTGGCTCATAATTACTTGAATAATTATATTAAAGTGGTATATGTAAGGGGTAATTAATGGATTTAATTCACACCTTAACCTAAATAAAACATAAAATCAACCTAATTGTTTTAAAATTAAACTAAACCAATTCACACATGGGGGAAATGGGTTAGGGCCAGCAAACTCTTCTCATATTTCCTAAGTCAAATTAAATTCAAAAATAAAAATCTCCTTAAAGAGTTTTGATTCATTTTAAATGATCTTATTTTATAGGATTGTTCTTAGGAATTAATTAGGGTTAATGAAGTCATATGCTTACAGAAATTAAACTAAACCAATTCACCTAAAGCCTTGGACATAAATCAAGATAATAAAAGATTTAGTAACCCCTTAGCTGGATGTTGTATGTCTCACATTATGCATAAAATCATATTGTCTCACTCTTGCTAATAGAGGGCTTCCACCTTTGCTAAAGAAAATGGCTTGACCTTTGAGAGCCATGGTAGAAACACACCTCCTCCTTTCTGATTTCCATAACCAATTTCTCATGCATTAGGCATATGAAATCTCATAACCTGTGCCAAATAAAATGTCTAAAATTTAAAATAAAACTTAACAAAATTTGTATTAGATTTAAGTCATTTATTCATGCCCATCATGATCTAGTCTCTTAGGGAGTGTGTTTAAGGACTTAGTCTCCTTTCTAAACAAACAACAACCCAACTATCTTGCAAAGAATAAGACTTGCCTACATGTATTTAAAATCATAGAGTTAGTTGCCGGCCATTCCAGGCGGTTGTAAGTCCAACAGTCGGGTGGTTTATTCTCTCTTGTGAAAGTAAACATATACCCATTTTGCCTTAGATTTATATCATGCTTTGGCCCTCGCCAAAGCTCCCTAGATTTAGGATCTGAGGTTGCTATTTCCCTCCACGAGCTACAAGCATAAATCCTCACCTCTTAGGTATTTTCATAATCTTATGTTGTGGAATTATAAGCCCTAGATTTCTAATAAAAATTCAACCCAAACATATAATTCTCCTCAATTTCAAAATATAAATCCTAACCATAGGATAGTATAGGATGCTTACTAGGTTTTTTAGCACCATGAGCATCCCCTACTCATCTCCCTTTGGTTTCGATAATAACTCTCTCCTCTTGATCAATCCCACTTAATTTTTCAAAAATAACCAATTTATTGATTGTCCTATCTTTGAAATCTTTAAATACAATGATAAATTACCTTAATCAAGAGTATTCTTAAGGAATCTCATTCCTTATGATGTATTTAAGTATGGGGGCTTACCTCCATAGGAAAGTTAACAAACCCAATTTAAATAAACCTTACTTTACTTTTCCATATAAAGTAGGGGAAAGATCTCTAGTACATTTGAAAACCCATTGTCCTTAGGAGTCCTCATTAGGTGATTAAGGTCCATTATAGGGTAGTGACTTCTATCTCTAGAGATAGTACTCCATTTCTTAATGCCATAACTGATCACTTTAATGAGTTCATCTGTAGATCTAGTTGGTGTCCCAACAATAATTTTTAGCTCTCCAATATTGAAAATAAAAGCACCACAGATTTTTCTGGTGACTCTGCTTGGGATGATTCTTCTCTCCATCTTTGATAAATGATCATTTTCTCTAAGTATCGATAGTAGATTTGTATCACATATGAGTCTGAGACAATCCTTCTTTTCCATTGGCGCTTAGCACATTTCATTCTTAAGCTAATCTAGCCAACATCCTTTAGGTTTTAGGACCTTGCTCCATCTAGGTCTTAAAACCCCTGTTGGGTCCCCTAATAAGTGAAAATAAAATTTAACTAAAAGAAATAACAAAAAAAAACTTTGTTGAAATTTTTTACCATTTCTATGGTAAGGTAAAGTTCATTCTACAAATAAGAAAAATAAATCCTTCATAAAAATATCACTTTTCAAAAGCACTTTTCCAAAATTCATATAATAACATACTTGCATAAAGATTTTCACAAAATATATATAACTCAACCACATCTAACAATCCCCATGATTGTTATATGTAGACTCTTTTCAAAAAACAAAATAAAAAAAACCATCTTTTAAAAAGCACATATGAACATCCTCATTCAATATACCCAAATCTATTGCATGAAGATTTCATTTCAAAAATAAAATCAAAAATCATCTTTCAAAAAGCACATATGAACATCCTCATTCAATATACCCAAATTTCTTGAATGAAGATTTCATTTCCAAATAAAATCAAAATCATCTTTCAAAAAGCACAAATGAACATCCTCATTCAATATACCCAAATTTATTGGATGAAGATTTCATTTCAAAACAAAATCAAAATCATCTTTCAAAAAGCACATATTTGAAAATGAGAATCCTCATTCAATATACCCAAATTTATTGAATGAAGATTTCACTTCCAAATAAAATCAGGGCATAAAAATTGAAACTCCATTCAATATATATCTCACATATGTTGAAGTTCGAGTTTCTTCCTTTTCAAAAAGTACAAATTTGAAGATAAGCCTCTTCATTCAATATATATAAATTTGTTGAATGGAGGTTTCATTTTCAAACAAAATCACATCATTTGAAGTCCACTTAACACATTCCACATGTGTTATGTTGGGATTTCCTTCTTTTTAAAAAAGCAATAATCACACACAAAAATTTCATCTTTGGAAAATAAAATATAATTGACTTCCATTTTACATACCCAAATTGGTTAAATGGAAATCTACTTTGCATAAAAATCATGAGAATCAAAATACATTGGAATTCCATTTGACATACCCAAATTTGTCAAATGAGAGTTTTATTTTTCAAAAAGAAAATTGAAAAAATAAATTGGATTCCATTTAACACACCATGCTTGTTAAATAGAAATCCCTCCTTACAAAATAACACAAAATCAAAACAAAAATCAAACACATTTGGACTTTATTTAGCATACCTAAATTTGCTAAAGTAAAGATCCCTTTTTCAAAAATCAAAACACAAAAATCAAACACATTTGAACTTTACTTAGCATACACAAATTTGCTAAGTAAAGATCTCATTTTTCTCAAAACCAAAACACATTTGGACTTTATTTAGCATACACAAATTTGCTAAGTAAAGGTTCCATTTTCAAAAATCAAAATCAAACACATTTGGCCTTTATTTAGCAAACCCAAATTTGCTAAGTAAAGACCTCATTTTCAAAAATCAAAACAAAGAATCAAACATATTTGGGCTTTATCTAGCATGCACAGATTTGCTAAGTAAAGATCTCATTACACATAATACACGTCATGGGCAAACTAGCAAAAGAAGAAAATTATTTTCAAACACCCCATTTAGCATACCCAAATTTGCTAAATGAGTAATCCCAAAAAAAATCAATTGACCCTCTATTTTAACATACTCAAATTATTAAATAAATGGTCCCCAAATATAAAAAATCAAATTCAAATATGAACCAATGGATGCATCAAAAATATCTTCAAAATATTTGAACCCATTTTCAACATATACAAATTTGTTGAAAGTGGATTCTAAATTCAAAATCTCTCTCCTAAATTCAAAAAGCCCCACTTAACATATTTAAATTATTGAGTGTGGGTTCAAATTCTAAATCAAATTTAAAAAGTCAACAGAATACCAAAAATAGAATATTTGATTTGTGTTTGTTTTCAATAATTGCAGAGTTCCAGTTTAGTCTTAGGCAGCTTTTTCTCAAGTTTAGTACAATACAAATGGATGCTCAGAAGTATGTGTTCACTTTTTCCTTTGGGATGGATTTGGCCTTGGATCAGGACAACCTCCTACAAACTGATTTTCCTCATCTAATACACTTTGGCCAAGGATTTCAGGGGACCAGGATCACTTATGAGGGGGCAACCCTCACCACCATTAGTAGGAATGTGGTGACTAGATAGAAGCCAGTCATCCATTTTGAGATGCCTTCAGATTATGAATTTCCCTCACTAAAGAGGAAGATGATGGAGGTTCCGTAGCAGCCATAGCTCTAGTGCTCGTACATTCATTTGTTCCCATCACTACCCTAGTACGGGCTAGTACCCACTCACTGGCTTCCTCTAAGGGGAAGGCTACTCTGGCTTCAGCGATAGTCTCCCTACCTTGAGGTCAGTTCTCGATGCTCCCACCAGAACTCACAATAAGAGCAACAAGATCAAGCAGCATCATGTGTGTATTGATAGGGAGATGGAAGCAATCTCTCACATTGTAGTAGAGGAGTCACCCCAGGTAGTTTCTTCTTTGATTACACAGAACAAATTTCTTCCTCTTTTGGATCTGATGGAGAGAAAGATGTTAGGAGGATTTTAGTGTCACCTCCACATGCAGTTCATTATGAAGCATATACCAGAGATAGGAGGAGGTCGTATGCTAGCCTTAGAACAATTCTGAGCCAAATTGGCGGGGCTTATGAATGGTTAGAGTTTGGTACCCAATTTGATTTACGATCGGTTATTCCTCGCAGTGTAAATGAGCATTTCCATTAGGAGAGAGCCAGAGAGGCCCGTATATCATTTCATGTTACCAGCAGAGATAGATGAAGGTATGCTAGGCAGTCAGAAACCTCTACCCTCATAGATTTCCTGATCAACGTGCTACCTACGATGGTCACACTGATAGTATTCTATTGATTGGTACTACTCACCACAAGAGAGGAGCTCTTGCACAGAGGGAGTCAGTGTTGCCTCATCACATGGATCCACTCCACATCCGCCATCGCCAGTGTAGGTTCCATATTCTACAGTTCCATCTAATGCCATGAAGGAAAAATCAAAAGAAAAGAAAGCCCCACTGGTAATCCGACTACAACCAAGGGATCCCGCTCCATCTACACCATCGATTGAAGTGAGGCCAAGTCTCCTGATTGACCTCCTACTTCAGTTGCAGTGAAGAGGGAGTGGCGACCTCATAGCATTGTAGTTGTGCCATCACCACCACCACCACCACCTCAGCAGATCATGGATGTAGCAGCAACAAAGGGAGAAGGAGACAATTTCCCTATGATAAATCCTGGGTAGCACTCTTGAGCATGGACAGCCATGAGCACATTTCTTCCTATGAGTGTAGCCACTGAATAGGAATGTCAAATGTATCTCCATTCATGAGCATGATCCCACCACTAGTCAGTCACGAGCATTTATGCCTGCAGAGTTGGACCGTTCCTTAGATGATATCATAACACAGTATCTCATTGAGAAGAAGAAAATCCTAGGATATGATTGGTCTGACCTCAAGGAAGTGAAGGTTAGATTTGATTCCAATGAAGATGATTTGTTGGAAGACTCAGTAGAGGTGCATATGGTTGATACTAGAGGTTTTCTCCTTCAGGATTAGCATTGTTCGGAAGGTGTTGTGGCCGAACAAGATGACATAGCCTATTTGACCCAACACCTCCTTCAACAACTTAAATAAAAGGATGAGAAGATTGATAGGATGGGAAAGAGACTTGAGTATTTATTAGCAGTAATTCTAACACTTCAAAATCAAGCCCCAGCAGCACATCCTACCATTGTGGAGACTGGCCAGCCTGAGTTACTGCATCTCTTGGATCAACCCAAGAGTTCACCTCTAGTAGAGTAGGGTAGCACTAGCTTATATAGGAAGGTAATGGGCAGTACCTTCATACAAGAAAAAGATATCAAACCATGGTTGAATATCAAGTGAAAGAAGTGCTAGCACAAGCTGGAGGTGGTTCATCAATTCCAAAGGGTAGACCCTACCCGGTGGAATTCGATGCTATCCAATATCATAAGGATTTTGTGTTACATTCTTTCAAGAGTTTTGATGAAAATGGGAACCCACGCCAGCATATAGCACACTTGGCCAAGCTGTAATGCCGGTTAATGCACATTACGCCTCTTTGTCAAGAATAGAGGCATAGCTTTTGATTAGTATGTTGAACTCCCTAATGATTCAACAAAGACTTTTGCTGAGATAGAGCAACTCTTTATCAAGAGATTTGTTGGAGCTCAGCAAAGGGTAACTGTGGGCGATCTCGTTATGGCTCAACAACACCCCGGTGAGTCCCTCATTAAATATATTCTTAAATGACATAATTTAACCATGAAATGCAAACCACAGCTATCTGAATAGCATGCTGTTGAAATTCTATTAAAGAATATTCATGGCCAGGTTGCCTTCATGCTTAAAAGTTTCACCATTAAGACATTTGAGAAGCTAATCAATAAGGTAGCTAGCCTACAAGGAGAGGCCAAATAGTTGCCTTTTCAAGATCAATCATCAAAGCCAAAGTCACAGAAAGCCTATAAAAAGAAGCCAGGGGTAGTAGCAGCATTAGGGGGCAACAATTGGCCTGAGATCAGCATGAGAGACCTCGAGCTCCATAGTATTCACTTCCACCTCCTTTATCACTACCTTGGCCATCTTATTGGCCACCACAATAGCCTCCACGGCCTTCACGGCCTTCACCGCCTCCTCCTTAGCCATACTTACAGCAGTGGTACACATATACGTCCCTAGGTAACTATCATCCACCTACACTTTAGGATAAATTAAATAAAACTTATTCATTTAAGAGGGAGGTAGTCAGGAAAATATTTAAGAACCTCTTAAAGAAACCTACTTTTCAGCTACCTGAGCCTAGGAAGCTGGAGGAAGTGGGCAGGAGTAATGATCCTAACTTTTGCCCCTACCACCGCATGTTAGGCCATATTTTGGAGGATTGCTTTACATTTAAGGACTGGCTTGAGCATAGCTACAAGTCAGGTGCTATAGTTATCCCTAAGGAATATCTAGTAGAACAACCATCCAATTTTGTTAGGGTAATCCTTGGGGATACATGTGATCCTCTCAAAATAAAAGAAGGTTGGGATATCTCTTTATCCCGAACCTCTAAAAGATTATTTCTAAAATCAAAAAACTTTTCAGTAGTTGAGGTACCAAACCTCCAACATCAAGGAAGGTTTGCAAGTTTCCAAAGAAAACTTGGGGAAAGTGGGAGCTCAGCAGCAACAACAGCCCATACTTGCCCGGGATAGCCAAGTAGCGAAACCACCGACCGAGCTCAGCCTCCATTCCACCATTGCAGCTACTAGTTCAACTGACATTTCTACTTCAGCTAGCTCTTCTTCTAGTAGACATCTTGTATCAACGTATGAGGGAATAAAATCCCTCACCCCACTTATTTTACTAGATTTTTACTATGTACGTCCTTTTAAATCTAAGAAATTAAAGAATAAAGCTAGTTTGAATTACATCTATGCCACTTCTGATGGGTTGTCTAATTCTACTCCTTTAGAAAACTCTTCAATTCTTAATAATTATAATAACTCTGATCATCCTCTTTTTGATTCAGAGATGGACTTTCCTTCTCTGAATAATACGGGTTCACCTCTTGAGATAGACTTAGAATCATCTAATTCTGAGAGTCCTATAAGAAAAGCTATAGGTATATCCAATAAGCAGGTAGAACTTTCCATTAAACCATCTCTTGAAGTCACCGAAGTAAACCTTCATAGTGGTAAAGTTCTACCTCCCAGGGTAGCAGCTCAAGATAAGGGAAAATAAGTCATTGGTTCTAATGATCATGAATCCCCTCCACAGGATGCTCCACCCATGGATATGCTTGTGGAGGACTGAAGTTGATTATAATGTCCTCGCTCACCTAAGAAAGTTGCCAGCTAAGCACAGCATATATGATGCCCTTGTCTTATCCAAAGAGATGAGAGAATCATTAATCAAGGCTCTTCTTGATCTAAAAATATACTTAGCTCAGCTGACTACTGTTGGAGAGGAGGCACATTATTCAAGAGAAGCCCAGGGAGTCACATTCACCAATGAAGACCTTCTTCTGGGGAATATGGAGCACAACCGTCCCCTCTACATCACAGTGGATATGGGTAGATTTAGACTTTCTAGGGTTTTAGTTGATCCAGGTACATTAGTGAACATTATGAGCCTGAAAACCCTTATCTATTTAAGGATTGACATCTCTAAGCTTCGAGGAGATCGGTTGATGTTGAGAGGATTCAATGAACAAGGAAAGAGGGCTTTAGGCTCCATAGTGTTACCTTTAGAAATAGGTGACTGGAAGACTAAATCTAAATTATATATAATTGATTCAAATACATTGTTCACTCTTTTGGTCAGTAGGCCTTGGATACACTAATAATTCCTCTCTTCATCAAGTCAAGTTTAAAGAGATGTAATCAAATTGTCAAAGGAGGTGAAAAGCCATTTTCAGTTAGAGAGGTCAAGATATATGAAGATACAACCTACTATCTTCCTCAAAATCAAAATATTTATTCTCACGAATTTGGCTAAAATTTAAATATAAAGAAAAAGAGAAAAAGAAAAAGAAGAAAAAGAAAAAGAAAAAGAAAAGAAGAATGAATATACAAATGAATGAGAAAGGGACACCGAGAAGAAGTGAGAGCTACAATTCCACCACGCTTCATTCCACCATATGACATATGGGTAGATGACTCAACCTCCACTAGTAGAGGCTGAGGAAGATACAAAGAGGTGGAAGACCACCTGGTTGCCCAACCAACAGGGTTATGTTCCACCAGTGAGTACCGCTATTCATAGACTTAGAATCCATTTGAGGATGAGTCTCATGTGATTAGCATACCACCAACCTCTCATTGAGGTGACACTCGAGCCAAACAGTGACAAAGACCAGGCCTCCAAGTAAAGCACGAATGTATTCAAATCAGGTTTATGTAAAACTATTAGGCAATAGTTGGGAACTTTAGCTCTAACCTCACTTTCTTCTCAAAAAGTTGAAGGTTTAGTAGTTAAGAAGCCCCTAGATCTTCCATGAATGTCAAGACAAAGAGGTTCCTATTGGGATCATCATCCTCAAGTCCAGAAGCTAATGTAGAACTTGAGGATAATTCATATAAAGATTTAATGGAATTACCTTTTGATTGGTATTCGCCTTGTGTTCATAATCTTATAAAGAATGGTTTGATTCATTATACATGGTCTAGGCACATGTCGGAGTATTTTGAGAAGCAATGGATTGGATGCACAACCAGACTAGATTGTGATGGGATGCGGGGTCTAAATTCTAGTCACCAAATCTGTAAATCATGGTTCTTCTCAAACCACACTAACTTTTATGAGGATGTGTGTTTAGAAACTTCAGGTAATCCATATGATCTTCAAATCAAAGATTCACCTCTAAAATTTGAAGAGGAAATCCATTAAACTATC
Source organism: Cymbidium sinense (assembly GCA_021442155.1). Classification (NCBI taxonomy): domain Eukaryota; kingdom Viridiplantae; phylum Streptophyta; class Magnoliopsida; order Asparagales; family Orchidaceae; genus Cymbidium; species Cymbidium sinense. The sequence continues at coordinate 66,293,745 of CM038231.1, forward strand.
GACAAGCTCAAGGAAATCAACCTCGGGACAGAAGAAGATTTACTCCCCACATACATTAGTTCTCCGTTGAATGAAAAAGAAACCAATGACTTAGTTAGGTTATTGACTGAGTTTAAGGACTGCTTTGCATGAAGCTATGAAGAGATGCCCAGATTATCTCCGATGTCAAAACCAATAGACCATTAACCCTATCAAGCAACCTCCTAGATGCTTGTGATTAGAAATTGAACAACAGGTCATTTCTGAAGTCAAGAAATTGATCGATACTAGTTTTATCAGGGAAGAAAAATACCCTATATAGTTAGCCAATGTCGTGCCAATTAAGAAAAAGAATGGCCAAATTCGCATATGCGTCGATTTCAAGGACTTAAATAAGGCATGTCCTAATGATGAATTTCCACTTTCTATACCAGAATTAATGGTGGATATCACCTCGTCTCATGTAGTTTTCTCCTTTATGGATGGGCCATTTGGCTACAACCAAATCAAGATGGCCTCTGAGAATGAAAGAAACATTACTTTTGAACCCCGATCAGAATCTATTATTATAAGGTCATGCCTTTCATCCTTAAAAATGCTGGTGCCACGTACCAGTGGGCCATGACTCAGATCTTCAATGAACTCATTCATCATCAAGTTGAATGTTATGTTAATAATTTAGTAGTTAAAAGAAAAGAAAAAAAAGATCATGTCTTCGACTTGAGAGTAGTTCTCAAATGGTTAAGATAATTTAACCTCAAGATGAACCCCTTGAAGTGTGCCTTCGGAGTAGCTTCAAGAAAGTTCCTTGGGTTTGTTGTCCAGCACCGTGGAATAGAGATAGACCTAAAAAAGATCAAAGCTATCTTAGAAATACCACTCCATAAAAGTTTAACTCAACTTAGATCATTCCAAGGGTGGTTGGAATATCTAAGGCGCTTTATCTCCAATCTATTGAGGAGATGCAAGCCATTTTCAGTACTTGTCAAAAAAAAGGATGCTAAGTTCTAGTGGGATGATAAGTGCTAGCATGCTTTTGAAGACATTAAATAGTATTTGGTGAAGCCACCAGTTCTAGCAGCCCCTATCCCAGGAAAGCCACTTATCCTCTACACTACTGCATTGGATGACTCCCTTGGCGCATTATTGGCTCAAACCAATGACGAAGGGAAGGAGAATGCTCTCTACTATCTCAGCCATCATCTGATCCCTACTAAAGCAAACTACCCACCTATTGAGAAACATTGACTAGATTTAATCTTCGCATCCCAAAAGCTATGACATTACATGCTTTCTCATAAGGTGAACTTAATTTCAAGAATCAATCCACTGCAATATCTCATGACAGGGATGACGCCATCCGGACGGTTGGTGTGTTGGTCCATGATTTTGTCACAGCTTGACATTATATTCGTACCCCTCCATGCGGTGAAAGGATAGACACTAGTGGATTTCCTAGCAGCACACCCACATCCTACTTATTCTTCGCTTAGTGATGACCTCCCTAATGAACAAATCATAAACTTAAGGGACACTAGCATTCGCCTCTGGGAGATGTATTTTTATGGTGCAACTTCCTTTCAAAAAGGAGAAGAACCACGATCTACTCTTTCAAGAATTATCCTTTTAACTCCAAACCATGATGTGATAAGATTCTCATACTAGCTCTCCAATCTATGCACCAACAATGAAGCAGAGTATGAGGCATTGATTGCCGGTCTGGAGTTAGTCATTACAATATGTGTTAAAAGCATCAACTTCTACGGGGATTCTTAGCTGGTCATCAACCAGATTATTGGGTCATATAATGTTCTAAGACCTAAGCTTTGTCACTACCATGAGTACACCGTGAAGCTATTGGCCTATTTCTCTGAGATCACCATCTATAAGGTTCCTCAAGGAGTGAATGCAGTTGTAGATTCTTTGGCCAAAATTGCCAAAGAATTGGCATGTCCGGAAGATAGTCCATTCCAATAATGGTCAAAAATTGACAAGTCTTATCTCTTATTAATACTGAACTCATCGAGAGATCCTCTCTTGAAGGGGAGGTTTCCTTTGCCAATAAAGACGAGGAGCTAGATTGGAGGCAACCATTCATAGATTACTTGAACATAGGAAAACAACCTCAAGAGAAATCATAAGACCATCAGATGAAGTAGAGAGCACTCTCCTATGCTCTTGTGGAAGGCACCTTGTACCGATGGTCTTCTGATCAAATGTGGTTACGCTGTTTAGACAAACACGAAGCCCGTAAGATCATGACCAAGGTACATTCAAGTTTATGTGGAGCGCATCAATCCGATCTGAAGATGAAAGTCAAGATCAAAAGACTAGGATACTACTGTCCTTCGATGATTACAAACTACATGAATGTAGTTAGGAGATGCCATCAGTGTCAAGTACATAGTGTGGTCTTGCACCAACCACCCAACATTCTACACCCTACATTGGCCTCATGGCCATTTGAGTGTTGGGGTACCGACATAGTGGGTCCGATTGATCTTCCTTCTTCTAAGAGTCATCGATTCATCTTAGCTGTCATCGACTACTTTTCTAAGTGGGCAGAGGCAATTTTACTTAAAGAGGTCATAGCTAAGCATGTGCTCCAATTTTTTATGAATCATATCTTATATAAGTTTGGGGTGTCTCGATGAATTATATCTGATAATGGTATTGCATTCAAGAGCACCAAGATCAATATCATCGCCAGGAGACATAGTATAGATTGGAGATACTCCATCATCTACTATCTCGGGGAAAATGGCCTAGTAGAAGCATTCAACAAAACTCTCATCTAGATACTAAAGAAGACACTGGATGACAACAAGCAACAGTGGCATGAGCAGCTAGTTGAAGCCTTGTAGGCATACCACACCACATATAAAATTCCAACCAAATATACCCCATTCTCCTTAGTGTATGAGTCCAAAATTGTTCCACCCTTAGAAGTGCAACTCTCATCACCAAGGATAACAATGGTTAGTAAAATCACTACAGAGCAGAATACCGAGTTACGGTTAGAAGAGCTCAAAGGTTTAGAGGAGAGATGCCTACGGGCATGCTAGAACCTCAAGTTATATAAAGCCAAGATAATTCAAGCTCACAATAAGCTAGTCCTCCTTAGAGTTTTCAAGTAGGGGAGCTTATTTTAGTTCTAAGGAGACCAATTATTGCTCGTCGAAAGATGGGAGGCAAGTTTGAACCCACTTGTGAAGGCCTTTTTTTCATAGAGAAGGCTACCAAGGAGGATATTATCAACATATTGATTGTAAAGGGGAACATCTGATGCTTCCAATCAATGGGCTCTATTTGAAGAAATACTACCCATAAAATCATGTTTGAAAACAAATATCATCAAAATTCTATTCATTTGAAGCATTGTTTGCTTATTTGCGGATCCGTCACAATGTGTTTAGAACCCAAGAGGCATCCTATCCCTCTTTCATAACACAAACACAAATTAAAAAATGATTCCCCAACACTACTAGAGAAGGTGTAAGAGAACCCAAGAGGCATCCTATTTTGACTGGCATGGCTAAGTTAGGTGTAAGAGAACCCAAGTGGCATTCTTTCTTGGTGGGATCACAACTACCATTCTTGGCACCATTTATCAACTTTTAAGTGTGTTTTAGGATATGTGTGATAAAACCCAAGCGGCATCCTATCCTCCTTTAACATAAACATAAACATAAACACATATCTTTTGTCTCGGGCTATTTTGATTTGGGAGTAAGCTCCCTGTGGCACTCACTCATTAGCTGCTCTAGGTCAGGCTAACATGATACCTTGCTACTATGTCACCATAGTGGCCATTTGTCTGGCGAATGTGAGTCCCCGTGCTTTCTTCCTAACTTGACCATTACAAACCAACGAGCCCCTTATTAGTTTGGTAGCCTCATTGCACAACCAATAAGCTACCTCACATTGACTTTGTTTAAGAAGATATAAGTCTACACGCTTTCTTCTTGAACTATCCATCATGATATGACTAGGTCGAGTATATTTGAGGTTTAGGATAAGTCTCCCAGTGGCTCTTTTCCTCTCGACTACATTTGAGTTGATATAATTCCCCTAGTGGCATTCACTCTAGCCTTGGTGGATAGCACTGTAAGTGAAGATAGACTATCACATCGTCATTATAAAAGATGTGAGTCCTCGATGCTTTCTTCCTAGGCTGAATATCGTAAACTGATGGGCACCTTAGGTTGGTTGATATTCACTATGCTGACATCAACTCACCTGGTGGGTACACCACTCTTAGCATATATGAGTTCCTGTGCTTTCTCCTTGAGTTGGCCACTGAATACCTACAGACATAATCTTCTTCAGGGTTTTAGATAAAGTCCTTAGTGGCACCTTCCCTGCGGGCACTCTACTTAGATCACGTCCTTTGCGACCCCATTTAGACACTACCCGGATTACTTTTGGATTGGACAGTCCCCATTTTGTAGTAACCACCCCTGTGGTTGGAGAATTTGTTCAATGCATTCTCCCTTGGTTTAAACTGAGATATAGGTCTAGGCATATGAGCTCTTTCTCGATGATGAAACCAACTTGGTCCATGATAAATAAACAAATAAATAAATAAATTTATTCACTAATGGATTAGAAATTAAAGTCCCCAGTAGCTCCTTTCCTAAGCAGGCATCCTATTTTTAGGGCGGTGTCAGCAACACTCCCTATAGAAATTGTGTGACTATGCTTGAGTTAAGATAAGTCCCCGGGTCATCACTCTCTTCATAGTTTCCCTTAGGTCGGGTTCAATCTATTTTGCCACAAACAGGTTACCCCGGCGATCATTTTGCTTTGGAAGATGTAAATCTACTACACATTCTTTCTAGCATGATTAGCACAAACTAACGGGCAGCCCTAGATCAGGTTGACATGTTACCTTGCTAATGTGTCACCCTAGTGGTCTTTTATTTAGGAAAGATGTGAGTCCATGTGCTTTCTTTCCTGAATTGGTCACTGCACATCAAAGGCATCCCTTTGGTTGGATAGTTCTCCCCTTGGTTGGGAAGCTACTCCCTTTGGATTAGTAAATATGAAGTAGGTCAAGGCTAACATGGCCCCTACTTAATGCAGTCCATCACAAACCAGCAAGATCCATCAAATACAATTAAAACATGAAATTAATTTTGACTATCTTTGGTGATTTAAGTCCCCCAGAGGAATTCACTCAATAGTCAGCCCAAGGTTCGGCCCGATCCATTACCTTGCCAACAGATCACCCTAGTGGCTGATCCCTATTTTGGAGGATACAAGTCTACTACATTTTTTTCCTAGTATAGTCGCTGCACACCGAAAGACACCCCTTTGGTTGGATGGTCTTACCATGTGGTTGGTAGACTACCCCTTTGGATTGGTAAATCTAAAGTAGGCCAAGGCCATCATGGCCTCTACTCAGTGCGGTCCATCGCAAATCGACAGGGTCCATCTCAAAATAGAAAAATTTAAAATCTGAAATAAAACCAACCAACCTCCCCACTGGAGCCAAATTAAATAAATCAAATCAATCAGCTTCTCCTCAGTGAGAAACAAATCTTTCCAATCTCTTTAGAGGAGTCCCCCCAACGAGCTGCTCCTAGTGAAGGTTCACATCTATTATCCCCATGGACCCAGTAGATTTCACAACCTCTTATCCCCTAGTAGATAAGTTGAGCCGTTTCCCCTAGTGGAAAGCTCATAATCAATCCCTAGTGGATTCCTCCTTTGCTCTCTTATATTTTTAACATAAGTAGAGTTGCATTGCACTAAGATCTTGATTCCTTCTGCACCTTGAGTCTAAGAGTAGATCATTTCTGTTAGTGCTTGTGATCATTCGAATGTTGTTGATCATCTCAATCAACACTAATACGTACAGTATGCCTTGTCAGTCACACGACACCTATTGGGCTCCCTTTATTGACCTTACCTTTGGAGTGAGCTTTCAACTTCTTCATCTTAGACATAGGACTCCTCCAGACACTCAGAGTTCCTTAGTCTTAAGACACTTCTAGTGATTAGGTGAACACTTAACCTAATCTTAGAGACTTATATGAGTTAGCCATAGGAATAGGTTATGCCTTAGGGGTATTAGGAAGACTTGCCTACCCTATAGCTTGAACCCAATCCTTGCTTCCTTCTTTCAAACCAAATTTCAAATTCAATTCTCAAATCTATTCTAACTCAATTGATTTTCTCAAATATTAAAACAAATTCAAAACCTTTTCTAAGCCCTTTGATTTCATCTCATGGACTTAGCTTAAATCAAATCTTAAATCAAATCCAAAATCCAATTCATGAATCAATTCCAAATGATTGAAACCAATGATCAATTCCAATTCCAAAACCTTTCCTAAGCCTTTTTTGATTTCATCTTATGGACTTAGCTCAAATCAAATCCAAATCACTCCAAACTCAAAAGATTTTCTAATAACCCATTTATATTCTCATTTATATTCATAAATATAAATGAAATATAAATTCAAATAACCAAAACTAAATTCAAAACTCAAATCCAAATCCAACTTAAATCCAACTTATACTCTTTCAAGTCAAATCCTTGAACTTAGCCAATCATTCTCAAATCAATCCAAACCTTTGGATTTTCTCTTCAAACAATCATTCCTTCAATCACATACCCAAATATAAACATAAACTTCAATTATCAAATCAAAATCAAACTAACCCAAATAAAACCCATGTTCATCCTCTGATCTTGAAATTATCAAATGAATCAAAACCCATTTGACTCCAAATCACTTGCAATTGGATTTATATTTTCACTATAAGTCCATTTGTGAGTTCAACCAAACTTGAATCAAGCTTTGATCAAGCCAATTGACCCATTTAGGCTCACTTGACCCAAAGTGACCTAAAGAACCTTTTTGAGCCAAGTTCTAATCCAACCAAAATTGGATTAAACTAAGCCCATCTAAGCCTCACATTGTAAGCAACAATCATTCTAGGATGATCAATCACTCAAATTGGGACAAACTAAGTCAAACCAAGCCTTTGACTAAGTCAACATTTAGCCCAAATGAAACCCAAACTAGTCAAAATTCACTATAGACCTAATTGGTTGAAACCATTGATCTAAACCATTTCATAGTTAATGAATAAACTTGACCAAGCCATCAATTGAGCCAAACCAAGCTTTATTGGCCGCTTGACCTAAGCTGACCCAAGTTGACCTAAGAAGTCAAAAAAGGGTCAAATTTTGATCTAAGCTAAATTAACAATGGGTCAAATTCATTCTAAATTGATTGATAAACTTTACCAAAGCTTCAATTGGCCAACTAGACCCAACCTAGCCCAATTGACCATAAGCCCAACTTGACCTAAAAGGTCAAATCAACTTGAAATCAAACCAAACCAAAATTGATTAAAACCAAAGCTTACAATACCTTTCAAATGATCAACCAAGCTAAACCAACCCATGACCTAACCCAATTGGGTCAAATGGGTCAAATTGGTCAACTTGACCCATTTAACCTAAATGAACCTAAATGAACCAAAACCAAATATAAACTAAATTGAACCAAACCAATGATACCCATAGGCTCCAAATGATCATTTGAACTTGACCTAACCCATGGTTTGACCCAAATTGACCAATTGGTCAACCTACCCAATTTCACTCAACTTGACCTAAATGGGTCAAATTGAACCAATTCAAGCCAAATGAACTCTGAATCACTTGAAATTTGGCCCAACCCATTTTTGAATCATTTCAAATCTGTCCAAATCAAAATCATAGCCAAATGACCACTTTTCCCTTAGGTCAAAGGGTATCCTATGGCCAAATTCACTTGGAATTTAGCCAATTTTTTCTCAAGGCCACTTGGCATCCTCCTAGTGGTCCACATGGACACTAAGAAGGATGGTGAACATGACTCAATGACCTTGGGTCAACCATGACCCAACTCAAGGCTAAATTGACCCCTCCAATGGGAATTGAGCACTTGGATCACCAAATGCACTCACCTAACACATGGGCACTCACTCTCCACCTCTACCTAAAATGACCCACATGGGATGCTAAACAGCCCAAACTATGAACCCAATCTCACCCATTTATCAAAAATAGCAAAATTACTCTTCACTGTCTGATCCAAGGAGGGGGTGATATACTCCCCATCATTCCAACTCAAATGACAAGCATTCATTTCCACAGAGCCAAGGAGAGTGATTTGAAGCTCCCCAAGCTCTTTTAATCCCTTCCTAAGCTCTTCCAAGCCCTTCCCAAGCTCCATTGATTTCTCCTTCTTGATTTTGCTCAAAGCTGAAATAGGAGGTCAATCCAAATCCCAACTCACTCAATTCTCCACCAAAACAAAATTAATCTTCCACACACCATCAGTGGACCTCGTCGAGCTCAACCAAGTCATTTCCCAAATCACCAAGCCACAAGAAGCATCACCTTGATCAAGGCTGATCACCATTGAAGGGGAGCTTGGTCAACCAAACCATCCACATCAAATCAAGATCCAATACCTTCAACAGGGCTTCATCTTTACTAGATGAAGCTACCTTCTCTGTTGGAAGCACCGGTGATAGCCTCCGACAAGGTATTGCTCAAAACCGACCTCAGAATAAAGATTATTTGGTCCTTTTAGAAGGAAATTGTAATCCCATCAAATCTTGATTGTTAGATACATTATTGTGCTTCTAAAGAGGTTTGAACTCCATCCAGCTTCGTGAGGATCCGATGATCGGATGATCATCCGTCTCGCCGAGAGGAGACAGATCACACACCGTCCATTCCACATGATTGGAAAAGACGATTATGATTAAATCATGATAGATCTTCCTATGATTTAAGCCTAAACTACGGGATTAATCCTGGCCATCTGATCTTAGATCTGATGGCCCGTGGAGAAAGTGCATCCACCGTTGACTGACTCGGCAGACGGATGTGATAACTTAAATAACCTATCCCATTATGCCACATGGAAAGCGCACCGCGTCAGCCGCCATATGGCCCGATGGGATTAGGTGGTTAATTAACTTAATTAATCTATTTTTAATGCTAAAATTTCCAAAAAAAATTATAACTAATTATAGAAAAATTTTAAAAATACAAACTTAAGTTTATTTTAAAGATAATTTGGAGAAGAATAATACAAAATTAAAATTAATTAATTTTGAATAGTGATTTTAACTCAATTTAAGTTTTATTAGAAATATAATTAGGCTAATTACTTCTTAATAACTTCAGTGATTAATTCCAAACTTCCTAAGGTTGAGTAGTGGGATGACCTCTGCCTCCCATGATTTTCTTGAAATTTTTTATTGGATTAATTAGGGAAATTGCTTATTTCATCCATCACTTTCTTAATTAATTAAATGATTAATTAACATGTTAAACAGTGATAAATTTATAAATTAAGCTTCATAATCATCATAAAACAGTGAATGGACTTAGGAAATGAGATTAGGATTTCTTTTCCATTCTTTTCCCCTAAGTTTATTTCATTTGGATAAACACTTAATTAATGTACAAATTAATTAATGGCTAAATCACTTCATTAATTGGTTTAATTAATCAAACTCAAAACTAAATCACTCTAGAACTTAATCACTTAATTTTTGGGTAGATTCTTAGGTGTTTAATAACCTAAGAGACTTCAAAGGAAATCATAATTAAACTACATGTGTAGGATGGTTATGAAAATACTTAATTAAACCCATTAGCTTAATTAATCAATAATTGTGAGCTAATTTCATTAGGCCCCTCTATTTCCTAAGTGCATTGCTGATTTAAATTCATGTGGTTGCATAATATGTTAGCTCATAATTACTTGAATAATTATGTTAAGGTGGTATAGGTAAGGGGTAATTAATGGATTTAATTCACACCTTAACCTAAATAAAATATAAAATCAACCTACTTGTTCTAAAATTAAACTAAACCAATTCTCATATTTCCTAAGTCAAATTAAATTCAAAAATAAAAATCTCCTTAAAGAATTTTGATTCATTTTAAATGATCTTATTTTATAGGATTGTCCTTAGGAATTAATTAGGGTGAATGAATTCATATGCTTACATCCCTTTATTTCTTTCCAAGCATGCTAAATATTATTTGCCATATGAAATCATGCATTAATTTATTTTGAAAAATCAATTAAATAAAATATTTCCTTTTATGTCAAATTGCATGTGTTGGCTAAAATTAAGAATATGAGTGGCTATTATCACTATTAAACAAAAAAATATTTTTTAAAACTTGTAAATCAAAGATTATGATGAAGTAATTCTACTTATGAATACAATAAGCTTGCATGTGATTATAGCATAAGATGTGTTTTATGTTATTTTCTTCTCTTCTCTTAACATGGATTTGAATAGGATTTGCAAAGTGTATAGTTCATTTGAAAATAAACAACACTTGCTTAAATCTATTTCTATCCATTTCTATGTTATGACTTAAGAAGGATCTTCATATTTACACATGTAAATTATACAACCAAATCAAATAAAGAAATCTTTTCCATGATTTTTCATGGAAATATTTCTTTTTGTACATCTACATGTATTTAAGAGAAGTGGTATATTAGTCTAGATATCCTGGGGCTATGAGGCTTTAAGTAGCCCTAAGTAGGTCTTGTACCTTACGCCCCTGTGTGAAAATAATGGCGTCATACTCACTTATGTCTTTTATACATGTGGATGTGCATTTTGCTAATGAATGATAAATACTCCTTTTCTAAATAATAAAAACATTCATCAATAGAACATCCAAATTTTCAAATCATATCTCTTAGCATTCATCATCAAAGTGTGCTAAAATTTGCATTGCATGTATATGTATGCTTAGGATTATTCATATGCATGGTATACATGGTGGAAAGAAATAAATGAGTGTGTGTTATGGGGTAGTAATTCACTTTAACTAATCCTAATATGCCTTTCTTATCGAATAGAGCTATTTAGAGTAAATCTCAAATTAGAATCAATTAAAATACATAATAAAATATTCAGTAAAAAAATTATTAATGAATCTACCTTAGAATTATGTAAGGTAGGGATGAAAGAGAAGTTCTCTTCTCTTTTCTTCTCTTCACAACATTTAGTAATTAAGTTTAGGTTCCTTCAAACCAAATCAAATCATAAACTAAAATTCACAAATCAACTAAATCACTTGAAATGAAATCACCCTTTAAATTAAATCTTTCACACATAGAAAATTCCAACCTTAAAGCTTAGCTAAGACATGCCACACAAGCCTTAAATGACACACACATTAAGCTAAGTCATCATTTCTAGTTCTATGTTAAGGCCGTGCATGGTTTGATGCCTGATTTTGTTTTATGATGTAATCTTTTTAGACTGGATGTTAGGGTATATGTGTGTAGTCTGGATGAAAAGGCAATCTTAGCCTAATCATATTTTCTATAGGGGTTGTGCTTAAGGGTCGCTATAATAAAAATATAAATGCTTTTTATTTAGATTTCTTATACCCCTAAGCATAACCCAAATTAGGATAGGTGGACTTGGTTACCCATGTGTGGGGTGCTAAGTCCAAATTATTCATATAACTGCTTGGGTTGTATGGTATGTTTAGCTAATCTCTATTTTGTAGGTTTAGTTAGAATTATTTTTCCCATTTTGATGTAAATTTTACAATTAAGATTTGGAATGAATGTTATGGAGATTAGGATGAACATTAGTTATAAGACCATGTCTTATATACCATGTGAAGCCTTAGAGAAAACTACATCCCAATTCAAATAAAGAAAGAAAGAAATGAAGAAATGAAGAAATAAAGAATGAAGACCCCATAACATGAATTCTTTCTAATTGTAATTATTCATTTGTAATCTAGGTTGTATAAGGGTAGAGCTCGGCTACCCATATTTCTTTTGGGTTGTACGACGGTACCCGATGGCACCGGCCTTTTGTCCTTTTATGCTAATTTTATAAATTGATTGATGTTTTATTTATGATTGCGCAATTAGGATGTCATGTTTCTTAATTTCTTGATGGTTGTTGAATGGCCCGGATGTGATTAGACTCTTAGGAAAAAATAAATTTTCTATCCAATTAATCAACTAAAAATTAAATTAAATAACTCATAACCTTACCTAAAGCCTAGGACATAAATCAAGATAATGAAAGATTTAGCAACCCCTTAGCTGGATATTGTATGTCTCACATCATGCATAAAATCATATTGTCTCACTCTTGCTAATGGAGGGCTTCCACCTTTACCAAAGAAAAAGGCTTGACCTTTGAGAGCCATGGTGGAAATACACCTCCTTCTTTCTGATTTTGGCCCATAACCAATTTCTCATGCATTAGGCATATGAAATCCCATAGCCAGTGTCAAATAAAAATGTCCAAAAATTAAAATAAAACTTAACAAAATTTGCATTAGATTTAAGTCATATATTCATACCCTTCATGATCTAGTCTCTTAAGGAGTGTGTTTAAGGACTTAGTCTTCTTTCTAAACTAACAATAACCCATATCTTACAAAGAATAAGACTTGCCTACATGTATTTAAAATCATAGGAGGAGTTAGTTGGCAGCCACTCCAGGCGATTGTAAATCCAACAGTCGGGTGATTTATTCTATCTTGCGGAGGTAAACTATATACCCATTTTCACCTTAGAATTAGATCATGCTTTGGCCCTCGCCAAAGCTCCCTAGATTTAGGATCTGAGGTTGTTGTTTCCCTTCATGAGCTGCAAGCATAAATCCTCACCTCTTAGGCATTTCTATAATCTTGTGTTGTGGAATTATAAGCCTTGGATTCCTAATAAAAATTCAACCCAAGCATATAATTCTCCTCAATTTCAAAAATATAATGCCCAACCATAGGGTAGTTTGGGATGCACGCTAGGTTTCCTAGCATTGTGAGCATCCCCTACTCATCTCCCTTTGGTTTCGATAATAACTCTCTCCTCTTGATGAATCTCACTTGATTTTTCAAAAATAACCAATTTATTGATAGTCCTATCTTTGAAATTTTTGGAGCCAAGGATCATTTACATTAATCAAGAGTATTCTTAAGGAATCTCATTCCTTATGATGTAATTAAGTATTGGGGTTTTCCTCTATAGAGAACCTAATGAACCCAGTTTAAATAAACCCTACTTTACTTTTCCATATAAAGTAGGGGAAAGATCTCTGGTATATTTGAAGACTCGTTGTCTTTAGGAGTCCTCATTAGGTGATTAAGGTCCATTATAGGGTAGTGACTTCTATCTCTCAAGATAGTATACTATTCCTTAATGTCATACCCAATCACTTTAATGAGTACATCTGGATCTATGTGGTGTCCCAACAATAATTTTCAGCACTCTAGTGTTGAAAATAAAAGCACCATAGGGGGTCTTCAATTTTTATCTTCATTCTACTTCTTTATTTTGGTTTGGCTTTGCTCTAGGCTTCACAGAGCCTCCCAGGTCATTATCTTCTAGCAACTGCTCATCCTAAACCCATAACACTAATCCTGATCCTATTTGCAAAAGTTATGTATTTATGGAAAATAAAATCTAACTACACTTGCAAAATAGATGTTAGCTAAACAAACATATAAACCAAGCAATTATATCCCATATATTTGGACTTAGCACCTTGCACATGGGTGACCAAGCCCACCTATCCTAATTAGATTATGCTTAGGGGCATAAAGCAACCGACAAGCTGAAGCATTTATATTTATTTATTTATTTAGTGGCCCCTTTAGCACAATTCCCTACAGAAGACATCATTTAGCTATTAATGTCCTAATATCTAATCTACGCATAAGCAATCCTAACATCTAGTCTAAAATATTACATCACAAAATAAAACATAACACCATCACTTACACCAGCCTAACCTAAGGCTAGAATTGATGATATAGTATTCTAATGTCTGTGCTAAGGTTTGGTGTGGTATGTCTCAGTTGGGCTTTATGATTATGATTATCTGAAGTTTGAAATTGTTTAAGTTAATAATTAATGGATGTTCTACTTCAAGTTATTAAAAGAATTGGTTAATTTTAATTTATATTTTCTTTGTTTCATTTGATACTCATTTAATATTTAATCATTATAAAGAGAAGAAAGAAGTTTGACCTCCTTCATCCCTATTCTAAGTAATTTCCTAAAGGTGTATTATTATAGCTTTAGGTTACTTAGTGAATGACTTATTAAGCATTTTATTTAAGAATCTTATTCAAACATGAAATGAATCTTAGGATTAATGAAATTGAATCATTATCACATGGATAACATTATATTATTCCTTTTCATCATTAATAATAGGCATATGTTTTTATTTTTATTATTTATGATATTTAATTTAGCATATCTATACATATATATATATATATATATATATATATATATATATATATATATATCTGTGTGTGTGTGTGTGTGTGTATTTAGCATAATTGGATGATTGTTAATGCATGTATTTTGGTAGAAAAGAGAGATTTTATTCCTTAACTAAATATACATACACATGTATTAAAGACTTAAGCAAGTATGTGTCATTGTTAAACTAGGAAAGTGAGGTAATCTAAGACCTCCGTGTGGCTACTTAAAGCCTCTTATTCTTGGCATGTCCATACTATATACTTCTTAATATTCAAACACATGTAAACAAATATATGAATTTTGAAAATAGAATAATACTTTAATATTCTTAAATTATAAGTGAATGTAGATTTCACTGAATATTTATAGCCAAAATTAACTTAGATTTTCATCATTGACTTATAATTTTTGAAAATAATTTGAGATTTATTTGTGATAATAGGCATACCATATAATAAGAATAATTTAAACATGCAACTTACATATACATAACCATATTTATTTGACACTTTTGTTTGAAAACATGAATGCATGATACAAATGTCATGTAAATTTATAATGATTGAAAAAGAATAACTAAACATTGTCACATGATATATTCAATCACATTAATTCTTATGGACAATCAAATCAAATAAACTTCTTTAAGATCAACCAAAGTTATATTATAAATTTTGATTTTGGTGTTTGAATTATTAAAACCTAAAGGGGAGAAAAGACACTTAGTGTTTACCCCATCCCACATTGGTGAATTAATGTGTTTAAGGAAAAGTGATTAAGTAAATTTCATGATTTGATTAAATTCAAATCATTAAGTAATCAATTTAATTACCCATTCTTAAGCTTCTTTAATTTAATTAATCATTTAACCATGAGCCTCCAATAATATGCTTATGAGAAATTAAAATTTGTAATGCTCCTAAGGGGGAAATTAGGCTCATGCTTAAGAGTCAATTAGATTAAGCAAAGAATCTAAGCTAAGTACTCTTATAGTTTTCCTACACCTATGGGTTAACCATAATTCCCTTAAGGACTTTATGCTATCAAACACATAAAGGGGAACCCATGAATCATACTTAAATTATCTGAACCAATCATCATTTTAATTTAATTTTTTACTTTATCATTAATTGCTTTATTAACCCCTAATTAAGTCATAAATTAATTAACCCCCCCTAAGAAAATATATTTAGGAAAATAATTAAGAAAGAGGTCTTAATTATTTCCCCTCACCATTTCCACTATTTATAGTGATTAATTGCCATTAATCATTTAATTCTTAATGTTTAGTAATTTTAATAAATAGTGAATTAATTAAGGAGGGTAATTAGAATTAAGATTTTAAATTCTTTAAATTAAATGGCTCATAAATTCTAAAATAAATTTTGGGAGGTAGAGAACATCCCATAGAATTAACACACCAAATTTGGGATCAATTGGTCAGGTAATTAAGCCTTAATTAGGGTAATTAGCCTAAAATTCAAACTCTAATTAAGCTTTATTCATTGATCAAACATTAGAGATTTTATTTTTATTAAATTCTCCTCTATATAACCTTTTCAAAATGGGTTTATTTGTATTTTTAAATTTTTTCTATAATTAGTTATAAATTTTTAAAGTTATGGCCATTTAATATTATTTTTAATGCTTAATTAACAGCCTAAACCATCGGCGCCACATAGAAGTTAATGTGATAGCGCTTTCCACATGGCACCACGAGATATATTATTTAAAATGTTTGACACAGTAGCTAACTCAGTGGTGGCATACACAATTTTTTCCCCGACGTTCGATCTCAGATCGGACGACAGAGATTATTCTTATGGTTTCTAAAATGATAAATCAAGAAATCTAGCAGATTAAATCACCATCATCCATTCTAATCATGTGGAATGGATAGTAGGTGATCCATCATCCCCCGAGCGCCGGAAGATGGACACCGTCCGCCTTCCACAGCTCGATTCGAGCTCACCGGAGCTCATAGGATGGAGAGATCGACTCCAAAATATGTGAGCAGGAGATTTAAGAAGATCCTACAATGGAAATCACATAAAGTCACATTTCATTTGACAAAAGACCAACACCTATGGGAAAAATTTACGGTTGCCAAATTTTCACCTCGCCAAAGCTAAAGACCAGCGGTCCATCGACTAAGGTAACTTTTTCTTGAAAAGATGAAGCCCTATTGAGAAGGTCTCGAGGTGCGTCCTCGCTGATTTCTTTGTGGACTGAATGCTGCCATGAAACTCATCGGAGTGTGGTGAAGGTGTGGGAAGTGTTAATTTGGGTTTGGTGGAGTCTTTGTGAGACGGTGTCAGCCTCGGGCCAGTGGTTGGTCTCAGGATGGCTAGAAATTTAGGGAGAGGGCTCGAACTGCTCGGTATACTCTGGGGATGCTCCTTGTGAAGTTTAAATGGATGGGGAGGAGTATACTATCCTCTCCCAAGTGAACCAAGGCTGAGATTGGCTCAGCCTTTGGCAGCCATCCGACCGAGGTAGGTGGCCGGAGGTGATAGGGGACTATTGAGGTGAAGGTGATTGAGGGGCTGAGATAGTGACTTGGGTTGGCATGGGGTGTACCTCCTCCTCCAAGTAAACTAATGGAATGCCATGGCTGAGGTCATCCTCTCATGGGCAAAGGCTAAACCTAACAACCTTGGGTTATGTTAGGTCAGTGGTCCACATGTCCAACAAGGGACGAAGGTGGCTGCCAAAGCATGGGGAGTGGGAGAACCCATCCAAATGGAGATTTTGTCCTATTTTAGTGGCTTGTTTCAAGGGTTTTGGCCTAAACTGAGTTTACTATGGGTTAGGCCCACTTGGACAGACCCATGGTGACCCAAGGATGAGTCATGCCAAGTTTGGTTGGGTTTGGTTCAATTTGACTTATATGGGTCAAATCAGGTTCAATTGGGTTATGTTGATCACTTGGTCAAATTGGGTCAAACCAGGAGTTTTTGTATGTTCAATTGATCATTTGGAATGTATTGGTTCAATTAATTTGGTTTAATTTGAAGTGAATTTGATTTTTGGCTCATATGGGTTCATTTAGGCCAATTGGGCTATGTTGACCAATTTGGTCAAATTGGCCAAATTGGCTTGAGTGGAGGGTTGGTTTAGGTTCAATTGATCATTTGAGAATGATTGTAGGTGTTAATTTGAATCAATTTGGGTTGGTTTAGGTTCAATTGATCATTTGAGAATGATTGTAGGTGTTAATTTGAATCAATTTGGATTTGGAAAGGATTTTGTTCAATTGAACCCTTTAGGTCATATTGGGTCAAATGAACCACTAGGGTTGATTATGTTGAATTGGTGGATTTAGGTCTTGAGAAGAGTTCAATGATGGATTTAGAGTTGATTGATGGCCTTGATTGTAATTGATTTGGGTTTGATTCATGGTCTTGATTGCAATTGATTTGAGTTTGATTGGATTTTGGCTCTTTTGGACCTTTTAGGTCAAATGGGCTAACTGAGGTTGATTGGATTCATTTGATTTGATTGGTTTGATTATAAGTGATGGAAAGGTTTGAAATGGTCTATTTAAATGGTTGGAGTGATTGAGAAAATCAAATTGGATTTAATTTGTTTGAATAGGGTTTAAGTTGGATCATGAGATCATGGTGGACTGAACTTAGGTTAGGTCCTAAGTCAATTTAGCTTGGAGCTTGGAAATAAAATTCAATTGAGGTTGGTTGTGTTGGGTTGAGGTTAGATTTGAATGATTAGATAAGCATGGGTTGGTATTGGCCATAGGATAGGTAAGACCTACTTGTCCTATGGCGTATCCTAAGCTTAGGGTATTGTTTCCTAAGTCTCTACGGTTGGATTTAGTGTTCCGTTAGTCACTAGAAGTGTCTTATAACACTAAGAAAATCCAAGTTCCTAGAAGATTCCTAAGCTTATGCCGAGAAACTCTAAAAGTAAGGTCAACACTCATAAAAACTTGATCAAACTTTAGATGATTACTTATTATTAAACAATATCATCATCATTTAAAGGTCTAATGGTACCAAATCCAATTCTAGCTTTAAACTTTACTTTTTTATATTTGGTGTCCCAAAACTTCTCTTGGTGTTATGCTACACTTTAAGATCATGTATTAATAGAATCGTTTATACATCCAAGATACTAATCATAAGGGAGTTCTATTCTTTCATTCTAAGAGGTATCTTCTAGCTCTACACCTGCTTCTAAACTTGAGGATTGAAGTACAGAATAAAACATTTAATTCTTTTTTACTTCTCTTAAAAGGTTAGGAGCTACATTGACTTTTAACCATATAACTTTTATCTTGGGATAGTGGGGTTTAGTTTAAGTTAAAGTATTCACATGTCTTTTCAGTCTATCATAAGTAGTCAATGTAGATTCATCTTCTAATGTTTGGACTCGGCCCTCTTTATTATCAAATGACTCCAATGAAATCTCAATTTTTGGAAGGCACATTGTACACTTGATTCATCATCTGAAATAGATTTCAAATCAATGTGTATAATAGGAGGCACACTTTCTTTTCCATCGCCTTCTTCTTTTTCTACTTCCTTTTATTATTCGACTTTTTCTTTTTTGCTTTTCTTTCTATTTATTTTCTTCTTGTTTTTCTTTCTTATTCTTTTGTGCCTTACCAAAATTGGATTTCATTGTGATGAGTCAAAATAAATAAAATATATAATTTTTATTGCATTAGTCTTGGACATACATTCAGATCAACTATGATCAAGGCTCTTAGGGAGTGAGTTTAGGATTTTAGACTCTTTTCTAATAAATAACAGTCAAACTATCTTGCATTCATACGACATGGTCATATGATTTTAACTTTTAGGAGGTGTTAACTAGCAGCCATTCCAGGTAGTTAAGTCTAGAAAATTTAGGATATGTATACTCTCTCTAGTGGAAGTGAGCCAACATGTCTCAATTTTCTTGAGTAGAGATAAGTTGAGCTCTTATCTTATGCTAGAGTACTTTAAACATAAATTCAGAGGTAGGCTATTTTTTGTTTGCTATGGGCATGGATCCTCACCTCTTAGGAATTTTCACACATCGTATTATTGAAATGTAAGGCCCAACCTTCTAATAAAATGTCAACTTAAATAATTATAATTCTGAATCTCAAAGATATAAAGCCTCACCATTGGATCAGTTGGAGTGTTCATTAGGTTTCTTAGAATTATGAGTGATCCCTACTTATCTCCATTTGAATTCTATTAAGGACTTTTTCTATTTGAGCACTCACATTTGATTTTCCAAAAATTACCAATCCTTTAATATCAAGCTTTGAAGTCCATGGAGATGTTAGCCAATCACTTTAATTAAGAATTTTCTTAAGAAATCTTAGTTCCTAAGATGTAATTAACTATGGGGGTTACCCTTACAAGGAACTTAAAAAATTGGCTTAAAATACACTCTACTTTACTTCATCCATGTAAAGTACAAAAAAAAAATCTCTATTAGATGTAGACTCCTCGACCTTAGGAGTCCTTATTAGATAATTGAGTCTGTTGTAGAATGATATCTCTATCTTTCATGGTAATATATCAATTTTGAATGTTGTACTTAATCTTTTAAACAAAAAACTCCCCTAAGATCTGCATGTTGTCCCCCTCCCTCATCACAATTTTTAAACACCACACTCACACACATTAGGACATTCAGTTATTAATCTTAAATTTAGGTTAGGTCGATGCTTTGATGTGATGTGTTACTTTTTTATTTTATAATGTAATGTTTTAAATTTGATGTTAGGGTTGTATGTTTATTGTTTGAATGTTAGGGCAATATTTTCTAATAGTTTAAAAAAATCTAATAAGTGTGCTTGCAGGTGTTGCTCGCCTCTAAGCAAAGCCCATTAGAATATATGGGCTTGGACACACACTAGTACCACACCTAATTATATGGATTATATTTGCTTGATGTATATGTGTGTTCTAGCTAATCATTATTTTGTAGGTTTAGTTAAGATTTTATTTTGAAAATTTAAATGTATTTTGTAACAAAAATTAGGTCAGAACTAAGTGGTTTAAGATGAATAACAGCTAGAAAGTGTAGACTTAGGAGGCCCCTGTGAAGCCTGGGGTTCTTACCATGAAGATGACGACTAGGTTGTATAAGGTCAGAGCTCGATTACCCATTTTTCTTCTTTCTTTTGGAGTGTGTAGTAGAACTCAACCGCACTGACCTTTTATTATTTTAATTTGATTTGAGTAATTTAGTGTGTTTATATTGATAGTGTAATAAAAATGACATACTTTTTTTAGGTTTATTCAACTGTGATGTTCTGTTAAATGTTAGCCTAGATTTTAGTAGGCTCTTAGGAATTAAATTGTCTACCCAACCTATTTAAATAAGTAAAACTCATAACATCTGTCAACCAAAGCCTTAAGTATAAGTACTAAAAGCAACTAGAAACCACTAGAAATTATGAACCATAATTACATATCTCTTCATCTCTCTTGAATTGGGCCATTATTCCATTGTATGAAAAGGGGAAAAGTCTGACCATTATGGTCAACAACCTTCTAGGGAAGTCTACCTTCTCTTTTGATTTAGCCTATAACCATTTTCAAATGACACCTTATTATAAGCATGATTACATATCCAAGCCTTTTATATAAATTTTGTATTAAAAATATATATAAACTAAAATTTTATTACATTAATTAGAAACATTCTTATACCAATCATGATCTTAAAGTTTAAGGAGTGTGTTAGGTTTTTAAATCATTTCCTAGTAAGTAACAGCCTAGCCATCTTACATTTACATGAGACTTGATCAGATAATTTTAAATCATAAGTGGTGGTAGTTAGAGACACATCCAGGTAGGCAATAAGTTTAGGGGACTTGGGATAGGTACATGCTTCTTAATAGGAGTATGCCAACACATCTCATCCTTTTAAATAGAATTAAGTCAAGCTTTTAGCTCATGCTGAAGCACTTTTATATATATGCTCTAAAGTTACCTATTTCTCTCTTGCTATGGATGTAAGTTTTAAGCTGTTAAGCATTATCATAGTCTTGTGCTATTGAGACATAAGTCTTAGCATTCTAAAAAATACTCAAGCCAAATACAATCAATTTCAACTATTTAAAGCCCAATAATAGGATAAATTAGAAAATTTTCTAGGCTTTTTAGTATCAAAACACTTTCTACTTATCTTTCTTTGGATTTTGAAAAGAATCATTCTCATTTGATCCTTCTCACTTGATTTTCAAAATGAATAATTCTTTGATCATAGTCTTTAAAATATATTGAGATGAAACTAATTACTTTAATCAAGAATTTTCTTGAAGGATTCATATCTTATTAGATATAATTAACTACAGGGGCTTGCCTTTGTAAGAAACTTATAACCTAGTTTAAAATAAACCTTGCCTTAACTTTTTCACATAACGTGAGGAAAAAATCTCTGGTACAGATAGACCCATCAGCCTTAAGAGTTTTTATTAAATGATTGAATTCATTATAGAATGATATATTTACTTATCATGATAGTATTTATTATTTAATGTCATATTTGATCAACTAAATAAGTACCCCCAAGATCTGAGTGGTGCCCTCAAATTTTAATAATCAAACTATATTTAGCGATCTTCACATAAACTTTGAAACTTTGAAATCTAAAGAGATATATGTCAACTACTTTAATCAAGAGTTTTCTTAGGAGATCACATTTTCTAGAATGTATTTAATTAAATGGGATTGTCCCTATAGGGAACTTATAACCAAATTAAAATATACACTGTCCTCCTCATCTATGTATGGCACGAACGAAATCTTTGATACATGTAGAACCATTAGCTTTAAGAGTAATTATTAAGTGATTAAACCCATCATAGGGTGATATCTCTACTTCTTGGGATAATATATTATTTCTTGATGTCATGTTCGATCACTTAAATAAAGTACCATCAAGATCTATGTAGTGTTCTCTCATTTCAATCACCACACCAATACCACTATTGGTTAGGTCTCGCTCAATTAAGTCATCCAAATATGACTAAGTCATTCTAGATTTCAATTAATCATAATGGTTGAACATCATCCAAATTTGAATATATACATGTACTAAATCCTATTATTTTTCCTCTTAAATGGATGGTCTCCATCCAACACTATCCTACACTCTAGATATCTTTGACCTATATGTCACTTATCTAGAAACTTTTGTCCTTTGGTACTCACTCTTTGCTTAAATACCAAAATCTCATTAGGTAGTTGATATTCTTAGCTACTCTTTTATCGTATGGGTGCATAAACATGAAGTCATGAGCATGATAGGTTAGACTATGTCTGATTAGAGCCAAGACTTAATTAAAGTCATGGCTAGCTAGTCAACATTATTATATTCATTTAATAATGAAGTTATCTAACTATGGATATATCTTCATATGATTAGTTAATATATTTTATCAACCTAAAGACTATTACATTCTTTTGCATAATATACAAAAATGAAAGACCTTAGGTTGATCAAATACTTAATTGACTTTGCTTGATAAGTCATGGTCATATAAGATATATTTAGGTTGCACTAACCTACACATACTTATGTGTTGTGATAGTTGACAACCTCATAATCGCTTAGCATAGGGAGCTTGTAGCTAGGTATCTTTGCTTGTATAACCATTTGGCTATTTGGGACATGGTTGCGAGAGTACAACTAGAATTCTCTGTGATTAATTATTTACAGTGCGATGTACTATGTCGCTTTACTATTGTATTATTATTTAGCTAGAGAAATTTTCTACAAGTGTTCAACATACTACCATTACTTTACCTTTTTTTCACTTTACAAGAGATCATGTGTATTGACCTCACTTTTGGAGTGAGGATCGACTCATCCTTTCTTAGACTTAAGAGTCTTCTAGACACTAGAATCTCCTTAGTCAAAGGACACTTCTAGTGATTAGGTGAACACTAAACCTAAGCTTAGAGACTTAGGAAGATGTACCATAGGTTTAGGCTATGCCATAAGACAAATACGGAACCTACCTATCCTATGGCCTAACCCAAGATCTATGCATATCCACTTATCCAAATCCAACCTCAAACCAACTCAACCAAACCTAATTGAATTTATTTCATATCCAAGCTCCAAGCTAAAAAGATTTGGACCCAAACCCATCTCAATCCCATGATCCAATACTATGTTCCAAACCTAAGCTCCTTCAAATAAACTAAACCCAATTGATTTTCACAAAAGCACTTCAACCATTCAAATCTCCATTTCAAATTCTTCCATGGACTACAATCAAATCAAACCAATTCAACTAACCTAACCTAGCCCATTTGAACCCAAAATGTCTAAATGAGCTAAAATCCAATTAAACCCAAATCAATTACAACCAAAGCTATCAATCAATCCTAAATCGATCATTGAACTCAACTCAACAATAAATTCCATCAAACCAACTCAATAGGCCCAATTGGTTCACTTGACCTAAAGTGGCCTAAAGGAGCCATTTGATCTAAACTTCCATCCAACCCAAATTGGATTGAACCAACCAATGAAATACCTCCTATAATGATTGTTGATCACCCTTGATTCTCTAATTGCAATCAATTGGGTTAAACCAAGCTAATTTGATCATTTGACCCAAGTTGACCCAATTAGCTCATATGCACCAAATTGAACCAAACTTCATCCTAAACCCAATTGATTGAAACCAATGATTCCTGCCAATCATAAATTTACACTTGAACATAGATCAACATTCAATTGAGCCAAACCAAGTCCAATTGACCCATTGACCCAAGTTGACCCAATTTGACCTAAAAGGCCAAATTAGGAAAAATCTCAATCCAATCCAAATTGATTGAAACCAAAGACTCAAATATATCTCAAATTGATTATTAAACATGATCAAGCCCTTGGTTGAACCCAATTTGACCAAGTCAACCCACTTGACCCATTCAGCCCAAATTGACCTAAATGATCAAATTGATCTAAATCATTCTCAAATTCAAATTAAGTTAACCAAACCCCTAAAATCATCTTCAAATTATCAATTAAATCTAAATTAACCCTTAACTCAATCCAATTTGATCAATTTGATCAAATTAGTCAACTTAGCCCATTTGGCCCATATGAGCCAAATTCAAATTTACTTCAAATCAAATCAAACCATTTGAACCTAAACATCTCAAATCATCATTTAAACATGATTCAACCCTTGATTTGACCCAATTTGACCAATTCATCAACCTAACCCAACTTGACCCAATTTGACCTACATGGGTCAAATTGAGCCAAACTCAACAAAACCACCTCCGAACACAATCAAATTTGGCATGACCCATCCTTAGGTTACCATAGGCCAGGCAAAATCAAACTCGACCCACTTTTGACCTGAATTAGGCCTAGACCTATTGGGTAAACCTCTCCAAATGGGGCAAAATCCCCATTTGGATGGTCTTACCTACCCCTTTGCCCTTGACAGCCAACTATAACTTATTTTGGACCTCTGGACCACTGGATAAACTAACCCAAAGTTGGTTGGGTCAGCCATGGCTCAAAGAAGGTGAGCTAACCCAAGTCATTCCATTAGCTCACCTTGGGGAAGAAGGACAGCCCACCTCAACCCATCCTAGAGCTTCACCTACTAAAAGAGCACCACCTCAACTATTCCCTGATGTTCCCAGCTGCCTGCACCGCTTGGATGTCTGCAAAAACTAGAGACAATCCCCACCGTCCAATTTGAGGGGGAGGAGAGTGTACTCCTCCCCATCTCATTCCAAAGGACACTGAGGCATTCAGAGAGCTTTAGAGTGAGGAGACAAAGTTCCCCAGAGCTTTCCCAACCTCCCTTGAGTTCCCCATCACCAGTGACATCAAACTCAAGCAAACCGAGGCTCATCTCCATCCAACCTCACTTAAACTTCACCAAATCCAAATTAACTTCATCCACACATTCCCCAAGCTTCGGCGAGGTGAAATGAATCGATTTGAGCACCGGAGATCGCCCCTAGACCAACTCCGATGATATTTCTAATAGTGCTTGGTCCATAAAGCCACTTATGAGGAGGCAAGTCTCCGGCTTATTAGCAGGGCTTCATCTCTTCAAGGCGAAGTTGCCTCTATCGTTGTACCGCAAATCTTGAGCTCTGGTGAGGTAAATTCTGATAAATCCGTAGAAATCTACTAAGTTATTGGTTTTGTGTGAAAGAAATTATGATTTTGTGTGATTACAATCATAAGATCTCCTTAGATCTATCGATTGAAGGCTTTGGAGTCGATCCCGATGCTTCACAAGCTCTTACGAGCTCGAATCGAGTGGAGGAGGGCAGATGGTGTCCGTCTTCTATCGCTCAAGGGATGAAGGATTATCTATTGTTCATTCCATGTGATTGGAATGAACGGTTATGATTAATCCATTATAGATTATTCGATTTAATTCTATAGGAACCATAGGATTAATCCCCACCATTCGATCCGAGATCGGATGGTAGGGATGAAAGCACGTCTACCGTCGCTAACTCAACATGCCACATCGGATGATTTAAGTGGCCAATCCTTCAGCGTCACATGGAAAGCGTTGCTAGGTTAGCTCCCACATGGCACTGACGGGATTAGAGATTAGTTAGTCTTAAAAATATCATTAATTATTCAGAACTTTAAAAATTCATAACTAATTATATAAAAATCTAAAAAATACAAATAAACCTATTTTGGAAAGGGTAAATAGAGGAGATTTTAATAAAAATAATTCTCTTATATTTTGAATTGTGAACAAAGCTTAATTAGGGTTTGAATCTTTTTTAATTAGCTTAATTAAGCCCTAATCACTTGAGCACTTAATCCCAAACTTAAAATATTGATTTAATGGGATGACCTCTACCTCCCATAATTTTATTCATATTTATTTGCTAAGTAATTAGGAGAATTTGAAATTCAAACGTTAATTATCCTCATTAAGTCATTTAATAATTATTTTAAATTTTAAATAGTAAAGAATAATTAATTAAGCTTCATTAATCACTAATTAATAGTGAAATGATGAGGGAGATGATTACGACCTCTTTTCTAATTACTTTCCCAAATTCACTTCATAAAGAGGGTTAATTAATGCATGGATTAATTAAGGAATTGATTAAGCAATTAATAATGAAAATTAATCAAATTAAATGATAATTACTTTCGATAATTAACATTCAATCCATGGGTTCCTCTTTATGTGTTCAATAATGTAAAGACCTTTAAGAAAATTATGATTAACCCATGGGTGTGGGAAAATCATATAAGTACTTAATTAGATTCTTTAAGTTAATTAATACTTAATTATGAGCTTCATTTCATTAGGTCATTAAGTGAATTACAATTTTAATTTCTCATTTGATTATCATTGCAAGCTCACAATTAAACAATTAATTAAATTAAAGAAGTATAGGAAAGGGCAATTTAATGAATTGCTTAATGATTCAAACCTAACTAACTCATAAGATCCACTTAATTACTTCTATTAAACACATTCAATCATTAACATGGGATTGGGTAAAAATAACAAATGAATTTCTCCTCTTTGAATTTATTAATCCAAATTCAAAAGTCAAACTTAATAAAAATCTTTGGTTTTTTTTAAATAATTTTATTTAATGTAATTGTCCTTAGAAAATAATATAGTTGAATGAATTATGTGGAAGTGTTTAACTATTTCTTTTCAATCATCATAAATGTTATATATCATTTGATACCATGCATTCATGTCTTTCAAATCAAATAATCAAATAAAATTTATTTATGTGTAAGTTACATGTGTTGGCTTAATCTTACTATATGTGGCTACTATCACTAATGAATTTCAAAAGTTATTTTTAAAGTTATAAATTGATAATGAAGACTTAGAGTGGTGATTAGCTATGAATATCTTATATGATTTGTATGTGTTTATAGCTTAAACACGTTAGAGTAATGTTTTATCTTTATGATTCATGTATGGGTTTATATATATTTAAATGATAATAAATATATAGTCTAGACATCCAGAGAATATGAGGCTTTAAGTAACCCCATAGGTCATTGATTATCTCACTTTCTTAATTAATAAAGGCACGTACTTATTTAATTTCATTCTTATGTGTACTTGTACTAGAATTTGAATAGAACTTTATTTTACATGTATAAATAGCCCACTAAAAATGCAATATTTTACATGGTTTTCATTTCTAAAGTTGTGTATACATTCATATGTATTTAAGAATAGCAAGTATATAGTTTGGACATCCCGAGAATACGAGGCTTTAAGTAGCCTCACAGAGGTCATTGATTATCTCACTTCCTTGGTTTAAATAATGACACATACTTGCTTAAAACTTATATACATATGCATGTGTTCCTAGCTAAGAAATGAAAATCCCTTTTCTACCAAAATATATGCATTCATAATAATTTAAGTATGCCAAAAATATATTTCATGTGTACGTATATTAAGCCTTAAATCATATGCATGTTATGGGTGATGAAAAGGAATGGTTCAACATATTCTATGTGATGAAAATTCAATTACAATAGTCTTAAGATGCCTTTCCTATTGAATAGAATTCTTTAATGTTAACCCAAACTTAGAATTAATAAAACATATAGTAAGTCATTCACTAAAAAAAATCAAATCTTAATAATATACAATAACAACAACAACAACAACAACAACAACAACAAGCCTTTATCCCACTAAGTGGGTCAACTGCATGAATTGTTAATCACCAATGTGTCCTATTATGTGTCAAATTATCATTTAATTCAAGTATACTAAGGCCATTTTTTATACATCTTAACCATGTCTTTTTAGGTCTACCTCTACCTTTCTTAACATAAGGAAAATCTAATGCATCTATCTCCTAACTGGGTCATTGGACGGCCGACGCTTTATGTGGCCAAACCATCTAAGGTGACTCTCTCTAATATTATCTACCACTGGAGCTACTCTAGCTTTTTCTTGAACATACTCATTTTGCATTTTATCTCTAAGAGTAAAGCCACTCATCTACTTCAGCATCCTCATATCTACAACACTTAACTTAGTCTCATGCTTCTCTTTTATTGGCCAACATTCTGCACCATAAATCATTGCAAGTCTTACCACCATCTTATAAAATTTTCTCTAAAGTTTAAGTGATACTTTTCTATCACATAATAGGCCAGATGCATTCCTCCACTTCAACCATCCAACTTAAATTCTACTAATAATATCTCCATCTATTTCATCAACATTTTGAATAATATAGCCTAAATATCTAAATTGTTCACTCTTTTTAATGACTTGTTCACCTAATGTCACAACACTACCACTATAACTTCTATAACTAAAATTACACTTCATATATTCAGTTTTAGATCTACTTAAATGAAAACCTTTAGACTTTAAAGCTGACCCTTGATGTAATACAACTGAAATAGTAAAATATTTTGTCAATCCTCCTTGTGTTTGGACACAAGTAACAACTCTAGTATACATATCCTTAATGACTTGAATATAACCAATATTAACTCCTTTCTTTTCTAAAACTCTCCAAAGAACATCTCTTGAAACTTTGTTATAAGCTTTCTCTAAATCAATAAATATCATATGTAGATCCTCCTTGCTTTCTCTATACTTGTGCATCAAACCTCCTAACAAAAGCATCCAAAGTAGATCTACCAGGCATGAAACCAAATTGATTGTGAGAACTTTTGTATCACATCATATCTTATGTGTAATTACTCTCTCCCATAATTATAATGTATGACACATTAACTTAATTCCTCTTTAATTTGCGCACTCTTGTGCATCACCTTTATTCTTAAATATATGAACCAAAAAACTCTTTCTCCACTCATCTGGCATCTTTTTAGTCTTTAAAATAACATTAAAAAGATTTATAATCCAAGAAATTCCTTAATCTCGTAAATATTTCTACACTTCTATTGGAATATCATCAAGTCCTACTATTTTTCCATATTTCATTTTCTTTAAAGCTTCTCTAACTTCAGATTTACTAATATGATGATAAAAATAAAATTCTCTATTTTTGTTTAGGGTATTAAGGTTGCTAAAATCAATTATATTTTGGGAGTTAAGCCTCTTTCTTCTCTTTACAACACTTAGATGCTAAGTGAATATCAAAGGAAATAAAATAAGATACAATTTAAGACTCACTAATCCTCTAAACAACTTGAAATGAAAACACCTGTTATGTTGAATTAAATATTCCAAACTTAAATAATTATAATTATAATGCTCACTTAAGCATACCACACTAAACCTAAGCACACACACTAGAATGCTAAGTCACCACTTCTAGCTTTAGGTCAGGATAATGTATGTAATGATGTTGTATTTTATTTTGTGATTTATTGTTGCAAACAAGATGTTAGAGTTGTGGCTTGTAGACTGGATGTTAGGCCATTGTTAGCCTAATGTTATCTTCTGTAGGGGATTGTGCTTAAAGGGGCCATTGAAAATAAATATAAAGCTTCTTTTATAGGTTGTTTATGACCCATAAGCATAATCCACATTAGGATATGCGGGCTTGGTTACCCATGTATAGGGTGCTAAGTCTAAATTATGAAACACAACTGCTTAGGTTTGTATGTATGTTTAGCTAACATCTATTTTGTAGGTGTAGTTAGATCTTACTTTCTATAAAAATATTATTTTTGCAATAAGAATTAAGATTAGTGTTATGGGGTTTAGGATGAGCTGTGGCTAGAAGATATAGTCCTGGGAGGCCTTGTGAAGTCTTAAAGAAAATCAAATCAAAGGAAGCAAAGAAAGAAGAAAGAAGGAAAAATAAGAAAGAAATAAGAAATGAAGACCCCTATAGCATCTAATTTAATTTCAATTATAATATTCTTTTATAATCCGAGTTGTATATGGATAGAGCTCGGCTACCCAATTTTCTCTTTTTTGGGGTGTATGACGGTACCCGGCCACACCAGCCTTTTATTCTTTTATGATAGTCTATACATGATTTATGTTGTGTTTAGATTGCGCAATATAACTACATCTTCTCCATAGTTTCTTAAACTTGATGTTTGGATGTGTGGCCTAGATGCGGTAGGCTCTTAGGATAAAATAAATTTTTCTATCCAATTAATAACTCATAATCAAATTTTAAAGCAACTTCTAACCTTATCTAAAGCTTAAGATATAATTAAGATAATTAAAATATGTAGCAACCCTTTAGATGAATGTTGAATGTCTAACATCATGCATATCATCTTATGTCACTCTTGAAATAATGAGGATCTCCTTTCTTACACTTTAGGGAACACTTGACCTATGAGAGCACCCCCTCATGATGGAGATACCCACCTCTCTTTTTGATTTGGCCAATAACTTAATTTCAACATGCATTTAGACATAATTATCCCAAAGCTTGTGTCCAAAATATTGTGTCAAAATGATATAAAGATTTGCAAAATTTTGCATCTATACTAAGTCATATACTCATGCCAATCATGATCTAATCTCTTAGGTAGTGAGTTTAGGACTCTAGCCACTTTCCTATTAAATAATAAGCCTAGCCACTTTTAAAACGTAGGAGGTGTTAGTTGGTGACCACTCCAAATGGTTGTAAGCCCAGAAGAGTTGGGTCGATTTATCCTCTCTTATAGAGGTAAACCCTTATGTCCCCCTTTCTGCTTAGATTTAGGTTACGCTTGTAGCTTGTGCTTAATCTCCCTATATTTAGGAAATGAGGTTGCTTGTTTTCTTTGGGCTACAAGCATAAATCCTCACCTCTTAGAAATTTTCACAATATTGTGTTGATGGACTATAAGCCCTAACTTTCTAATAAAACTTCAATTCAAATTAAAATAAACTCTCTCTTTTAAATATATAAAGAATCACCAAAAGATAGATTAATGCTCTTTAGGCTTCCTAGTATCATGAGTAATCTTTACTTATCTTTCTTTGGAATCCAAAAATAAGTCTCTCAAAATTGAATATTTCACTTGCTTTTTTAAAAATAACCAATTCATTAATAGCCTAACCTTAAAATCTTTGGAGATAATTGATTGACTATGTTAATCAAGAGTATTCTTAGAGAATACAACTTCCTATGATGTAATTTACTATGGAGGCTTGCCTCCATAAGGAAGTAAAGAACCTGACATAAAATAAACCCTAATTTACTTTTCCATGTAAAGTAAGGGAAGAATCTTTGGTAAATAGGAAGACCCATCATGCCTTAGGAGTCATTATTAAATGATTAGGTCCATTGTAGAGTGATATTTCTATCTTTCGAGATAGTACATGATACCTCAATATCGTACCTGATCACTTCAATAAGTACCCCCTAAGATCTGCGTGGTATCCACCCAACGCTCCAAAATAAAACACCATAATGCATCAATTATTAATAAATATGTGATTATGTAATAATGTAACTTTTATTGTGAATTCTATTGTAGTTGATGACTCCATTTAGATTAAGAGTTTCTTCTCCCATTATAGTACTTTTTAGACTTTTCTTATATAAAAATTAAATATAAGTTAAGTTTCCCAACCTAGTTCCGCAAGTTTTCCCTCTTGACAGGTGAACATACAATTGAAGTTAGAAGAAGAGCCAAAAGTGAAGAGAAACCCAATTTATATTTAATTTTTGAAACTTGTTGGAGTTTGTATAATTGAGTAGATTTAGGTTGCCCTTTTTTTTATCACCTAGTATGTATAAGAGGGCTACTCATATTAGCCTATTAATCTATATTATTTTACAACCATCACAATAGAGTGAGTATTTACTCTGATTACATTGCTTGTTTGTTGTGTTTTTTTAGCTTTTTCATTATAACGAGATTATCTATGATTACTTGTGATAATTAACCATCTAGGACAAATATGTATATATATATATATATATATATATTATCAATATTTAATAAATTGTAAAGAACACTAAAATTGACTTAGAAAAATATTTTAAATATTAAATTTAAAACCCTCTGTGGCCAATCTTTTTTAAATTAACTTTTCTACTCTTTTTTTATCTCTTCGAAGAGGTATAAATTTGAGCATCACCACCATTAAGCATTGGAATCCATCATATCATGGCCTAACTAGAGCATGTATTTTAATTCACTTAATGATAAATAATTTACTTAGCATGCATACCCATCTAAAGATATAGCCTTAGGTAGGTATGGTTTTTAATGAGGATTAAGAAGTCTAAATATGTTGAGTAGCAACAGTTTGACCTAAATAGGTTTGTAAGTTCAATCTCATTAAATATAGTTATATGATTAGATTATCACCTATCCTTTCTTTTTATAGGCATGTATTCACTCATGTAGACACTATAAGCCCTACATTCTTTCAACCTTATTTCTTAAAAGACTTTGCTTAGGATTTTTCTATCTTCCTTCTTCGGTCAAAGTCATGTAACCAACTCTGGATGATGCAACTTGTGTTTGCTAATAGAACACCTCCTCACTAGGTTGGATTGACTACCTTCCTAAGCTAAACGACAACATACTCAATAGCTTAAAATGATGGATACACTAGATTAATATTATGTCTATTTCTACCTTTTCTTTAATATCATCCTTTCGTTCATAGCCCTTTTGAGCCCATTGCATTCCTTTTAGTCCTTGGTGGTTGAGCGATAATTATTGTTTAGACACTTTATATATTGGGTTGTCATCTCACTTACTTACGATGCTTCACCCTTTTTCTTACGAACTGAAGTTCAATATATGAATCATTCTATTATAGTAATTTCTACTAAACTACAAACCTTTTCTTATAAATGCCTCAAATAAACTAATTCAAAATCAAAATTATGCCTTCATATATGGAGAGTTTCTTGTAAAGGTATATGTGATTGTAATTAACCAGAGTAGATACATATCTCTAGGAGGATGGGTAATCCACAATTCTTTTTCTTCATAAACATAAACAAGCGACAAAATTTTGTCTAGATTCTCTTAATTATTGTTTCTTGTGAAATATTTTATTTATGGAATGTATCATCTTGTTGATACATTTACACCCCAAAAAAGAGGTTATTACAACTATATATATATATATAACAAAACAACCAAACAAAATATCATCATAACATAGAATACCTAATACTTTTAAGTGCCAAGAAATCTATCCTATTGATCAAGCTTAAAGCACTTTTGAGCAAATTTATATAGAATTTCATATATATTAGCAACACATGCATGCAAACTTTATTACATTTAAACATTTAAATTCACATTGCACATCATATGATATCATTATGTTGCCCTTTAAAGCATGATCATCTACAAAAAAATGATCATTACTCCAATTTCAAATAAAATTCTATAAACACCATAAAACTATCTTAACTCACCATCACATGACTAATATAAAGCAAACATCACTTCATAATATAACTTAACAACACATCAGAACATCACAACAATCAAAATAACTTACTCATAACCTAGAGGTCTAAGGGCTATATAGCAATTATGTTTCATTTTATGTTTTAATTTTCTAAATTTTGATTTAGTTGTTTAATCTTACTAGGGGTGATTTCTAATTTAAGCAATTAATGATTTTAAATATATTTAATTTAAAATTTGCTTAATTATTTTTCAATTGTTCAAGGGGTTCTTTTAGAATGCGTAAAGGCAAATAATGTCTACCACCTATGCATCCTAAGTATTATAAAATACATTCTACACAAAATAAATGAGGATGCATTTCATAAATCTTATCATTTAGCCATTTGATAGGCCTAATTCCATCATAAACATGGTTATTATTTTTTGAGCATATAAGGGATCATGTTGGCCCATTTAGTCAAATTGACTGCCTTGGATGGATCTAATCAATGTGAGTTGAACAAAGCATTTATATTTAATACATTTAGCAACAATCACTCTCAAGCATTTGATTAGATATAATGATTAGTTTAGTTCAATCAACCACAAAATAAAGATAGGACCCTTAATGGTTTTAAACACATTATTTAGCTAATGGGGCTTAGGCCATAGAGAAACTTGCCTTAATGAGGCTTTAAAATACTTAGGGTAGGTAACATGCTCAATTGGTCCAATCAATTTGATGATTATAGCCAATTTAGTCATCTTAGCCTAATTAAGTTAATTTGAGTCAATTGCATTGACTTGTATTTAATTGATATAATTTATAGACCTAATATTCACATTCAAATATTTTTAATATATGAACACATTTAGTACTAAATTCATAATTTTAATAAAAGATCCATGTAATTGGACTTCAACTTGGGCACAAGGTTGAACCATGTTGGGCTACATTTGACTTTCTTGGTCTTGGGCTTTTACTAGGCTTTATCAAATGGTTCTAGTGGTGAATTTGTACATGACCATACTTGGAACATCCCAAGATTGAATATCTAGGGTGATTGATCAGTTTTGCTAAGTGGGATAATCTCCTAGTTATAGACCTAAATATGGTAAGTATAAGTGAGTACCTTTGGTTTGCAAAAGTCAATTTCCCAAAAAATATTTTGAGAGTGGTCAAGCCATCCTCGAAATCTTATGTTTAATTATATAATAATTAAATCAGTGAGATGAATTAATTGCTTATACCTAACTTTACATCAACTAGAGAATGGTTGAACTTAAGTAATGGAGGAAATCAATCTTAGGGCTAGCTAGATTCAAAACCTATAATGTTAAAGAGATTTATAAATGAACCTGCTATAGTAGGTGGTTTACCAACCTAATTAATTAGGTTAAGTTAGACGTTAATATCTAGGGAGGATAAAAGGTCGGATCTTATTGATATTTTTTTGTTAACAAATATCTCCACAAAAGAAGTGCAACCACCTTGGCATTACGAGTGGGTGACCTTCACTCATGAGCAACAATTTTTTAACTTACCTCTTCACTAGAAAAACCTCATCTACATTATTTTTGGGTAGACCCATCTCATTGGGTGTGCCACTTATCCCTAAGGACACCTTGGTAGGTGAGGCACCTATTGTTAGAACTGCCTTGACAAACATATAACTAGCTGTCTCTAATGGTTTCTGTTCCTTGGCTTCAGCAGCCATGCCATACACTTTTGTAGGAGTGGCTTTCATAGTTAATGATTGTTAATGTTGCCCACCAAGTTAGGAGAGAAACAAAATCAAATGAACCAAGCACTTTACCAATGCCTCAATTTATAAACTAGGAGCATCTTAATTATTTTATTAGCAATCAAATAGAAAAATTGATGATACATGCTTTTTAAAAGATACACATAGGATAATAAATGAAAATTGTAATTCTTTCATTGTAGCATAAAGATTTTTATTTGATTCATTAATTATCTTGTCCTTTTGAAAGTCACTTGTTTAAAAAATAAGGGAATCTAATAACTAATTGTATACTCAAGTCATATAGCCCAACAAGTAACTTGTCCAGCGACCAAAAGATTAAGACAAATCAAGTGTAGTTTCTAATAATAAACTCACCATGCCCACTTGGTTAACTAATTTGATTTTACTAATAAAGGTACCCAATCATGAAACTTGCTATCCACTCGCTTAAGGTGCAACATTAAAATTTCATTCAACACACTCACCTCATGCCCATGACCTAAAAAGTTATCTAGTCTGAAGGGCCACATAAATGGAAGGCTGCCTACACTGTCATATTAATATATTATACATGCATTTGTATTAGAATAATCCATCACATTTATACATGTCTATTTTCTATTTATTATTTATGATATAAACATTCATGTAAACCTTCAATCCTATAAAACAATAACTAATAAGCATATTGTAAAACCTTTATAAGGGGATTCTTAGAGGAAGACATTTATTAGAGGATCTCTACTGCAACACTTGTGCATACTTATTGAATTTTAAGCTCATAATTCATATTCTATAATTTTACATTCTTTGGATTGTTATTATAAAAGCTCTTCCAAATTCACTTGTTGAGAATCCTACACCCCTTCTCTTTCTTGTCATCCTCATTATGCTAATCTCAACAAACAAAATCTAGTGTCATCCACATAAAATACAAGATCCAACAATAAGAATGTTTATTTTAAAGCAAAATTTTGAAACTTATTTTTTTTACATGAAAATTCATATAATTTTAATATGATTATATTGTTATCACCATGATCATGAAAAAAGAATAATTTTTAATATAACATCATTCAAATTTTGAAATGGTCAATCATTATTGTCATCATAGAAAAGTAGAAACAAATATTCAATTATGAAAACAAACCAAACTGTCGTCATTAACAATAAGATGAAAGCCTAATGATTTCCTCTTTCATTAATACATCAATTATTATTCTATCAAAATAACATTTTTATCCCTTTTATTTTATTATTTTACTTTAAATAATAATCTATTTCCTTAAAATTATTCATGTTACACAGTTATAATCCACTATCAATACCAAGAGGTGTCATGCATGCAGAGAAGAGCTGCATCTATTTAAAAGGGAAGGGATGGGTGGATTAAATCAATAGATATGACAAGAAAGAAAGTTCTAAGATGATGCGAATGAGAGGTAGAGGCAAAGGGGGCATAATAATAGAGCCCGGCCTCACCAAGATTGTTACTATTGAATTGAAATTCCAACTTCAATGCTTCATTTGATACAAGCATAAAATATTGTATGTTCTTATTGTTGTATCAAAGTAAAATGATCATATCTTCACATAGAACTATGAAATGCTCCTGAATTCACATAGAGAGTGCATGTGCTAAGTAAAAGTTTTCTATTCATACTTTTTATATAAACTGAAATCATTTTTTAGTCACATTATCAACACAAATCTCAAAGTATAATGTATGGCGATGCAACCTTCCTAAAAATAAATTGTTTATAGAGGTTCCATGAAAAAAGCATCAGATCTCCCATATGTATACCTGGTGTCAGACCAGTAATAAAGCATTTATAACTCAAATATACAAAGATCAGTACAACAACCAATTCATAAAGAATAAAACACCTATAATTCACACAATAAACGACTTTAAGAAGCATGGAAAACGTTCAGATGTTATGTTCACCCAGCTGCCTGAAAATCGCCAAAATCATCTTCAGTGGCACCTTGAGGACATGCTTCTGCGGCAAAGCATGGATCCTCGGGGGGATTCTCTTCCAAAGAAACAAGAATTTTTCCACTTTTATTACTGGTGCTACTAGGACTGGAATTAGATGTTGGTGAGTTAAGTGATGATCTCTCGACTGGACTAACAGGAGAGGGAGGTGCCGGTGGCGGCTTAAGGTATATCAAGCCTCCCTCTTTCATGGTTGGTTTATCTTCCAGTGAAACCTTGTTGAGGCGTTCAAATAATGCAGACTTCACACCACCATTTACCTTCTGTTACACACAAGAATGAGAACAATACGTTAATTGTAGATTTTATGCACAAATCTACAATAAAATGTTAAATATATATTCTCCTCAACGTACTGAGAACTAATTTATAACTTAAGATTCATTTGGGATAGGTTTTCACTGTTCTATTTTTCAAACAGCTCACATTGTTTTTTGGCTACTGTTTTCTTGTTACTTTTTTTCATGGTGAGAAGTAGAATTTTATAACCATATCTACTAAAAAATGGTAGTTAAAGAAAATTGTCATCCAACATTTTCAAAAAAAAGAACATTTATAATACTCACTACTTCCAAAAAAATTATTTATTACACAACTCTACGACTTCTAACAAACACTTACAACTGCTTCAAATAATCCCTAAAATTGATATGTTTAAATCCTAACAACGTATTAGTTTATAATAGCTAATTCGTAGACATATTCATAAATGATGATCAATAGGACTGTCTAAAAAAAGTTGATGC
Source organism: Cymbidium sinense (assembly GCA_021442155.1). NCBI lineage: Eukaryota > Viridiplantae > Streptophyta > Magnoliopsida > Asparagales > Orchidaceae > Cymbidium > Cymbidium sinense. The sequence goes on from CM038231.1 coordinate 66,331,792, forward strand.
CGTGACCCAATGAACATTTAATAGAAATTGAAAGGAAAACATATCTATGAAAAAAAAAAAAAAGCAAGAATGCGTGGTAAATATATGACTGCATTTTCAACAACTACTGATTTAATCATGTGGAGACAAAACGATAGAAGTACAATCGATTTTGAAGCATGCTTGAAATTTTCCATTTTCCCAAATGGAAATTGAATGTGACCAGATTTACTCCAATATTAAAGTTTGATATGCCAATTTGCCTCCCAATTATGATGAAGAATGTTCTGATCATTTCATGGTTTTCAATTGCCAATGGACAAAGCTTCTTTCATAGCACAAAATAATTCTCATGTCATCATTCGAAAAGTTGCAACAAATTTTCAAAAATATTGTCAGGTATGAACATCCATACAATACCAACTCGAGGCATGCTTCTCCAAACCTACTTCATTGACATCTTTAGTCTAAACAAATGTAGAAATTTTAGATCACCTTCACCATGATCAACTACACTCAAAGCACATCAACATGAGACTACGCAACTGAGATTAAGAGTGAAAAACAAAGAGAACTTACATTCTTAATATGAAGAACGAGTGTTTGTCCCTCTTTTAGACTATAATCAACTGATGATTTTGCTTGGTAGAGTTGTTCCATCTCTTCAGCATTACGCTTTTTATTTAAATATCTTTCATTTTGAGTAAGATAAACTGTATTATGGCTGTGTTGTTAATAAGAATATCCTCTAAATTTCTTTAAATAAAATTTTCTTTTTTTTTAAGAAAGTTGAGGTATGTGATTCAAACAAATTTAACAAAAAGATGGACGAAAGATAAGAACTAAATAAGGTCCTAAAACAACAAACCCTGCCTGATAACAATCCTCCAAAAGGAAATAGCAGTAAAATATCTTCATATCTCACAGCACAGATATAAATCAAAGGATTTATCATCATCATATAGAAATACAAACACACAAAGAAATCCAAGAACTTGTCTGGGAAAAGATATAAGGCTTAAAAGGGGCTACAAACAAACAAACAAAAAAAGCTTCTTCACCCATGCAAATCAAATGCTCTCAATTAAAAATTTAATGGCTATAGGATTTCAGTTATTTTTGGACAGTTCCATAAAATGTCTGAACCGTGTGGCTGAAGGGTCTCACCAGTAGCGGGGTTCATAGAAGGGTCAAATGTATCACAATGGAGACAACTTATCCCATCACACCCAAGCCATGATCAAAAACTTTTGCTATAGCGTATTAAAAAATTAGGGATTTCCAAGTGAATGTTCTAAATAAGAAAAGGGAAGGATACTTCAAATGATCATGGAGTGCAGCTTGGAAGTCATAAGCCTGTGGCCTTTCTCGAAAGCCTAAACCAATAAAAGCATGTCGAAGACGCCCACCTGCAAAGTGAATTGTGTTCCTTCATGGATAATCACAAGATCCCAAAGATCGAAATAAAAAAAGAACAGAGAATAAGCTGCTTTCCCTGCAAATAATAGTCATCTTACTGCCTCTTGTTTTAAAGCATATTGCTGAAATATACGCATTTTAAAATAAGAAAACTTAAGAAAAACCATGGATGGAAATATATGCACAACTAAAGGCAGTGAGAATCTCTTGAGCGTTTCATTATCAGTTAGTTGAGTTAGTTCTCAAGAGAATAATCTTATCATAATTTTTTACTGATACTCCTGCAGTAAATTTCTCCTAACTCTCCTTCAGAACAGCTCTAAATTACAATTAAAGATCTAGTGTGCCTTTCATACAATTTACTTACCTGCTGTAAAGTAACCTCAAACAAATTTTTCCAAAAGCTATTAATAATTTTAAGCATGCACCTATGTATTTTATCCTTGCAAACTAACTCTCGAGTAACACAAGTATATTAACATAGTTTAAATCACATGAAATCATTTTTATAGGGAACCAGACTATATGACTATTTTAAATCGTATATTGGGATGGATAACAATCATGTAAAACAGCTGACACTCTTCAAGCACTTAACAAAAGAATAAAACCCAAGTGCATTAAAACACTTTACAAATCTGTATACCTGGAATTTAGGCCAAAAAGAACCTTGCAGTCACAGTTTTATATATCTTAAATACCTAGATGCAGCCTTCAGGGATAGATTTATATGTAAGGAAAAGTAAATGCAGATTAAAATTATAGAGTTTAAGATGCCTCAAAAGCCTATTTTGGATGAAAAAAAAAATCACCTGAATTGGGTGATTCTCTATTACATCATTACTCACGTGCTGACCCTCACCCTTTTGTATGCCCTCCAAGTCTTCTAATTCTTCTACTTATAGTGTCCCTCCTAGAGATGAACATGCTCTAACCTTTCCATCTCCTACTCATGCGGCCATGCACAAAATAAATATTATGCACCACTGTTGATGAAAGCATTATAGAAAACAATGCTGGCATGACAGAGAAAGGAGCAAGTTTGCAGCGGCTGCATGACACAATTGCTAACTCTCAACTTATTCAATTTCGATAATTTAGAATGATATTAAAAAATTGATATCCTTCAAGCATCCTTTCATCTATTACAAGGAACTCATGGTTTACCAATGGATGGATTTTAATGCATGTTTGATGTTTTTAGTCAATGAATTGCTAGTTCTCGTGAGATTGATTTAGTTCTTATGTTGTGTTTTGGAAGTGAAAGAATGAAATATTATGATTCCCTCTAGGTATTTAATTAATCTTAGATCCCATTGTACTCTGGTTGTATGAGATTGTATATTTGATAGTGTATACCCAGAGCATACATAGGATCACTCAATCTATCATGGAACTCAATCGAAACTGAGTCGCAACATGCCCAACGACTAGGGGATCAAGCCAGATTAAGTGCATCTTCTAGCAAGGAACTTGTTGCATCACCAAAAGAGCTCACCACCACTCATCAAGTGAACTCGTTCGACCTACCCGCCAAAGGTACTCAACCAAGGAACTTTCAAGCCACTTATCCACAATACAACTTAGTAAGAGCTCATCCAGCGCACTCTCCCCACTTGAGACCTGGTGAGTCATTCCATATGGAAAGCAATGTTAGGGGAGGGCCGCTTTCATTATTTGTACATGTCTGTATCAGAGTAGTCCACCATATATGTGTATGTCTTTTGCACTATTTTTTATATGTGGTATAGACATTTCTATGACTCTCCTATACTCTATAAATAAGGGATAAGGATACATATTTGAGACCTTTTAAAAGATATTTAGAGCTCTTTTAGATTCTTACTATGTATTTTATTTCTTTCAAGTTATTAATACGATACTCTCAGATTCTCTTTCTCTCTCTCTCTCTCCCTACTCTACAAGCCTAAATATCTTGCACCACCCTCTCTCTCAACCTCACCAGGCTAGTCTTATTGGTAATGTTTAGTGTCACCCACAGACATTCCAAGATCTAACAAATATTATTGCTTGTAACTCGGAGAAAAAAGTCAAAATGATTCCTATATTATTTATAGTGGCCATTTTAATCCCAAACTATCTAACATATCCAATTTAATCTTTTGACTTCTTAAATTTAATCCAAAATAATCCCCTAACTCTTCAAATGTGATACAAAATAATCCAATAAATGAACTATTTTGGATCATCTTTGAGAAATCAATGGACTAAATGAAAACAATTATGATTTGGGACTAAAACAACCTCATACAAATAGTCCAGATACCATGTAAATCTTTTTTTTCTTTATTATATAAACCACCAATCAACTTTTGAGTAAATAGAATTCACTTTAATATCACCTTTAAACTTACTTTCTATGAACACACAATAAATACAAGAATTAGACCTAAAATGACAATGTAAAAGTTTCTTAAATATAAAGAAATCAGATAGAAAATTGAAACACAAAAAATCAACAACTAATGATAATATAATCACTATAATTAGAATTTTAATTGTGCCAATTTTAAATTAAAAATGGAAGAAAATTATTGAAAAGAAATTAGATCAAGAAACAATGTTTTCAAAAGAATTCATGCTTCAACATGTACAAGGAGATGACTTCTCCAACATTAAGTTATTATACTTATGCTGCCCTCAAACGAATCAAACATTCAACTTACAAAATTAAAGTTGGAACAACAACAACAACAAGCCTTTATCCCACTATGTGAGGTCGGCTACACGAATCCTTCTTCTCCATTGTGCTAATATGTGTAAAATTTTCATTTAATTCAAGTAAATTTCATTTTTTTACTATCTACCCTACCTTTCTTAACATAAAGCAAATCTAATACATCTACTCTCCTAACAAAGTCATCAACGCTTATGTATGTGGCCTAAAGGCATTCTCTAATCTTATTTGTCACTAGAGCTACTCCAATTTTTTTTTACTCATTTTGCATTTTATCTCTAAGAGTAAAGCCACTCATCCACAGCATCCTCATCTCTACAACACTTAACTTAGTCAGATGCTTCTTTTTAGCCAACATTTTCTGCAACAAATCATTGCAGTCTTACCACCATCTTATAAATTTTTCCCTTAAGCGGTTCTATCACACAATAGGCTAGATGTATTCCTCCACTTCAACCATCCAACTTGAATTCTACTAATAACATCTCCATCTATTTCACCATCATTTTGACTAATAGAGCCTAGATATCTAAATCGCTCACTCTTTTTAATGACTTGGTCACCCAATGTCACAACACCACCACTGGAATTTCTACAACTAAAATTACACTACATATATTTAGTTTTAGATCTACTCAAATGAAAAACTTTAGACTCTAAGGTTGACCTCCATAATTCAAGTTTCTTTTGGACTCGCTCTCTAGTCTTATAAACAAGAAGAATGTCATCAGCAAAAAGCATACACCAAGGTACATCTTCCCGTAAATGAGTAAGAACATCCATAACTAAAGCAAAAAAGATATACGCTTAAAGCCAATCCTTGATGTAATCGAATTGAAATAGGAAAATATTTTGTCAATCCTCCTTGTGTCTCCTTGTGTCTGGACACAAGTAACATCTCAAGTATACATATCCTTAATGATTTGAATATAACCAATATTAACTCCTTTCTTTTCTAGAACTCTCCAAAGAACATCTCATAAAACTTTATCATAAGCTCTAAATCAACAAATATCATATGTAGATCCTCTTTACTTTCTCTATACTTCTCCATCAAACCTCTCAACAAATGTATAGCATCCATAGTAGGTCTACTTGGCATGAAACTAAATTGATTTTGAGAAACAGTTGTATCACATCATAATCTATGCTCGATTACTCTCCCATAATTTTAATGTATGACACATCAACTTAATTCCTCTATAATTTGCACACTCTTGTGCATCACCTTTATTCTTAAATATAAGAACTGACAAACTCTTTCTCCACTCATCTAACATCTTTTTAGTCTTTAAAATAACATTAAAAAGATTTGTAAGTCAAAAAATTCATTGATCTCCTAAACATTTCCACAGTTATGTTGGAAGAAGAATTTTTAATTCAATCAAAGTTAATAAATTACATACCTTAAATATACTATTTATAGAAACCGCGTCCCTAAGTTAGTTGATATAGTTGGCACAAGATCAACCCAATTTGATTCTAAATAACCTTAAATTACTAATTAAACCTAACCAAAAAATTAGGGAATTTAGATAGCCACATAAATTCCCTTTAATAGAATTTGTAGATACATGATAAGTCTGTGAATAGTAATGTTGCAAAGGTGCCTTCAAGAATCATGTAGCAAACCATTTGAATACCAAAAACACTGCTAAGAGAATAAAACTCATGAATAACACTAAAATTACATGGTAGCAATTGAATTGAACTAGTAAGAGTTAACTTGAAGTCATCAAAGAACCAAACCAACACACCATGTAAACCAATCCAACATTAAGAAACAATACATATCATCACAAGTATGTTCCATAAACCAACTAGTGAAAATAAACAAACGTTGTTCAAATCATTGCTTAAGGCACAAGCTTCCAAATAGAATAAACATGCAAATCTTCATCATATACAATATAGATAGATGCAGTTTTTTTTTTCTACTTCAGCATTGAGATCCCTCTTCAATTTTTGATTTTCGAAAGTAAACTTTCTCTCTTTCATGATGCCATGCACTATCGTTAAATCAATTGGTATCACATCTTTATTATTTTTTATTTGCTTATATTGAAAAAAAATCAAATTTATGAGAGCCATATTTTGGAATGGGACTTCTTCCTTATTTGTTCATTTAAAAGTTTTCAAATGAGTGTTTTATTTTCTTATTATGATAATATATAGTTTATAGACATGCTTTATTGGTTTTCGGTGCAAAAAAATAAAAAAATAAAAAAATAAAAAAAATCAATCAATTAAAAAATTTGAACTATTAAACAGGTTGATATGGTTTAGGATTGACATTTTATCTAAACAATCTTAATTGATATTAATTTAGTAAAGTTATGCCAAATGAAAATAAATCAAATCAAGTCATCAAGCATAATATAAATGATTTAATATGTTAGAAGTGAACATCTTGTAGTAAACAAAAACTTAATGATTAATTTTAAGGGCCTACTTGAATTCAATTATATGTACTATTTTCTATTTTTATTTTTATATTAATTTTAAAAATATGTTTGTTTAGTGTATTTTTTTAAGTGTTTTATATTTTTCTTTTTTAAAATAAATACTAATATTTTTTAAAATATTCAAAATAATTTTTAGATAGTATGAGTAGTTTAAAAATAACTATCACTATCAAATATATTTTATTTTGAATCAAAATATAAACAAAATAAAATAAAATAAAAATAAAAAATAAAAGTGAACCCAAATAACCCCTAAAACATACCTATCAAATTTAAAATATTGGTAATATTATTAATCATCATGATGTTTAATTAAAAATCAATTTAGAATAAATCTATCAAATTATACCAGACCAAATCATTGAAAAATATTTAAAGCAATGAAGAATCAAAATAAATCAAATTAAAACCAACAATTAAATTCCTAAAGTTTATGCTCTTAAACTAAATAAATGAGTAAACTAATCAATTTGGTTTGATTTGACTTGTTATAATAATAATTTGATTTTGATTTTGAAATTAGGATTTTGGTTAAATAGTTTGGTCTAAACGTTGGTCAGTTTGAAATCCAAATGAACCATGCATGCCCCCAAATTACTATTTGGTTAAGGGCAAATAGGTGCAAAGAAGATGGCAATGCTCCTTTTTGATTGTTTGGTTTGATATAACTATACAAGATTTTGTTTTAAGCCACCGACAAATCTATTTTGATCATAAAAAGTCTTCAAAGTAATGTTTTGGTAGCATTCATCACCGAGAAGTTTAGGATAGAGTATTTATTGGAGGAGATTTAAATGGATATGTCGGTAAACTAGTAGAATATTTTAAAAGCATTCATGATAGCTATAAGTTTGAAAAGACTAATGAAGAAGGTAGAGTCATATTGAATTCTACTTTAGCTTATGATTTTGTAATTGTTAATACTTTATTTAAAAAAAAAAAAGATAAACATATTATCACTTATAAGAATAAATCTTATAAAATACAAATTGATTATTTTCTAATAAGAAAAATAGATCATTTAGATTATAAAGATTATAGGATTTTTCCAGGTGAAAGTCTAAATAACTAGCTTCAAATACTAATTTTAGGTTTTAAGATGTAGAGTTAGAAGATGAAAAATAAATCCAAAAAATTATCCTATTAATTAGATGGTAGTGCTTAAAGAATACTAATAAAAATACTTTAAGAGTAAGTTATAAGTCCTTAGGATTTGGGATGTTCATGAGGAAACTAATATTATGTAAAAATATAGTAGGTAATATTAAATAGGTTGCAAAAAATGTGCTCGGGAATCAAAAGAAAATCCTCATTTTAATAAAAACAGTTGATGGTAGCATCAAAATCTGAAAAAAAAAGATAAAAAATAAAAAGCCTTATTATAAAAATTGGTTTAGATGTTAAAGCTCAAAGAAGTGAGAAAGATATAAAGTAGCCTATATGGATTCTAAGAAAACAATATGTAATGCAAAGAATTTAGTTTTAGTGATTTATATAATAGATTGCCGACCCCATATAGTGGGATAAAGGCTTATTGTTGTTATTAATTTATATAATAGATTATATACTAAAGACTTACAATGATTTATGACGTAGAATATTAGCCAATAAAAGAGAAGCATAAAATGAAGTGTTGTAGAGATCAGAATGCTTAGGTGGATGAGTGACTTTACAATTAGAGACAAAATGTGAAACGAGTATATATGTGAAAAGGTTGGAGTAGCACTAATGATTGATAATATTATAGAGAGTCACCTTAGATGAATTGGTCACATAAAATGTCGACCATCTAATGACCTAGTTAGGAGAGTAGATGAATTAGATTTGACTAATGTTAAGAATGGTAGAGGTAGACTTAAGAAGACTTGGTTAGGTAGTATCAAAATTTAAAATTGGGCAATCAGTATTGAGACATTTTTTGTCCATGAGGGGAGGCATAAGCCTCTAGGCGTTTTGAGGCGTAAGCCTCAAAATCAACAAATTGCGCGCAAAAAAAAATAAAAAATAAAAAATTGTACACACATCAAAGTACAAAGGAAGAAGTATCCTAATTTATTAAAATATTAAAATGCAATACAATAACATCTTAATATTGTAGAAATTAATAAATTGTGCAAAATATTAAGTAACATATTAATATCTTGACATCAAATCTTGAAGTAAGAAGCGTTATACTAATATCAAAATAACATAATATATCAAAGTAAAAACTAATGGCATAACAATTCAAACTAGGTTTAAAATTATAAATTTTTCTCTCTCACTCTAATAATCTAATATCAAAATAAGAATATCACAAGTATGGTGGTGATAATAGCTAGCATTATGCATGAGCAGAGAGGGCACAAAAGGAAAGACACTTGAGTAATGTCTATCTTGGGATCGACTATGTGTTATCAAGGCATGTGTGTTATTTTGGTAATTAAAACTTATATTGATTTTTTTTAAACCTAGATCTAAAAGCACGCTCCTTACAAAACATGGGACGAAGTGTGCCTTGACGCAAGCCTCCATCATGTGAGGCGTAAGTATCACATCATGTGATGCGTAAGCCTCACAACTCAATGCGATTTTTTCAAAAATGCACTAAAATAGGTTTTAAGGCGGGGTTTATTGCGCAATTTATACAAGGGGTAGTATAAAAAAATATCCTATTTTATTAGAATTAAATGAGAATTTGACACTTAATAGGACAATATAGAGAGAAAAATTCATGTAAACTAGAGTAAAGGCATCTTACTGTTGTTGTATTCATTATTCGGAAGTTTAGTTTGCATGAGGATATTGTTTTTACTATTTCATTTTCAAGAGCAATAAATGTAGATAGCCTCCCGCTTGTGAGAATCCAAAGTAATTGTAACTTCCAAGCATCTTGCTTCTCCATCAAAGGGGTTGTTATGAGTCTATGTTCAATCACAAAAGAATCTTCTAATGATTAAGATATTGGGATTTTGAATAAAGTCATAAACAAGTGATTCCACAACTTAATGATGTAGGATTTCTTAGGGTCAAAGGTTTATTAAAAATAAAATCTATGATATGATGCACAAAATAATAGCACAAAAAGAAATCAAAATTCATGGTCCATCAACCATTTCTTTTGACAAAGTTTTCGTCTTTTCTGATGTAGATCAATAAACACATAAAACAAGTGCCAAAAAATAACTTAAAAATTTGTTTAAAATCTAAAAAGTTTCAAAAGAAGTCTAAAAAAAATAAAATTATACATTGATTAAGATTAGCACTGCAAAAGAAGAACTAATAACAAAAGCATTTAAACAAAGAATAATAATGAAGCAGCCATCAAATAGATCGTAGAAATAGACCAACTTTAAAAGCAATAATGCCAAGCCAAGTAACAACGATAACAATTAGCCTTTATCCCACTATGTGAGGTTGGCTACATGAATCCTTTATCTACATTGTGTCCTATTAAGTGCAAATTCTCATTTAACTCCAATAATGCCAAGCTAACCAAAGTTCTGATAATATACACCTTTTTAGCCCAAATATAACAGGTTCCAACAAAAAATCATAATATTAAGATACAATGGGATGAATCTTTTTGTTCCTCTCCCCCAGTTTATCCTTTTAAATGAATCCACCTAGTAAATGGAACTTTAGCTAATGCAAGATCCAAAAAGAGGTTAAGGTATGCTACCTAACATATTTGCACAGAGGTTGTTACCATAGAGATTGACTGGAACTTATGATCTCAAGAACATACAAGAAGAAACCTATATTTGCAGGCCCATTTTTTGGTGACTTTCCTATTTTTGAAGTTTTCATGTAGGCTATTTTTTTCAGTTGTAATTCCAATTGTACAATGGCTAACTAGATTTGCGCTGCCCATGCTATTATTGCAACTTATCCTATTACTACATTGGCTTTCCCTCCTAAGTTGTTCATGTGACTTCTCTTGTGATGTGATTTCCCTTGCTACCAAAGTGGAGGCTTTAGTAGCTTTCAATCAAGCAGGTGGCATCTCCATTGCAAACAGTTATATTCTAATGACGTCATCAAGCTCATACAAGTTGTTTTTATCCTATTTAATATGCATGAGGTTTATAAGTTGCAAGGTATGCAGAACATATTAGCATTTCTTAAATAAAAGTTTAGTTTAGATGCATACATTATTCTTCCTTTTCTGGGATTTTAATCTCTAATCAAGTGTGAGACTTTAAGCATTTTGGGAGAGGTGATACCCTGGTTCAAACGTGAGGCTAGTTTATTAGCTAATTACTTCACTCTTCAACTTTGTATCACTCTTCTCCCTCTTTTCTTTTGTATGCATGTTTGCTTAAAAGTGAGATTTTCTGATTATAAATCTACTATTTGATTTTTTTTTTTTTTTGGCATATTAAATCTCTATCGTTCATGTGGCTTTCATGAACTTTAATTCCTATTATCAATTTCTATTATAAGACCAAAACCTTATTGTTGGAATTGGACTTCATCCTTTTTCATTGATAGTGTACATTGTTTGAAATTAATATCATGCTTTCCTACAAAATTTGTATGTGTGGTGCATAGGTTGATGACATACTAGATTTGCATTGCATACAATAGTTGCATTAGAAACCTAGACATTAGAATGTTCAATATCACCAACTCTTCTAGATCATTTTACTCATTTTTTTGCAAGACAATAGTTGCATTAGAAACCTAGACATTAGAATGTTCAATATCACCAACTCTTCTAGATCATTTTACTCATTTTTTTGCAAGAAATGCAGAAGATACACCAATATGCCAAAAAGATAAAAAAAATGTAGAAAGGCTAGTAGGAATAACCGTTATACCATCATGGCTAAAAGTTTTGCAAATAGACCTATATAGAATCAAGTTGATGGTGAAATATTTCTACTACATGGAAGATTTCATTGGCATCACACTAGATTAATACCTTGCATGCCTTTATAGGTGTCCTCAATGAATACCAATCAAAATCAACAATTTAGGCATCAAATCTGGCATTTCAGTCAGCCTAACTTATTGCTTTACAAGGACATTTGACTTTTTATGTTAGTTTGTTAGCTTTCTCCGAAATATACCAGTATGTTTTTCACACAAAACAGCAGAAAAATAAACTTACTAGGATACAGATTAATAACTCAAGTGTAGAGTATAAACACATCAACATTAAGACATGTGAGGGTATGCAAAAAATATTGTAATAAGCATTCTAAGATGTTCAAACATTCTTAGATCATTATTTATGATGAAAAAATCCTTAGATCAGAATTCATAGAATAATGATAAACTGTATGAAAATTACTGTCATGACAACATTATTACTCAACAACATTTTTAATTTTATATAAACCTTATAACAGTTTAAATTTCCCCAATACAATAAACGAATGAGAAACTGACCTATATTCTCCTCAACTCGAAGCACAAAATATCTGGCAAAGGAAAGAAAGGATAAAGAATTACACCTTTGGAAAATCTATCCTCAAATATTAAAAGCTGAATTTGAAATATACATGATGACATAAGAACTGATTATCCCGATTATCATGCATAATTCCCAGAGTCAGAGAAATAGCCTTATAGGTTCATGAGATAAAAAGCAACATGCCTGCTGCTGTCAATAACAGGTTCCACTGGGTTTGACTCTCCTGTTCTTAGAAATGCTCTGGCAAAAAGATCCCCTGATAAACAAAAAAATGATTATTACTTTTTAAGAAAGCTATCAGTAAAATTTTCAAAATTTAATGGTTTCCATTAGATGATTGAAGAGCCTGCACCTGTTACTCTGTCTTCCAGTTTAATGATGCACTGCTCCCCCTTGCTTACAACTTTCAGTGCACCCTCCCATTGCCATTTATTGACATTCCATTCATCAGCCCTAGATATCACTACCGGATTACAATTACATGCAGCAAAGAGCAATGAATATTCTTGTAGGAGAATGGTCAATTATACACCAAAGGCTAAGACTTATGAAGCTGAACTGCTAACAGAAGTAAGCTGTGCATGAAGGGGAGCATGTTGCTTTTCATATACATTAAGATGGGAATTACTAAATGCAACTAACTTTTAAGTGCTCCAAGTATCATATAATACTACAGCCTCCCCAGTTTACCTTTTTGCAGCTTGAAAGATCATGGTAGACAACACCAAGGTCTCAAAAGAGTTGCATTTCCTAGGGAAACTTGTTTAACAACTCACAGAAGACAAAAGAAGTGGTTCACATATCCTGATTTATCTCACCACATATTCATCTTCGTTAGCTATTGCCTTTTTTGCATTATAGTATTTATTTGTCATAAAATCAAGAGTTTTTCTTCCTTGGACATTAACATTGCTTTCATTTTCATATATGAATTGAAAATTTTATGAGCAATTTTCAAAGAAAATTAAGTTCCTCAATTTCAAAGACTGGGAGGTGGGTCTTTCATGTGAAGACGCTACTCAGGACTACCAAAACATTAAGTATGTTTGGTTGTGTTTTGTTTTTGACTTGTTTTCTATTTTATGTTTGTATATATATAATACCTTTTTTATTGTTTGACATTCGTTATAATGTCCTTCTTCTTTACATAACCAACATTTACATATTTTTTAGTTTCTTAGTAAATTGTTTTCTTCGGAAGGTTCATTTTTTATTATTAAAATTCTGTTTATTTGTTTTCTTAAAAAAATTTTTCTTTTTCATGTTATTACAATTTGGTCCTTTGCATAATGTTGTTTCTTTTGTACATCCCCATTGATGTACAAAATCAGTTTTATTATAGCATAACGATTGCTTATATTTTTGTTTTGTTTATGTAGGTCAATTTGTTGGGATTTTAATAAGAGTATTATTAATGAGAATATATTGATTAGATCAGTAGGTAGTAATGGTACGAAGGCCATTAAAATTATCTAGGAGTAAATTGTCATGCTGTAGTGTGATATGTGGAGGTATAAGCCATTGTTTACAAACACAAATACTCCCGGTATCGCATAATGTAATGGATTTTTCATATGTGAGAACATATATTTCTATTTGGATATAGCTATGAAAGTGAACCATGATGTCGTTGGATTACTGACGAGTTATTTTTTACAGTGGTATCTGTAAAGGAAATAATGTGTTGTTGTAGGAAATACATTCCTACTAAGACCCGACCTTTTTCGGTGTCATCAGTTAAAAAAGTATGTTGAAAATCAATTCGTTGATTATTAAGATCCCAAAATCCGAATAAAATATTAGTTTCATTCGGACAAGAATGTTTTAGTCCATGATAATCTTTATATATATATGGTTCAGGTCGTTGTACTTGTAGATTTGTAGGGATTTGACAATACCAAATTTGACGGATATTTCTTACCAAACAAAGAAGTCCTTATTAATCAAATCAAAAATGCTAAATGGTTTTCAAAACTTGATGTTCGGCGGGATAAAGATGCATCCGACAACAAACAACATTTAGTACTCCCCAAGGTCATTATCATTGGAATGTTATGTATTTTGGCTTAAAAAATGCCCCACAAATATTTCAACAACGTATGATCTTAGTTTACTTGAATTAAATAAAAATTTGACATATAATATGGCACAATGGAAAAGAAGGATTTATGCAGCCGACCCAAATAGTGGGATAAAGGCATGTTGTTGTTGTTATAAGGATGCCCTCATCTCCTTGTTTTTTTTTTCTAGACACTAATGTTTATCCAACCCCTCCCAACCCAACAACCCCCTTTTTCACTCTCTCGCTATCCTTTCCTTTTTGTCTTTCCATCTCCACATACATTCACTTTACACTACATTCCTTTTCCAGGCATCCAAACAGCCTCTTAATCATCTTCCCTCCATTGCTTGGCCGGCCATTATAAATTCAAAATTATTTTGTTTCAAATTTAAATTTATTTGAATTAAATTTTGAATTCTAATTTGAACTCTTTTCCAATTGAATTCTCTCTTGAATTTTTCTGTTCTGTTTATTGTGTTGAATAAATCATTCTTGGCTTTTACTAATGTATGGCCATCTCTGAAATTTGATAAGGATATTTCTAAAATTTCCTAACACTTTTTTCACTTCAAGCCTTCTCAAAATCATTCCATCTTCTCTTCTTTCATCTTTCTTGCATTAGAGGAAAATCTTTTTTTCATCTCTAATTCCATTGATTAAAATTTCTTCTTATTTTTTTAAAAGGGTTTTCACTTTCTTATGATTTTGATTTGATGTTCATGTCTATCATATTCATTGTGATTTATTATTCATCATGGTCATTTCATACATTTTTCACAAGGTGTTTTTCACTGTTTGTTTTGAAAACTCAATTTATCTTTATCTTCAACATTTGTTTAACATTCATTTTTTGTTGTGACATATTTATATTTTGCTTTTATTCATAAAATTCTTTTTCATTTTATTCAATGAAAAAAATTTTTTGAATATTCTCTTTTTATTTTTCTTTGTCATCATGTTACTTTTTGTTTGGATGAAGTAAAATCTTTTTTTCTTTGATTTAGTTTTTCTTTTCTGTTTGTAATTTTTAATTATTTGTGAAATAAATTTAGTTGTACTTGTCTTGCAAATTTTGATAAATACTGAGAATTTTATTTTAACCCAAATTCACCCCCAAATAATATTGATTAATACCATTTGATAATTAATCACCTCAAACCAATAATACCACTTTATATTTGAGCATAGTATATCCATGAATGTACCAATTATCAATTATGCCAACATTAATAGTATTTCTCAAATACTCAAATAAATATAACCTTAAAGCATGAATCTAAGAACACAGAACAAGAGATTTACTTGGCATTACTTTCTATGGTTTAAGCTTCACCAATTAAAGTATCATTAGCAAAATATAAAGCTCAATGCATGACTAAGCATTTAATAAGTCAAAAAAGACCCTATTTTCAACATTATCTCATCTATCTCACCATCATAATTATAGTTGTGTCAAGAAAAGTCAAGATGTAAGGAAACCTAAAAAAATCTTTTCTGTGTATTTCAATCAAGAACAGAGATGAGATAAATTATCTTTCTTATTGAAAAAATATGACTAAGATCGAGGTCGCGACGCTAGATAATTAGCTAGTACCAAATAGACGTAGCACTCTTTGACTTGGAAGAGGATCAGTTCAACGGCCTCGAGTTCCTCGTCATCCTCCTCGCCTCTTGCATCTTCCTTCAAGCCGCCGTCCGAATTGCGTACGAGTTGCACACGATTGTGCTCTTCTTTATCATCCATGGGCAATCCTCTCCGCCAAATTGAAGATTTTTTGTTCTTCAACGGTAAGCTGCTTCCTTTATTTCCGCTGTTTCTTTCGCAGGGCAGTCAAACCCGACACCAACCATCCCCAAGAGCCTTAGCCGAAAAATTCGAGTTGGATGACAGGATTAACCTATGGATCGGATTCAGATCCATTTAATCTTAAGGGCTAATTGGTTACCTGAAAAAAAAAAGTCTTGTGTATAAGTAATATAAATTGAATATAGTATATCTAAATTATTTTAAATTATTTAGTTATAAACTTTATAAATATAAGAGTTTATTTATTTTTTATTTAATAGAATGAATGTAATGTAAAGTATTTTTTAAGATTAAAGATAGCGGTAATGACTTATAATAGAAGTTGCCGCCAACGATAGTGAGCAACAAATTGGCAATGACAATAGCGTGTGGCGCATCACGGTGTATCGATAGTGGCATGAGCTATCGCAGGTAACTAAGGCAACGGCGGGTAACTGTTCATTTTACATCGATGTATTTGAAATTCACCAAATTTGAGTGAATTCCAAATACACCACAAATCACATTTCTATTGTATTTCAAATGCATTACAATTGTCTTGGAATTTTACTTTGCACCATTCGAAACACTCAAAAAATTAAAATCCATTCATTTGATTTACTTTACACTTAAAATGCATCCAACAAAACAACCTCTTAGTCAGGTATGGTTCAAAAACTTAAATTTGATGTGAAATTCATCTAATATATACCCTAAAATAGTAACATTAAATTGTTTAATTTATATTATTTATGTCTTTCCCTTCTTCACCCTATTTTTAAGTCATTGAAGCAATAACTCACATGACCATAAGTATATTAAATAGATTGCTCCAATTAGATTTTAGCTATTCAGAGTGAAATGAGATAAGTTTGGGTCAAATTTTTTGGCGTTTAATAAATGTGTCTGATTTGATCATGTATGCTTAGGTTAGGTCAAATTCAAATCTGACACCAACCCTATTAAACAAAATATACACCTCTACTCTTTTAAGTAATAAGAAAATTGGGTTGATGCTAAGCTAATATATGAATAGTTGATTTTGAAATTTAACTCTATGCAATTCATGATAATAAAAATTAGAGAAATA
The DNA here is from genome assembly GCA_021442155.1 of Cymbidium sinense. Classification (NCBI taxonomy): domain Eukaryota; kingdom Viridiplantae; phylum Streptophyta; class Magnoliopsida; order Asparagales; family Orchidaceae; genus Cymbidium; species Cymbidium sinense. Next base: position 66,348,692 of record CM038231.1, read on the forward strand.
TCTTTATTATTTATTTTCTTTGGATAAATAAATCTAAACATTTTTTGAAAATAAAATATCTCTAATAAGGGATAACCATTAACTACTTTCTAAAGTCAAAGTATATATAATATGCTCAAAGATGATTTGATCATTGATCGATTATAGCTCAAATATTGTTGATTTGGAGATAGTTTAATTGTGATTCAAAGATGGCTTGATCATTGTATGAAGATGGTGTAATTATTATTCAATCATGGATCAAAGATGGTTCAATAAATGTTGATTATAATACAAAGATTACTCAATCACAATTCAAAGAAGTTCAACATTTTATTTATCATGGTTCTTAGATTATATGAAAATTGTTCAAGCTCAGATCTATTATAGTTTGATCATTATTATTTTATTGTTTGATCGTGATTTAATTATGAATTTTACCTTAAGTTGATACAATAAAGACTGCAATCACAATTACATTTCTTTTTAACAAGCATAGCAATAATGAGAGCAAATTATAAGAAATGAAATAACATAGCCATAACATAAAATTATATAAACATAAAACAATTTTTCAAAAATGAATAAAACAACCCTGATATAAAAATTAGATTATTAAAATCCATTTAATATAAATTTTACAACTTTAAAAATTTATTCTAGTTTATTAAAAAAATATATGCATACATCAACTTAAAAATTTTATTCTAGTTTGTTAAAAAAATATGAATTTTGCATTAACTCGTAACTTTAAGAATTTCTCGTGCTCCTTAATAATATACATGAGTGTCATATGAAGCCACTTGAAAGATTTAATTCTCTTATGCTTTTGGAAAATAAAGATTATTGATCTATAATGTTTTTCAACTAAACTATTGGTCTTTGGGTAGCATTATATTCGCTCCATTAGTAAGTAATATTAAAAAAAATATTCTAAAAAAATACTAAAGTTTGTAAAAAGAGTATTCAAATCTAGAACCATACTTTCAATGACTTACAAATATTTTTTAAACCATATAGTTGAAGCATTCAATTGTTAGAATCATGTTGTTCTTTCAATACCCACTCCTATCTCTTTTTCCATGAGTCATCAACTAATCTTAACATCCAAGATTTTAAGAATGATAATTGCTCCTCAATTAGGTGGAGATGATCAATAACATAGGATCTGTTAGCTTATGCATTTTCTTGATGGGTTTATGAAATCTCCAATCAAATACTTTTTATTCTGGTATAGTCTTTTTTTAAAATTTTACATATTGTGCATCATTCCTTCAAATATTTGTAATAGATGTATTTCCTTCAACTATCATACCTATACAAAAAAAGTTTAGTACTAGATCTTTTAACCCTTCACCTCCTTACTTATAAATACAATGGTAAGGGCTTGTTTCCTGACTTTATCTCCTCCTCCACATCTTACTTTACATCTATCTTCTACTATACCTCATCCCCAACCTCAATAAGGTTAAGGGTTAAATCAATGGTGGGCACCTTCTAGCTCTCCTCCTCTTACTCCAACTAACCCCCGTTACACTTTCTTATAGTTCTTATTAGGATAAGCTAAGTGTTAGTATGTAAAATGGACTTACAGAAATCTACCTCATTAACTCTATGTCCTTTGGCTCAACATCCACTGTGTTCTCTCACTAAGAAACTCAACGTCTCTTTCCCAAGTTTGGAATGGCTTTAAATGCCTATTATTACACTAATATGCATATACAATTATAATGTGCTAGGAAAGGATATTGTCCTTATAGTGCACCGTGTTCTTCTTCTCTCTAATGGTGTCTTCTCCCATAACACCATTCCCCATGGGTATTTAAGAAAATCCACCTTGTCTTTAATTATAAGAAGCATTTCACTTAAATTAATAGTGTGTTTGAGAAGGTTATGGAGGACAATATACATAGAGTATTATAACCCATAGTTCTACATATCATCTTTATTAGTGTATTTTGTGAAAACATTTTCTAGGTTTGTGTCAACAAAGGTTTGAATATTATTCGATGATAGCTTGATTATGCATCAAAAATGTTACAAAAATTACTCAATCAAAGTTAAGGATAGTTTGAAGACTCATTAAAAATAGATTGCTCACTTTTTAAAATTATGATAAAAATGTTCAAATAATATTTAAGGAAGATTTACATACATACCACAAAATTCTTATGCATGTACATAACTAACACCTAAAGTTAGATATTTACTTATCTAATACATTTATATGCTTAAAAAGGTGCATTTAACTTTTAAAAAGTGAGTGATGATGATATTTTTGATATGATTTTGAAGATTGGGGTGTTATATATATATAAATTGAAGTTTAGGTGTTAGATATGTAAATATATAAGAATTGCGTGGTATGTATGTAAATCTCCCAATATTTAATTATGGTTTAAATATTTTTAGATTATTTTATCATATTTTAATCATTATTTGAAGGTGAATGTGCTTAAAAGGTGACTCCAACATAATAAGTTTCTAGTAAGCTAAAGGCAAATGGCTTTAATGTTTAAAGTGCAAAACTTATTTTTAATATTATATAATAAAAAATATTACTAACTTGTGAAAAAAATGAAGAAAAAGAGAATGTTACCATGAAATTTTGCCAAAATATAAAGGTGCATGCTCTATAAATAGAGAAGGTGATGGGTATAAAAAGGGTCAAGGAGCTCTTTTGATTGAAACTTTGCATAACTATTCAACAAGGGTTCGAACTTTAGTAAAAAGTAGTGGCATTTCAATCTAGAATAATCTTTTTGGAATATTTTTCAAGAAAATAAATAATGACATTTTTTTTCAAAATTTTCTATTATGTGACATATAAAATTAAACTTATTTTTTTACTAATCTTTCTATTTATTTATTTTTTATTTGAGCACTTGAGCATACATTTGAAGAATCAATTAACTTCTCAATACCTTATCAACTAAAGTTCCATTTCGTTACAAAGTATTATAAGTGTCTATTAAAAAGTGTATGAGAAATTTTTTTAGGTTTGATTTAAAGTTAATCTTATACAAAATGTAAAGAATTTGAAGTTCCATAGAATGTATATTTTAGACATACTTAGAATTCTTGAAAAATAGAAAATTTAAAACAAGAAAAACTCATAGCTAGGATCTCACCTTCACCACCAATTGTCATTGCTAGCTTGCCATTGCCATGATTGCCATTCATGCTTGTAGTTACCATTATTATTATTATTGCCACCATCACTGTTGAATCCAAATCTATCCATGGACTGAGGAAGAGCCTTCTCAGATACCTAGAAAGTAGGATTAGGTAGAATAAAACACAATGTAGAGATTAGAAGAAAGGGAAAAGTAAAACACTTTTTATTTATTGATCATCCATAGTACAAGTGTTGTGAGAAAGCATGAGGAAAAGGAGTCCCCTGTCCCAGCCTGCCCCCACCCTTTATATCTAAGGCGAGTTTATATATACAGTAAGAACAAACATAGTAAGTTGGGCACATATGAGAACTCGGTACATAGATAGACTCTTTTAAACTAATGTGAGTATATATGAATAAAGGATTGGCCAATATACTATTGCTCTACTTCGCTTACTTGACTAGGCTATCGAGTTCAAGTTATTACGACTGTCTGACCTCTATAGATATTTACCCACTATGGGAGGAGTTATCCATTATTGATTTTGTGGTTCTTTTTATAAGTCTTTGGTGGGTCTTTATGATTGAGTATATTCTCTGGCAAGCTTGGCTGTACTGATAGCCTTGCTAGTAGGATTGTTCAAGCTTATTTGCTCTTTTAAGAATACATTTAGCTCCCAAGTTTTCAGCTTCTTATAGAAGTGATTCACAGAAAGGGTAAAAGAATAAAAGTACCATTAGCCTGTAAGTATTTAATGGATCTCAAAGAAGAAAAGTTTTATGTAATTATGAAAAGTTGCATTACCTTTTGTTTAGATTCCTTCCATCAAGGCACCCAAGCCTTTAGTCGCTATAAAAGGAATGTTAACCTCACTTTTGGAGTGAGGTTGACTACCTTCTTCTTAGACTTAGAATCCATCTAGGCACTAAGACTTCCCTAGCAGTAAGACATTCTTAGTAGTTAGGAGAACACTCACCCAAGGACTAGAGACTTATGGCATTCAACCTTAAAGCTTTGCTTATGTTGAACCCAACCACATTCTATATTAAATAATGAACCCAAACTAAATCAAATGATTGCCAATCAAAACCTCAAGCCAAAACTAATTTGACCTAGGCTCAACATGATTTATCATGGTTCAATTGGGTTAGGCAACCAAGCTAACTTAACTTAGCTCCTTTGGATTCAAGAGGGCCAAACCCAAGATCAATTCAACTCCAATTGAAACCTTATTCATTTGAATCATAATTGAGCTTGAGAAAGCCTTGAATTCAATCCAATTCGACCTGGCCCTTGACCCGACTTAACCTATTTGAACTCCATAGGGTCAAAACTTGATTAAAATTGATTCAATCCAAGTTAAATTGATCTAAACATCATGATTACTCCAAAACATCTAATCAACCATTCTAATTCATTTCAACCCATTGGGCCAAGCCAATTGACCCAAGTTGACCCATTTGACCAAAGAGGTCAAATTGACCATAACTAAGTCTAACCCAAATTGATTGTGATCAAATCCACCAATTAACTATAAATCTATCATTGAACCCCTCTCAACACTTAATTGACACTAGCTCAACCAAATTCAATCCAATCAACCCAATTGGACTTAAATGACTAATTTGATTCAAACTTTAATCCAACTGAAATTGGATTAAATCAACTCATACAATCTCTTTCATAATGATTGTTGATCATCTTTGATTACCCAATTGTAATCAATTGGGTCGAACCAAGCCAATTTGTCCACTTACCTAAGTTGACCCAATTTGACCCAATTTGACCTAAAGGGCCAAATTGGACCAAATCTCATGCTAATCCAAATTGATTGCAACCAATACCTCTAATTAATCATAAATTATTTATTAAACACCATACAGTCATCAATTGAAGCTAATTTAACTAAGCCAACTCAATTGGCCTACTTAGCCCAAATTGACCAAAAAGATCAAATTGAGCCAAAAATCATTCTAATCCAAATCAATTCAAACCAACACCTACAATCATTCCCAAATGACCAATAAAATATGGACCAACCCTTCATTCAACCCAATTTGACCAATTTAACCAAATTGGTCAACTTGACCCATTTAGCCTAAATGAATCCATATGAACCAAACCCAAATCCACTCCAAATTGAATCCAAAATATTACACCAATGCATTCTAAATGACTAATCAAACATAACCCAAGTTCCCTCTTGACCCAATCTATTTAATTGGTCAACCTAACCCAATTGAATTTAAATTAACCTATATAGGTCAAATTGATCCAAACACAATCAAACTTGGCATGAATCATCTTTAAGTCCCCATTAACTAGCCCAAGTGGACCCAACTCAAGGAGAACCCAGTTCAAACCAAGTGAACCAAAGGTTTCAAACAAGATAAAAATCTAAAATATGAAGGTCCAACCTCTCCCTTTGGCTTTAGCAGCCACCTTAGCATGCCTTGAGCTCCCCCATGCTGACTGGACCTGAACTAAAGTTGTTGTGCTCAACCATTGACTAAGGTGAGGTCCCTCTCACCTTGGCTGAGCCTTAGCTTAGCCCAAGGGACTTGTCTCTAATCACTCAGAAAAAACACCTTTGAGGATGTGCTCCACCATCTTTGGTAAGATGGGTAGAAGTAAGTTTTTCATGAGGCAAGTTAGTATATATTCAACAAGGTTTCCCCTAACATCATGTTAGGCTTTATTTATAAATGGGTTCAACTTTTTATGGACACAAGCCTCCATAATTAATTACCTCTTCTACCACAACAAGAGAGCACTATCGATTAAGGTTGGAAACAAACATATCTATCTAGGCATTTGGTGTCTCAAAGGTGTGTGTGATATAGATGACCAGCTAAAAGGATATAGGAGTGTAATATCGACCAAGATATCATGATTCTATCATTCCATGATTACATTATTCCAACCTATCATCATCAGGGGGACATAGCCATAATGTCTAGAGAATCTGATTAGCATCCATGGGTTGTCTCATTTTAGGTATCTCGAGTAGACTTATAATTTATAGTGTAAGTGGTATAAGAGTATTCATATAGTGAAAAAATTATAAAGTGTTTATATGGTGAATAGAAAGATGTTCACATAGTGAATGAGTAAAAGGTTGAGCTTACATTCGTTTGGAATGCCAAAATTAAGGTTGTCCACATGATGGACGGATATAAATTTATTCATGTAGTGAATAAATTATGGAATAAATTATGGGGTGTTCACATGGAAAACATATAGAAGATTGGACTTACATACCTTTTGGAATGCTAGAATTAGGGTTGTTCACATGATGAGTGGATATAAATTTGTTCACGTAGTGAATGAATTATGGGGTGTTCGCATGACGAGCATTTAGAAGACTAAACTTACATATCTTTTGGAATGCTAGAATTAGGATTGTCCATATGGTGGACATATATAAATTTGTTTGCGTAGTAAATGAATTATGGGGTGTTCACATAGCGAACATATAGATGACTGAACTTACATACCTTTTGAAATACATGAATTAAGGTTGTAGTCTTTTTATTATAATTATATTTTATTTAAGGGGGGCAGCACCTAGGCACTGAAATACGGTGCCTAGGCATCACTTCTTTGGTGGCAGTCTATGATAGGTGTACATGTGAGCTGTGAGGTCTGACACCTCGACGTTGGCATTATTGGTCTTTTTGGCTATTTGAATAACACGACAGCGTTGCTTTGTAGCACCACGGTGCTAGTCAATATACTTGATAGTTGGTGCAACGATTAAAGGAGAAATGACAACCTCATTTTAATTAGTGTCAGCACAATGTTTTTTGTATGTGTCAATTACAAGATTTATTTTATGTTTTTGATGGCACAATAATCGATGGGATGGGCTAACCAATGCCTCAATGTTGCATATGGGCACTACAATGTTGGTGCCGTGTTATGAAACTCGAGAGGCCAGCACCTCGACACCATGCTTGGGCATCGTGGCGAGGGTCTAATTTATAAATAGGACTCAAGAATGTTAATGGTTTTAATTCAGCGATCGCTCTCTTTAAAAAATTTCTTTCTCTCTCTCTCAGCTCTTTTCTTCCCTTAGGTTAATATTTTCATCATTCTTCTTAGAAGGGTAGTGAGTAGGAAGAGGGCATCCAGTGATGCTAACATATTCATCAGCGTTGATGCTGAGGAGCGGTATCAACACACCGTCATCCACAAACACTTGATCCCTAAGAGGAGCTTTCAAGATTCCAGCATTAGTGTCGAAGGGTTGATCGTAAGATGAGGCTGTGCCTAGCTAGCCTACGATAACGTCTCGTGCATCGTCCTAGTGGTGCACGAGTTCTTTGCGAACACATGGCAGAGTCAAACTAATAAAGCATACATTTGGGGAAAACTAATAAGTTATGATAGTAGTGCTATAAACACATATTACAATCTCCAAGATATTGATTACGATCAATATTCTACTTATTATAATGATCATCTTGATTTGGATGAGATCCTCTATTTTCTTTCTGGAAGAAATACAAATGTGTAATAGAAACAACGGGAGGAAAGAATTATCAAGTTTTGTGCCACTGGTCCCACTGTTGAGTCTAAGACATGGAATTATTTCATTTCTAGCAAGCTTATGCCCACTGGTAACATTAGCGAGGTTACCAAAGATAGGGATGTTTTAAATTTTGCAACCTAGAGGAGATTTATGATTGATATTAGGAAGGTTATTTATAATTCTATCTATTGTATGTAGAAGGGGAGTACTACTGTTAAGTATGATCATCCTTCTTTGATTTATGATTTATGCATCACGGTGGAAGCGGTAGGGAGGCCTAATGAAGAAATACTCATTTAGAAGGCTCCTTTAAGAAAGAGGATAATTGGGGGATTTGGCTCGAGGTTTGAAGTGGGGGACGTGCCCCATGACCTCGACCACAATCTTCCAAGTCTTTGGCTGAGCAAGTCCAAGAAATTAGCAGTGAAATCACAGACTTATATAAAATGATAGACATGAGTAGTCACAGGTAGGAGATTCTAGAGTGTAAGTTTGATTATCATATGAATCAATAGTAGATGTAATTCTCTTACATGACCCAGTTCAACACTACATTGGTCAACATGTTCCAGAGTTGCAATCTAGCAAATCTAAATCACATCTTCTTCCTTATAGTGCCTTAGCATCAACCTTGTGTAATTACCCGACAAATATCAAGTGCAGAGGCGAATGAAGAGGAGGAAGAAGAGGTGATGAGTATGATTATTAGTTTGTTCCATTTTTATACTTTTCCATTTTTTATAATTTCCAAATTTCTTTGAATTTAGAAATAAAATTTCCCCTTTTTTGATTAATTTTGTGCTATATGCTTATATGTGATTATTATTGTTGATTTATTGCTTCATAATTAAAATAATAATAATCAAACATATTTATAAAAAATGAATTTGAGTGACAATGCCTCGGCAGTGTAAACCAGCACCTCGGTGTTGTGAATCGAATGAGAAACCTGAGAGTTGGCGCAACGTTAGGGTGATATTATGCCACTTAGCAAAAAAATTTTTAAGTTCTTTTTATTTGTGTTAAGAATATATTGTGTCAAAGCACTAGTCTTATAGTGTTGTAGCACTGTGGGACATTAAACAATTTTATCATAAAATATTCTAAGTCATATTTCTTGTGCCAAGTAAGCATGGCACTGCGACACGGATTCCATGGTGCTACGGTGCTAGGGTGATTTTAGTAAGGTGTTGAAGGGTTGGTTCTTGGGCATGGCGCTGCCTTTATAATAAAAAAGAGCACAACATAGCAATGCTGATATTCAGCGCCGAAGCACTATGAGTCAGAATTTTAGTTTCTTGTGAGATATTTAGAATTTTTTTTTTAAAATTTTAGCAGCATTTTGAGCAGTGTTAGATTTCAAAATCAAAGTGTGAAGAACTTTTCTCACTTGTTCCAGATCTAAGACCAACATAGGGGAGGGGTTTATATCTCATGCTAGAATGAAGTTCAATGGTGAAGGTCTCTAAATCTCCAAACTTCTTTTTCTCACTAGATCCAAGATCAATAGTGAGATTATAATTTAAACATGCTTTTTAAAAGATAAATTGGCATAACTACTTTTACCTGAAGTGAACAAAGGATCTCAGAATAAAAGAAGATTGCCAAGAGCATGAGTGTAGTTTAGGAGTGCAGTGAGAGTAGGAGTGGTCAGAGAGAGAAAGAAGAAGAAGCTAAGGTGGACTGACACTCCTATTTATGACAGTTTCTTGTACATATTCCCTCTTAATAGTTTGTGCAGCGCTTCAATGCCAAGAACATAGCGCCACAATGCTATACCAAAATTTTGATAGCTGGCTCTAAGCAATTATCCTTCTAGAAGGCTAGGGCAGTGCCTTGAGGCCATGACCACAATGTTATGACATTATAACTAGAAGAATAAAAAAATATTTATTATTATTATTATTATTATTTAGGTGAACAAAATGAATGTGTCATGTCATTAAGACATGATGCATTCATTATGTTACTTATCTATTAATTGTAGCACATGCATATAGATATAATTAAGAAAAAGAATTGAAGCCTCTGATGTATTACTCCAATAATTTACATGTATTACACAATAATAGAGAGATAGTTCACATAAGAAAATTTTAGCTACAATAGTTAGCCTATATTTCTTTAATGCAAATAGAAGCTGTATGAGCTCTATAAGCCATAATAGCCTATCTCTCTCGTGCCTCATGGAGATGTTGAAGGGTAGCCTTCTGATCACACTCCAATGAAGAAAGAGTTTTCTTAAGTTTGGACACTTGAGCATCTACCTATGAGCAATCTTCTCCTATGGCTGTGACAGCTTGTTTGATCATAGATCTCCTTTCTAGTAAATATTATCTCCTTTAATGTCCTTATTAAAATCTAAAAGGGTGAATATATTAGAGAAATCTAAAAACTTGGTGTCCAACTAACTATGTTTTATTAGATTAAAGATAATAAAGTTGGTGCTCACCTTAATTCGGTACTCATATGAATCAAAGAAGCCTGTGAACTTGGCATTTTTTGGAAATTCTTTAGCACAATGAGAGAGCTTTTTCTCTAGTCCATTCTTCAACTTAGTAAGAAGAGTCATCTCTAGGACCATCCTATTATTCCCCTTCTCTTGCCATCTCACCTTCTCTTGAAGTTCGGAGAACTTGGCTTTGGAAGATTTGAGCCCAGTCTTTACGACCACCAAGTTCATCCTCCTTATTAACACTTCTTCTTGAGAAAGAATGTCTTGCAAATCTCCCAGTCAACTTCCACATAATCATTTGAGTAGTCATTATAGTGAAGGACATTCAACCATTAAGAATGTCCTCAAGAAATGACTCAAGCCCTTTAGATAAGATGTTCAGTTCGAGCTCAAAGGCCTCATTGGTCAACTTGGACAAATCTAAAGTAAAGTTATTGACAATATACTCCTCCTCCTCCTCCATTTTACACATGCTCTTCTTCTTTAGGTGACCTCAAGGAGCAAAACATGTGGTTCTCTTCTTGGTATTTTGAATAGCAATACTTAGCTTAGCCTCATCGGCGACCTCAGAAGGAGCTGACTTGCCACCACATTCCTCACCTTCACCCTCCTCAAGAAATTAGATTACCAAGGGATCAAGTGGAGGGGACATAGAAGCCTTATCTTCTACAAATAAGAGAGTAAAAGATAAGAATGTGTGAATCAAAGAATGACATAAAAGTTATGAAATTAATGAAGTACATGCCACGAGAGGAGATTATTAACTCGACCAAAATGGAGATAATAACAAATGTTCAAAGTCTTATAGATCACTACCTCTAGCGCTTCCTTCACCTACACACTTGCCTCAGGAGCAGTTGTCTTACTTGTTGGAAAGGGGAGGGGAATGGTCGCATTGGTCACAATGACGAGCTCTTAATAAATAAGAGCATTGAGCACTACTTTGTTACTTTATTTATTAGGCTGTGAATCCTCAATAATATCATCAAAAATTAAACAGTCTCATCCTAGAAACTCTTCATCAAGAAGATGTGGAAAAAATGGGACATGCTTCATGGCAAGCCTTCCTCCCATAGGAACAAAATGAATGTGGTGATACTCACTACTGAGTTTGAAAAGACTTAGATAGGTGCAACTCTATAAAACTTTAAAATCTCTACTCACTCGCTGAGAAGAGAAAGTCAAAAATTGAATTTGGCCCAAGGGTATGCACAACTTGTTAAACCAAGTTGAGTTAAATCTCTTATCCTAAATGGCCATTCTTAGTGGTAAATCTGGGTTTCTTTGGCAATAGCCATGGAAGACAAAAATCATTACCAATGGCTCAAGGTCGGGCACCTATTTGGCCTCAGAATTCATAAATACAATAGTTGACTTCCTTAGAGATGCCATTACCATAATTCAAAGTAACTCACCTTGAGGTCGAGAGGGGATATAATCTACTTACATGATGGAATAGTCACTTGCTCGAAGCCAAAAAAGAAGGTAATAAAGATCCAACCACCTAGACTAAAAGTGAATTTATAGATGAGGTCTATAAGGCTTGGTAACATAGATGTCACATCAAATATTAAATGGTAGAATTATTACAAGATCCAGCAAAAATCATACGTGCACAAGCCATAATAAAAATTATTAGCAATTCTCACTCACATCTTCAATATAAAAAGAACTAAAAAAGTGAAAGGGAGAGTATGAGATAATTATTTCTTCAAATATTTTTCATTAAAATAAAAAATGGTAATAGACTCACTATACCCCTTATACATTTCTTTTTGAATTACTTTATAATGGGGTCTAGTGCCACTCCTCATTGAGTCCACTCTTATTATATATATAATCAAACATGAAGTTGGTTCCAAAAAATGAAGACCATTTTTACTCAATTGAGCATCAAAGTGAAAGTCAAGTTAGCCTTCATAGTGGCCAAACTCCTTTAAGATTCCACCTTCATATCATGCTTTCACTTTGATGTTACCTCTAGCATCAACTAAAGTTTTCTTAACTCTTGCTTCAATGAGTTTGAGTCCTCCTCCTAAAAGAATAGCCTTTCTTTGCAAGGTGATGAGCTTAAATGGGTCAACAACCCCCTTTAGATGAGAAGACTTGTTCCTCTCAGACTTGCCATAATCTCTGCAAGTGGAAGGAGGGAAACTCACCAACATCTCCTAAATATTAGGTGAAGTGAATCTAGTCTCCTTGGTAGATGATAAGATGGGTACCTAAAATATTGTTCCTTGGGAAGCAGGCCCTCTCCCATGGTAAGACTCAGTGCCATTGAGTAAGCACATGGTAAAGTTGAAGTTACTCCTGAATGATGAGAAATAAATTTGTCAAATACTGATAATGGGATTTTGATGAGGAGATTAGCTAAGGGCAAGATCTTTAGAAAGGAAAGCCACTACTCAAGCAAACAGACTTCCTCATTACTCAAACGATAACCTAGTAGCTCACACATGGTAAGATAAATAATTTTCTTATGACTTTATGAAGTATCAAGAGAGGTAATCCTAGGCGCTAGCGAGAGCCCATCAATTCCTTTCACTGATTCCTATACACTTATCATGCTAAGCTATAACAATAAAAAAAACTTAGAAATGATATCAAGAAAAACCTGGGAACCAAATAAGAATGAGTTTTACTTCAGTGAGACATTCCTCCAAAAATATTTTTGTAGAGTTAGTTCTCGTCAGCCTACTTTCCATAACTTTTCTACATTGGATGAGGGGAATATCATCTTTCTCCTCTTACATAATGAGGGAAGCATCATTATCCTCCTCTTGAACATTAGCATCCATCTCTATTAAGGGGATAAAAAGTGGTCACACTCTCCACCATGATAGGGCGAGTACTCATCTTCACTCATGAATCTTTAGTGCCACTCTTGGCTAGAGTAGTAATGTTCCCTTGGGCAGGGGCAAACTGAGGTACTCATCTCGACTAAAGAAATGACTATGACTTCCATTATCTTCTTTTGAAGAACTGTCTAACATTTCAAAGAATCAATGTCACTGTTCTTATTAATGTCTATGGAGAATAAGTTTATCCCTCTCACAAGTGAAGACTTGATAATGAGAACAAATATCAATTTGGCGATAAGCAAAATATAGAATAATTTGATGATAATGAGAATAAATTATCCAGATAAACCATTTATTTAAAGAACACTACTAAAGCATTAGCTATGGTATTTTCACTTTGTGAAATTCTATAGATGGTGAACTTTGGAATTTATTTTAATAACTCCATGATTTACTTATAATACTGATGGAGTTTAGGTTTGAGAACTTTATAACTTTTGGAAATCTGATTGACCATTAATTATAAATCCCGAAAGATGTTAATGTCCTTGATGCCTAGCAAAATGGCTAGATCTTGATTGATGATCAGATCTTCATACTCATCTTCATTATTCATACAAAGCTCTGATAGATGATACAAGAATCATAATATTCTATAGTCTGTAGTTAAGAAGATTGTCTGTACTCCCACTTTGTCTAAGATAATGGATTGTGGTTCATCTCCTCTTTTGGAGGAAGTCGCACCATCAAAGTATAACTCCTAATGGTGGCTATTTGCATTCTCTAAACTCATTATTTGCTCCTCAGGGAGACCATTATTTAGGGGAGAATCTATGAGAAGAGGGTGCGGTGCTAAAAAGTCTACTAGTGCTTGACCATTCACACCACAATGTGGTATGAAGGTGATGTTAAATTGTGATAAAATCATGGAACATTATGCAAACTATTTAGATAGTGTTGGCCATGATATGAGATATTACAATGGATTTAGTCTAGAAATTATATTGATCTTATGAGAAAGCATGTGATGCCTTTGCTGTTGGGCGACAAATATAAGAGCTAGATAATGCTTTTCAATAGGTGGATATTTGGCTTCTATAGGGATTATGTGATGACTCAAGTAGTAGAGTGCATTTTTTCCCTTCATTATTGACTTGAGCCAATAAGGCACAAAGTGAATTGCTTAATACTAATGAAAGGTATGAGAGATTTCCCAAAATATAGGCACAACTAACACCGGGGGTGTCATTAAGTATTGCTTGATGCTCTCAAATGTGCGTTAGCATTCATCATCTCATTAAAATTCTACAACTTTCTTTATGAGTGTAATAAATAGTTGACATCAACCATATAAGTTAGATATAAAGCATCTCAAATACACCAAACAATTTTAAAAGGACTTGAGTTGGGTTAAAATCTTAGGAGAAGCATTTCTATTATTACTTTAATCTTCTTTGGATCAATTTTTATCCTATGATGTTGTATGATGAACCATAGAAACTTCTTTGAAGTCACTTTGTATTCTAGAGGGTTCATTTTTCAGGTTATAACATCATAACTAATTGAAAACTACTCTCAAGTCATATAAATGGTCTTTATTTTCTTTTCTTTTGATAATGAGATCATCCACATAGCACTCAACCTGGTGATGAATGAGTTCATCGTCATGGCCCGTTGATATGTGGCACTAGTATCCTTATAGCAAAAGATTCTGATTAGAATTATAAATGTAATATTTTTCTCATTCTCAGGCACTATTTTAATTTCTAGATGGCCCATTCATGATTGACAAAATTGCATGTGAGGAGGCTGTGTTTACCATCAGCTCTAGTGTGGGTAATGAGAACTCATCTTTAGGACATGCCTTATAAAGATCTTTGAAATTGATGCATAAGCAAATTTGTCTATTTTTCTTTTTAACTAGGACAATGTTAGCTAACCAGGTGGGATACTTTTCTTTTCAAATAAAATCACTATCGATCATTTTCTTCACTTCAAATAATTTGTTATTTAATGAATGAATACTGTTATTCAATGACTTAGATTCTAGAAGCACAAGACTATAAATTCCTAGGAGTTGAAGACTTACTCCAAAAAGATGCTTCATAATCTAAGTCTACAAATGCTCATGACACAAGTCAGAAACTCAACCAAAAATAAATTTTTTGAGAATTATCAATTCTTTTCCTACTAAAGAAGAATTAAATCTATCTCTAACTCTTTTGGATTTGTAACCTACTTAGAAGGGTTGCCAGCTAAAACACCTGAGCGATTTTGAAAATCATGAATCTGATCTTTGGTATGCTAGATGGCTAGGCTATTGCATCTAAGAAAGAAGCTACGAGCTTAACTCACTCCCAAACCCTAAGATATTGTTTGGCTTTCATGTACTAACTAATGTAACAATTTTTTTATGTATTGACTCGCAATTCATTTTAAGGCCTTGGGTATGCAATTTTGCCTACAATGATATGCAATTAGAAATGGTCAGGGATAAATCAAAAGAGAAGGCACACTTTCTCCAAGAAGGGTGGTCATCCTTAAAGGCTAGATGCCCCCTTGTGTGCAATGGGTGAAGCATCCAATTCAAGGACTACAAACAATATCCTATCATGTTTTATAAAAGTTAATTATTTCTAGTTACTTTTAAGTTGTACCTAGGGCTTTAATTAATGCGAGATTATAAGTTTTTAATTTTATGTTTGAGTTGTTTAAATTTAAGTGGGATAGAAAATTTAATTTTTCTAGGAGCCTAATGTTTAGACATTTCATCACAGAAACACACCAGAGAAAGAAACCTAGAAAAAGTAGGCAATTTTAATTACACACCCAAAATAAATTAAGCTAAATTAATTAATAGAATAGGCCAATGCGGCTGGGCACCGTTGTACACCCCGAAAGAAAAGAAAAATGGCAACCGAGCATTGGCCTTATACAACCTGGCCTAGAACTAAAAGTTTGATTTATGTGGGTGTTCTTCCAAGATTGTCACCTTTTTTAGGGTCCTCCATGGGCTTCACAGATGACCACCAACTAGTAGAGTCAGCTCTTGCTATTTCTAGACCTCATAGATCCTAACCTGCTATAGTCTTAAATTACATTTAAAAATTTTAAAATAAATTCTTAAATATTGCAAAATAAATATTAGGAAATACACATCAAATTGGTAGTTATAATGCAAACATACGGGCTTAGTATTAATTTCTTGCCAAGCCCATCTATCCTATTGAGCTATGCTTAGGGACTTAAGCATACCTACAACAATAATATATATATATATATATATATATATATATATATATATATATATATATATATATATATATATATATATATATATATATATATTATTATTATTATTACGATTCTCTAGCACAACCCCTTACAGAAAATAGTGTTAGCCTAAAAAGAAGGTCATACCATGTAAACTAGTAATCACACAATTCTAGCCACTTAGTATAAAATATTACACCACAAAAAAAGAAGCATATTTTACATCACAGAATATTACAATTCATTTGCCTAACCTAAATTTAATGTCGGTGACCTAACAATCTAGTGTGTGAGAAAATTGGCTTATGTGGTATGACTTTACTAAGCCTTTTTAGATTCAAAGTTGGTTTAATTTGATTTGCGATTTGATCTTTTACTTTTCATAATTTTGCTTCACAAGTATGTGTCATTGTTAAACCAGAAATTTGAGGTATTAAGACCTCCTTTTGACTTGTATCCTTATGACCTTGGTTGTTCAGACTATATACCATATATTTGCTAATTGTGAAAAATTTTATTTTCATTCTTTTGATTTCTTTTATTTATTCTTAAAATATGTTCAATTTTTCATTAGGTGGTTTTTATTTAAATGATTTAATTAATTTATAAATTTACTTCCCTTTTTAATTCCATTTTATGTTAAAGTGGAATTTAAATTTTCAAGAATGAAGAATAAAAGAAATTCCACTTTAGGTGGAATCCATCCTATCCATCATCTTAAATCCTAATAGAATTGGATTTTCATCCATTCTAAAAGCAAAATTAAGATCCTAACTATCTTAATTAGCCTCTTTTGAATTTGTTTGAATGGTTTATCTTAAGTTTGGTTTGATTTAATTTATATATATATTTTTTTAAGTTTTAAAGTCTATGTAATCTAGTTTTATTAAGATTTCAAAATCTTCATTCTTATCTCATTTATTTTATCTTGATTGATATTTTTTTTAGTTTAATTTATTATCTTTAATTAAAATTTAAAGTGTTTCTTTTAATCTTAATTAAGAGTTGATGTCATCATGATTAAATAATCAAGTTTGATTTGATTTTTATTTTAGTTTAGTTCACTTTCAAGAGCTTTAATTTATTTTATGTTATTATATCTTCTTTCATAACTTAGCTTAATGTTTGATTTTATATTTCTTTTGATTAATTATTTATTTAATCTTATGTGTTTGAATGGTTTAATTTATTTGATTAAGTTTATTTCACTTATTAGTTTTATCAATGTTAAGTGTTTGTTAATTTAAATGAGTTGACTTAGATAATTTAAATTGATTTTCAATTCAAACTTGATTTAGAAGTGATTCATTATACTTCAATTTTTTTTTGACATATTAACTTATTTATTTACACTTCATCATTTGAATTAAGTTTAATGAAATATTACATATTAAAGTTTCGTTAGTTACTTTAATTCCCTTAGGGTAAGATTTTGTTTATTAATCATAACCTAGGAAACCTAAGCTACACCATTTTGAACTTTTAAGCTATTTGTGTTTAATTGATTTGATTAATCATTTCTCTTATATTTATTGTTGTGTTATTTAGTAACCTAAATGGATTTAAGGAACTTTTATATTGATGATTTCCATATTTCTACATGAAATCCAAATGCTAATTAGTTTTGAATTTTAATTGATTAATTGATCTATTATGAATTTAAAAATTATTAACTTAAAGTTTGATTAAATTTTATGTTCTTAGCCATTTCATTAAATGCTAAATTAATATTTAATTAAATTCCTTAACTTGAGAGGGTTAGAAAATTATTTTTAGGTGTTATGATGTCAATGAAAATATTTTAAGTTGGTTTATAAATTTTTATAATTTATGTAATTTTTTGATTTATCATTTCATTTAAATTGACCTAGAAAATAAAAATTCAACAACTTCTAATCCATATGTCATTTGACCTTGAAAGTTTTATGGTAAGTGGGTTTCTTGCCAGTTTAAATTCCCTAATGTTTCACCTTAATCAGATGCATAATTTAGGACTAATTAGAATTTTAATTATTTAAATGAAACTTAAATTAAGCCTAAATTAGAAGGAACTAATTAGGGGTTTTAATTTTATTAAATTCTCTTATAGAACATGAATCGAGAGAGGTTTATTTAGATTTTTTGAGATTTGAAAATTTTATTATGATTTTTTGAAGTTAAGGTTAATTAATTGAATGAATTAATTAAATTAATTACCTAATTAGGTCATTTTGGGGTTCATTAAGTTTGAGAGAGTTCTAATGGTGTTTATAAGTTCATTATTGTTCATTATGGTAATATAGGCTAATTTCATAATTTTTCATAAGTTTGCTTAATTTAATATTAATTTATTTTATTAAATTAAGACTTAGAGCTTGAAAGTTACATATATAGATTTAATTTCCAATTAATCTTAAAAAAATTATTTAAGGCATATTTTAACCTTAATTTTAGTTCTCCAAAGTGTCAAATTAATTGGATTAATGGTTTGAATTTAATTTGACTTTCATTATTTTCATTTAAACCTAAATTCACCCAAAAATACCCAATAAAAATTAGGAATTTTGGGTTTAATGGATTTTCCTCACTAAGATGAATCCCTAGAGCTATTATTTGTATTTTTTTTGGTTAGGTATGTTATTTTGTATGATTTTCTAAAGATTTAAATATTTTAACATGTTTTAAATTAGTGAAAACTCAAATTTTCTGTTTAATCTGGTCAGCGGCATACGACGCCACTTTAAACGTAGAGGCGCGTGATTGGGCCAGCTGGATCTACACGGATCTAGCTCAAATGGTGGTGGGGATGAGTAATTCATCATGGTCTTCTGATCTTCAATTAGATGGCCATGATTTCGCTCTTTGTTTCCTATATAGGATTTAATTAATTTAAGCAGTTAAATCTCAATCATTCCTAATAGAAGGAATGGATGGTGGAGATTATGTCTTCCCTATCAATGACAAAAATTGAGTGTCGTCTGTTAAATTCCCATAGTCTACGATGATCTAAGAGGATGAGGCAGATAATTTTGATTGCAAAATGACCAGGGATAGATTTTACACACGTATATATAGTTAGATCTCCCTTGAGATCAAATTTCTTTCAGAAAGGACCTAACCAAATTCAAGAGGAGGTTTGGTTTGGGGAACCAGTGTTGATCCTCGATGGTGGGAACATTTTGAATAGCTTTGTAGGGATGTGGCAAGCCTCTGGGTGCAAAGAATTGGATTGCCTCCTCTCCAATTGTTCTATGGGCCAAGCTCCTTCTCTTTGTCGGTGGCATGGGAACTTGGGGAAGGGTGGATTTCTTTTCATTTCGCTTGGGGAAGGTGTGTGAATGCTCAAATCAACTTGAGAAACTCTCTCTAGGCTTTTACCATGAGAGGCCTAGAGCTATATGGGGAGGTGTTTCACTTTGGTTTTGCTTGGCTGATTGTCACTCTTGGAGGCTAGCTTTATGGGGTGGTCAATTGATTGGGAACACTCCAAATAAGTGAGGATGAGGAGTGGAGGAGGAATGGAGGGAGTGCTTTAGATTGGGGAGAATTTGTCTTCATGCTCCATATCACTCTCTCATAACATATTCCTCTTTTTTGGATTGACTTGAGGACTTTTTATTCTCCCAAATTTCGCTGCCAGAAAAAATAGACTCATTCTAGAATGAGTTTAGGAGAGTTAGAATGTGATTAGATTAGTATAGGTTTAGGCTCACATTTTAACATTTAGTCCATTTGAGTTTGACTTAATTTTCATTAAGCTAAGTGTGATCAATGTTTAGTATTCATTGATTTAAATGGGTAATTAATTGTTCAAATCATATTTAAGATGATTTAATTGGGTTTAGGGACAAATACCTTAGGTTAGTTTACTTAAGCATTTGTTCCCCTTGGTTTAAATTAGTTTGTTCCATTTGATGGATTGGATCAAAGTTTAGACTTTAATTAAGTTTATTCAATTTTTAAGATTATTTGGATTAATAAACTTCATTTCATTTGAAGTGAATTTTGAATTTAAACTCATTTTGACATCAACAAGGGTTTGATCCGGTCAAATAATGAGGTTAAACTTTATAATTGGTTACATTATGTTTCAAGATGATTTCCAAATGATTTTGGATATTTAATTTGGATCAATTTTAGTTTAATTTGCATTTAAGCTAATAGGGTCCATTTAAGCCTATTTAGATTAAGTGATTTAATTAACCTAATTAAAGCCTTATTGGTTTTAAATTTTCTTAGATTTATGTTTAGACAAGTTCATTTGATGATTTTGATATTTTAAATAATTTAATTTATTCAAAATTTAGTGGGACCCCTATAAGTCAACTCTATGTCAAATGGTTAACCAACTTTGACCTTTATTTTCATTTAGTTTAAAATCTATTCATGTTTATAATGACTTTATGCATTTCATTTTGTTTAATTTTAGTTTTTTTAATTTATTTGAATTTCCTTAGATTTAAGAAAATATAAGTTTAAGTAGGTTAATTGGTTAATTACCTTAATCACCTAGGCTTAGTTGGATTTAGATTTCAATTGGAATATATTTAATTCAGTCATTTGTTAATTTGAGTTTGGTTTAGAATCACCTAATCCTATTAGGTTAGGCTAAACCCTAGAATATTTCACTAGGTCACTAAATATTGTATCCTAAATGCTTGGATAGGAAATCCCTAATAGAAGATTAGGTATCCTAATCAGCAGGATTGAAAATGATGTTAAACCTCATTGAAAAATGAGGTCGATAGGGGGTGCTTAGGTTTGGGCTAGTGGCACATACAATGATCTTCCTTCTTTAATATCTCCTCAAAGTTTACCTCATCCTTGTCCCATGGGAGATTGGACATCTCACCTACTCGTTGAAAAGGAAAGGCAAGATGTGACTTGTAAGTGATGTTAAACTCCAACTCCTTCCCTAAGTCTTGTTGTCTTTCTCTTTTCTTTTCTCCTTTTCTTTTTTTCCTTGTCTTTCTCTCTTTCTTCTTCTTTTACTTTTTATTTTTTATTGATGTTATTTTGAACATCATAAGAATACATTATTTATTTCTTGGGAGATAGTAGGCTACATCCTTGTATTTCTTTACCTCATGTATTGAAAATGAATTGATATCCCTTTTGATGCAATACTCTAAACCACTATGAAATTAATACACTGATCTTAAAAAGATAGTACCATCTTATTCTCATGTAACCAGAGCCTTCTATGTAAAGCATTAAAGGATTTGTCTGAATCTATAATGTGGAACTTTGCTTCAGTCTTTAGGTCATCGATCTATAGCAATATGTGATTGAGCCTAACACTCTCTTGCCTTATTAATTAAACCCTTTCAATATCATCTTATTAGAGCTAATTCTAATGATGTTGATCCTTAAGTAGGTGAGGTTTATTAGACTTATGATGTTGACTGATGCACCTAGTCAACAAGCACTCTAGTTAATATGAAGTTATCTATATTCACGGAGATGCATAGAGGGGTCCTTAGGTGCAAGTATTCATTTGAGAAGGTTACTCCCAATACCTCTTTGAAGTAGAAAGCTTCTTTCGTGGCTATGGAAGATGTTTCCAACTGAGCAAAGCATATCTCAAGATCTAGTATAGTTTTGATTAAGGCTACCTTTATCTCTTTAGATAAGATGAAGGAATTATATATACTTAGCTTAGCTGATAAATTTCTAAGTTGAGTTAGGACATTATTTTTAACTTTTGGCTAGTTCTCCACAAGCATATCTATTGTTGAAGCATCTTATGGAGGGGCTATTTTCTCATCATATTCAATGACCCATTTACCCTTATCTTGAGATGACATCCTTAGAGGTAGAACTCAACCATTATGAAGGTTGACCTTGATGATCTCATCGATTGGAAGAGTTGTAGTGGTATCTACCTGCTTGTCAAAAGCATGTGAAGTTTTCCTAATGGATCTTCAGATTTAGATGACTCTAAATCTATCTCAATAAGAGCACCTTGAAGATTTAAGCTAGGGATGCAACTATCAAAGATAAAATCATCAAGAAGAAGAGAATGATTGGAATAATTTTGATTATTATGATTTGGAGAGTTATCATCAAGAACAAGATCATCAGAATTATCACATGAAGAGAAGATGTAATGGAATCTTTCTTTATTTATTTATCCACCTTAGGAAGCACAAAATAAAAGTCATTCAGGGTGTGTGGCATGTGTGGCTTGGCGGTCCCATCCACAGATACAATGTTCCTAGTAGTGGTACTATGAAGAATAGTATGTGATGATGCTACTGCTATATCCTGGGCTTGTAGTGACAGCCCTACTTAACATTCACCCTCCTTGGGTTAACCTTCACAACTAGCCAGCCTACTAGTGTACTAGAGGATGGAGTTAGTACAGATACCTACTGAGAAAGCTCCCTGATTTTAGAAATGATTTTCTTAGAGGTTCGAGAAAAGAAGATGTTCCAATCTTCTTTGGTATTTTAAATATCAAATGACTTCATAGAGATTACTTTGATAGAACCAATGGTGTATTTTATGAAGTCCTCTTTGGGTATCATAATGGCTCTAGACTTATATCTTTTCTTAAGCCAATCTTTGAAAGTAATGCAATCCTCTATGCATGACCAAACATGCAGTGGTAGGGAAAAAAAGTTAAGATCATTACTTTTTTCCACTTTCTTTTGCTTCTTGGGTTCGAATAGTTGAAAATTAAGTTTTTGAGGAGATTCTTGAAAGTTTTTTAACCACCTCCCTCTTAAATAAATAAAGTTTATTCAGCTTATCAGTAAGGGTAGGTGGAGTGTAATTACCTAGTGGGTAGTATGAAGGACAATATTACTGATACTAATGTTGCTATGGCTATGAAGGTGGAATAGGAGGTGGGAGTGGAGACTATTGGGGTCTAGATATCTTAGGCTAAACTCTTATAGGTTGCTTCCTTTTATCCTCACCATTATGAGTACCCTGTATTTCTTCTCAGATATTTTCTAAGGTTTGGGCTTGCACAACTGGTCAGAGAAGGGTAGTTGTTTAGCTTCTTCTTGGAGGTTAGCTACTGATCAATTTCTTGAATGTCTTAATGGTGAAATATTTGGAGCATGAGTGCTACAAGATCATGCATTTTCTTGAAAAGAATCTCAATAGCATGATGTTCCTATAATTGGTGTTCATATTTCATGCTAAGGTTTCTCCACCTTAAGATGTAGTCGACTAGAGACTCATTAGTTTTGTTCTTTTTCACCACTAAGTCTTCTATTGTGATCCTTTGTTATGGCCCTACGAACCTATTGATAAAATGTTGCTCTAATTTTGCAAAAGTCTTTATTGAATCATTAGGTAGTTTAGTGTACCAATCAAATGTAGCTCCTGCCAAGCTACTGATGAATAATCTAAATAATAGAGCTTCACTACCTCCTGTATTACAGCAGCTAGCTTTGAAGTGTGCAATATGATGCCATGGATTTCCACTACCATCAAAGATCTTGAAAAATTATGGTACATACCCTTTAGGTTATTGCACTATACAAAACTCCTCTAGGTAGGGTTTACCTTTAGAATCGATGAGGCTCCGTGGCCATTCACCAATGCATCTTTCACCTATTATTCCACCAACTATTAATGTCCATTTCATGTAACATTGTGCCCTTTGTACCTTTCTTATGTAGAATATCTATATCATTATCTACTAGGGTAGTGCACTTATGTCTATCATAGGTATGTGCCACCTCTGGCCTATCGATCTCAATAAGTGTATCCTGGGGTACTGTGCTTGACCTAGAAATGCTAGAAAAATTAACATGATTTATTCTACCCTCCTCTTCATGCAAGTGATTTGATCATCTCTCTACTTTAGTTGTTGTAATAGTCATTATGTCGAGTCTATATCCTTGCCTTCCTCGATCACAACACCTTATGAATCAACACTATGATGGTGCTCTCTCTATGTGAGAATGTCCTAGTATCCACCATGCAAACTTCTGTGGTCTTATCCAAGAGGTCATCCTCATTATAATTAAATTCTATCATCTCATTATCTCAATTGTCTCTTATTATCTTCTTAACGCTCAAAAGTGAGCTATGATATCTTCTATGGAATGGTTGGCTACTCTTTGAGGATCTACTAGAACATATATAGGATGACCGGGTAATAATTTGACATTTTACATCCATGCTATCTTAGACTCCTTGCTCTCTGTGTGCTAGTTGGCTTGTGTACTTCACATATATGAGCTTTCCCCTCTTTCTCTTCCTTCTCTCCACTAGGTTTTGATGGTTGAGCCATGGCTATGTTCTTGAGCCACCACTCTTTCTCCATCGATGAAGTGGGAGGCCAAATAAGAGTGCTCAACTTCACACCATCAGTGTGAGAGGAGGATGAAGGATTTAGGTTGTAGTCTAATTACAAAGGGCAGGGTTTTCTTATCCTTAGATTGCTTCTAATACTTACGGGGAATCTCAGATGCTTCTATTTTAATGGGGGATGGTGATCAGTAAGTCAAGTGGTGTGATGGTGACTGCATCGACTACAGCTCTATAAATACTCTCCTCCTTGATCAGACCTAGTGAGAACTATATAATCGGTCTACTTGTATGATTGAATTGTCACAGACTAAGGTGTTTATCTATCAATGTTGAGGCTGGTGACTGCCTTATAAACCTCCTCCTATCTCTCCCATTTGATTGAATTAATATATTGTCTTTGAGGCCCTTTCCTTCTTAATATTACTTTGAACACTCCAAGGTATGACCATCTCAAATCCTAGAGGGTTTAAGGACCCCCAATGAAGAGAGAGGTCTCTTAATGAGACCCATCCTCTATAATATAAGAAGATGTCTCTATTCCCCAAGCATCTTCTCATGCTGCTTCTTTAGTTTTTTTATTTTTGTACCTTATTTGTGTCTTACTAAGAGGAACATAGCGGAGCTAGAACCTACCTTGAAGACAAGTAAGATAGCTATCAACTTTGCTTTGGCCTTCTGTTTAGATGCCAAGACTATCTTAGATGTTGCTCTAATTTTAACAACCATACTCATGGTGGAAACAATAGATGGTAGTGGTATGGTGGGAACCTCAATTGCTTTCTTCTTTAGTGAGGGGAACTCTACCTCAAATATCATATCAAATTGAATTAAGTGTTTCTTATCTTAAACCTCTTGATGATCCACTATGATAAATGCTACACCATCAGGTAACCTTCAGATTCTCAATGTCCAATCCAAACATGATGAACAAAGTGTTGGTCAAATAGGCTTATTCCACAACTAGATCTCGCATCGGCAAATGATAATATCAACTATTTAGAAGACAAGGTGGCAATTTGGATGAGCTAACTGAACATGCTACTATAAAAGCGGCACCTCTTTCTTATTATAAGAGGGAAATACATCAATTACTAAAAGGGTTATGTAAATTTTGTAGATTCATATCCCACCAAATTCGATTATGGTAGGTGAAGTTAAGATTGTGGAGATTTTGATTTGAACCTCCCTATAAATAATAGGTTCAATAATTATTGGAAAGGAAACCATAATCATCAAGTTTGAATTTGACAAAAGGTTTGATAGTTGTTTAAGAATCCAAATGAAATCATTTTTGTTAAATTTTTGGCAAGATTTAAAATTTTCCATATATAGAATCCCATTGGGAGTCCAATGGGGAGGTCCTAGAACCTTTTCATTTGATTGTGGTAAATAATATTTTTCAAGACCAAAAGATGAAGATGTTGACCACACCCACCCAAGGTAGAAATGGGTCAAGGGCTTAACGAAATGAAAGGTAGTCTAAGCCTATAAGTGGTATATACTTACCATCGAAGTTTAGTGACATTAGTCAATCACTGAAGATAAAAGAGGAACTTTCCCCAATGGAGTCACCAAAAAAGTCAGTAGTGTTTAAAATTATGTGATGAGGACACCATGTAGAATTTATGGAGAATACTTATTGAAATGATTAAATATAACATCAAAGAATAATAGATTATCTCAAAAGGTAGAGATATCACCCTATGATGGACTCAATCATCTAATAAAGACTCCAAAGGCCAATGAATCTATGTGTACCAAATATTTTTTGCCCATATTAAATGGATGAAGTAAAGTAGAATTTATTTTAAGTCGGGTTTTTATGTTTCCTATAGGGACAATCCCCTATAGTTAATTATATTTTATAAAATAAGGTTTCCTAAGAAAACTCTCAATTAAAGTGAGTAGCTAACATCTCTATAAATTTTAAAGTTTGATATCAAAGAATTGATAGTTTTTTGGAATTCAAGTGGAAAAACTCAAAGAGGAAGAGTTCTTAATGAAACCCAAAGGAGAGTAAGTAGGAAGAGCTCATGATACTAAGAAGAATACTGAGTACTTAAATCTATATTATAAGGAGGATTTATATTTTTAAAGTAGAGAATTATGATTTCTTAAGTTGATATTTTATTAGAAAGCTAGGACTTATATTCTAATAACACAAGATTATGAAAATGCCTAAGAGGTAAGGATTGACACCCATAGTAAGAAGAAATAGGAGTACCTTTGAACTTATGCCTAAAGTGCTTTAGCACAAGCTAAGAGCTTGATTTAATTTACTTAATAAAATTTAGATATATTAGTTCACTTCTACTAGAGAGAGTGAGCCTATCTCGATTCCTTTAGACTTACAATCACTTGGAGTGGCTGTCAGCTAACACCTCCTATGAATTAAAATCATGTGATCAAGTCTTATGAATGCAAGATAGTTAAGCTATTATTTAATAAGAAAGAGTCTAAAATCTTAAATCACTTCTTAGATCATGATTTTTGAGCAAATATGTCCTAGACTAATGTAATAAAAATTACATAGTTTATTCATTTTGACTCATTAATTTGACTTACGGTTAAGTGGACAAGTATACTTATATGCATGATGAAATAAAGTTATGGGTCAATCCACAAGAAGGTGTTCTTCACTCAAGGGGTTATTATCAATGATCTTGCACTCCTCTTATCATGTAATAAGTGGAGATCCCCTATATTCAAGCATGGAAAATAATATGCATGTATGATGTTATGTTGTCTTCCATGTATTGGATCATCCAAGCATCACAAGCCCGTCACATTTATGTCTTCTAGCCTCTACTAATCATAAATCCCATGGCTCTAACTCTATTTTATTATCAAAATTACATTTAAAATTTTAAAAAGAAATTTTACAAAATAGAGGTTAGTTATAACACACTTTCACACCAAGTAGTGATATATCACATAATTGAACTTAGCTTCCCACAGGTGCTAAGCCCACCTATCTTAATGGATTGTGCTTAAAGACATAAACAAAATAACACTTGTAAGAAAATAGCATGTATAAATTTATTATTACAATAATCACTTTAAGAATATCCCCTTGCATAAAATTATTTTAATATGAAAAAATGTTATAACTTTTAGATTTGCAAGCAAATAATTATTGACCTCACTTTTGGAGTGAAGACTCATCCTTCCTATCTTAGACTTAGGAACCATTCTAGGCACTTAGATTTCCTTAGCCATAGGACACTTCTAGTGTTTAAGGGAATACTAAACCTAAGCTTAAAGACTTAGGAAGGCATACATTAAGCTTAGGTTATACCTTAGGAGAAATAAATCTTACCTATCATATGGCCTAAACCAAGATCCATGCTTGTCCATTCATCCAAAACCAATCTCAAGCTAACACAACCAACCTCCAATTGGATTTTGTTTCCTATCCAAGCTTCAAGCCAAGTTAGCTTAGCCCCTAACCTAAGTTAATTTCACCATCATCCTATGGATCCAACCCAATATCCATTCAAATAAAGTCTGACCCAAATTGATTTTCACAAAAGCACTCTAACCATTCAATAGATCATTTCAAACCCCTCCAATTCTTATAATCAAGCCAATTAAATCAAATGAATCCAATTAACCCAAGCTAGCCCATTTGACCCAAAAGGTCCAAATGAGCCAAAATCCAATCAAACCCAAATCAATTGTAATCAAGACCACCAATCAACCCTAAATCCATCATTGAACCTCTCTCAACACCTAATTGAAACCAATTAAACTCATCAACCCAATTGGTCCACATGACCCAAGGTGGCCTAAATGACCAAATTGTCTCAAACGTCAATTCAACTCAAATGAGATTGAATCAACCCATTCAATCTTCTCTATAATAGTTATTGATCATTCTTGATTGCCCAATTACAATCCAAACCAATTTGATTACTTGTTCCAAGTTGACCTAATTAATCCATATGGATCAAAATGAACTAAATCTCATTCCAACTCTAATTGTTTATAATCAATGAATATCAATCATAAATTGATTATTAAACATGATCCATCCTTCAATTAAACCCAATTTGGTCAACCTAACTCAATTGACCCCTTTAGCCCAAATTGACCTAAAGAACCCAATTGAACCAAACCCTTCCTAAGACCAAATTGAACCTACAATCATTCTAAAATGATCAATTGAACCTAAACCAACCCTCCACCCAAGCCAATTTGGCCAATTTGACCAAATTGGTCAACTTTGCCCATTTGACCCAAATGAACCCATATGAGCCAAAATAAAATCCACTTTAAATTAAATCAAACCAATTGCACCAATACATTCCAAAGGATCATTTGAATATATCCAAACCCTTGGTTTGACCCAATTTGACCAATTGGTCAACCTAGCGTAATTGAACCCCATTTGACCAATATATGTGAAATTAAGCCAAACCCATTCAAACTAAGTCCACATCCAACCAAACTTGGAATGACTCATCCTTGGGTCACCATGGGCCAACCCAAGTAGAAATAGCCCATGGTAAATCCTGTTTGGGTCAAAACCCTTGAACCAACCCACCCAAATGGGATAAAATCCCCATTTGGAGGGGTTCACCAGTTCCCAAGCCATGTTAGCCACCTTCACCCTTCTTAGACACTAGGACCACTAACCCAACCTGAGCCAAGGCTGTTGGGTTTAGCCTTGAGTCATGAGAGGGTGAGTTCTCCCATGGCACACCATTGGTTCACTTGGAAGAGGAGGTACACCCCATGCCAACCCATGCCACTAACTCAGCCTCTCAAGCACCTCCACCTCAGTCCACTGCCACCTCTGGCCACTTACCCTGACCTGATGACTGCCAAAGAATAAGCCAATCTTAACCCTTGGTTCACTTGGGAGGAGAGTATACTCCTCTCCATTAATTCAAACTTCACATAGAGCTTCCTTAGAGTATTCTAAGCAGTCCTAGACCCTTCTCTGAATCTCTAGTGCTTTGCATCACCTGTGAGATGAACCATTGATCAAAACTGAGAGTCCCATCCATCCAACCTCACCAACTCCACCAAACTCAAATTAACTCTTCCCACACCTTTCCCTCACTCCGGGAGTTGAAATGAATTGACCCCCAATCAATTTGATCATCGAAGGTACACTGACCAACTCTTTATTTTGGTGGCCCGCCTATAGAGGGATGGGGAGGTAGCTCAAGATCTTCTTCATTCTCAAGATCACTCTACCGACCGCCTCTAGCTCCACAGGTAAAAATCTACCAAACCGTAGATTTTCTCCTTGGTGTTGGTCTTTTATGAAGTGAATCATGATTTATTTATTTTCCATCATAGGATCTTTTTAGATTTCCTCCCTACACATTTTGGAGTCGATCCCGTCATTCTATGAGCTCCGACGAGCTCATATCAAGCGGTGGAAAGTGGATGGTGTCCATCGTTCAGTGCTTGAGGGACGATGGATCATCGACAGTCTATTCTACGTGATTAGAACAGATGGTTTAATCCATTAAATTATCTGATTTTTTCCCTTCAAAATCACAAGATTAATCCTGACTATTCGATCTGAGATCAGACGGTGGAGATGAAATCACGTTCGTCACTGTTGACTTAGCTGCCGCGTCGGACATTTTAAATAAGCTTTCCTGGTGCCACATGGAAAGTGCTGCCGCTTGGCGCCTACTATTTATGAGGTTAATTAAGTATTAAAAATGTCATTAAATAGCCAAAACTTTAAAAATATATAACTAATTGTAGAAAAATCCAACAAATACAAATAAGCCCATTTTGAAAAGGGTAAATAGAGGAGAATTTAATAAAAATAAAATCTCTAATGTTTGGTTAATGAATAATGCTTAATTAGATTTTGAAGTTTAGGCTAATTATTTTAATTAATGCTTAATTACTTGGTCAATTGATCTCAAATTTGGTGGGTTATTCTCATAGAATGTCCTCTGCCACCCATAATTTTCTTGAAATTTACCGACCCTATAATTTAAAGAATTTGAAATTTCAATCTTAATTAACCTCTTTAATCAATTTTGTGTTATTAAAATTTCCAAACAATAAAAATTAAATGGTTAATGATTATTGATCACTGTTAATAATGGGAATGATGAGAAAAAATAATTAGGGCTTCTTTCCTAGTTATTTTTAAAGTGCATTTCCATAGGAGGGTTAATTAATGCATATGTTAATTAAGTAAATTAATGGTAAAATAAAATCAAATTAAAATGATAATTGGTTCAGATAATTCACATATAATTCATGGATTTTTCTTTATGTGTTTGATAACATAACGATCGTTAAGAAACTTATGGCTAACCCATGGGTGTGGGAAAATCATATAAGTACTTAATTTAGTTCTTTCTTTAATTTAATTAACCTTTAAGTATGAGCCTCATTGCATTAGGTGTTGTTAAGTGCATTGCAAATTTTAATTCCTCATTGGAATATCTTTAGGCTCATGGTTAAGTGTCTAATTAGATTAAAGAAGCTTAGGAAAGAGAAATTAAATTGATTGCTTAATAATTTGAACCTAACCAATACATAAAATTTTCTTAATTATTCTCTTTAAACACATTAAGTCATCAATGTGGGATGGGGCAAAACACTATGTGTCTTTTCTCTTTTTTAGGTTTTAATAATTCAAACACAAAAATTAAACTTTATAATAATTTTGGTTAATCTTAAAGAATATTTATTTGACTTGATCATCCTTAGGGATCAATGTGATTGAATGTATTATGTGGCAATGTTTAGTCATTCCTTTTTCAATCATCATAAATTTGAATGCCATTTGTATCATGTATTCATATTTTCAAATAAAAGACTCAAATGAATACAGTTATGTATATGTAAGTTGCATGTGATGAATTAATCCTATTATATGACATGGCTATTATCTCTAATAAATATCAAATTATCTTCAAAAATTATAAACTAATGATGAAAATTTAAGTTGATGTTGGTTATGAATATTTTATGTGATTTACATTCACTTATAGTTTAAACATGTTAAAGGATTATTCTATTTTCATGATTCATGTGTATGTTTATATGTGTTTGAATGTTAGTAAGTATATAGTCTGGACATCCCAAAAATATGAGGCTTTAAGTAGCCCAAAGGAGGTCTTAGATTACCTCAGTTCCCTAGTTTAATAATGACACGTACTTACTTAATTTCATTCATATGTGAACATGTGCTAGAATTTGGATAGAGCTTTACTTTACATGAGTAAATAATTTGCTAATATACAATCTTTTGCATGATTTTCATCCCTATGTTAATGTATACATTTATATGTATTTAAGATAACATATATGGTCTGGACATCACAGAATACAAGACTTTAAGTAGCCCCAAGGATGTCTTAGATTACATCACTTCCCTAGTTTAACAACGATACATACTTGCTTAAATATCTAATACATGTATATGTACACTTAGCTAAGGAATGAAATCTCTCTTTTCTACCAAAAATACATGCATTAACAATCATTCAAGTGTTAAAAAAATACACATATGTACATTGCATATGTAGGTATGTTAAATTTAATATCATATGCATGATATTAATGATGAAAAGGAATGATGTAACATTATCCATGTGATAGTAATTCAATCTAATTTGCCTTAAGATGCCTTTCATGTTGAATATGATACTTCAAAATTAACCCAAATTTAAGATTAATAAAATTTCTAATAAATCATTCACTATAAGAAGTCAAGAT
Organism: Cymbidium sinense; assembly: GCA_021442155.1. Lineage (NCBI taxonomy): Eukaryota > Viridiplantae > Streptophyta > Magnoliopsida > Asparagales > Orchidaceae > Cymbidium > Cymbidium sinense. The sequence continues at coordinate 66,380,813 of CM038231.1, forward strand.
TATAACAACATGCCTTTTAGAAAATCATTTAGGGTGGGGATGAAGGGGGTCAAACCTTTTTCTTCTCTTTATAACAATTAGCTGCTAAGTAAGTATCAAGTGAAAAAATATATAAATTAAAATCCATCAATCCTTTTAATAACTTGAAGTGAAACCTCCCCTCTGTGTAACTTGAACATTCCAAAAACTTTAGACAATCATATACCTAAAGCCTAGTTAAGACACACCACACTAAACCTTAGCACACATATTAGAATACTAAGTCACCACCTAGCTCTAAGTTAGGATGAAGTATGTTGTGTTTGTTTTGTGATATAATATTTTAGGCTGGATGTTAGGATTGTTTATTAGTAGACTTGATGTTAGATTGTTCATAGCCTAATGATATTTTATGCAGTAAATTATGCTAAAGGGGCCGCTGAAATATTAAATAAATATAAATACTTTTGCTTGCAGGTTGCTTATGCCCCTTTGCATATTCCACATTAGGATATGTGGGCTTGTTTACATATGTGCAGGGTGCTATGTCAAAATTTATGAAATATAAACTTCTTGGTTTGAATGTTTGTTTGGCTAACATCTATTTTACAAGTGTAGTTATATTTTATTTTCTATAAATATGTAATTTTGTAATAGGAAATAGGATTAGTGCTACAGGGTTTAGGATAAATAGTGGATAGAAGGCAAATGCCTAGGAGGCCTTGTGAAGCTTGGAGTGAAACCAAATCAAAAGGAGGAAAGAAAGCTGAAGAATGAAGACCCCCATAGCATTTATTTCATTATAATTGTAATATTCTTTTGTAATATGGGTTGTATAAGGCTAGAGCTCGGCTACCCAACTTCTTTTAAATTTTAGGGTATACAACGGTACCTGGCCACACTAGCCTTTTATTCTTTTATGAAAATTTATAAATTTTTGATTATCATGTTTAGCTTGTGCATTAGAAATGATATTTTTTGATACATTTTTTAAAGCTTGATGATTGAATGTATGGTCTGGAAGCGATAGGCTCTTTAGGATAAATTTAATTTTTCTACCTCCATTAAATAACTCATAACTAAAATTTAAATATAACTCCTAACCACACTTTAAAATCTTAGTTATAATCAAGATAATTAAAAAATTTAGCAGTCCCTTAGCTGAATGCTGAATATTATAACATAATGCATGACATCTTATTTCACTCTTGAATAAGGAGGGTCTCCATTCTTACATGATAGGGGAATGCTTGACCTTTGAGGGCATCCTTTATAGTGGATAACATCTCCTCTTGTTGATTTATCCCATAATCTTATTTCATCATGCATATAAGCATGGTTGTCCTAAGCCTTTGTCCAAATGAATATGTCAAAAATAATATAAAAGATTGTAAATTTTGCATTAGTCTAAGTCATGTCTTCATGCAAGTCATGATCTAGTTTTTTGAGGAGTGAGTTTAGGACTTAGTTTCCTTCTTAATTAAATAATAACTTAGCTATCTTGCATTTACTTAAGATCGGCCTGCATGGTTTTAAAGCGTAGGAGGTGTTAGCTGGCGGCCACTCTAGGCGGTTGTAAGTCTAGAAGAGTCGGGATGAGTTTATCCTCTATTGTGGAGATAAATCACTATATTCCATTTTTTGATTAGACTCAGGTTGTGCTTTTACCTTGTGCTAAAGCATCATAGATCTATGATCTAAGACTATTTGTTTTCTTTAGGCTATGAGTATAAATCCTCATCTTTAGGTGCTTCCACAATCTTGTGTTGTTGGATTATAAGCCCTAGCATTCTAATAAAATTTTAACTCAAATAAAAATAAATTTTCTCTTTCAAACATATAAAGCCTCACTATAGGGTAGACTGGAGTGCTCACTAGGCTTCTTAGTATCATGAGGGCTCCATACTTATCTTCTTTTAGAATTCATAAATAAGTCTTTTTTATTTTGAAATCTCCCACTTGATTTCCAAAAAATAACAAATCATTTGATAGTCTAACCTTGAAATCTTTGGATATATTTATTGACTACTTTAATTAAGATTTTTTTAAGGAAATTCCTATTTCCAAGAAGTAACTATGGAAGCTTACTTCCATAGAGAACTAAAGAACCCAATATAAAATAAACCATGCTTTACTTCTCAATATAAAGTAGAAAATATATCTATATATGAAGACCCATCTGCCTTAGGAGTCCTTGTTAGGTGATTAGGTTTAATGTAGGGTGATGCTTCCATCTCTCGATATGGTACATCATACCTTAATGTCATGCTCGATCACTTCAATAAGTACCCCCTAAGATTTGTGTGGTGTCCATATGACTCCAAATTAAAACACCCCAATAATCTTAACTATCCATACTAAAATAATACACCATAAAGCCATAAAAATCATTACATCACAACCAATACATCAGCTTAACCTAATTATAGGACCGGTGACCTAATACTTTAGTTTGTGAAAAGAAGGCTAGTGTGGCATGCCTATACTAGGCATCTTTAAGTTTAAGTTTGATTCAAGTTCAAGATTTGTTCAATTTACCATTGGGTGATTTTACTTTAAATATTTAACTAATTTAAAGTTATATTTATAATTTTCATTTAATGTTAAGATTGATTATAGGATTTAAAGAGTGAAAATGAGATTCAGCCTTGCCTATGGTAGAGATTTAGTTTACTTAACACACTATTTCTAAAAAGATTTTTCACTAATAGTGAAAGTTATCTTAAAACTTAAACATAATAATTTAAATATCAAATATGTCAACATTTTATTTCTTATTTAATTTCTTATTTAATTTCTTTTTATAACTTAGCTCTCACAAGTTAGTGTTATTATTAAACTAATGGTTCGAGATATCGAGACTTCCTTCGGGCCAATAGCTGCGACTTCAAGCTGTACTATATACCTTGTGATCACTTATTATGAAGAATTTTGATTTAGTTCTAATTCAAATTAACATTTATTTTAACTTATGAATTTTAAATTAACTTATTTTAATTATAAGAAATTTAACTTAATATTTAAAATTTATGGGTTTAATGGTATCTATTTTGATTTATTTTAAATTTTACTTAAGTGTATTATAACTTGACTAAATTTTAATTATTAAAGATTGAATTTAGGTTGATTAAATAAGTTACACTTTTTATTTGAGTTTGTTAATCTTTGTATTCTATTAAAGTGTGTTATTAATATTTCAATTTATGTTTGGTTACTAGTTTCCCTATTTTAATTGAATTCATTTTTTTTGGTTTAATTTGAATTCCAACTGATATTTCATTCACTTTTACTTGAGTTTCATTGGTTTCAATGATTTGTATTAATTAATTTGGTTTAATTATTGTTTGAATTTTGTGTGTTTTGAATGTTAATACTTACTTTAAGTTTATAAATATGTTTCAACTTAATTAAATTTATTTAAATTTGGAATTCAATTAATGCTTCAATCTTTTACTTAGATTCCATTTCAAAAATTTGTTAAGTTCATTAAACTTTATTGTTTCATCTAGTTTAAATTGATTAAGTTAGTTTTACTATTATTTTAATTTAGTAGTTTTATTTATTTATTGATAAGATTAGATAGATTTAATATTTCAATATATATATATATATATATATATATATATATATATATATATATATATATATATATATATATATATATATATATATATATATATATATATATATAGATGTATTTTGATTGATGATGTTTAGTAATTTTTGAAATTTGTTTCATAATTAAGTTTTTCTCATGATACTTGGAACTTTATTTAGTTTGGGATTATACTTTATTTATTTTGATTAAGTTGCTTTGATTGAATGATGTTTAATTCAATTATACAATAGAGTTGGTTATGATATAGCTTGATTTGATTAATTTGATTTGAATGATTGATGTAATAATTATGTTTAATTTGTTTGATTGATATATTTAAAGTTTACTTAATTAAACTTATCATATTTAAGTGACTTGATTAAGTTAAGTTAATGCTCGATCATTTTGGTTTCTTTAAAAATTATTTAAGTTTTACATGATTAATTTTATTGGGTTATTAATTTAACTGAAGTTTGATTAAATGGTTAATTTAGCTAACATTTTACTTAAGGATCATTTTAGTGTATCTCATTCAAAATAATTTAATTGAATAATTGATTGATTTACTTGAAGCTCAATTAAAGGTTTGAAGGTTTAAAGTTTGATTAGATAATTTTAGTTTAATTAATCCAAATGAATGTTCGATTTAATTGATTAGTTCGATTTACTTGAAATTAATTGGATGACTTAACTAAATATTGATTGTTGATCAATCAAATTAATCATCTAAAGTTCAGTTATATATCATTTAAATTGAATGATAGAGTTAATTAAAGCTTGATTGTTGAATTTATTAAAGGCTTATATTTAGTTTAGTTAATTGATTAATATAACATATTCTATTTTATTTTATTGATTTGATTAGAATTTGATTTTGATTCTTGATTATTTTAGTTTATCATAATCAACCTAATTATGGTATGATGATTTATTTATTAATTTAAATGATTGAAATGTAGTTAATGATTAATCTTAATTTTTCTTATTTAACTTAGTTCATTCATTAGGTTTAAGTTCGTTAGGTGTCTAATTAGTTTAATTTAATTGAGAATAATTGGATGTTAACATAGTTAAACTTAATTTATGATTAGCTTGATCGAGGATTTAGTTAATTAGAAGCTAATGATTTAATTTTTCATGATTAATTTATTTGATTTGATGAGTGTTTAAGGTGAATTTAATTAAGTGTTTAGTTTAAGTTAAGCTTGGCTTAAGGCTTAGTTTTGATGTAACTTATTTAATTTAATCTGGTTTACTTATGTGATTATTTAACTTAACTTGAGATTTTATTAGTTTGATTATGTGTTGATGATTATCTTAATTAAAAGTTGATTAATTATCTTATTTAATTTGAGTGAACAAATAATTCAATTAATATTAGATTATGATTAATTAAGCATTTATTTTTATTAAATAATTGGTTCAATTAAGAGTTTAATTAAAACACTTATTTTTAAAATTTTTTTATCTACTTAACAAGCCTTGATTAAGTTATTAGTTAGTTCCATTATTATTTGTTAAATAAGGTGATTATTTTGACTAAGTAGTTAGCCAAATTAAAAATTATTTGATAATTAATTGTTTTGATTGATTAAGATTGACTTGATTGATTGTTCATCCAATTAGAATTGAATTTCTAATTAACAAGCTTGATCTCAAGTAAATGATTATCTTGATCAATTAATCAAAATGTAATAAGACAATTGATTAAGTTCATCATAATTAGCTCAATTAGTTCCTAAATTTGGTTGAAGATTCACTAAATTATTTATTTGGCTCAAACATTTATTAATTAAATCAAATATGATTATTTTACTTATTGTTTCATACATTAATTATTATTGATCATAGTTAACCGAATTAAGGTCTAAATTAGTTGACTTTAGTTAGGCTAATTTCATAATTTTGGTCTAATATTTGATTTAATATTTATTTTTTAATTAAATTATATTTTAATGATTTTTAAATCTTAAGTATGTGATTTTGAAATTTTAACAACTTCAAAGGGCTTAAGAATTTTTTAAAAGTCCTCTGATGCTAAACAAAATGTTCTTGACTAATTTTGGGTGTTTTCATAATTTTGGTCATTTTATTTTATTTCATTTTTGTATTATTCAAGATGGCTTCAAAAATTATAGCTTATGAACCATAGATCTTTTTTACTTGAAATTTTTATGGTGGGTAGGTTCTAATGTTAGTTTCACTTCCTAAAAGTTTAGCTCTAATCATTTAATATCTTAAGAGCAAGTAGGGGTGGTTTATTGTTTTCAACAAAACCCAAAAGCCCAAAAATACTAAGTATTAATTAAAGATTTTTTTTTATTATACTCTAAAACATTAAATCCAAAGAGGGCTTGTTTATATTTTTTAGATTACAGGTTGATTTATTCTAATTTATTGAAGTTTAGGCTAATTAACTATAAATTTGATGATTTTAGTGTTTAATGAGTTTCAGTGAGTTTTAATATTTTATTTAAGTGCTCTAATGTTAAATAAAGTGTCTTAGAACATTTTGGTAATTTCTAATACTTTTCTTGACATTTAAATTAATTATTTTATGAATTTAAGATTTTAAACTTTGAAATTCAATAAATTTTAATTCATTTATCATCTGGACTTAAAAGTTTTATGGTATATAGGTTTTAGCATCACTTTAAAACCCTATAAAATTTAGATCAATTTGACTTTTAGATTAATTAAAGAAATTTTTTACTCAAATCTCAATTAATTCTAAACTAAATAAAAATTAGAGATTTTATGTTCATTGGATTCCTCTTGAAAAGAAGAATCTAATGAGCCCTTATTTGTATTTTTTGAATGAGTATTTTATTTTAAGATTTGTTTGAAGTTTCAAGTGTAAGAATAATTGGACCCACCCAATTCTCTAACTTGGAATGGATAGAAAATGGTTTGATCTAGACCATCCAATCTTTAAATCAAAAAGCTCAGATTAAATGCAATAACTTAAGGGTTTTAAAATTACATATATGCATGTTAATCTTAATTGCCATTCTAATCAAAGAGAATGGATGGCCAGGAGGTTTTTTTCTCCTTACTGGTGAGAGGGGTGGAACCATCCATCCCAAACCCTAATTTTCTTGCTATTTTGACTAAAATCTCAAGCTATTTCACACTGACAAGCTTGCGGAAGATGAGAGTGATCAATTATAGTGGGTTTCCTCTAGTATTACATGATTCCACCCCATAAAATATCAAGGCTTTGGTTTCACTAAGGGTTTGAGGAAATACCTCACTGAAGTTAGTGGATTTCTTTTCATCGAAATCAATCTTTGCTTTGAAATAGAGCTTTTGAATGATTTTCCTCCTTTACTTCTTCTTGAATTCTTTCTAGCCATTGACTACCATTGTACCTTGCCATAATTCATTTGAGTTTGGGGGTTTTATTGATGGGAGAGGAGAGGGATAGCATGTTTCTTCTTCTTGGATGATGGAGAGAGTCCATGGGAAGCTAAAAGTGGCTAAAGAGAGCTCCTCTCATTATTTTATGGTTGGCTAACCATTAATGAAAGCATTGGGTGGTTGACCTTGGAGGAAATTCATCACACCTTATTGCATTAACTAGGGATTTGATTGAGTGCATTTTTCGGTCAATCAAATGGATGCATGGGAGAGATTTGGGAGGGATTTGGTTTTGGCATCTTGCTATATTCACTCTCTCTCTTCCTTTTTTTATTTCCCCCACTCTTTACTTTGGCTCCACCCCATTCCCACTTGGGATGATATGCCATCAGGTATAACCAAGATTAGATTGAACCTTGAGTTGGCATGAGCTTTTCTTAGGTTTAGATTTGAGTTAACCTAATTTGACTTAAGTTAGGTTGGGTTTGACCAAATCAATATCTATTGTCTTGGTTAAGTCATAATTTTAATCCAAATCATGTCCATTTGATCATTAGAGAATTAGAAGTCAATTTGCTTTATGTCTTGTATGAATTTAACTTGGTTTTAGCTTAAATTTGACTCTTTTGATCTTGCTTTGAGAGAGTTAAATTTAGTTATGATGCAATTTATTATTTTGGGTTTAGATTAGCTTCAATTATGTTTATTGGATTATTTTGTATGATTTGGGTCAATTGTGTTTGGGTTTCAATCATATTTAATTAAGTGTTAGGGATGATTTAGAGCGATGGATTTCAATTACTTCAAATTAATTTTAATTTTGATCCATTTTGATCTAAAGTGGGCTTAATGGGTCGAATGACCAAATAGATCAAAGCGAACCCAAGAAAAAGCTAGATCATGAACATTTATGCATTTAAAGGGATTTGGAGTGTTTAATTTGATTTGCTTATAATTTAATTTGAATTTGGCTCAATTAGGTCCATTTACGATTATTCAGGTTAAGTGGACCCATTAATCAATTTAAACCTTAACTAAGTTTATTTTTGTTTATCTTTGTGGTTGAATGAGATCATATAATGATTTTAATTGAAATAGCTCAATTTGACCAAATTATGATAAGTTGACTTTTAGCTTGGCACCTAGGTCAACTTGAGTCAATGACTTGATTAGCTATTTTTAAAACCCAATTAGATTTAAATTTTTTTTCCTAAATTGAGTTTTAATATCAATTCTTAACCTTTAGATGAACTTAGTTTGATTTTATTTTAAATTGATTTAGTTTAATTAAATTTTGGGTAGATTTGGGCTTAAGCGGGTTAATTGGGATAATAAACCTAATTACTCTAATTGAATTTAGATTATTGTTTAAATGTGTTTCATTTAGTGTTGAGTTAAGTTTAAATAAATTTGGAAGTAATCAAACTCATCTATTACAGTTGTGCTAGGTTGTGTCCAGGTGGGGTCCACTAGCCTGGCCCAAGTCTCATCTTATGGCAATGAATTTTGATTTAGTTTCAATTTTGGTTTTTGGATTTATGTTTTATTTGGTATTTGTTCTTTATTTAGAATTCAGATTTGGTTACACACCTAGTTATCAAGTGTAGTGTCTAATTTCTGTGATTTTAGTTTAGGATTAAGAATCTAAACTACTAAGATTATGAGGAGTGTTAACCCCATCAAAAAAGAGGTCAACACCAGCTCGAAAGAGGGGTGACTATTAGATAATAGTGGATCATGCATTTAAGAAATAAAAGGGAAAATGTGGAGATTTATGTTAACAACTTACTAGTCAAAAGTAAGTCATCCCCACATCATATCCAAGATCATAAGAAAATCCTTGCCACTTAGAAGCATTAAAACATGTGCCTTATCCTTTTAAGTGCACTTTTGGTGCTAGGTCATGCGAAGTCTTGGGATTTCTAATCACCCCCAAAGGCATAAAGGTGAAACTTGATAAAATCAAAGTAATCATTGAGAAGTCTTCATTGAAAATATTGAAAGAGGTTCAATGACTCACGTGGCAAGTCATCAGGTCAAACAAGTTCATCTCTAAAGCTAGAGAATGCTGCTCATAGTTCTTCAAAGTTCTTATGGAAGCTTAGAGATTTGACAAAATGTGAGAAAACTTTTTATGATCTAAAAAATCTACTTGCACACTACCTCTACTACAAAGCCTAAAGGAAGGGGAGACCCATAATTTTACTTAGGGATTGGAGAAGACTCAATTAGCTTTGTTCTCATCTAGGAGGAAAATAGAAAGTAGTGTTATATCTCCTGCATTAGCAAATATTTGTAAGGTGCCAAGTTGGATAAGCTTCCACTCCTACTCATTATCTCAACTTGATGGCATCGACCATACTTATAATAGCATTCAATCTAATTCATCACACATGATATGCTCAAATCTGTACTCGCTAAGGAAGATCAATTCAGGAGGCTATTGAAATGGTCTGTGGAACTCAGTGAATTTAATTTATCATATTTGCCCTTGATGGTAATCAAGAATTTAATAAATATCTTAATTTCAAAAATATAAAGCTAAACCATATGAACAAATTAAGAACTATTCTTGCTTGAGTTCTCTCATTTGATTTCTAAATTAGTAATCATTGAATTAGACTTTAAAATTCATAGTGATGTTAACTAATTATTTTAATTTGAGAGTTTTCTTAAGAGATTCATATTTTCTATGATATAATTAATAATAGGGGCTTGCCCCTATAAGGAACTTCTTACCTAGCTTAAAATAGACCTTATCTTTCTTCATCCATATAAGATAGGAGAAAAATCTCTAGTACATATAAACCCATTAGCCTTTGGTATCCTTATTGAATAATGGGATCCATCATAGGGTTACTGTACCATTCAAAGTAGTATACTATTTCTTAATGCCATTTTGAATCATTTAAATAAATACCCCTAAGATTTATGTGGTGTCCTCATTCACATTTTTAAAACACCCCACCTTTTTTATCTTTTCTTAAATTAAATGAATTAAAGTAGTAATTAATATTTGATTTCCATTCTAGGTAAACAATAGGATCTAAAGTCCCATCAAAAGTTGGGGCTTTGATTTTGATAGCTCTAAGGGTATTATCATCATCATTAATAGTCATAGGTTCATATGGATTGGCTGTCTTCTTAGTCTTTAGGGATTTTCAAGTTTACTTTTTGAGGAATCAGAATCAATATGGATTATCTTTTTTATATTAGTTAGTTTACCATATATTCCTCTAATCTAGTTAGAATAACCTCTAAAGTATATTGAAATTGATCCTTATTAGTTGTACATACAATATGGACTTGGTTTGCTCTACAGTGGCATAATAATCTTAAAAAAAGAAAAAATATTTTTCACACACACTCTCCCTCTTTAGAATGTAAACTAACTAGAAATTTGTAGATGAAAAAATATTAAAATTATTATATGATTCGTATGAGTCAACCCAAAATAATAATGCTCAATCATATTTTGAACAAATATAAAGATGTTTGGTCATTTTGAACCAATCCAAATCTAGAGGGTTTAGTCGCATTCCAAACCAAGATTAAAAATGCATGGTTTTTTAAGTCAAGCCAAGGAGATAAGCCTACTTGTGTTCGGAAGCCAATTATGCTTCAATGTATAGCCAAAATCTGACTAGTCAAAGAAATAAAAAAAAAGATTTGATAAATCAATAGGTGTCGATAAAGCCAAAATATTATATAGTATGTAAATGCTTAGACTAGACTAAGCTCAGATACCAACTAATATAGGCCATACCCTGTATGATTAATAAATAAATTAGTTATTAGCTAGCTCCCAATAATATGCAAGATATTTAAAAAACTACATATATAAGAGGCATATCAGTCCATAATGGTTCTCGATAAAGAGGACTAGGATAGCATAAAAGTTATCTCCTTAGACTAGGCACATAATATATCCAAAATAAAAAAAGAGCACACAAAGATGCTTGAACTCAGTTATGGAATATAAAAATAAAATAAAAGATCACACAAATGTAGAATAACCGAACTAGTATCATGTAATAAATAATCATCAAACACAAAAACTAGAAGCTAGAGTAAAATGGACCAAGACAAGAGATGCACTTGAATTATTTTGATCTTTGTGACAACATCTTATCACTTGGGCATCAACACCCCTCCTCTTCGAGCCTAATCAAACTATCACGGCATGAAAAAAAATTATTTAATCTCGCACAAGTGCATAACTCAAACAAGAAATAAATTTTTTTTTATATTTCTAGAAGCAAGCCATCAATTGAAGATGGCCACCAAATATATAAGGCACCAAAGACTATAAGAAAAAGAAATACATGATGTGAACTAAAGTTCTTCATGTAAAGTTTTAAAAATCAGTCTACTTATTCATCTAGAGAATGAATTATAGTTTTTTACTATGATACAATTTGACTTAGCTTGACTTGTGAACTAGAGAGTTTTACAACATTTTCTTATCTTTCCAACAAGCCTAAGGTAATTCAAAATAGAACAATGAGTTGAACGATATGATCAAAATATTAAATTCATGTAAGATGAGTTAAAGCTTTAGAATGCTACTAATTTGAGAATAAACAGAACTATTAACTACTTAAAAATCTGAAAAATATTATTTAAATAGAACAATTTAATATTTTACTCTTGTAAAACATATTTTGTGCAAAAATGACTACTAGTATATATTGGGCTAGTTCGTGAAATGTATTTTAAACTGAAGGTGTCCACAAAAAAGGGTTACTTTCATCTTTTATTTAATAGAATGAGCTTAGAAAACCTCAAGTTCAAGTAGGGTCGTGATTAAATTTTGATGCATCTCAAGTGATAGCAATAAGGCATGATAGATGCTTAATGATGCAAGAAGTTTTTTAAATGAGTCTAAAGATTGTTATTTATTTTGGGTCCAATTTCTACGAATATTAAATTTCTTTTGTTAGAATTTCATAAAAATATTCAATGATTGTAATGTTATCCTTATTTTTATTCATATTTTTATGATTTGAAAGCATTTTATGACTTCTTAATTGAGCCTCATGAATTTCATCTTATGTTTAGGTCATATTTGGAAGAGTTTGATGTTGATTCTACTTCTAAAAAATTATCTACAAACTTCAATTAAGAAACCAATGTAATTAAGATTAAAATTGGCTATTCCTTAACTTCTTTATTAGAGTTGTGAATCATACAAATAGATGATCAAGCAGAAAAACTAAAACACTTTTTTTGTTTCATCATAATTATACATATTGATATATTTAGTAATAATGGTTGATTTTTCTAAATATTTTTAGGGATCTTGATTTTCCTATCTTATAGAAGTGTTTTAACCAATCTTTAAATATGATATAATTCTTAATTATATGCCTAAGACATTAATGATAAATGAAGTGCAAAAGTTAACAATTTTCCCACTTCTTTTGGTTTAACTGATTCAAGAATGTTCATCCCTTACTATTACATTAACATTTTTCTAGATTCATAGGTTCACCTTAAAGACTAGAAGCTTTAAAAAAATTTACAAATATATAGATAGAAGAGAACTTAGAAGTAATGTTATATGTGCAGTAAAATGGCCCAGTAAAAGATCAATAGTATGATTTTCTTAGAGTGGTGACTCATATTTCATTTCCATATTCCACCATCTAATTATAAAGTCTATAGAGTCTTAGATGGTTTTCAATGTGAAGTCATCAAGTCATGTATATTAACTTTTTATTCACACCTGAAGACCTCTTTATGAAGTTCTACATTAAAGTTTTAAAGGATTTATTAGGCAAATTAACATACCAAGGGAATCATTATTACCAATTTTATGATATAAAGCTTTATATTGGGAAATATGTTGTAATGTATTACTAGTTTTGTCAAACTAAATAAAGTTAAGAGGAATGAATCCCTTTGGCAAAATACTTAAGCCCTAGTATTGTTCCATGACAAGATTCACCATTCTAGATGGGTGGTTTACCTCATCAGCAAATTACCATGACATAAAATATAGAAAGTTTGTTATCATCTTCTTATATAACCTCATACATAAATCAAAACACTCACTCATGAAGATCTTTAGCTACCATATTGCTATCTTAGCAAGCCAAAGTGGAAGGTTCCCTTTTCTATGGTAATGTAGAGGAAAGGTCAACATTACTTCCAAAAGTTTTCTCTTCAACCCACTTCTCAAAATAAACTTTTTTTGGATACATTATCTTTAAGAGTTATTTAAGAAAAAGTTTGAGATACTATAGGATCTCACATTTATGGTAAAAATTTTTTATTAGCTGTATAGATGGTTATGGTGCTTTAATTTGAAGTCATTGGGATACCATGCAGATCTTAAGGGATACTTATTGAAGTAATTATATATGACATTAAGGTATGATGTACCATCTAAAAAGGTGAACACATCTCTCTACAATGGACCTAATCACTTAATAAGGACTCCTAAGGCAGATGGGTCTTCGTATATTCTAGAGATCTTTCCCCTACTTTACATGAAAAAGTAAAATAGGGTTTATTTTATTCTGGGTTCTTTAGTTCCCTATGGAAGCAAGCCCCCATAGTTAATTACATCCTAGAAAATAGGAATTTCTAAGAAAACTCTTGATTAAAGTAGTTAATAAATATCTTCAAAGATTTCAAGATTAGACTATCAAAGAATTAGGCATTTTTTTGAAAAATCAAATGGAAAAGTTCAATTTAGAAGACTTATTTTTATATCCCAAAGGATGATAAGTAGGGAGCACTCATGATACTAGGAAGCCTAGTAAGCACTCTAGTCTATCTTATAGTGAGGCTTCATACATTTGAAAGTGAGAGTTTATTTTTATTTGACTTGAAATTTTATTAGAATACTAGTGCTTATAGTCCATCAGCACAAGATTATGGAATGCCTAAGAGGTAAGAACTTATGCTCGTAGCACGAAAGAAAAAATAGCCTCAGAATCTAAATTTAAGATGCTTTGGCACAAGTTAAAAGCATGACTTAAGTCTAATAAAAAAATGGGATGTAATGGTTTATCTCCATAAGAGAGGATAAACCCATCTCGACTCTTCTGGACTTACAATTGCTTGGAGTGGTTAGCAGCTAACACCTCCTAGGCTTCAAAACCATGTAGGCCAGTCTTATGTAAGTGCAAGATAGTTATACTATTATTTAATTAGGAAAGAAACTAGTGTCCTAGACTCACTCCTTAAGAGACTAGATCATGATTGACATGTAATCATGACTTAGACTAATACAAAATCATTGACATACAATCATTTTGACACATTCATTCTAACAAAGGCTTGAGCTAATTATGCCTAAATTCATGATAAAATTAGATTATGGTCTAAATCGGGAGGAGGTGTTCTCCACTACAAGAGATGCCCTCAAAAGTCAAGCATTTCCCTATCATGCAAGAATGGAGGCCCTCTTTATTCAAGAGTGAAATAAGATAATATATATATATGATGTTATAATATTCAATCATTCAGTTAAAGGGTTGCTAAATCTTTTAATTATCTTGATTATAACCTAGGCCTTATAAAGTGTTATGAGTTATTTTAGAATTTAAATATGAGTTATTAGTGGGGATAGAAAAACAAATTTTATCATAATGAGGCCTATCGCATCCAGGCCACACATTCAAACATCAAGCTTTAAGAAAGCAATGAAAAGCATGCCATTTCTATTGCACAAGATAAGCATGATAATCAAACATTTATAAATTTTATGAAAGAATAAAAGGTCAGTGTGGCCGGGTATCGCCGTACACCCCAGAAAAGGAAGAAATTAGTTAGCTGAGCTCTACCTTTATACAATTGGGATTACAAAAGAAATGTTATGGGGGTCTTCATTCTTCATCTTTCTTTCTTTCCTTTTGATTTGGTTTTACTCTAGGCTTCACAAGGCCTCCTAGGTCTTTGCCTTCTAACTACTGCTCATCTTAAACCCCATAGCTCTAAGCGTAATTCCTTTTGTAAAATTACATAGTTATGTAAAATAAAATCTAATTACACATATAAAATAGATGTTAGCTAAACAAACATAGAAACAAAGTAGTTATGTTTTATAAATTTTAACCTAGCACACTACACATGGGTAACCAAACCCACCTCTCCTAATTTGATTATACAAAGGGGAATAAGCAGCATGAAAAGCATTTATATTCAATATTACGGTTGCCCTCTTTAGCATAATCTCCTGTAGAAAGCATCATTTGGCTAATAGCGGCCTAACATCCAGTCTACGTATAAATAATCCTAACATCCAGTCTGAAATATTACACCACAAAATAAAACACATCATCACAATATACACAGGCCTAACTTAGAGCTAGAAGTGGTGACTTAGTATTCTAAACTGTGTGCTAAGGTTTAATGTGGTATGTCTTATTAGGCTTTAGGATTGTGATTATCTAAAGTTTTGGAATGTTCAAGTTACACATGAAGGGAGGTTTCACTTCAAGTTATTAAAAGGAATAATGGATTTTAATTTATATTTTCTTTTATTTCACTTGATATTTACTTAGCGTTTAATTGTTATAAAGAGAAGAAGGAGGTTTAACCCTCTTCATCCCTATCTTAAGTTATTTTCTAAAGGCATTTTGTTATGATTTTGATTTCTTTTAGTGAATGATTTTTTAAACATTTTTTTTATTAATTTTAGGTTTGGGTTAATCTTAAAAAGTTTTATTCAACATGAAAGGCATGTTAAGATTAATGAGATTCAATTACTATCGCATGGATAATGTTACATCATTCATTTTCATCATCAATAACATGCATATGATATTAAACTTAACATACCTATACATGCAATGTACATATGTGTAATTTTGGAACATTTGAATGATTATTAATGCATATATTTTTGGAAGAAAAGAGAGATTTCATTCCTTAGCTAAGTTTACATACACATATATTAAAGATTCAAGCAAGTACGTGCCGTTGTTAAATTAGGGAAGTGAGGTAATCTAAGGCTGCCTTGGGCTACTTAAAGCTTTATGTTCCCAGGATGTCCATACTATGTACTTGCTATCTTAAAAATATATAAATGTATACATAAATATAAGAATAAAAATCATGCAAAAGATTGTATATTAGCAAATTTATTTACTCATTTAAAGTAAAGCTCTATCCAAATTCTAATATATGTATACATATGAATGAAATTAAGTGAGTATGTGCCATTATTAAACCAGGAAAGTGAGGTAATCTAAGACCTCCTTGGGGCTATTTAAAGCCTCGTGTTCTTGGGATGTCCAGACTATATACTTGCTAACATTTGAATATATATAAACATACATATGAATTATGAAAATAGAATGATCTTTTAACATGTTTAAAATATAAGCAAATGTAAATCACATGGAATATTCATAACCAACATCACTTTAAATCTTCACCATTAACTTATAATTTTAAAAATAATTTAAGATTTATTAGTGAAAATAGTCACACCATTAATAAGATTTATTCAACACATGCAACTTATACATATATAATAATATTCATTTGATTCTTTTATTTGAAAACATGGATACATAAGACAAATGGAATACTAATTTATAATGATTAAAAAGGAATAATTAAACATTGCCACATAATAAATTTAATTACAATAATTTTTAAGGATAATCAACTCAAATAATATCCTTTGAGAATAACTAAAGTTTTTTATGGAATACACTTATTATGGATTGAATCAGTTCAAGTCATTAAGAAATCAATTTAATTATCCTTCCCTAAGCCTCTTTAATTTAATTAACTACTTAATCATGAGCCTCCAATAATATGCTTATGGAAAATTAAAATTTGCAATGCTTCTAGAGGGACCTAATGCAATTAAGCTCATTCTTAAGAGTCAATCAAATTAAGGAAGAAGCTAAACTAAGTACCCTTATGGTTTTTCTAAACCCATGGGTTAACCATAATTTTCTTAATGATCTTTATGCTATTAAACACATAAAGGGAAACCAATAAATTAAATTTGAATTATCTAAACCAATCATCATCTTAGTTTGATTTTTTACTTTATTATTAATTTCTTAATTAATCTGTAATTATGCCATGAATTATTTAACCCCCCTAAAGAAATATATTTAGGAAAATAACTTGGAAGGAGGCTTTAATTATTTTTCCTTAGCATTACCACTATTAATAGTTATCAATTATCATTAATTATTTAAATTTTACTATTTAGCATTTTTGAAAATTATTAAATTTATTAAGGAGGGTAATTAGAATTGAAATTTCAAATTCTCTAAATTACATGGCCAATAAATCCAAAGAAAATTATGGGTGGTAGAGGACATCCCATGGAATTAACCCACCAAATTTGAGATCAATTGACCAGGTAATTAAGCCTTAATTAGAATAATTATCCCAAACTTCAAACTTTAATTAAGTACTATTCATTAATCAAATATTGGGGATTTTATTTTTATTAGATTTATTTCTATTTGCCTATTCCAAAATAGGTTTAATCATATTTTTTTAGATTTTTCACAATTAGTTATAATTTTTTAAAGTTATGGCTATTAATGATATTTTAAACACTTAATTAACCTCCAAAACTATCGGTGCCACATGGAAGTTGACATCGTAGTGCTTTCCATGTGGCATCACGATATAAAACATTTACGTGGCGGTTACTGGCGTGAGACATAGTTTCATCCCCGTTGTCCTATCATGGGTCGGATAGTGGAGATTAGTCTCATGGTTTCTAAATGCTTAAATTTAAAAAATATAACAGATTAAACATGACCATCCATTATAATCACATGGAATAGATAACCGATGATTCGTCATGCTCTAAGCACTAGGAGATGGACACTGTCCACCTTCCACCTCTTCATCTGTGCTCATCGGAGCTCGTAGGATGATGGGATCGACTCCAAAATATGCAGGGAGGAGATCAAAGGAGATCCTATGGTGCGAATCACATGCAATCATAATTTTCTTCACAAAAGGCCAACACCTAGGAGAAAATCTATGGTTTTCTAGAATTTCACCTCACCAGAGCTAGAGATCAGTAGTCCGTCGACTAAGGTAGCTTTGTCTTGAAGAGAAAAAAAGTGCACTAGGGATTCAGGGAAGGGTTTTGGACTGCTCAGAATGCTCTGAGGAAGCTCTTTGTGAAGTTTGAATGGATGGAGAGGAGTATACTCTCCTCCCCAAGTGAACTAAGGGCTGAGATTGGCTCAACCTTTGGAAGTCATCCGACCAAGGTAGGTGGCTGGAAGTCTCTGTGGACTGCTGAGGTTGAGGTACTTGAGAGGTTGAAGCAGTTGCATGGGCTAGCATGGGTTGTACCTCCTCCTCCAAGTGAACCAATGGAGAGCCAAGGGTGAATTCACTGACTCATGACTCAAGGATAAACCCAGCAGCCTTGGGTCAGGTTGAGTTAGTGGTCCTATTGTCCAAGATGGGTTAAAGGTGGCTGCCGTGGCTTGGGAAGTGGGTGAACCTCTACAAATGAGGATTTTATCTCATTTGGGAGGGTTGATTCAAGGGTTTTAATCCAAATTGGGTTCACCATGGGTTGGGTCCACTTGGGTTGGCCCATGGTGATCAAAGGATGAGTCATGCTAAGTTTGGTTGGGTTTTGACTTGGTTTTATATGGTTTGGCTCAATTTGACCTATATGGGTCAAATGGGGTTCAATTGGGCTATGTTGACCAATTGGTCAAATTGGATCAAATTGGTGGCTTAGGTAAGTTCAATTGGTCATTTGGAATGTATTGGTGCCATTGGTTTATTTTAATTTCAAGTGGATTTGGATTTGGTTCATATGGGTTCATTTGAGTTAAATGGGCTAAGTTGACCAATTTGGGCAAATTGGCCAAATTCACTTGGGTGGAGAGTTGGTTTAGGTTCAATTGATCATTTGAGAATGATTATAGGTGGTGGTTTGAATCAATTTGAATTATGGAAAGATTTGGTTCAATTGGATCCTTTAGATCAAATTAGGCTAAGTGGGTCAATTGGGTTATCTAGATCAAATTGGGTTCAATTGAAGGTTGGATGATGTTCAATAATCAATTTGTGATTAGAGCATTGGTTTCAATCATTTGGATTTAGGATTTGATTTGACTCAATTTGGCCCTTTAGGTCAAATTGATCAACTTGGGTCAAGAGGCCAAATTGGTTTGGTTTGGTTCAATTGGTGGTTGATCATGCTCAAAACTCAATTTATGATTGATGGGGATCATTGATTGTAATTGATTGAAGTTGGGATGAAATTTAGTTCATTTTGGTCCATATAGGTTAATTGGGTCAATTTAGATCAAGTGGTCAAATTGGTTTGGTTTAACCAATTGATTGAAATTGGGTTATCAAGGATGATTAATAATCATCATAGAGAAGATTGGAGGGGTTAATTCAATCTAATTTGGGTTGGATTTAGGTATGATTTAACTTGGTCATTTAGGACACTTTGGGTCAAGTGGACCAATTGGGTTGATTGAGTTGAATTTGGGTTGAATTAGATGTTGAGAAGAGTATAATGATGGATTTAAGGTTGATTGGTGGCCTTGATTGTAATTGATTTGGGTTTGATTGAATTTTGAATCATTTGGATCTTTTGGGTCAAATGGGCTAACTTGGGATGATTGGATTTATTTGGTTCAATTAGTTTGATTATAAGTATTAGAAGAGTTTGAAGTGGTCTATTGAATGATTGGGTTAGACTTTGTTTGAATGGATTTTGGGTTGGATCCATAGGATGATGGTGGAATTAACTTAGGTTAGGTGCTAAGTTAAATTGGCTTGGAGCTTATATATAAAGCAAAGATTCAATTGGGGTTGGTTGTGTGGGCTTGAGGTTGATTTTGGATGAGTGGATAAGCATGAGTCTTGGTTTAAGCCATAGAATAGGTAGAACTTATTTTCCCTAAGGTATAACTAAGGCTTAGGGTATGGGTTTCTAAGTCTCTAGTATTGGGTTTAGTGTTCCCTTAATAACTAAAAGTGTCTTATGACTAGGGAAATCCAAGTGCCTAGAAGGCTCTAAATCTAAGATGGGAAGGATGAGTCCTCACTCCAAAAGTGAGGTCAACAATGGCGTAGAAGAGAAAAATGTTAAAATGGTGAGAGAGAGAGAGAGAGAGAGAGAGAGAGAGAGAGAGAGAGAGATCAAGTGTCACAAGAATTTCCAATTTAACTTATTATTAGGTAAAAGGCATTAATAGGATCACCTGGTCTTTGATTGAATATTTCACAAGAAGAGATGAAAAGATGATCTAAGAGACATTTTTATCTTTTATCTAAACTCATGGGGAATATTTATTAATATACATCTCATTAAGTTAATAAAAAAAATTTAAAGAATGTGGGTTATCCAATCTTTTAGAGAGACTATGCTATCTCTAGTTATTATACTTGAGGACACTTCTAAGAGAAATTCTTGATAAGTAAAAATATGCTTTTATTTTGACTTTATTATTTTGAATCTTTTAAAGAAGATTCATGATTCAATAATTACTAATGTAATAGGATGATGTACATACTATGTTTCAATCCATAAGTTAGAGGTTGAATCATTGTAACCAAGCAATATAATGACTCAATATACAAAAGGCCTATATGAAAATAATCACTAAGCCACCAAAGACTTAATAAGAAGTAAGCTGGGATCAAATGGGTGAGTGGGTATGGAAAAAAAGATTAAGGAAAAGGTAGAAACAACCTTGATCTAAATTTTATGAATCCATCATTCCATGTTGACAAGATCGAGGTCATTTAGCTTGGGAAGGTAGTTGACAACCATGAGATGGTCTATAAACAAGCATAAATTACATCATCCATAGATGGCCTCATGACCATAAACAAAAATAAATAAATAAATAAATTCCTTAAATATAGGGTTTATAGTGAAAAGGTTGAGAAACATACAAGACTTATAATCTTTACATATGGAAGAAAAGAAATAAGAAAGCCCAATATATGCAATTAAAGCTACACAACTTTTAAAATCTTATTTGGGTTAGGTTGCTACTACACATCTTAAGATTATTTAACATAACTAAAACCATGTATACTTAATGCTCTATTCTAAAGGATATGGCATGCCCTACAAGTTATTTATCCTTAAGTGGAGATTACTAATGCAGCATGATTAGGTTATGTTATGAATATGCACCAGGACTTAGGGGTTCTAATCATTGGTTGGCTCTATCTTATAGGTCCTCTAAGAGTTCTAATAGATAAAAAAAGTAATTTATAACTATTAGTTAGAGAGAGCCATAATTTAATTTTAAAATATCTTTCTAGTTGATTTTAAGGTTTAATATTATATTAAAGTTGATGTAAAATATTTTTATCCTAAGAATCTATCATGAAACCTTCAATAGTCATAATCAATCTCAATATAAAAATAAATAAATAATATTAAATAAATAAAGAAAATATAAATAAATCACTATGCTATTATGGTTGTAAAAGAATATGTAAAAGGCTAATGTAGCTAGGCATTTTTCTCATATATACCTAGAATTAAAAGTAAAAAGGGGTTTCCAAGTTCAACATGATAAGCTTGGATAAATTTTCTTTATCTCAAACTACATGTTTGTTCACTCAGATTGAATTATCTTATCGATTGGGAAACTTAATACATACATTTTGTATATAAAATTCTAAAATAAGTGCATAGAGGAAATATCATAGACTAAATGGAGCTATCATAATGCAACATAAAACATCATATCAGAGAGCATAAATTAACATCACATATTAATAATAATGTTTATATTTTCAATGCACATCCCCTATAAAAAAAGTAAAAGTAATGGTCTTACGTCAATTACATGTAAAAAAGTATCTCTATCCTAATGTAGTAGAATAATGAAAGAAACACAATACAACACAAAACAAACATAAAAATAAATAAAAAAATCTAATCGTGCTCAAGCAGCCTTATCTCAAGAAAATAAAAGGTTTGCACATTAAAGTGACATAACTCCATCTCCCCTATGCTATGCAACTATCGAAGAATCACATCACTAAAGTGTTTCTAAAAGTTAGTGTATCTTAAGTTTATCTTATAAGACATGATGACTTGCTAAGCCAAGTCATTTATTAGAATTCAATTATCCTAAGTCTTATCACTTTATAGTGAATCAAAGTGATAGGTTTTAAGTAAATTAAGCTTAAAAATTGATCATATTAGATGTGATTATGATTAAATGGTTTTAATTATAAATTAAACTATAATATAATAATAATAACTAATTAATCACAATTGGGGTCGAGTCCTGGTTATAAGGGAACATATTCTAACTTAAAATGTTGACATCACTTTGTATGCTATATATATATATATATATATATAGTTTAAATTATCAACTTTTAAGTAAGTTTAAGTGTTTAAGGGGGACTAAAGAACTCAGGGATGGATAGGTTTTGGATAAACAACATAGTGTTAAAAACATCTAGAGTGTATGATAATAATTATTAATAACTATCTAATTAACAAAAAACAAAATGGAACCAAGTCCTAGTGTATACTTGGAACCCAAAGGTGTTCAATCATGGTGTGTGACTAAACTATAAAATTACTTCATCTAACTATTAAGACTCAATCGAGTTAAATTCTAACAAAAAGGCCATATTAGCCAAACTTAAATTGAACTTAGTCTAAAGGATGATCAAGTTTATAAAAGAAAATTAGCATAATTACAAGAGTATGACTATATTATTAATATACATAATTATTTTGTGTATGTAAAGTCCATAAGATTTTTCTTAATCAAGTAGACATGACTTAGGGGATGAAAAAAGGCTAGTAAAGAGAAATAGACCAACACAAAAATGTTGTTCAATCAAAGAAATTGACTAAGTTTCAAAAACCTAATAAAGTTTTATTTCAAGTTATAAAAATAACTCATGGAGGAGGGATGATATGCATGTGATTAATGAATTAGACTATCAAAATGTTTTTAAAGGTAGTTATAAACTACTACTATGCTGTGTAAGGTGATCCTAAATTTATATTCTCACTAAGTTAATTACCAATTCAAGTTACCAACTTCTATGCATAGATATCAGGTTAAATGAAGCTTATTGATATAACTAATACCATGAGAAAGAATTAGGTTGAAATGAAATGTAATCAAGTTTAGAACTATAGTGCTAGTGAATTAAATGAAAAGTTTCTACCTTAGTGCATGAAAACATATGCATGTTCAAATGATTTATTCTCACTTAGGATTTTACTACATTTGTTTTGGATAACCCTTAACATATTGGTTTAGATTTGTGTTTCATGTGAAAAAGTCAAAGATAAGTGTAATTAGAGTTCACTTGTAAAATTTCTACTTTAAACATGTGGTTTGATTTTAAGTTTACTTTCTTTTTTATTTTTATAATGGTTTTAATATATTAAAATGCCAAAATTAATCATAATAAATAAAAAATATTATTAAGTTTAGACTATATTTATAAAGAACATTACTTAATTATGGGTCCCACTAAAGATAACTATTTAATTTTATTAAATTTTCTTTATTTTAACTTTTCAAAAATAATTTTAATATGATAGTGATAAGAGTAGATTTCTAAAAAAAATATTAGCTTAATAAAACCCTCTTATAACTTTTCAAAGTTATCTTGAATATTTAAAATATTTTCTAAAAGAAAAATTAGTCATATTTTCATTTATAAATTATCCAAAATTTATAAAACATGTTAAAAATTAGCGTATTATTTATTATATTTGATGTTCACATAAGGAATACCTTGTAATTTTCTCATCAATTCTAATAAAGTTAATAATTTTATGAAATTTTAAATTGTTAAAATTATCATTATAAATTAGCTTGATAGACCAAATTACCTTGAAAATTATTAAAATTTTAAAGGCAGTGAGAATTTATTTTATAAACACCTCATAAAATGTTTAAGTTTTAAAATTTATAGTTTAATAATTATTAATTATAAACAATAAATATTTTTGATTAAAAATATATAACTCTTACATCTTGATTTAACTCACAAATTTTATAAATGATCTCTAATTTTAATTAAGACCTCAAGATGTGATATTTTTTATTCCATTTGCATAAAGAAAATTGTAATTTTTGAAGTTATAAATAATATGGATAATTAAACTTTTTCATTTTTTCTTATATTCTTCATGCACAAAAGTAATTAGGGCAAAAATTTTAAATCATTTAGGTTAATAAATTATCAAAATAAAAATGAATAGGAAATCCTTAAAAATACACTTAGGATAGATCTTAGAGTGGTCTAGCTCGATGTGGGTCATTAGATCAATTTAAAATACATATAATGGTCATGAGATCATTTTCTACCTCTCATTGGATCATGCTCAAGAATTTGGATGGGATTAGGTTGATGAAACATGAGCTTAAGTAAATTGAATTTATCCCTCACCAAGTTTCTGTAAGTGAAACACTTCACCAAATAGCTTTAAGAGAGCAAGGGGAAATGAATGCATTGCTAACCAAGCCATGACTTTTCTTTGATTCATGAGATGATCAAGAACATATAAATGAGGGAGGACTTAATTTTTTAAGCTTTTCGAACTTACAACCAACTAACATCTTAAGGGAATTGGACTGGGTTTCAGTAGATCAATAGCTCGACCAAGCTCTAGCCACCTTTAATATGAGCTTGGTGCTTAAGCTAACTTTGGGAGCTTGAGGGAATGAGGAATGCTCAATTGAGCTTCTTTAGGAGGTGTTTGAAAATCATTAGCCTCCCACGGGAAACTTCTCTTCTATAATGCCATAAGATTAGAGCCTAACTACAAATAACCATGACTAGACTTAGGTTATCTTATAGCTTGGAGCCAAGTGGTGCAATAGAGAGGACTATATGCTATTAGGTAGTAGAGAATAAAGCATACAGGGGATTGGAATGGATTCATGATATTGGTCCATATATTTTATGTACTCTGTTAGCCTCCTTATTAACTAATTCAATCAAGATGGGGCATGACTTTCTACTATTTAATATTTTTACCCTAGCTATGACATAACTCTTGATGGTTTGTATCTTTCTACTTGATGAAAGCTAGATGGTTGTTGGTAGCCACTAGGTTGTTAACCTGCTTGTGTGTTCTTCAAAGAAAAATTTTGATGGCTCCTCTATTGCAGTGTTTAATTTAGAGTCATAGAGATACCACACAGATCTTAGGGGTTACTTATTAAAGTGATTAGGTGCAACATTGAGGTATTATATACTATCTCAAAAGATAGAAAATATCATCTTATAATAGACCTCATCACCTAATAAAGACTCCTAAGCTAGATGGGCCTTCGTATATACCATAGATCTTTCCCCTACTTTACATGGATAAGTAAAGTAGGATTTATTTTATGCCAGGTTCTTTAGTTCTTTATGGAAGTAAGTTTCCATATTTAATTACATCTTAAGAAATGAGAATTTCCTAAGAATACTTTCGATTAAAGTAGTCAATATGCATCTCTAAAGATTATAAGGCTAGACTATCAAAGAGTTGGTTGATATTAGAAATCAAATGGGATTATTCGAATATAAAGAATTTTACATAAGTTCCAAGGAGAATAAGTAGAGAGCACCCATGATACTAAGAATCTTAGTGAGTGCTCTAATATACCTTATGATGTGGCTTTATATTTTTGAAGAAGATAATTTATTTTTATTTAAATTAGAATATTATTAGAATGCTAGGGATTATAGTCCAACAACACAAAATTGTAGAAATACATAAGAGATAATGACTTATACTCATAGAAAAAGAGATATGAGCCACCTTAGATCCTAAATCTAGAGTGCTCTAAAGCAGGCACAAAGCTCGACCTAACTCTACTCGAGGAAATAAGATATAGTGGTTCACCTCCACAAGAAAAGATGAACACATCTTGACTCTCCTGGACTTACAACTGCCTAGAGTGGCTACCAGCTAACACCTCCTACTTCTTAAAATCATGTAGACTGGTCTTATGTAGATGCAAGATAGTTAGGATGCTATTTAATTAGGAAGGAAGCTAAAGCCCTAAAGTCACTCCCTAAGAGACTAGATAATGTTTGCTATGCAAACATGACTTAGAATAATGTTAAAAATTTATAAAATTTTAAAATCATTTGACACATTTATTTTTAGACCAAAGCTTGGGATAATTATGCCTACATGCATGATGAAGTTAAGTTATG
This sequence comes from Cymbidium sinense, assembly GCA_021442155.1. Taxonomy (NCBI): domain Eukaryota; kingdom Viridiplantae; phylum Streptophyta; class Magnoliopsida; order Asparagales; family Orchidaceae; genus Cymbidium; species Cymbidium sinense. The sequence goes on from CM038231.1 coordinate 66,406,893, forward strand.
GGATAAATCAACTAGAATAGGTGTTCTCCACTACAAGGGATTGCTCTCATAGGTCAAGAATATCCCCTATCATGCAAGAATGTAGATCCTCTCTATGCAAGAGTGATTAGAGTGACACAATATGATATACATGTTATTGTAGCATACAATCATTCAGCTAAGGGGTTGCTAAATCTTTTATTAATTTGATTAAAATCCTAGGCTTTAAAATGAGGTTGCGAGTTACTTTGAGATTTAGTTGTGAGTTACTTAGTCAGGGTAGGAAATTTAATTTTATTCTAAAGAGCTTACTATAATCAGACCACACATCAAATCATCAACTTTAAGAAACCTAAGAAAAATATGCTATTTCTATTGCACAATCTAAACATAACAATCAAACACTTAAATTTCAAAAAAGAATAAGAGGCTAATGTGGCCAGGTACCACCGTACACCTTTAATGTTTTGCTCTTCTTTCTTTTCTTTGGATCTGAATACTCCAGGCTTCATAGGGGCTCCCAAGTCTTTGCCATATAGCCATTGCTCACCTTAAACCTAATAGCAATAATCCTAATCCTATTAAAAAAATTACATATTCATGAAAAATAAAGTTTAACTACACCTACAAAATAGACATTAGTTAAATGAACATACAAGCCAAGAAATTATGTTTCACATATTTGGACTTAGCACCCTACACTTGGGCAATAAAGCCAAAGCCCATGTATCCTAATTAGGTTATGCTTAGGGGCTTAAGCAACACCATTTATATTCATTTGTCATTACAATGGCCCATTTAACACAATTCCCTACATAAAATATCATTAGGCTACTAATGATCTAACATTCAATCTACACGTGAACAATCCTAACATCTAGTCTAAAATATTACATCATAAAAAAAACACATCACCATAACATACACTAACTTAACTTGATACTAGAATCGATGATTTAGCATTCTAATGTGTGTGATAATGTTTTAGTGTGGTATGCCTTAGTTAAGCTTTAAGAGTATGATTGTCTAAAGTTTTGAAATTGTTTAAATTAAACATTAGAGATGGTTTCACTTCAAGTCTTTTAGTAGATTGATTGATTTTAACTTGTCTATTCTTATTTTATTCAATACTTACTTTGCACTCAACTATTATAAAGGGAAGAAAGAGGCTTAACCCCCCTTCACCCCTACCTTAAGTTATTTTCTAAATGCAAATTGTTATAGCTTTGGTTTTCTTAAGGAACCACTTATAAATTTTTATTGAGCCTATATTTAGATTAGTTTCAAGGAATCTTATTCAAACATGAAAGGAATTTTAGGATTAATGAAATTAAGTCACCATCATGTGAGTAATATTCCACTACTTCCTATTAGTATCAATAACATTCACATTCTTTCATCTTCTTAATATTTGATTTAACACATATACATGAAATATACTCATATTTTTGTACACTTAATAAATATTAATGCATGAATTTGATAGAAAAGAAAGATTTCATCTTATAGCTAAGAATATACAAACATGTATTAAAATTTAAGCAAGTACGTGTCATTATTAAATGAGAAAAAGTGAGATTATCTAAGACCTCCTTGGGGCTACTTAAATTCTCATGTTTTGGGATATCCGAACTATATACTAGCAAACTCAAATGCATGTAAACATTTATATAAGCATATTTAAAAAACCATGCAAAGGTTATATAAAATCTTTTATTTATGAAGAATCTAATGGCATGAAGATAAAAGTTTTATCTTATATTCTAGCACATGTATATGCATAAATGAAATTAAGCAAGTACATGCCATTGTTAAACCAGGGAAGTGAGATTATATAAGACCTCTTAGGGCTACTTAAAGCCTCATGTTCCTGGAATGTATAGACTATATACATGCTAACTCAAATATATGTAAACATACACATTAAACATAAAGATAAAATAATCCCTTACTATCTTTAAGTTACAACTAAATGGAGATTTCATCAAGCACTTACAACAAATATTAATTTAAACTACATACTCTTTGATTCATTATTAATTTGTAATTTCAAAATAATTTAGGATTTCTTAGTGATAATAGCTACACTATATCATAACATTTATCCAACTCATAAAATTTGAATGCAATCATATTCTTATAATTTTCCTTTTGAAAATATGAACACATGAAACAAATGGCATGTACATTTATGATAATTGAAAGGAAGTAATCAAAGTTCACCATATAACATACTTAATTTCTTAATTTCATTAAATCCTGTGGTGCTTTAATTCGAATGCTGGGTGAACACAACACAAATCTTAAGAGGTACTTATTGAAGTGATTGTGCGACATTAAAGTATGATGTACTATCTCAAAAGATAGAAACAACACTCTACAATGGACCTAATCACTTAATAAGGACCCCTAAGGTTGATAGGTTTTCGTATGTACCAGAGATCTTTCCCTTATTTTACATGAAAAAGTAAAGCAGAGTTTATTTTATGCCAGGTTTTTTGTTCCCTATGGAAGCAAGCTTCTATAGTTAATTACATCCTAGGAAGTTTGATTTTCTAATAATATTCTTGATTAAAGTAGTCAATCTTATCTCTAAATATTTTAAGTCTAGACTATCAAAGATTAGATATTTTTGGAAAATCAAGTGGGAAAGTTTAATTTGGAAAGACTTATTTTATATTTCGAAGGAAGATAAGTAGGGAGCACTCATGATATTAGGAAGCCTAGTGAGCACTCCAATATATCCTGTGGTGAGACTTTATATATTTGAAAGAGAAAATTTATTTTAATTTGAATTAAAATTTTATTTGAATGCTAGGGCTTAAAATCCATCAACACAAGATTATAGAAATGCCTAAGAGGTGAGGACTTATACTCATAGCCCAAAGGAAAACAAACCTCGGATCCTAAATCTAAGGAGCTTTAGCACAAGCTAGAAGCATGATCTAAATCTAAGCAAAAAGGGGGACATAAAGGTTTACCTCCATAAGAGAGGATAAACTCATCCAACTCTTCTAGACTTACAACCACCTAGAGTGGCTGCCAGCTAAAACCTCCTATGCTTCAAAATAATGTAGGCCAATCATATGAAATATCAAGATAGTTAGGCTTTTATTTAATTAGAAGAAGACTAGAGTCTAAACTCACTCCCTAAGAGATTAGATCATGGCTGACATGAGTATATGACTTAAACTAAATGCAAAAACATAAAAAATTTATATCATTTTGACACATTGATTTGGACACAAGCTTGGGATAATTATGCCTAAATGCATGATGAAATTAGATTATTAGATAAATCAGTGGGGGGAGGTGTTCTCCACTACAAGGGATGCCCTCACCAATCAAACATTCCTCTATCATGCAAGAGTGGAGACCCTCCCTATTCAAGAAAGAAATAAGATGATATGCGTGATGTTGGAACATACATCATTCAACTATGGGGTTGCTAAATCTTTTAATTATCTTGATTATAGCCTAAGCTTTAAAAGTGAGGTTATGAATTCTTTTAAAATTTAGTTATGAGTTATTAATTGAGATAGAAAAAATTAGTTTTATTCTAAATAACCTATTGCATCTAGGCCACACATTCAATCATCAAGCTTAAGAAACCTATGAATAACATGCAATTTCTATTGTGTAATATAAACACAACAATCAAACATTTATATATTACTGTGAAAGAATAAAAGGCCGGTGTGGTCGGGTACCACTATACACACCTGAAAATGGAAAATCTGTGTAGCTAATATCTACCCTTATACAACCTAGATTATAGAATATTATAATTGAAATTAAATAGATTCTATGAGGGTCTTCACTCTTCATTCTTAGTTCTTTACTCTCTCCCTTTAATTTGATATACTTTTAAGGTTTCACAGGGCCTCCCAGGACTCCTTCTAGCCATTGCTCATCTAAACCCCATAACACTAATCCTAATTCCTATTGCAAAATTACATATTTGGAAAGTAAAATCTAACTACACTTGCAAGACAGATGTTAGCTAAACATGCATACAAACCCAAGCAATTATATTTCACAATTTGGACTTAGCACCCTGCAAATGGGTAACCAAGCCCACCTGTCTTAATCATGGATTATACTTAGGGGCATAAGCAACCTGCAAGCAAAAGTATTTATATTTATTTTTGCGGATCCATTAGCATAATCCCTTGTAGAAAATAACATTAGGCTAAAAATGGCTTAACATCTAATCTATGAACAACAATCCTAACATCCAGTAGAAAACATTTCATCACAAAACAAAACACAACTTCATTACATACACCATCTTAACCTAAAGCTAGAAGTGGTGACTTAGCATTCTAATGTGTGTTCTTAATCTTAGTTTGGCATGTCTTAGCTAGGCCTTAGGATTATGATTATCTAGATTTTGGAATTATTTAATTTAAACATGAAGGGTCATTTTACTTTAAGTTATTTCGAGGATTAGTGGATTTTAATTTGTATTTTTGTTTTGTTTCATTTGATATTCACTTAGCATCTAAGTATTGTAAAGAGAAGAAAGAGGCTTAACCTCTTTCATTCCTACCTTAAGTCATTTTCTAAAGCATGTTGTTATAATTTGGTTTATTTTAGTGAATGATTTATTAAGTATTTTATTAATCCTAAGTTTAGGTTAATCTTAAATAATTCTATCCAACATGAAAGGCATCTTAAGATTAATGAGGTGGAGTTTCCATCACATAGATAATGTTGTACCATTCCTTTTTCATCATTAATAACATGCATATGATTTAAAACTTAGAATATCTATACATACAATGTATTTTGGCACACTTAGATGATTATGAATGCATGTATTTTTGTAGAAAAGAGGAATTTCATTCCTTATCTAACTAAACACACACACACACACACACACACACACACACACACACACACACACACACACAAATACACACACATGTGTGGGGAAAATTTATGACACCACATTGAGTTTAGAAATTTCTTATTTAGATGATCAAATATGTCATTAAAATATAAGCATATTATCTCAGAAGATAAACATGTTTTTCTATGATGGATTTGATCATTTAATAAAAGACTCCAAAGGCTAATGGGTCTTTCATGTACCACAGATTTTTCCCGTGAACTACATGGAAGGTAGAATATGATTTAATTTTTAAACTGGTTCATGGTTCCCTATAGAGGCAAGCTCTTATAGTTAATTACATCTTAAGAATGGTATCTTCCTAACAATACTCTCAATTAAAGAAATAAGTCTTTATTTCAAAATATTTCTAAGATGGTTTTTAAAGGACTGATTGTTGGAATTTTAATTATGATTGATCCAAATTGGAGAGAGTTCTTTTATAGAGGCCAAATGGGAAAAAGTAGGAAATACCTATTAATACTGGGGTTCCTAGTAGGAATTTCAACTATCCTATAATTGGGCTTTAAATTTGAAATTTAATTTAGATTTTGAGTTAACATTTTCTTAGAAATGTAGGACTTAGATTCTAGCGGCACAAGACTACAGAAATGCCTGGGTTGAAGACTTATTGCTAAAAAAGATGCTTTAGAACCTAGTCCACAGGTGCATCTGACACATGTTAGATGCTCAACCTAGTTCTATCTTTGGGAATTATCAATTATTCCTCTCACTTGAGGGAACTAACCTATCCTTGACTCTTTTGGACTTACAACCCACCTGGAGAGGGAGGCCAACTAGCACCACCTAAGAGCATTTTAAATTCATGAAGTAAAGTCTTATGAATACAAGGTGGTTGGGCTATTGCATTTTCAGGAAAGAAATTTATGAACCCAAATTGACTCCATAATCCCTAGAATCATGTATAGTATGAAGATGCATCTAATTAATGCATATTTGATAGATTTTATAAATTTTGACTCAAGTTTTATTTTAGGCCATGAGTATGCATTTTTATGCCTAATTCCATGGAATTAGAAATGGTTATGGGCCAAATCAATATTAGATGATAGGCTTCCCCAAGAAGGTGGTCATCCTCACAAGACAGATGCCCCTTATGTGCAATGGGTGAAGTTGCCCAATTCAAGGAATGTAAATAATATGATTTCATGATTTCAAACCTAATTATTTCTAATTGATTTTATGTTATGCTTAAGGCTTTAGTTTATGAAGTTCTGAGTTGTATTTAGTTTATGTTTCAATTGGATAAGTTTAATTGAGTAGAAAATTTAGTTTTCTCATTTGAGCTTAATCGTTCAGGCATTCAATCACAGGAAAGCACAACACAAAAAGAAACCTATAAAAGTAGGTTGATTCTATTATGTACCCAAAATAAATCAAGCTAATTTAATTTAAGAAAAGGCCAATGTGGCCGGGTACCACTGTACACCCCGGAAGAAAGAAAAATGGGCAGCCGAGCTCTGCCCTTATACAGCCCGGCCTAGAACTATAAGTTTAGAACTATGTCTCTTCTTTCAAGGATAATCTCTTTCTCAGGGACATCCATCGGGATCCAAAGGGGACCACTGCCCCATCTCCTAGTAGAGTCAGCTCTTGCTAATCCTAGACCCCATAGATCCTAACCTCATTCTATTCTCAAATTTATATTTTAAAATTCAAAAAGAAATCCTAAGTCATGCAAAACAGATGTTAGGAAATACAAACAACACATATCCTATAGACTATATTAAGGGATTTTTTAGCACCTAAAAGTAAACAATAATTTTATTTTATTTATTATTTTATTTATGACAACAATCCCTTTAACATAATCCCCTACAAAATAGAGTTAATTCTAGAAAGAATGCTCAACCATGCAAGCTAACGAGCAAACAAGCCTAGGCATTCAGTCTAAAGAAATACACCACACAGACATGTGAAGCACAACATATCACAACACATTGCAGAGAACTATAAAAGAACCACAGAATGATCTAACCTAAATCTAGGGCCCGTGACCTAAATGATCTAGTGTGTGTAGAAAATAAGCTTGTGTGGTAGGTCTTTACTAAGCTTATTTTTGTTCAAGTTTCAATTTAGGGTTTGAGTTTGTTTGAATCTTACCTTTGGGTGATTTCAATTCAAATGATTTATTGATTTATTTTTATTTTTATTTTCACTTTATTTGATTAAAGTGATGTTTAGGTTTTCAAGAATGAAGAATAGAATGGATTCCATTTTTGGATGGAACTCACCCTATTCAACATCCTAATTCCAAATAAAATGAAATCCTCATCCTAAGATGAAGATTCATCCTAAAGGTCTAACTAAGGTCCTTAAGTATCTTAATTAATCCTTTTGATTTCATTTAGTTTGTTTGAATTTGTATTTGAAGTTTTCTATCCTTTTTATTTGATTCTTGCTTTAGTTTTCAATCTAGTTTGATTTTAAGTTATTTCATTTGATTTAATTTGAATTGGATTGTTTGATTAGTTCATTTGGTTTATATTAATCTTTTGGATTAAATCATGTTGATTTCATTTAGTGTAATTTAGGTTAACCTAAAGCACTTAGGTTAAGGTTTGTATTCATTTAATTCATTAGAAATGTAAGGATTCAATAAGTGTTTACATTAATCTAATTAAATTTTCATCCTAAAGGTTTAATTACTCTTAATATGATTTATTAATTTCATTAATCCTTAAGTATGTAATTGATTAAGTTCTTTGGCTTAAGATGTTTGGAAAAAAATACCCTCAAGAGTTTCTGATGTTTGATTGAGATTAGTTCAATTTAATTCATGATTTAATGAATTAATGAATTTTCTTATTTATTATTGATTAATATTGACGTAGGAATTTAGAAATTCAATAATTCCCAATCTAAAGATCAACTAGATTTCAAATTTTTGGCAAGTGGGGTAACATGCCAATTTTATGTTTCCAAAGTTTCATCTTAATTAGATTCATAATTAAGGTGTAATTAAGATTTTAATTATTTCAATAAAACTTAAAATTATGCCTAATTTAATGAAATCCATTTAGGGGTTTCATTTTTCATTTATTCCTCTCTAAAATATGTTTCTAATGAGGGTTCATTTATAATTTTTGAACATCTGATTAATTTATTATAATTTAATTAAATTATGGTTAATTATTTGATTTAATTAATTAATTTAATTATTTAATTAAATCAATTTGAGGTTTATTAAGTTTAATTGATTTCCCTTAATATTTTAATGTTTACTAGGGTTTATTAGGTTAATTTAAAGTTTTATGAAGTCTTTTTTAGTTAATTATTTCATTTTAAATTAATTTATTTAATTAAATTTGAGGTTTAGGGTTTAAACTTTCATTTCCCATAAAATAGAGTGAAATAAATTATGGAAAATTTACAGAAGGTGTGTTTTAACCCTAATTTTATTTTGCAAAGTTTTAAATCAATTGGATTTGTGGTTTAAGAGTAACTATGGTTTAAAGATTTTCATTAAACCCAAATTAAGGCTAAAATACCCAAAATAAATTGGGATTTTAATTTTTATGGATTCCTCTGATTAAGATGAATCCATAGAGGCCCCATTTGCAGTTTTCCAATTTTTATTAATTTTCTATGATTTTTAGAAGTTCTGAGTGATTTTAGTAATTTTTTAATTAAAAATCTTGAATTTCTTCTTTAAACCAGTCAGCACTGACATGGCAGCCCTGCCGCATTTCGCATGCTGTTTGGTCCATGTAGGATCCATGTGGATCCTACATTAAAAGGGCAGTAGATGCGAGATTGATCAGAACCATCCGATCAACACGATCAATATGCAGTTCCTAAAGGGTTTGAAATCAAGTGGTCAGCCTAGATCTAAGTGGTCCATCCTTTTAAAAGAAACAGATGGTCCAGATTGTGTCTCCTTCCTCGGATGGCATAAACTGAGAACTGTCTGTTGAATTGATTTTCGATGATCTACCTAATGGAATCTTGCATTTTCAATTACAAATCCATCATGGATGAATATCCTATAGATCTATATGGCTTGATCTCACTTGAGATCAAGTTCCCTTCAAAAAGGACCAAGGATGAAAGCTTCAAAGAAGATGGGCAGGGTGCTATTAGCGTAGCTCCAGTTTGGTGATCTCGATGGTGAGGTTAACTCCACTAGCTTCGGATCGATACAAGGAGCTTGTGCACCAAAGGAATTAAGCCATCTCCCTCCGGACAGCTCCTTAGACCAACATGGGTTTGGTCCAAGGTGCTGGTCGTTCTTCGGCCTCCTAACGGTGAGGGAAGTGGGGGAAGATTTGATTTGGCTTGCCTCGACCCCTAGAATGTGTAGGTAGCTTCAATTTGAGGTGAAACCCACTCCCTTGGATTTCACCATTAAAGGGGCTTCAATTTTGCTCTATACGCCACCTTGCCGGTGATGAGATGGCCAGAAAAAGGTCTTAAACATCTTTCTTAGCTCTGGTGAGGGTTTTGTAATGAAAAGGGGGAGGGGTTGGCTTCTCCTCCCCATTTCCCAAGCTTGACCGATTCATGCTTTGCTTCCTCTTTTTCTTCTCTTCTTCTTCCCTTGGAGAAGCCAAATTCTCCTTGGCTTGCTTGTTTGGGTGGCCTTCACTTGAAGGCAGTTATCCATAAAAGGTGGGATGGCATATGCATGGGAATAGGGGAATTTTGTTTTCCCTTCTTCCCTTATTTTCTTTAATTTTCATTTCTTTCCCTTTTTTATTTTGTGATTTATGGCATTACCATTAAAGTCCCAAGACTAATACATGGCTGCCATTTTCAAAGTCAAGTGGATTCAAGTTTAAACTTGAACCCATTTGACTTGGTTTGGAAAATTGAATCCAACCCAAATTCTTTGATTTAAAATGTTTTGGTTTTAATTTCTTGATTAATCTTGATTTAGTTTAATTTAATATTTTTATTTTTGAGTTGGACTTGAATTAAATCTAACTAAACCCATTAAGTTAGATTAATTCAAGGAAAGTACACTAGATCATTAAATGTAATGACCTAGGTATTTAGTTCAAAAGGGCCTTTAATTTTAAAATTAAGTATCTTGATAAATGCCTTTTGAAAGAGAATTAATCTCATCCAAAAATGAGGTCAACAACATGTATTATAGTTTTAAGCAAGTACGTGCCGTTGTCTAAACTAGATGAGTAATATAATATAAGACATCCTTAGAGATACTTAAAGCCTCGTATTCTCGAAAGTCCAGACTATATACTTGTTATCTTAAATACATATAAATGTACAAACAACTATGAGAATGAAAATCATTCAAACGATTATATTTTTGTGAATTATTTACATATGTAAAGTAAAGTTCTATCCAAACTCTAGTATAAGTACACATAGGAATGAAATTTAAATAAGTACATGCCTTTGTTAACCTGGGAAGTGAGGTAATCTAAGACCTCTTTGGGGCTACTTAAAGCCTCATATTCTTGGGATGTCCAGAATATACTTATTATCATTCAAACATATGTAAACCTATACATAAATCATAATGATAAAATAGAACTTTGACATCTTTAGGCCATAAACACATGTAAATCCTATATAATATTCATAGCTAATATCAATTTAACTTTAATTTATAATCTTAAAAATAGTTTTGGAGTTTGTTAGTGATAATAGCCACACATATAATATGATTAATTCAACACATGCAAATCTACATAAATATATTCATTTGATTATTTGATTTGAAAACATGAATACATGATACAAATGGCATACAAATTTATAAAATTTGAAAAGGAATAATTAAACACTTCCACATCATTCATTCAACTATATTAATTTCTAAGGACAATGAAGTTAAATAAAATCACTTAAGGAAAACCAAAGCTTATTATGAAGTTTGATTTTGGGTTTGAGTTATTAAACTCAAAGAGGAGAAATAATATTCATTGTATTCACCCCATCCCATGTGGATGATTTATTATGTTTGAAGAGAAATAATTAAGTGGGTTTTATAAATTAATTAAGTTTGAATCATTAAGCAATTCATTTAATTACCCTTTCCTATATTTCTTTAATTTAATTAATCATTTAATTATGAGCTTCCAATGATATGGAAATGCGAAATTAAAATTTCAATGCACTTAGAGACCTAATGCAATGAAGCTCATAATTAAGTATTGATTAAATTAAAGAATCTTATTAAGTACTTATATTATTTTCCCATACCCATGGGTTAATCATAATTTTCTTAAGGCTCTTTATGCTATTGAATGTATAAAGAGGAACACAAAAATTCAAATTAAATTATCTAAAGTAGTTATCATTTTAATTTGATTTAATTTTACCATTAATTGCTTAATTAAATTATGAATTAATTACCCTCCTTAATGAAATGAATTTGAAAAAGTAAATAAGAAAGAGGTCTTAATCACCCCTCATCATTTCACAGTTAATCAATGATTAATGATAATTAATTACTTAATTTTAGTGTTTATCATTTTTAATAATTATTAAATTACTAAATTAGGGTGATTAAGGTTTGAATTTTAAATTCTTCTAATTACCAAGCCAATAAATCCCAAGAAAATTATGGGAGGTAGATGACATCTCAAATAATCAACACATTTAATTTGAGACTCACTAGCCAAGTGATTAGGTCTTAATTAAGCTAATCAGGAAAAACTTCAAACCTAATTAAGCATTATTCACTATTCAAAACATAGGAAATTATTTTTATAAAATTCTCCTATGTTTACCCTTTTCAAAATGGGTTTACACATATTTTAGGATTTTTCTATAATTAATTATGATTTTTCAAAATTTAGAGAAATTAAATATATTTTAATCCATAATTAATCACTAATCCCGTTGGTGCCATGTAGAGCTGACGCAGCGAAGCTTTCCACATGGTGCCCTGGAATTACCCATTTAAATCATTTGATGCCGTGTGCTGAGTCAGCGATGATAGATGCACTTTCATCCTCACTGTCTGATCTCGAATCAGACAGCGAGGATTAATCCCGTGGATATTAAAGGATAAAATTGAATAAAAATAGAAGATTAATCATGCCCATCCAGTCTAATCACATGGAACGACGACAGATGATCCTTTGTCCCTAAGCACTGGAAGACATACACTGTCCGCCCTCCTCCACTGATCCGAGCTCGTTGGAGCTCATGAGGCATCGAGATCGACTCCAAAAAATTTAGGGAAGAGATCTAAGGAGATCCCGATGGGGAATCACAAAGAAGGATTGGACCTAGGATAGTATATTGTTGGCAAGATAGTTGCTATCCTGTCTAAGGCAACTACCAAGTGGGGTGTCACAAAGAAGCACTGAACCTAAACTTGAAATAGTTAGGAGGAAGAGGAGCCACTGGGGGACTAAACCTAATCCTCTCATATAAATTTGGACCCAATCATTATATGACTGCTAGTTCATAAAGAAGGCTTAGGGACTCACATCTTCTTAAACAAAGCCTACATCAGAGTAGCTTATTGATCATGCAGTAAGACATACCACACTAACAAGATGCTCATTGGTTTACAGTGGTCAAGTTAGGAAGAAAGCATGGGGACTCACATTCACCTAAGTAGAAAGACCTTTGGGGAGATACACTAGCTAAGTAGTGAATCAAACCTAACCTAGAGTAGCTAATGAGTGAGGGCCACCCGGGGACTTATCTTAACTCAAAGTAGCCCAAAGTAAATGGATTTTTATATGATTTGTTTATGTGTAATTTTGTATTTGTGATGTGGTAATGATGGATAGGATGCCGCTCAGGTTCTCTTATACCTACTTTAAACACACCATGAAAATTTAGTTAATAGAAAAATTTTCAATTTGAAGAGATGTTTGATTTAAAAAAGAATTTTTTGATGAAAAAAATTATTTTGAAACATTATTTATGCATAGTATTTCTTTAGATAAATCCCGTTGATAGGAAGCATCAGACATTCTCCCTTGTGGTTGATGAATTGGTAAGATCCACTTTAGTAGGCCTTTTATATGGCGAAAGGGCCTTCCCAAGTGAGTTCAAACTTGTCTCCCATCTTGTGATGGACAATAATTTGTCTCCTTAAAACTAAAACAAGCTCTCTAACTTGAAAAGCTCTAAGATAAACCAACTTGTTATGAGCTTGAACCATCTTTTCTTTCTATAACTCGAGGTTCTGGCATGCTCATAAGAATCTCTCTTCTAAACCTTCAAATTCTTCTAGCTATAACTTGATGTTCTATTCAGTTATGATTTTGCTACCCAAAGATATCCTTAGTGATGGGAGTTGAACTTCTAATGGTAGAATGACTTTGGATCCATACACTAAGAAAAATGGGGTAGATTGAGTTGGAGTTCTATAAGTAGTACGGTAAGCCCATAAAGCTTCAACTAACTGCTCATGCCACTATCGCTTGCTACCATCGAGCATCTTCTTGAGTATTTGAATGAGAGTTTTGTTGAAGGCTTCTACTATACCATTTGCCCGAGGGTAGTAGATGGTAGAGTATCTCCAATATATGTTATGCCTCTAGGTTAAGTTGTTGATCTTAGTGCTCTTGAAAAAAAATACCATTATCAGATATGATTCAACGGGTTACCCCCATTCTATAAATGATATGATTCCTAAAGAATTGGAGCACATGCTGAGCTTTGACCTCCCTGAGCGAAATCACCTCCACCCACTTGGAAAAGTAGTCCATAGCTGCAAGGATGAATCTGTGAACCTTGGATGAAGGAGGATCAATTGGACCTATTATGTCGGTGCCCCAAAACTCAAATGGCCATGAGACCAAAGTTGGATGTAGAATGTTTGGCGATTTATGTAGGACCACTCCATGTACGTGACATTGGTGATAATGCCATGCTATGTCCATACAATCTGTGATCATCATCGGTAAATAGCACCCAAGTCTCTTAATTTTGGATTTCATCTTGGGCTGAAAGTTTTCATTTGCATTAATAAAAGGGTAAAAAAAAATACAATGAGTGTTAAAAAAGGAAACAAGAAATTAAGAAGTTACAATACAGGCTTTATCCTTCTCCAAAAGCACAAAATATTATAGAGGGATGATGTGATTATAAGCACTGTGCCAAATAAAATCAAAACTTGTAGCAATTTTTGCACAAAAGTTTGCCAGTTTGTTACTGTCTCTGAGGGTGTGTGAGAATAGCACTTAATGAAAGTTCTTCAGAAAGTTGATGTCTATGCTATCTATAGTTCCACTCCAAACCTCTTTTTTCATGCTCTGCTCCATAAAGTCCACATCATTACTATTGTCCTCCTCTACAATAATCCCTTTGTATTGAAACATCCAGCAATAATGCTTTTGATATGAATCATAGCTTGGAGTTCAACATAAGAGCTGTCCCAATGCTGAAATTTCTATCATAAGGCTTTCATGAAGTTTCCACCATCATCCCTGATGGCTTTCATCTTGGGACTAAATTGATAAGCTCTATATAATTCTAAGTGTACCTCAGTCATGATCTTATGGGCTTCATCATTGTCTAAAAAATGTAACCACATATGATTGAAGGACTGTCTATATAAGACACCATCCACGAGGGCATAGGAGAGTGCCCTTTGCTTCACTTGATGTGCTTGAGACTTCTCTTGAGGTAGTTTGCCTTTATTTAGGTATTCAATGAAGGGTTGCTTTCCAATCTAGTTCTTCATCTTTTTTGTAATGGAAACCTCCCCTTCAAAAGAGTATTTATCAATGAGTTCAACATCAATAAGAGGCAGGACTTGTCTACTATGGATCTATATTGATATGAACTTATCTTTTGGACACACCAACTTTTTGGCAAGCATGGCTAAGGATTCAGCTATGGTATTTTTTTTGAGGAATCTTGTAGATTGTGACCTATAAAAAGATAATAACTCCATGGTATACTTATGGTAGTGATGGAGTTTAGGCTTCAAGATCTTGTATGACCCATCAATCCGATTGACAACTAGCTGAGAATCCCCAAAGATGTTGATATTCTAGATGCCTGGTAAGTTGGCTAACTCTAGACAGGCAATCAAAGCATCATATTCAACTTCATTGTTGGAGGAAAGTTCAGATAGATGATATGAGAATCTCATCATATTATGGTATGGTGTTAGGAGGACTATTGCCTACCCCTACCTTGCTTAGGAGAATAGATTTTGGTTCTTCTCCTCTTTGAGAGGAAGCCGCACCATCAAAATACTTCTCTCAATAATGAATGTTTATATCCCCTAAGTTCATGATTTATTCATCTGGGAGATCATCACTAAGCGGAGAAGCTATAGGAAGTGGGTGTGCTACTAAGAAATCTGTGAGTGCTTGTCCTTTCAATACATGGAAGGGTACGAATGTGATGTCAAACTTCAATAATATCATGGACCATCGTGCCAACAATTCAGGCAGCATCAACCATGTCATGAGATATTATAATGGGTTAATTATAAAAATCAAGTTCACTTTATGAGAAAGCATATATTGCTGTAGCTTTTGGGTTGCAAAGATTAAATCTAGGAAATGCTTCTCAATGGGTGGATAATTTGCTTCAACATGTATTAGATGATAGCTGAGATAGTAAAGCACATTCTCTTTTCTCTCGTTATTGGCTTGGGCCAACAAAGCACCAAGAGTCATCCAATGCAGTAGTGTAGAGTATAAGAGGTTTGCCCGGGTTAGGGATGGCTAAGACTTGCGGCATCATGAGATATTGGTTAATGCTCTCAAAGGCGTGCTGACACTTGCCATCCCATTTAAACTTGGCATCCTTCTTGACTAGTGTTGAAAATGGTTAACATCTGCCTAATTGGATGGATATAAAGTGTCTTAGATATTCCAACCTCCCTTGGAATGATTTAAGTTGGGTGAGACTTTTAGAGGGTGGCATCTCTAATATCACTTTAATCTTCTCTGGGGCAATTTCAATTCCATGGTGTGACAACAAACCCAAAAAACATCCTTGAAGATACTCCAAATACACATTTTAGAGGGTTCATTTTGAGGTTGTATAACCTTAACCTCTCAAAAACTACTCTCAAGTTAAAGAGGTGGTCTTCCTTATCTTTACTTTTGATCACAAGATCATCAACGTAGTATTCAACTTGGTGATGATTGAGTTCATTGAAGATTCAAGTCATGGCATGCTGCTACGTGACACCAACATTTTTAAGGCTGAGAGGCATGACTTTATTGCAATATATTCTGATCGGGGTTCTAAAGGCAGTGTTCCTTTCTTCTTCAGGTGCCATCTTTATTTAGTTATATCTAGATGAACTATCCATGAAAGAGAAGATTGTATGAGATGAGGCAATGTCTACCATCAGTTCTGGTATTAGTAGTGAAAATTTATCTTTTGGGCATGCCTTATTAAGATCCCTAAAGTTGGTGTATGCAAATTTGGCCATTCTTCTTCTTAATTGGGAAAATGCTAGCCAACTAGGTGAGGGTATTTTTCCTCCCAGATGAAATAAGCATCGATCAATTTCTTGATGTCAGAAATGACTTATTTTTTAATGTCTAATCGCATGCATCTAGGATCTTTCTTGACAGGGTTAACGTTAGGCTATATCACTAGCTTATGGACTATGTTAGGAGATAATCGAGCATTTCTATGTAACTCCATGAAAAGCAAATCTTAAACTCATTTAGTAGCAAAACTAAGTTGTTGATGTACATCCAACGTGGGTTGTCTTCAGCCCCCAAGTTGATTTATTTGAGCTTTTCGATGGTTGATTTGATTTCTTCTTCAAATTTTGGAGGTGCATCTTTGACTTGAAAATCATCTAGATCATCTAAAGTTTCTAAGCACACCTCTTCATATGATTTCATGTGATTTTAAAAGAATGTATCAAATTTTAAATGATTGGTGATGACCAAGCAGTAGGTATCATCATCCACCAGACCTATTGTGCCAAAGACTAGTCCGGGTCTTAATTGAGAATTCTTGCAGTTATTATTCCATAGCCTTTCAAAGTATTCTGACTTGTGCTTAGACCATGCATGTGACATTAAATCTTTCTTTGTTAAATTATAAACACAAGGCTTAAAAATGAAGAGCTTTGCCATTATAAACTAGTGACCTATTTTCTCTTATCTTGAGGTGTTACCCTAGGAGGTAGAACATTGGCATTATGAAGGTTGACTTCAGTGACTTCTTGAAATGAAGAGCAAGTTGAAAGTTCTACCTGCTCATCGAGTATACTACAGCTTCTCCTGAAGGATCATCAGAGCTGAATGACTTCAAATCAATCTCAAGAGGTGAACCCTGATGATTCAGAATAGGGAAATATATTTCTGAATCAGAGCAATATTGACCAGAATTATTTAAGTTATTATTGCTATGACTTGGAGAGCTTTCGATTGGAATAAAATCACTAAGCATAGGTAAAGAGAATGTAAGGGGAATAAATCTTCTTCATTGATTTCTTTAATTTTGGCGGTGGTACATGATATAAATAAAGTAAAGTAAGCAGTATGAGGGATTTGGTGCCCTCATCCATTAGTATAATGCTCCTGTTAGAGGTGGAGGAGCTAGTAGATGTGGTACCTACAATGGTGAAAGGAGGAGTGCTGGACTTAGATGGTGATTGTGCTATGGATCTATCCCGAGCAAGTGAATGCTGCTGTTGCTAATGCTGCGCGTCCACCCTCCTTGAGTTGTCCCTCACAACTGGCAGACATTCCTTGATGTTGGAGGTTTGAGCTGAGTCAGGCACCTACAGAGAAAGTTTCTTGATTTTAGAAATTATTTTTTTAGAGGTACGAGATAAAGAGATATCCCAACCTTCTTTTATCTTAAGAGGATCGGATGTATCCCCAAAGATTATTTTGATAGAACAAGAAGGTTGTTATACTAAGTATTCTTTAGGGGATAACTTTAGCTCCTAACTTGTAGCTACGCTCAAGCCAATCCTTGAAAATGAAATAATCCTCTAAGACATGGCCTATCATGAGGAAGTAGGGGCAGTAGTTAGTATCATCACTACTGCCCACTTCCTTTAGCTAGGCTTGGGTAGCTGAAAATCAGGCTTCTTAAGAAAGTTCTTAAAATCTTACTGACTATCTCTCTCTTGAATGAGTATGGTTTGTCGAGTTTTTTTGGCAAGAGTAGGTGGAAAGTAGTTACCTATTGGTGGATACTATATCGCTATGTAGGTTACTATGGTGGTGGTCGTTGTAGAGGCCGAGGTAGTGGTATAGGAGGTAATAGGAGAGGCTGCTGAATTTGAGGCCTCTCAAACTATGCTATCACTGGCTACTTCTCCTTGTAAACTACCACTATAATCTCTGGCTTCTTTCAAAAATATTTTAAGACTTGGTCTTGAATGATTAGTTTAAGAATGGTAACTATTTGGCTTCCTCTTGTAGGTTAGCCGACTAATTAAATTCACAAATGTCTTAATGGTAAAACCTTTGAGCATGAAGGTGACTAGGCCATGAATATTCTTGAGTAGAATCTTAATGATACACTACTCTTACAACTATAGTTTATATTTTATACTTAGGTTGCACCATCTAAGAATATAATCAATAAGGGACTCATTTAGTTTTCATTTTTCTACGACAAGGTCCCTACAGTTAACCTTTGCTGAGCTCCTGCAAACCTCTTGATGAAGAGATGCTTTAACTCTGTAAAAGACTTCAACGAGCTATTCGACAGTGCAACATACCAATCAAATGCAACCCCTAAAAGGCTACTGACAAACTGCCAGAAAAGTAATGCGTCACTGCCACCAACATTGCAACAACTGGCTTGGAAATATGCTATATGCTGCCTTGGTTCCCATTGCCATGAAAAACCTTAAAGGATGGTGGAACAAAACCCTTGGGGTATTGAACTATATCAAATTCTTCCAAGTAAGGTCCACCCTTTTGAACAGATGAGCTCCCTTGGGCTTGCGCTAATGCTTCCTTCACCTGCTGC
Source organism: Cymbidium sinense (assembly GCA_021442155.1). Taxonomy (NCBI): domain Eukaryota; kingdom Viridiplantae; phylum Streptophyta; class Magnoliopsida; order Asparagales; family Orchidaceae; genus Cymbidium; species Cymbidium sinense. Next base: position 66,425,644 of record CM038231.1, read on the forward strand.
TCCACCATTTGCTTGATATCTTTTTTGTGCATGGAAGTGCTATTGGTCACCTTCCTATGCAAACTACCAATGTCTTCATCCATAGGAGTGCACTTGAGATGATCTGGGCTGTGCACTAACTCAGGATTACTGGCCTACATAAGAGTAGGTTGTGAAACTGGTTCTTGGTTTTGAAAGCTAAGACCACTACCATCAACTCCTCAACCCTTCTCTCCATTCTATTAATCTGATCATCTTTTTGTTTGATTTGTTGGAGAAGGCATTGTTAAGTCTAATGCCTCACATTCCTCTAATATAATGCCTTCCTAGCTAGGTTGCTTTCTATGCAAGGATCCTCAAGTATCAACCATGTGGACTTCTGCTATGTCATCCAACATGTCATCTTCATTATCGTTGAAATAAACTATACCCTCCTCTTGGTTTGACTGATCATCCTTGATTATTTGCCTCACCGTGGCATGATAGTACTCTAGAATCTCATCTAAAGAATGGTCATCCACCTGACCTGGTGCTATTGGAACATAGGCTGAATGTTGACTACCAACTGGACTGAGCTCTGAAGTAGCAATGCACTGGACAGTCTGCGCAGGCAAAGTGCTCTCTCTAACTAACTAAACAATAGGGGTCATCTCAGTATCCCCTCCTTATTTCTCCTCCAACTTTGGTGGTGGAGTGACCACGACACTCTTGGGCCTCCATTCCTTCTTCACCACCATTGGGATGAAAGGTTGTGTAGGGGAGCTCGACCTCAGTCAATGGGTGGAGTAGATGAAATGGGGTCTTCGGGATGTAGCCATATCACCAAGAGGGAAGCTCTCTCTCTAGTCATGGACTTATGGAACTTGGTGGGCACTTCAGATGGTGGGACATGAACTGGTGAAGGTGGTTACTGAGCGGAGTAGTGTAATGGGGGTGACATCAGTTGTCTCTCCATTGGAGATCTCCTCATATGGCTTGAACTAATGAGTACAATTCTATTTGAATGATTGGATTTGTTAGCCTATCGATCGGAATGATCAATCAAAATAGAGGCCACTGACTACCTTACAAAACCTCTCTTGTCCCTCATGCCTGCTTGGCCAGCAACTTTGGCCTCAGTGGCCCACTCTCTATGAATTTGATTCCTAATGCTCCTAAGGATCAACCTCCCAAATCATATAAAGTGTCGGGCTCCGAGCATCCATGGGCTCTCCCACTCTCTTGAGCATAGACCGTAGACCAGCATAAGGCCTCCTCCTTTCTCCAGGTGGTGTCTCATACTTTGTAGATGGTGGGAGTATTGTAGCAATGTTTCTATAGTTCTCCTCTCCCTCTAAAGCCGAGAGGGGTATGAAGCCTATTACCACTTAAAGGGGAGAGGTCTCACGAGGGAAACCCTTTTCAGCCACATGGGAGGCTTCCTTAACCTCCTTTGCCACATGCTCGTAATGTCTTTTAATTTTTTTATTCTTGTTACAACACTGAGTCTTAGTCAAAGGAGCCGAACGGGAACTAGAACTAACCTCAAACGTGGGGGAGACTATCTTAGAAGCTAAGATATTCTTCCCCTTCAGGGCACGGGCAACTATAGAGGTGGTACTAGCTCAGGCTAAAACTGTGGTAGGCACAACTGGCACAACTGGCTGGAGAACCTCTACAACCTTTCTCTTAAAAAATGGAAACTCAAAATCAAAGTGCAAGTCAAACCATATAAGTGGCTTCTTATCAATCACCTCCTCACTCTGATGGTGGTGAGGGTAGGTCCCTCGCATGTGACCTTGAAATGCTCAAATCTAAGGCAAACTTGATGACAAGGGTGGTGGTGAGTATGAATTAATCTAGTGCCAAATCCACACTAGATGAGAAGGAGAAGATCAACTTACCGGATGACATGATGCTGATTGACTGAAGGAAGAAAAAAAGAAGAGATAGGTCTCTGCTTCACTATTGGAAAGAGAGAACATGATTAGAATTTGCTTTATTTTTATTAACTTCTAATTTTTTTATTTTAAATTTGAATTCTCATTTAACAAATTTGATTATGCTAAATTTGGTTCATTGGTATGTTGGTGAGATTTTGAAAACTTTGGAGAAGGGACTTTTTCATTTTCTTTGGAACAAAATTGAAGTTTTTAGATATTATTGGATGAACCTTACTTCACCAAGCTAGTGGTGATAGGTTCTTGATTTTGTTTAGTTTATATTTTGGATGATTTATTTAATTTATTTTCTTTTACCTATTGGGGGTTGAATATGGGTTTTAAGACCTACTTGGTGTGAGGTCCTAAACCTAAAGGATGTTGGCCACCCTTGCTTAAGGGTGAAATGAGCAAGGTGTCTAACAGAAAGAATGATAGTCTTGGGTTTATAAAAAAATATAAGTCTATTATCTATGCTTGGAGATAATGATTGACTGCGAAAGATGGGGAGAGGAACTATCCCTGGAATAGCTAAAAAAATATGTGGTGATTAATTCGGATGCCGGGTGGACACCACATAGATCTTAGGGGGTACTTATTGAAGTGATCGATAATGTATGATGTACTATCTCAAAAGATAGAAACATCACCCTATAATGGACTTAATCACCTAATAATGGCTCATAAGGCTGATAAGTCTTCGTATGTACCAGAGATCTTTTCCCAACTTTACATGGAAAAGTAAAACAGGGTTTATTTTATGTCGGGTTCTTTTAGTTCCCTATGGAAGCAAGCTTGCATAGTTAATTACATCCTAAAAAGTTGAATTTCTTAAGAATACTCACAATTAAAGTAGTCAATCATATCTCTAAAGATTTTAAGGCTAGACTATCAAAGGATTAGTTATTTTAGAAAATCAAGTGGGAAAGTTCAATTTGGAAAGACTTATTTTGAATTCTGAAAGAAGATAAGTAGGGAGCACTCATGATACTAGGAAGCCTAGTGTGCAGTCCAATCTATCCTATGATAAGGCTTTATATGTTTGAAAAAGAAGATTTATTTTAATTTAAATTGAAATTTTATTAGAATGCTAGGGCTTACAATCCATCAATAGAAGATTGTGGAAATGCCTAAGAGTTGAGGACTTATACTCATTGCCCAAAGAAAATAAGCAACCTTAGATCCTAAATCTAGGTAGCTTTAACACAAGCTAGAAGCACGACCTAAATCTAAGTGGAAAGTGGGACATAAGGGTTTACCTCTACAAGAGAGGATAAACTCATCCGACTCTTCTGTACTTATAACTGCCTGGAGTGGCTGCCAGTGAACACCTCTAGCTTCAAAACCATGTAGGCCGGTCTTATAAAATTGCAAAATAGTTAGAATTATTTAATTAGAAAAGAGACTAGAGTCTTAAACTCACTCTCTAAGAGACTAGATCATGATTGGCATGAGAATATGACTTGGAATAAATGCAAAATCTTACAAATTTTATATCATTTTGACATAGACTTGGGATAATTATGTCTAAATGCATGATGAAATTAGATTATTGCTAAATCAATGAGAGGAGGTGTTCTCCACTATAAGGGATGCCCTCATAGGTCAAGCATTCCCCTATCGTGCAAGAGTGGAGACCCTCCCTATTTAAGAAAGAAACAAGATGATATGCATGATGTTGGAACATACATCATTCACCTATGGGGTTGCTAATTCTTTTAATTATCTTGATTATAGCCTATGATTTAAAGAGAGATTATAAATTATTTTAAAATTTAGTTACAAGTTATTAATTGGGGTAGAAAAATTAGTTTTATCTTTAAGAGCCTACCACATCCAGGCCACACATTTAATCATAAAGCTTAAGAAACCTATGAAGAACATGCAATTTCTATTGCACAATCTAAACACAATAATCAAACATTTATAGATTATCGTGAAAAATAAAAGGCCGGTGTGCCAGTACCAATGTACACCCCAAAAAAGAGAAAATTGGGTAGCCAAGCTCTACCCTTATACAACCTGGATTGCAAAAGAATATTACAATTGAAATTGAAAAGATGCTATGGGGGTCTTCACACTTCATTCTTCCATCTTTCCTTCTTCCATTGATTTGATTTTCTCTAAGGCTTAACAGGGCCTCCCATGACTTTTCCTTCTAGCCACTACTCATCCTAAACCCCATAGCACTAATCCTAATTCCAATTATAAAATTATATATTTGGAAAGTAAAATAAAACTACACCTACAAGACATATGTTTGCTAAATATACATACAAACTGAAGCAATTATATTTCATAATTTGGACATAGCACTCTCCACATGGGTAACCAAGCCCACTTGTCCTAATCCTGGATTATGCTTAGGGGCATAAGCAACTTGTAAGCAAAAGTATTTATATTTATTTTAGCCGCCCCATTAGTATAATCCCCTGTAAAAAATAATATTAGGCTAACAACGACCTAACATCTAGTCCACAAGCAATAATTCTAACATCCAGTCTAACACATTTCATCACAAAAAAAGCACTAATATTACATACACCGTTCAAACCTAAAGCCAGAAGTGGTGACTTAGCATTCTAATGTGTGTGCTTAGGCTTAGTGTGACATGTCTTAGCTATGCCTTAGGATTATGATTATCTAGATTTTAGAATTATTTAATTTAAACATGAAAGGTTGTTTTACTTTAAGTTATTTAGAAGATTGATGGATTTTTATTTGTATTTTTATTTTGCTTCATTTGATATTCACTTAGCATCTAAGTATTTCAAAGAAAAGAAAGAGGCTTAACCTCTTTCATCCCTATCTTAAGTCATTTTCTAAAGCATGTTGTTATAACTTGGTTATTTTAGTGAATGATTGATTAAGTGATTTATTAATCCTCAATTTGGGTTAATCTTAAAGAATCATATCAAACATGAAAGGCATCTTAAGATTAATGAGGTTGAATTATCATCACATAGATACATTCCTTTTCATCATTAATAACATGCATATGATTTTAAACTTAGAATACCTATACATACAATGTATTTTGGCACACCTAGATGATTATGAATGCATGTATTCTAGTTGGAAAGAGGAATTTCATTCCTTAGCTAAGTACACAACACACACACACACACACACACATATATTAAAGTTTTAAGCAAGTATGTGTCATTATTTAAACCTGAGAAGTGATATAATCTAAGACCTACTTGGGGATACTTAAAGTCTTGTATTTCTGGGATGTCTAGATTATATACTTGCTATCTTAAATTTATATGAATGTACACACAACTATGATAATGAAAATCATGTAAAAGATTATATTTTGTGAATTATTTACACATGTAAAGTAAAGTTCTATTCAAATTCTAGTACAAATACAGATTGGAATGAAATTTAAATAAGTGCGTGCCTTTGTTAACCAGGAAAGTGAGGTAATCTAAGACCTCCATGGGACTACTTAAAGCTTCATATTCCCAGGATGTCCAGAATATATACTTATTATCATTCAAACATATGTAAACCAATACACAAATCATAATGATAGAATAGGATTTTGACATGTTTAGGCTATAAGCGCATGTAAATCCTATATAATATTCATAGCTAATATCAATTTAACTTCCATTTATAATTTTAAAAATAATTTTGAAGTTTATTAGTGATAATAGCCACACATATAATAGGATTAATCCAACACATACAATTCTACATAAATATATTCATTTGATTATTTGATTTGAAAACATGAATACATGATATAACTGGCATACAAATTTATAATGTTTGAAAAGAAATAATTGAACACTTCCACAAAATTCATTCAACTACATTAATTTCTAAGGACAATCAAGTTAAATAAAACCACTTAAGGAAAACCAAAGCTTGTTATTATTGACCTCACTTTTGGACTGAGTTCTCAATCTCCTCATCTTAGACTTAGGAGCCTTCTAGACATTAAGACTTCCTTAGTCATAAGACACTTCTAGTGATTAGGTGAACACTTAATCTAAACCAAGAGACATAGAAGGGTTATTCATAGGATTAGGTTATATCATTGGAATAGGATAACCCTCCTACCCCAAAACCCAAATCCAATCCAGATTCACCTTATTGAACCTACAATCAAACTCAATTTCAAATCCAAATCCAAATCCAAATTCAAATCCCAAGCTAATTGATTGAAGACCATGATCAAATCCAAATCAAAGCCATTTGAATCAACCTTCATGAACCTAGCCAAAATCCAAATCAAATCAATCAAAAATTAAATGATTTTCTCATAATCAATTTATATATCAATTATCTCCCTAAATATAAAGCAAATTAATATTCAAATGATCAAAACTAAATCAAAACCCTTCCTAAGTCCTTTGAATCAATTTCATGAACTTAGCTAAAATCCCATCTAAATCAAACTAAATTCAATTGATTTTCTCACAAATCAATCATTCAATCAATCACCATTCCAAATATAAATAAAAACTATAATCATCAAGCCAAATCAAAATCAACCCAAATCAAACCCAAACTTAGCCCATTTGACTTGAAATATTCAAATGAATCAAAACTCATTTGAACCCAAACCAATTGCAATTGAATTTATATATCAATCCCAAATCCATATATAAAATCAACTAAATCAAACTCAAGCCAAAATCTAGCCAACTAAACCCAATTGACTCACTTGACCTAAAGTGACTAATTTGACCTATTGAACCCAACGTGACCTAAAGGGTCAAACCAATCCAAAACCCAATCAAATATGAATTGAACTCAACCAAAGCCTACAACACATTCCAAATGATCAACGAAACCCAAGCCAAGCCATGACCCAAGCCAATCTGGCCAATTTGGTCAAATTGGTCAACTTGACCCATTTGGCCCAAATAAATTCAAATGAACCAAAATCAAATCTAAAATAAATTAAACCAAAATAGTGACACTAACACATCCCAAATGATCATATGAACTTAACCCAACCCTTGGTTTGACTCAATTTGACCAATTGGTCAACCAAACCTATTTTGATCCAGTTTGACCCAAATGGGTCAAATTGAGCCAAACCAAACCTATTGAACTCCAAATGACATTAAATTTGAGCCAACACACTTTGGACACATTTCAAATCTACCCAAATCAAATTCAATGCTAAATGACCATTTTACCCTTGGAGTCAAGGGTATCATATGAGATAAATCTCTTAGAGTGGTCATTTCCAATCCTTGGCCACTTAGCACTCTTCCATTGGTCCACCTAATCATCTAGGACACTGCCCAACTTGGACCCAAGAGGTGGTTGGGTTGTCCATGACTCATGGGGAGGTGAATTCAATGCACCTACCCCATTGGAGTATTTGAAACCCATATGACACCCACTAATCCCTCTTGGCAGCCACCTCCCAAGCCTTGGCCAATAAACTGTGCCACCTAGGATGATTCTCTGCCATTCCCAACCACCCCAACCCATAGGGCATCCACTAGGAGCCAAAAATCACCATTAGTGGTGGTTTTCAGTCACCACCAACTATAAGAGAAAGAGAGCCCTCTAATAAGTTAGTCCGCCATTACACACACTCCAGGTTCTCCTCCAAGTAACAAGACCCCTTCCCCACTTTGGGTTAGAAGACATCAAAATCGAGCAGATTCTAGTAAGGAGGCTATGACCATTGGTTAATACAAGATTCAAAGAGGCGGCAAGGGTCTAGATTCATTCTAAGACTTCTTCTCACATCTAGGAGTATGTTCGGATCAACACAGTCACCGAAAATCATCCCTGATGAGATAATTTTTTAATCCTTTAACTAGCCATGGGTTCTTTTGTTTATGATAATGTTTGCTTGATTCTATGAATTTCTCTTAGATATTGCACGCATCTTTCATTTTGAACAATCCTAATGCAAAAATAGAAGTTTTTCGGTAAGAATAGATGCAAAATTCGAGCCCATTTGGATGAAATTCCATTTAGTTTCATGAAAATCCCAAAAAAAACTTGTGAAGAGCACTATTCTATCCATCCCTTTCATCGCTGGGAGAAAAAAAATCCCACCGCCATATGATCTCCCATTCAGAGAAACGGATGACTGTGATTAGCGCCTAATTTTGAGCAATTTGGGCCCTCGAATTGCCCGATTTGATCTGGATCATTTGATCCATGACTGTACAGTACCGATATGATCTTGAGCAGAACCATGTGTTCCCACTCTTTTGCCACGTCAATGTCGCGCCAGCTAATTGCTAGGACCGCATGACATTGCATGCCATGCAGAACCGTGCGCTTGTTGACCTCACTTTTGGAGTGAAGCTTTCAACCTCTCCCTCTTAGACATAGGACTCCTCTTAGACATTAAGAGTTCATTAGTCTTAAGACACTTCTAGTGATTAGGTGAACACTTAACCTAACCCTAGAGACTTAGAAGAGTTAGCCATAAGAACAGGTTATGCCTTAGGGGTGTTAGGAAAACTTCTCTACCCTATAACTTGAACCAAATCCTCACTCTCTTCATTCAAATCAACTTCAAATCCAAATCAACTTCAAATTCAAGTCAACTTCAAGCTTAAACCAATCCCAAATCAAAACTGAAATTAAATTCCAACTTTAATTATTTTTCTCAAATCATTCAAATTAATTCCAGAAATCTTTCCTAAGTCACTTTGATTTCATCTTATGGACTTAACTCAAATCAAATACAAATTAATTCAAAATCAAGAGATTTTCTCATAACCCATTTATATTCTCATTTATATTCACAAATATAAATGAAATATAAATTCAAATAACCAAAATCAAATTCAAAACTTAAGTCTAAATTCAAAAATCTTTCCTAAGCCCCTTTGATTTTATCTTATGGACTTATCTCAAATCAAATTCAAATCATTCCAAATTCAAGAGGTTTTCTCTTAAACTATTTATATTCTAATTTATATTCAAAAATGTAAATGAAATATAAATTTAAATACCCAAAACTAAATTCAAAACTCAAGTCCAAATCTAACCTAAATCCAACCATACCTTTCAAGTCAAATTCTTGAACTTCGCCAAATCCAACTAAAATCAATTCAAACCCTTAGATTTTCTTCATGATTCAATCAATCCTTTAATCATGAAACTAAATATAAACATAAACTTCAATCATCAAACCAAAACTAAATTCAAAACTCAAACCTAAATCAAACACATGTTCATCCTTTGAACTTTAAATTGTCAAATGAATCAAAATCCATTTGACTCTATACCACTTGCAATTAGATTTATATTTCAATCATAGTCCATATGTGACTTCAACCAAACTTGAATCAAGCCTTGATCAAGTCAAATGACCCATTTAGGCTCACTTGACCTAAAGTAACCTAAAGCACCTTTTGAGCCAAATTGTAATCATACCCAAATTAGATTGAACTAAGCCCATCTAAGCCTCACATTATGACCAACAATCATCATGAGATGATCAATCACTCAAATTGGGTCAAACCAAGTCAAACCTAAGTGTTTACCAAGTTAACACTTAGTCAAAATGAAATGTAAACTAGCCAAAATTCACCATAGGCCAAAATGATTGAAATCATTGATCAAAACTAGTTTATGATCAATATTTGAACTTGACCAAGTCATCGTTTGAGATTTGCCCAATTGGCCACTTGAGCCAAGTTGACCCAATTTGATCTTAAAAATTAAAAAGTGTCAAACCTTGATCTAAGCCAAATTGGTTGCAATCAATGGGTCAAATTTATTCTAAATCACTTGTTGAACTTGACCAAAGCCTTAATTGGCTAACTAGACCCAACCTAGCCCAAATGACCACGAACCCAACTTGACATAAAAGGTCAAATCAAGAAAAAATAAAATAAAATCAAAATTGATTGAAACTAAAGCTTGCAAAATATTTCAAATGACCAACCAAACCTAAACCAACCATGACCTAGCTTAATTGGGTCAAATGGGTCAAATTGGTCAACTTGACCCATTTGACCTAAATGAAATCAAATGAACCAAATCTAAATATAAACCAAATTGAACCAAACCAATAATACCAAAACATTTAAAATGGTCATATGAACTTGACCCAACCTTGGTTTGACCCAATTTGACCAATTGGTCAACTTGACCCAAGTTGACCCATTTTGACAAAATAGGTCTACATGAGCCAAATGACATTAAATCAACTCCAAATTCTTTGAAATTTGGCTCAACCCAATTTCAAACTATTACAAATCTGCCTAAATTAAAATAAAAATCAAATGACCATTTTACCCCTAGGTCAAGGGGTAATGCATGGCCAATTCCACTTGGAATTTGGTCAAATCATTTTCATGGCCACTTGACACCCTCTTAGTGGTCCAAGTGGACACTAATGAGTGTGGTGCACATGTAACAATGAGTTTGGGTCAGCCAAACCCAACCCAAGGCCAAAACTGACCACCCCACTCAAAATGAGCACATGGGATCACCTCCCACACCTCATTTAACTCAAGGAAACTCCTCCACTCCCTCCCTCTACTAAAACTAAACCATGTGGAGCTTAAAATGGCCTAACAAACCCACTCAATAGGATCAATTTGATCAAAATGGAAAGGACAAGCTCGATCATCTGATCCTTGTAGGGGGAGACATACTCCCCCTAATTCCACTTGATTTCACATCTCTTGCCGTCAATTGAATCTTAGGATCCCAAAGAAACCTTCTCCAAGTTCTTCCAAGCTTCCTCAAGAAATTTCAAATTCTCTATTTTTTTGGATTTCTTCAAAGCTGAAATAGGGGAGCTCATTGGAAATTCTGCTTTACTCAATGCACCATCAAAAGCCAATTGCTCATGCAAGCACCTTTAGGACCCAATCGAACTCACCCAAGTAAAATCCCAAGCACTTAAGCCATGGGAAGGAGGGGTTTGACCAAAGCCGCAAGCACTTAAAGCTCATCTTTGCCAATTGGAGGACCCACTTGATCTCAAGCCTTCAAACCTTCAATAGAAATTCATCTCCACAAGATGAAGCTACCTTGATGGTTGGGAGCACTGGTGATAGCCTCCGATGAGGTATGCTTCAAAACTGAGCCTAGTGTAGAAATTCTTTGGTCCTTTGTGAAGAGAAGTGTGATCTCAATTGAAATTTACCATTGGATCATCTTCTTCTTACTTCTTGATGGTGTGGGTTTGATCTTCTCTCGAGTTCAAGTGAGCTCGGATCAAGCCTTAAGGGATGGATGGTTGCCATCTCCCACAAGAGAGGGCAGGGATGAATCATGGATTATCCATCCCACATGTTTTAGATGGTCGATCTTGATTAATCCATGTTAGATCCTGTGATTAATCCCTTTGATATCGCGGATTGATCTTGACCGTTCAATCTTTGATCGGATGGTCCAAGGGAAAGAGTGTAGCACCATCGGCTGACTGTGCAGTTGATTTGACAACTTAAATAACCAATCCCATCACACAATGTGGAAAGTGCGTGCCGTGTCGGTGGTCCATGTGGCGTCGATGGGATTAGTTATATAATTAGGCTATTTGATTATTCTCTAATCACAAAAAATTCAAAAAATACATAACTAAATGTAAAAAATTAGAAAAATGCAAACTAAACTTCATTTTAAAGATAATTCTAATTGATTTTGTATAGTGACATTTGCTCAATTTGAGTTTTATTAGGGATGTAATTATGTTAATTACTCTTTAATTACTTCAATAATTAATTCCAAACTCCTTGGGGTTAATTAGTGGGATGACCTCTGCCTCCCATGATTTTCTTGGAATTTATTATTGGATTAATTTGGGTAATTACTTATTTCATCTCTAATCACTCCCTTAATCAATTAAATGATTAATTAACCTATTAAATGTTGTTAAATTCATTAATTAAATTTGTTAATCATCTTGGAATAGTGGATAGACCTAGGGAATGAGATTAGGATGCCTTTTCCAAATCTTTTCACCTAAGTCTATTTCATTTGGATGAAAACTTAATTAATTTATAAATTGAATATTGATTTAATCATTTTAATAAATAGCTTAATTAACCTAACCCAAAATCAAAAATAAATCTAGAGAACTTAATTACTTAATCAATCCTTTCTTGGATAGATACTTAGGTGTTCTTAAGGAAATCATTTCTAACTCACATGTGTGGGAGAGATATGATAGTACTTAAATTAAACCCCTTAGCTTAATTAATCAATAATTGTGAGTCAATTGCATTAGGCCCTTTATTTTCTAGGGTGCATTGCTGATTTAAATTCAATGTGGTTGCATATCATATGTTGGCTGACAATTGTTTGAATAATTATGTTAAGGAGGTGTAGGTAAGGGGTAATTACTGAAATTAATTTACAACTTAACCTAAATAAAATATAAAACCAATCTAATGGCTCTAAAAATTAAACTTAAACAACACACACATGTGGGAGATGAGTTAAGACCAGCAAACCTTTTCACATTTCCTAAAATCAAATCAAACTCAAAACAAAACTAAAGATTCCTTTAAATAATTTTGATTCACTTTAAATGATCTTATGCCATAGGATTGTCTTTAAGAATTAATTAGGGTGAATGAAATTACATGCTTACATCATTTTATTTCTTTCCTAGCATGCTAAATGTTGTATGTCATATGAAATCATGCATTCATACTTTTTGAAAAATCAAATTAAAATGAAATGTTTCCTTTATGTCAAATTGCATGTTTTGGCTAAAGTAAGAATATGAATGGCCATTATCACTATTAAATACAAAATTATTTTCAAAACTTATAAATCAAATAGTACAAATGAAAGGTATGCTATTTATAATTACTTATAAGCTTGCATGTGAGTATAATATAAAGATGTGCATTATATGGCTTTCCTTCTCTTCTCTTTTAACATAGTTTTGAATAGGATTTGTAAAGTGTATAGTTCATTTGAAAAAAAAACACAACACTTACTTAAATCCATTCTTATTCATTCCTATGTTATCAATTAAGAAGGACCTTCACTTTTGCACATATAAATTAAACAACCAACAAATCAAAGAAAACAAACATGAACTTTTTGCATTACTCTTTTCCCATTCATGTCTTTTTGTAAATGCACATGTATTTAAGAAAAGTGGTATATTAGTCTGGACATCCCAGGATTGTGAGGCTTTAAGTAGCCCCAAGTAGGTCTTGTACCTTACACCCCTGGTATTGAAAATAATGACGTCGTACTCACTTATATGTCTTTTGTACATGTAAATGTGCATTTGATTAATGGATAAAAGAATCCCTCTCTTTTCTATTTAACAAAATCATGCATCATGAAACATCCAAATTTTCTTAAGCAACATCTCTTAGCATTCATCATGAAGGTGTGCTTAATATTTACATTTGCATGTATAGATATGCTTAAGATCATTTCATATGCATGATACACATGTTAGAAAGAAATAAAGTATTGTGTATTTTATGATAGTAATTCACTTTAATTAATCCTAAAATGCCTTTATATTTTGAATGGGTTTATTTAGAGTAAAACTAAAATTAGGATTAATTTAAACACATAATAAAACATTCACTAAAAGAATCACTAGTGAATCTACCTTAGAAATTACTTGAGGTAGGGAGGAAAGAAAAGTTCTCCTCTTTTCCTCTCTTTACAACACTTAGTAATTAAGTGTAGGTTTATTAAAACCAAAATAAATCATCAAATAAAATTTGCAAAAATCAACTAAATTACTTAAATGAAACCACCCTCTAAGTTGAACCCTTTCACACTTAGAAAATCTTAACTTAAAGCCTAGCTAAGACACACCACACAACATTTAAATGACACACACATTAGGCTAAGTCACCATTTCTAGTCCTATGTTAGGTGGTGCATGGTTTGATGCCTGATTTTATTTTATGATATAATATTTTAGACTGGATGTTAGGGTATATGTGTAGAATGAATGATAGAATGATCTTAGTCTAATCATTATCTTCTATAGGGGATTGTGTTTAAGGGGTTCTATAATAAAAATATAAATGCTTTTGCTATGCAGGTTGCTTATACCTCTAAGCATAATCTAAAATAGGCCAAGTGGACTTGGTTACCTATGTGTGGGGTGCTAAGTCCAATTTATTCATATACATGCTTGGGATTGTGTGGCTTGTTTAGCTAATCTTTATTTTGCAGGTTTTAGTTAGATTTACTTTTTTCCATTTTCATGTAATTTTATAATTAGGATTTGGAATGAATGTTATGGGGATTAGGATGAACATTGGTTATAAGACTGTCTTATGTACCATGTGAAGCCTTTGGAGCATTCACATTCTGACCAATAAAAGAAGAAAGAAGAAAAGAAGAAAGAAGAAAGAAGAAAAAAGAAGAAGATAGAAGACCCCCATAACATGATTTCTTCTTTTGATTATAATTAATTCATTTATAATCCAGGTTATATAAGGGTAGAGCTCGACTACCCAATTTATTTTTAGGTTTGTGCAGTGGAGCCTGACCACAAAAGGCCTCTTATTCTTTTTTTGCGCAAGCTTTATAAATTATTTGATGTTTGTTTAGCTTGTGCATTAAGATGACATGTTTTCTTAGTTTCTTCCTTACTTTGATGAATGGCCTGGATGTGATTAGGCTCTTAGAAAAAAAAATAAATTTTCTATCCAATTTATCAACTCAAAACTAAAAATTAATAACTCATAACCTCACCTAAAGCCTAAGTTAAAAAGATAAAGATTTAGAACCCCCTTTTGGATGTTGTATGTTTTCACATCATGCATAAAAAGCATCTTGTTTCACTCTTGCTTGTAGAGGGCTTCCACCTTTGCCAGAGAACTTTACTTGACCTTTGAGATCCATGGTGGAAATACACCTCCTTCTTGTTGATTCTAGCCCATAATCCAATTTCTCATGCATTAGGCATAAAAATCCTATAACCCATGTCAAAAATAATTGTCCAAAATGAAAATAAAACATACACAAAATTTGCATTAGATTTAAGTCATTACTCATGCCCTACATGATCTAGTCTCTTATGGAGTGTGTTTAAGGACTTGGTCTTTTTCTAAATAAATAACAGTTTAGCTATCTTGCATAAGCATATGACTTGCCTAAATGAATTTAAAATCATAGGAGGAGTTAGTTGGCCCCTAGGCAATTGTAAGTCCAATGAGTGGTTTATCCACCCTTGTATAGGAAAACCAAATATCCACTTTCATCTTAGATTTAGGTATGCCTTGGTCCTCGCCAAAGCTCCCTAGATTCAGGGTCAGAGGTTGCTACTTCCCTTTGCGGGCCATAAGCATAAATCCTCACCTCTTAGGCATTTCATGATATTGTGTTATGGTATTATAAGCCCTAGATTTTTAATGAAAACTCAACTCAAATCAATAAATCACTTCAATTTCAAAAATATAAAGCCCAACCATAAGATAGTTTGGGATGCTTACTAGGCTTCCTAGTATCATAAGCATCCCCTATTTATCCTCCTTTGGTTTCGATAATAACATCCTCCTCTTGATCAATCCCACTTGATCTTCCAAAAATAACCAATTGATTGATAGTCCTATCTTTGAAATCTTTAGAGACAATGATCATTTACCTTAATCAAGAATATTCCTAAGGGATCCCATTCCTTAGGATGTAATTAACTATGAGGGCTTGTCTCCATAGGGAACTTAACAAACCTGATTTAAAATAAATCCTACTTTATTTTTCCATGTAAAGTAGGAGAAGAATATTTGGTACATCCGAAGACCCATAGTTCTTAGGAGTCCTTATTAAGGTAATTAGGTCCATTGCAAGATGGTGACTTCTGTCTCTCAAGATAGTACACCATTCCGCAATGCCATACATGATCACCCTAATAAGAACATCTGTAGATTTGTGTGGTGTCCAGCACAAGAAACATTATTTATTTTTGTTCTTCATTTATTTTTCTCTTTCAAAGAAGATAGATGAAGGATGAAAATAAAATTTTCACCACGTATTGTCAAGAGGTGGTCGATTGGGTTAAGTAAGAAAATTGGTCATTTTCTGATTTTAAAAATTAATTAAATCACTTGAAACTTCAAAATTCATATAAAATAAAATACTTAACAAAAAATTGCAAATAAGAGCTCGTTGGATTCATATTTTCAAGAGAAATCAAAAAAAAAAAAAAAAAAAAAAATCCAAAATCCTTAATTTTTACTTAGTATTTTGAGCTTAATTTAGGTTTTAGTGAAAATAACATTTCATAAATTAATCTAAAAATACACATCAGATTTATTTGACATTTTTAAGGATTGAAATCAAGGGTAAAAGACACCCACCATAAAATTTCAAGTCAAAAATATTTTTGAATTGAGAGATATTAAATTTTGAAGCTCAAATAGTCTATTTTAGTAGAATAAGTTAATAGGCTCTATAAAAATTATGAAAAATTATTTAAATCGGTGAAACTTTGAATAATTATAACAAATCATAGAGAAATCATAAAAATGCAAATAAATATTTATTTTGAAGATATTTCAGAGGAAAATTCATTAAAAATATTCTTAATTAATTTTGAATAGTAATTATGGCTTAATTAAGATTTGATTACAAAATTAATCAACTTAATTACTTAAGTAATCAACCCAAACTTTGTGCGTTAATTCAATGAGATGACCTCTATCTCCCATGATTTTATTGGGATTTATTGCTTAATTAATTAAGGAAATTATCTAATTAAGCTCTAATTACTCTTTTAAATTAAGAAATAATTAATTAAACCCATGAACAGTAATAACTTAATTAATTAATTGGTTAATTATTGCTTAACAGTGAATGAACCCATGGGATAAGATTAGGGCCTCCTTTCTAATTTATTTCCCTAAGTTTATTTCATTAATTAAATTAATGAAGGATTAATCAATTAATCAAATTGCTTAATTAATCAAATTAAAATTATAATCACCTAGAATCTCAATTAATGAAGTCTTGGGTAGACACTTAAGTGTTCAACAACCTAAGGAAATCCTAAAGAAATTATAATTATCCCACATGTATGGGAGAATTATAAGAGTACTTAATTAAGTTCCTTAATTAACTATAAATCATGAGCCAATTGCATTAGGCCCCTTTTATTTCTTAGGATCATTACAAATTTATTTTCCATTAATGAGCATATCATATTGGCTCATAATTATTTAGCTAATTACTTTATGAAAATATAGGTATGGGTTAATTAATAGATTTAATGCATATTGTAACTTAATTAATCCATAAAATCAACTTAATCATATTTTATCAAACCAAATTAACTCATAAACATGGGAATGGATTAGGATCAGAAAATCTCTTCTCACATACTTAAATCAAATTAAAACATGAATTAAAAATGATACATAAAAAAGCTTTGGTTTATTTTAAGTGGTGTTATTTGACATAATTGTCCTTAGGAATTAATTTGATTAAATGAAATCATATGTTTATGTTTATTTATTCCTTTCTAATCATGTTAAATGTTATATGTTAGTTGAAATCATACATTCATCTTTTCAAAAATAATTAAATTAAATGGTTTTCCTTTATGTCAAACTCGCATGTGTTGATTTAATTTAATATATGTGTGGCTATTATCACTATTAAATTCAAATGTATTTTGAAAAAGCTTATAAATGAGTAATAACATATGATGTGATGCTAGTTATAAATACATAAGAGATGTATGTGATTATACCTTCAGTATATGGAATGAAGATTTCTTTTCTTTAATTCATGTGTGGTTTTACATGTATTTGAATTTTAATAAGTATATAGTCCAGACATCCTAGAACACGCTTTAGTTAGCCCCAAGAAGGTCATTTGACTATCTCACTTCCCTGGTTAACAGTGACACATACTTATTTGATTTCATTTACATGTATTTCTACATTAGAATTTGGGTAGAACTTTAATCCATATGTATAAATGCTTCAATTGAATAAACAAATGCAATCTTTACATGGTTTTTCTTCCTTCATTTATGTATACATCCATATGTATTTGAGAAAAGCAAGTGTTTAGTCTGGACATCCCAGAATATGAGGCTTTAGTTAGCCCCAAGGAGGTCATTTGATTACCTCACTTCCTTTGTTAATAATGGCATGTACTAGCTTATGTCTCTTATACATGTGTGCATGTGTATTTAATTATGGAATTAGAACCTCTCTTTCTTTTATCAAAAATCCATGAATTTATGAATGACTAAGTTGTTGAATTAATTAATCATGTGATTGGAAGCTTTCTTTCTTATAGTCATGCATACAAATTTACATATCTTTGAATGCACATGGGTATATAGTTTGGACATCCTGGGAATACGAGGCTTTAGTTAGCCCCAATGAGGTCATTTGATTACCTCACTTCCTTGGTTAACAATGACCGGTACCAATTTTATTTCAACCCTATGTATTTTTGTATAAGAATTTAGATAGAGCTTTAAACTAATATGATTAAATAATTCAATCATACAAAATGCTATAAACTTCACATACACATACATTCTTCATTTAAGTGTACTAAAACATGTTGCATGTATAGATACATTTAGGATTAAATCATATGATTGTTACATGTGATGGAAATGTATGATTTAACATATGTCATGTGATAGTAATTCAATAAAATTAATTGTAAGATGCCTTTCATATTGAATGGGATTATTTAAAGTGGACCTAAACTTAGGATTAACTTAAAATGTGTAATAAGCCATTCATTAAAGAGAACTAAATCAAATTAACATGCATTAGAAAGTGGCTTAAGGTAGAGATGAAAGAGGGCAATCCTCTTTTCTTCTCTTTATAACACTTAGTTGCTAAGTGTAATAAAATGAAACAAAAGAAAACACTAATTAAAATTCTCAAATCAATTAAACAACTTCATGTGAAATTAACCTTCATGTTAAATTGAACCTCTCCAAATGTAGAAAATTACAACACTACTGCCTAATAAGAGATACCACACAAGCCTTAGTACACACATTAGAACTAAGTTATCACTTCTAGTCCTAAGTTAGGCGGCATATATATGGTGTATGTTTTCTTTTGTGATGTAATGTTTTAGATTGGATGTTAGGTGTATGCTTCATAGACTGGATAGTAGGCGTGATTAGCCTAACCATGTTTTTTTGTAGGGGATTATGCTTAAGGGTCCACTTAAAAATAAATATAAATGCATTCTTTGTAGGTTGCTTAAGCCCCTAAGCATAATCCAAGTTAGGATAGGTGAGCTTGGTTACCCATGTGTAGGGCGCCAAATCCAAATTATGATATAACTGCTTGAGATTGTATGTATGTTTAACTAACCTCTATTTTGCAGGTGTAGTTAGATTTACTTTCTCTATTCTTAATGTAATTTTGCAATTAGGAATTAAGATTAGTGCTACGGGGATTAGGATGAGCAGTGGCTAGAAGGTTTTGTCCTGGGAGGCCTTATGATGCCTTTGAATTAAGCACATCCAAATCAAGAAAAGAAGAAATAAAGGAGACATGGAGACATGAAGACTTGAAGATCCCCATAACATTCATTCATTTAGAAATTGTAATTATTCTTTCATATTATGGGTTGTATAAGGGTAGAGCTTGGCTACCCATTTTTTTCTTTTTGGGTTGTACGGTGGTACCAGACTGCATCGGCCTTTTATTCTTTTACGATAACTATAAAAATTATTTGATATTTTGTTTAACCTGCATAATAGAAACCAACATGTTTTTCATAGTTTCTTATGATTGATGCTTTAATGTGTGGCTTGGATGCGATTAGGCTCTTAGGATAAAATAAATTTTCTACCCAACTATAACTTATAACTAAAGTTTTAAACAACTCATAACCTCACATTAAAAGCTTAGGTATTAAATAAGATAATTAAAAGATTTAGCAACCCCTTCGATGAATGTTGTATATTTCACATCATGCATGCATCTTGAATCACTCTTGCAAAATGAGGGCTTCCATTCTTACACGTATAGGGACCGATTGACTTGTGAGAGAAACCCCTACTAATGGAGCTTATCTTCTTTCTTTCTTGATTTGGCCAACAACTTTACTTCATCATGCATTTAGGCATATAAAAATTCCAAAGCCTTTGTCAAAATGAAGTGTCAAAAATCAAATAAAATTTGAAAATATTTGCATTTGTAGATTAAGCCATTACTCATATCACTCATGCTTTAGTCTCTTAGGGAGTGGGTTTAAGGACTTTAGTCTCTTTCTAAATTAATAATAGCCCAACCATCTTACAATTTTATAAGACTTTCCTACATAGATTTAAAGCGTAGGAGGAGTTAGCTGGATGCCACTCTAGGCGGTTGTAAGCGCAGCAGTCGAGTGGTTTATTCTCTATTATAGAGGTAAAATATATACCCATCTTCACTTAGACTTAGGTCGTGCTTTGGCTATGCTAAATCTCTTTAGATCTAGGATCTGAGGTTGCTGTATCCTTTGGTATACTAGCATAAATTCTCACCTCTTAGGTATTTCTAAAATCTTGTGTTGTGGGATTATAAGTCCCAGCTTTCTAATAAAATATCAACTTTAACTAAATTCATCTTCTCTACTTCAAATATGTAAAGCCTAATTATATGATAGATTGGAATGCTCATTAGGCTTCCTGGTATCATAAGCATTCCTTACTCATCTCTTTTGGCTTCCAAAATAAGTCTCTCCATTTGATCAATCCCATTTGATTTTCCAAACATAACTAATTTATTGATGGTCTAGCCTTGAAATCTTTGGAGACCCTAATTGTCTACTTTAATAATTGAGAGTATTCTTAAGAGATTTTATCTCTTAGGATATAATTAACTATGGGGGCTTGCCTCCATAGGAAACTTAACGAACCCATCTTCAAATCAACCCTGCTTTACTTTTCTATGTAAAGTAGGAAAAAAATCTCTGGTACATTCGAAGACCTATCATGCCTTAGGAGTCCTTATTAGGTGATTAGGTCCAATATAGGGTGGTGATTTCTATCTTTTGAGATAGTGCACCATTCCTTAATGTTATACCCGATCACTTCAATAAGTACCCCTAAAATCTATGTGGTGTCCCACACCTAAAAAAATATCATAGTTATAAAGTTTAATTTTGGGTTTTAATTATTAAACTCCAAGAGGAGAAATAATATTTGTTGTATTTACCCCACCAATGTTGATGATTTAATATGTTTAAGGAGAAATAATTAAGTGAATTTTGTGAATTAATTAAGTTTGAATCATTAAGCAATTCATTTAATTACCCTTTCTTATGCTTCTTCAATTTAATTAACCATTTAATTATGAGCTTCCAATGATATGCAAATAAGAAATTAAAATTGCAACACACTTAGAGACCTAATGCAATGAAGCTCATAATTAAGTATTAATTAAATTAAAAAATCTAATTTAGTACTTTATGATTTTCTCACACCCATGGGTTAATCATAATTTCTTTAAGGCTCTTTATGCTATTGAACACATAAAGAGAAACCCACAAATTCAAATTAAATTATCTAAAGCAATTATCATTTTAATTTGATTTAATTTTACCATTAATTTTTTAATTAATTCCTTAATTAAATTTTGAATTAATTACCCTCCTTATTTAAATGAATTTTGGAAAGTAATTAAGAAAGATGTCCTAATCACCCTTTCATAATTTCATGATTAATCAGTGATTAATTATCATTAATTACTTAATTTTTACTATTTGGCATTTTTAATAGTTATTAAATTACTTACTGAGGGTGATTAAGGATTGAATTTTAAATTCTCCTAATTACCTAGCCAATAAATCCCCAAAATATTATGGGAGGTAGAGGACATCCCATAGAATTAACACATTTAATTTGAGACTCATTAGCCAAGTGATTAGGGATTAATTAAGCTAATTAGAAAAAAATTTAAACCTTAATTAAGTATTGTTCACTATTTAAACAATAAGAAAATTATTTTTATTAAATTCGCCTCTATTTACCCTTTCCAAAATAGATTTACTCATATTTTAAAGATTTTTCTACAAATCGTTATGATTTTTACAAAGTTTAGAGCAATTAATATATTTTAATCCATAATTATTCTCTAATCCCATCTGCCACACGGTAGTTGACGTGGCGATGCTTTCCACGTGGCATCACAGGATTGGCCACTTAAATCGTTCAAGGCAGTGTGTTGAGTCATCGAGTGAACACACTTTCATCCCTATAGTCTGATCTCAGATCAGATGCTGGGGATTAATCCCACAGACGTAAAAAGATAAAATTGAACTAAATTAGCAAATTAATCATGGCTGTCCATTCTAATCATGTGAAATGGATGACAAATGATCCTTCATTCCTCGAGCGAAAGATGGACACCATTCACCCTCCCTTGTTTGTTCTGAGCTTGATGGAGCTTGTCAGACATCAGGATCAACTCCAAAATGTTCATGGAAGAGATCTAAGGAGATTATACATGGAAATTACATGAAGTAATAAAACTCTTTACAAATGACTAACACCTAAGGACTTTTCTATGGTTTGCTGAAAAATACCTCATCAAAGCTCAAGATCGTGGTCCAATGGCTGAGTTAGCTTTGTCTTGAAGAGACAAAGCCCTGTTGAGAAGCCCGTGAGTTGCCTCCCCACAGGTGGCTCTATGGACCAAACACCACCGCATAGAGTTGGTCTAAGAGTGATATCCGGTGCTCGAATCGATCATGAATAGATTCATTTTAGATTGGTGGAGCTTAGGAAAGGTGTGGAAGAAGTTAATTGAAGTTTAGTGAGGTTAGAGTAGAGTTTGATGGATAGGGGGCTTAGTTTCACTCGGGTTAGGTCTCTCGATAATGGGAAGCTCAAGGGAGATCAAAAATGCTATAGGGATGCTTGTCTTGACTCATTGAAGCTCTCTATCCCATTTGAATTTGATGGGGAGGAGTATACCCTCCTCCCCGATTTATCTAATGGTTAGGATCAGTTTGGATTTTGGCAGACGTTCGACCGGCGTAGGTGGTCAAAGACGTCAGGGAGGGGTCGAGGTGGAGGCTCTTGAGTGGCTGAAGGGAATGAGTGGGCTGACCACGTGTGTACCCTCTTCCAAGTGTTCCAATGGGGGTGCCTTGGGTTTTCTCACCTCCACTTGAGCCATGGCTGACCCAATCAATTTTAGTTCAGGTTAGCTAGTGGTCCAAGTGTCCAAATTGAGCTTAGGGTGGTTGCCAAAGGTTGGAGAGTGGGTTTGACCATCCAAATAGGGATTTTATCCCATGTTAAGGAGTTTACCCAATAGATTTTGGCTTAATTCGAGTCCAAGATTGGTTGGGTTTGATTTGGGCAGGCTCATGGTGAACCAAGGATGGGTCATGCCAAGTTTGGTTGGGTTTGGACTTAGTTTGAATGGGTTTGACTCAATTTGACCCATGTAAATCAAATTGGGTTAACCAATTGGTAAAATTTAGTCAAATTGATGGTTTGTTTTAGTTTAAATGATCATTTGGGATGTTTTTATTCAATTGATTTGGTTTAATTTGAAGTGGATTTGGATTTGACTCATATGGGTTCATATGGGTCAAATCGGCTAAGTTGACCAATTTGGTCAAATTGGCCAAATTGGCTGAGGTAATAGATTGATTTAAGTTCAATTGATTTTTTGAGAATTATTGTAGGTGTTGATTTTGATTAATTTGGATTTGGGAGTGATTTAGCTCAATTTGACCCTTTAGGTCAATTTGGGCTAAATGGGTCAATTGGGTTGGTTTGGTCAAATTGAGTTCAATTGAAGGTTGGATCATGTTCAACAATCAATTTGTGATGGATTTGAGTCATTGGTTTCAATCAATTTGATTTAGGATTTTATTTGGCCCAATTTGGCCCTTTAGGTCAAATTGGGTCAACTTGGGTCGAGTGATCAAACTAGCTTGGTTTGACCCAATTGATTGCAATTGGACAATCAAGGGTGATCAACAATCATTGTGGAAGGTATTGAATGGGTTGGTTCAATCCAATTTAGGTTGGATTGGAGTTTGGATCAAATTGATCCTTTAGGTCACTTTGGATCAAGTGAACCAAATGGGTCAATTTGAGTTGGATTAGGTTGAATTGGGTTTAGTTGAGTTTGATAATTGATTGATGACTTTGATTGCAATTGATTTGGATTTAATTGGATTTTGGCTCATATGGACTCTTTAGGTCAAAAGTGCTAAGTTAGGTTGATTGGATTGGTTTGATTGGTTTGATATAGATTGTAGGTTTTGGAATGGTTCGAAATGGAGATTTGAATAGTTAGAGTGGTTTTAAGAAGTTCAATTGGATTTGGTTTCAATTGAATATGGTTTAGGTTGGATCCATGAGATGATGGTGGAATTAATTTAGGTTAAAGGTTAGGTTAATTTGGTTTGGAGCTTGGATATGAAATGAAGTCCAATTGGGGTTTGATTGTACTGATTTGAGGTTGGATTTGCATGAGTCGATAGGCATGAGGCATGGTTTAGGCCATAGGATAGGTAGGTTCCCAAGGTATAGCCTAAATCTATGGTACACATTTCTAAGTCTCTAGGCTAGGGTTTAATGTTCACCTAATCACTAGAAATGTCCTATGACTAAGGAGATTCTAGTGTCTAGGAGATCCCTAGGTCTAGGATAGGAAGGATGAATCCTCACTCCAAAAGTAAGGTCAACAAATCCTAAGGACAATTAAGCTAAATAAACATTCCTTAATACTAACCAAAGTTTTTGTAAGATTTATTTTTAATGTTTAATTTATTAAAGCCTAAAGAAGAGAAATGATACTTAGGATTGACTCCATCCCATGTTGGTTACTTGACATGTTTAAGAAAAGAAATTAAATATGTTTTATGAGTTGACTAGGTTTAAGCCATTAATCACATCAATTTGATTACCCTTCCCCAAGCTTCTTTAATTTAATTAAACACTTGATCATGAGCCTTTAATGACATGATTTAGAAAAGTAAAATTAGCATTACACCTAAAGAAGTCTAATGCAATTAGGCTCATGCTTAAGAGTTAATTAAATTAAAGGTTAAAAATATTTAGTTAAATACCCTTATGATTTCCCTACACCAATGAGATAATCATAATTTTTTTAATGACTTTAGGCTATTCAACACAAAAAAGGAATAATGGGTTGCACTTGAGTTATCTAAATCAATTTCAATTTTATTTAACCTTTGATTTTTCTTAATTATTCCTTAATCTTTAAACACACTAATTAACCCTTTTGAGGAAGTACACTTGGGAAAATAATTAGGAAATGGGTCCTAATTATTTCCCTCATCATACCTACTATTTACACTAATTAACACCAATTGCTTAATTTTAATAATTATTAAATTAATTAAAGAGGGCAATTAGGGTTAAAATTTTAAAATCTTCAAACCATATGGTAAATAACTCCAATAAATTTATGGTAGGCAGAGGACATCCTAGAGAATCAACCCACAAAATTTAGAATTAATTAGCCAAGTAAATAGGTCTTTATTAAAGTAATTAGCCTGAGCTTCAAACTTTAATTAAGCACTATTCATTAGGTGTTAATTAGATATTTTATTTTTGTTAAATTATCCTCTTTCTAAGCTTTCAAAAATGGGTTTATTTATATTTTTTAGATTTTTTAACAATTAGTTATGAATTTTTGAATTTCTGGCTATTCAATTAAATTTTTAAACTTTAATTAATCCCTTTCCATGTGGCATCACAGTATTGGCTACTTAAATCATCCGACATGGCAGTTGACTTAGTGATGACAGATGCAGTTTTGTCTTAGCCATCTGATCTTGAATTGGATGGTCAATATTCATCCTATGATTTCAAAGGGATTAAATCGATATTTCTGATGCGAATTAATCACGACTATCCATTCTAATCATATAGAATAAATGACCAGTGACCCATCGTCTTACGAGCACCATAGGATGGATACTGCCAACCTTCAGTTGCTCTATCCTAGCTCGTCGGAGCTCGTTCGATGTCACAATCAACTCAAAAATGATCATAGAATAAATCTAAAGAGATCCTATGGTGGAGATCATGCGAAAATATGATTCATTTCAAATACCAACACCTAATGGACTTGGCTATGATTATCAGATTTTTCCCTCACTGGAGCTATAGACCGGTAATCCAATGATTGGGGTAGCTTCATTTTGAAAAAAAGAAGCCCTGTTGAGGAAATCTTAAGTTGCCTCACCGTCAATCGATCTGTGGATCGAACATCATCACAAAGCTCATCAGAGTGAGGTGAAGGTGTCGAAAGAGTTAATTTGAGTTTGGTGTAAGTTTGAGGAGTTTGGATGAACGGAGCTATCGGTGTGATCGAGAGATGGTCTCACTGGCGGTGGGGTGCATGAGAAGCTCAAGAGAGGGTATAGGACTATGTGGAATGCTCTTGGAAAACTCTATTGAGTTTGAATGAATGGGGTATACTCTCCACAACTAAACCAAGGGCTAGGATTGGTTCAACATTTGGCAGCTGTCTGGTCGGAGTAAGTGGCTGGAGGTGGTAGGAGACTGCTAAGGTGGATGACTATGAGATGTTGAGGGAGTGTAGTAGGCTGCCATTAGGCGTACACTCTTCTTTAGGTGGACTTAATGATTGCCCATGGGTGATTTCACCCTCTATTGGCCAAAGGCTGAACCCAACAGCCTTGGGTTAGGTTGGGTCAGTGGTTCTTTGTCCAAGAAAGGCCAAAGGTGACTGCCAAGGGTAGGGAGTTGGAGAACCCTTCTAAATGGGGATTTTGTCTCATTTGGGGGGCTTGGTTCAGTGGGTTTGACCCAAACCAGTTCACCATGTGTTGGGCCCACTTGGCCATGCCCATGGTAACCCAAGGATGAGTCATGCCAAGTTTGGTTGGGTTTGGCTTAATTCGACTCATGTAGGTCAAATGGGCTCAATTAGGCTAAGTTGACCATTTGATCAAATTGAGTCAAAGTGGGGCTTTGATTAAGTTCAATTAATCATTTGGAATGAGTTAGTGCAATTGGTTTTGATTCAATTTAGATTAGATTTTCTTATAGTTCAATTTGGGTCAAATGGGTTATGTTGACCAATTTGACCAAATTGGCCAAATTGGCTTAAGCATGGTTAGGTCTATGTTCAATCGATCATTTGCAATTGATTAGAAGAGTTGATTTAAATTGATTTGAATTATGGAGTGATTTAGTTCAATTTGACCCTTTAGATCAAATTGGGCTAAGTAGGTCAATTGGGTTGGGTTGACCCAATTGGGTCCAGTTGAAAACTATATCATGTTCAATATTCAATTAGTGACTAATTGAAAATATTAATTTCAATCAATTTAGCCTAAGATTTGATTTGGTTTAATTTGACCATTTGGGTCAAAGGACCAAATTGGCTTGATTAAGTTCAATTAATCGTAGCAGAGTGTTTAATTGTGACGTACAATCATTAATGAAGAGATTGGATGACTTGGTTTGATCTAAGGGGAGTTTAATTGGAGTTTGGCTTAATTATGTCTTTTAGGTTACTTTGGCTCGTGGCTTGGTCAAATCAACATGGACCAATTAGAGTTATGGATGGTTGGGATGTGTTCAATGATGAATTTGCAATTGTTCGGTGGCTTTGGTTGCTATTGATTTGGGATTGATTGGGTTTGGCTCATTTGAACCTTTTAGATCAAATGAACTAACTTGTGTTGATCAAATTCACTTGATTCAATTGGCTTGATTGCTGGAGTAGTTTGAAATGATCTATTGAATAGTCTAAATGATCGAGAAAACTAAATCAGGTTTAGTTTATTTGAATGGGTTTAATGGAGTTATAGAATTGTGGTGGGTTAACTTGGGTTAACATCCAAGTTAATTTGGCTTGGAGTTTGGATTAGAAAACCAAATTCAAATAAGTTCAATTAAATAGGTTTGAATTGGGTTAGTTCCAATCACATGAGCTTAATTTTAGATGAGTTGATGGGCATGAGTCTTTGTTTAGGCCTTAGGGTATGTGAAGCCTACTTGTCCTATGACAAACTCTAGACTTAGGGTTATGACCTATAAGTCTTTAGGCATAGGTTTAGTGTTCCATTAACCACTAGAAGTGTCCTAGAACTAAGGAAATCTAAGTGTCTAGAAGGCTCCTAGATCTAAGATGGGAGGGATCAATCCTCAATCCAAATGTTAGGTCAACATCTACATGTAATTATATATATTAGAATAAGGGTTATTAGCATATTAGTTCCTCACAAAATTTACTTGATCTATACAAGAGCGTAAGAAGGAGTTATTAGTGTGGTAGTCAATTCCATTGTGAACCCTCTATAGTGATCATGGTAGAAAACATGGCTCTATGGCGTAATGTTGTAAGAGAGATTAATTACTTCACTAGAGATAAAACTAAGGCATTGAGAGCTAGAGTATAATCCATCTCTTTTACTATAATCATAAGCTTCTTCAACATGAGGCATTTTGTTGGCTATTGTTATTATTCATGGCCATCTCCTTCAATAAATCATATGCTACCTCTTAATTCTTGTTCATAAAAGTGCAACCAGAATTGGTGTTGATTAATGTTATCATTGGTCTAGCCAGTACATTGTAGAAAGTCTAAACTTGCATCCACTTGGACAGGCTGTGGTGCAGTCATTTCCTTAAAGTCCTTAGACCCTTTCTTATGCTTCACACATCTCGCCATTGTGACCCCATTCTAGTGTAAAACAAAATAAATTTAGCAATGAAAATAAGCTACTCTTAGGCCACATTCCTATAAAATATTTAGGTTAGCAACTAAGTCCATGGGATCCTCACCTATTAGTCAAATTTTAGACGATTAAGAACTAAGCTATTGAAGTCCCCTTACCACATTTTAGCTATTTAGGTTGGAATAAAGTCATTGAAGACCCCATCCTAATAGCTAACTATATATGAGTAAGTCCCCTAATGGAATCCTTTCCTAGTTGAAAGTTATATAGTTTGGCTAGGAGTGAGTACCCATAGTGGCATCCTCTCTAACAACCATTCCTAGATGGTAGTGTCCATAGTGACATCCTTCCTATGAAAAGAAAATGTTAAGGTCTACTTATAGATCCTTTCTTTAAGAATGGCTAATCATTTAGACTACATTTTAGCTAATCCCACTTAGAAAGATACGAGTCCCAGTGTTTTATTTCTAGGTTAGCTATTTAAAACTTATAATAAAAAAACTAAATTCTATTTGTAGTCAAGATAAGAGTAGGTCCCATAAAGGCATCTTCTTTGTCTATAAGAATAGATTCTTTATTGAGACTTTTCCTAAAAAAATTTTTATTCTCCTTAGAGACTAGTGGATCGAGAATTTTTAAGGATGAATCACTCTAAATCAAGAACAACCTGAGGCATATTTGTGCCTATCTTTTATAGTCAAATTTAAAATCATAACCAAAACTAAATTTAAATTTAAAATTTAAAATCAAATTCAAAAGCTTTTCCTTGTAGTTCTTATAGGATCTATAAACTAGTTTAATCAACACCAATATGTGTTGTGTACTCTAGTCAGTCCACCACACGTATTGGGGGTCCATTTACTGATATTATTTTTTGATTAGGTTAACATCATCTCCAATTCTAGTAATTAGGACACATAATCCTAGATTAGGAGCTTCCTAATTAAGCACTTAAGACACTAAACTTGGTGACCTAGTGAATCCTCCTACAATCTAAACTTAGCCTAATTAAATTAGGTGAACTCAAAGTATATCCAAATTTGATAAAAATAAACAAAAACATCTAAATCAAACACATCTTAATTAAAATCTAAATCCAATTGAACTTGGACCAAAATAACTAGGGTAATAACCTAATTAACCTATTTAATCTAAAATCAACTAAGTCTAAAGAAATTTAAATAAAATTAAAACAAATTGAAAACAATTTAAAAAGAATAAAATAAATGCATGAACATAAATGGAACTAAAAATAAATCTAAATGAGGTTCAAGATAGTCAACTATGTCATTTGACCTAGAATAAGCCCCACTAAGTCAAAAATTAATTCACTAAAATTTGACCAAATTAAATTACTCTAAAAACTTATAAACATTAAATGAGCATGTTTAAACATTAATTTAAAGATATTTAAAACCAATAAAGTCTCAAATGGGTTAATTAAATCACTGATCCAAATAAATCCAAATGGACCTTTTTGAACCTAAGTTCAAATTAAATTGAAATTAATTCAAATTGAATATCCAAAATTTTTTGAAAATCCTAATTAAACATAATTCACTTAATCATTGGGTTTAATTTGGCCAATTAGTTCATTTAACCCAAAGTGAACCCATTTTTAACCCATTAAGCCTAATTTGGGTAAATTGGGTCAAAAATCAAAATCAACTTCAAATTAAATGAAATTGATTGATCCCAATCATCCTGCACATGTGATTAAACATGATAAAAGTATTAACATACCTTAATTGTGTCAAATTGGTCATTTAACTCAATTAAACTCAACTTTACCCATTTAATTCAAAATGAGTCAAGTTAAGACAAAATCAAAATCAATCTAAAATCTAATGAAATTAATCAATTATAAACATCATAAATGGCTAAACAAGTACAATTGAACATAAATTTTAATTCATTGATCAAATAAATTGATCAATGTCAATCCAAAAATAAAAGATTGCCAAATGGACCAAACTTAAACAATTAAACCTATGCCTAACACATATAAATTTAAGTTTGACTCATGGTTCATCTAGGTTTGATTTGGGTTGTCAATCATCAATCCAAAGAGGTTAATAGAGAACATCCAATGCTAATTAATATAACATAATCCAATCTAAGTCAAGGTAAATTTAAATGGATTAAACCTAGACATTTAACCACAAACTCAAACTAATCACACTTGGATTCCTTCAGACACATCTTAGGATGAACCCAAGGTGGTTGTCAACCAAAGTTAGAGGTCCAAGGAGGTCCTAATTAGTCCAAGGAGAAAGAAAAATATGCCATAGAGGGAAGAAGCCCAAATCTATCCAATCTCCTTCTAATCCCTTCGAATTTCACCCATGTATGATGTCTTAGCCCCCTAAGAGATTTGAATGCCTATTGAAACTTTTCACCACCATTAACACCATTATTGGATTGAAAATTCCATTGGCCGATGACCTTTCTCTTAAGCCAATGGGAAAGCTCTTGGCCAACTTTAAAACCCAAGGAGAGGTCAAATTCAAGTATTGATCAATTCCATCACATTCCCTAAGTGAAATTGAGCATGAGCATACCTTCCCTCTCCTCCCAAGCTCCTCCGATCTTTCCTAACACCAAACTTTAATGACCGGATATGGACGTTCATCTCCACACTAATTCAGAGGGATGCAAAGCATGATTCCTTTAAAAGCTTCATCCAACATCTTTGAGCATTTTCAAAATCAAAATCACCACCGATACCCAATGTCAGTGAGGAATGGTCAAAATCAACCTTCCTTTAATTATACCTTGGTTTTTTGTGAAACAAAGTTAGTTTTAGGATCAATCAAACTGTATAGATCTCTTTAAAATCTCACACTGACCATTCTACAATTGAAATTCCATGCTTTCACCACCTGGATCATCGATGATTAGCCACAAAAATTCAATAGTGCTTGGTAATCACTGCTGATGAATGAGACAAATCATAGCCATATGTTCCTTTTATTTGGAATAAGCAGTTGTGATTTAGTCAAACTGATTGATTAAAATCCTTTAAGAAACTGTGAGTTGACTCTAGGCCATCTGATCTTTAATTAGTCAGTCCTGATAATGCTGCGTCCCCACTGCCAAATTAATGCGGGATCCATGTGGCCCAACTGCACGATGCTACATGTAAAGGGGTGGCACCAACTGGTTTAAAGAGAGAATTCCAATTTCTAGATTTAAAAAAAACATAAAATTGCTAAAAATTTTAAAAATTCATAGAAAATAAAATATCCAACTAAAAAAAAAATGTAAATAAGGGCTCTATGTATTCATCTTAGTGAAAGAAATCTATTAAACCTAAAATCCCTTGTTTATATTAGATAATTTTAGGTTAATTTAGGTTTAATTAAAGTAAATCAAACCTTAGTCAAGCCAAAATAATTAAACCAATCAACCTAAAACTTTGGGGAAGTGAAATTGAGGTTAAAATACACTTCAGATAAAATTCTTAGGATTTATTACTGTTTAAAATATAATATGCAAAATTTATAATTTCCAGCCCTTAATTTAATGAAATAAATTAATAAAATTTAAAAAATTAAGAAAAATTATGAAATTACTTTAAAGCATAATAATACACATTAATGAACCTAGGAAAATTAGTAAACCTCATTAAATCATATTATTCTCAAAATAACCTAATTAGGAAATTAAGTGTATTAATTAACTCATTTAATTGATCTAATATTTTAAAAATCATAGTAAATCAATAAAGAATCCAAAATTCCAAAATAAATTGGTTTGGATTCATCTTCTAGAGAGGAATTAAGAAAAAATAAAACCCTTAAAAAATCTTAATAGTTTAGGCTTAATTTTAGTTTTAGTGAAATCATTAAAACCTTAATTAGTCTTAAAATACACATGTGATTAAGATGAAACTTTAGGAAAATGAAATTGGCAAAGAATCCTACTTGTCATAAATATTTCAAAGTAAAATGACTTTTGGATCAAAAGTAATGAAATTTTCAAATCTTAGGTTAATTTAAATCAAATCATAAATTAGAAAACTCACAAAAGTTATAAAAATTAATGGAATCAATTCAAAACATTTTAAGCAACATCAAAGAACCTAGAAATTTTCCTTACCCGTCAAAGTTGAGAAATTTAATCAATCACATATTTAGGATTCAAATGATAATTAAAAGAGACCTAAAATTAATTAAGCCTTAAGTTATTAAATTGATAAACTCATGATAACCGAAAATAATTAATTCGAAAATAAGGCTAATTAATCTATGGAATTTACATTTAAATAGAAATCTATTAAAGTTGAAATCATCTTAAATCCACTTAACATAAAATGAATAATGATAATTATAATTAAATATGAATGATTAATAAAATCATCTAACTTAAATAATCTAAAAGCTTAAGATGGCCTAGATTAGGTTTGGGACCTAAGTAGCTCATTTCTTTAAGTTTCTTAGATTATAATCAATAATTAACAATTAATAATTAAAAATTTATTATAACAAATTTAATTAAATAATGAACCTTTAAACATAAGATATCACTTAAATCAACTTAAATAATGAGTTAAATAGAAAACCAATAAACATCCTAAGTCATGAAATCTAAATAAACTATTTGAATAATGAAATTAATGCCCTTGAAGAAAACTTAAACTGAAAATTAATCAAACATGTTAAAAAAACTTAGATCATTTACGTTAATAAGCACTAATATTAGTAAAATAAAATAAGTGAAGAAGGTTAATTAAATCAAAATCAAATGAATTAAACTAAAATATGTGAAATTAAATAATCATTTCTATTTTGAACCTTAATCAAATCAAACAAATATAAAATCGAATGTAAACCTAAATTATGAAACCACATCCTATCATATTCATCTTAAATAGCCAATATGAAATCTAGACAAATTAGGTTACTAAAACCTAATTAAAAGTTCAAATTGAAATAAGCAATCAATCAAATGATCAAACTTTTATTTGAGGATTAGAAGACTATTTTATTTTTAATTAAAAGATACAAATTAGTTAAGTCAAGATATTTAATCAAATCAAATGAAATTTAAATAAAAGAAGAATAAAAATCTTTAAATTTCAACAACATATAAACTTCAACCTTAAAAGATGAGTTAGACATTAATCAAATTAAATCCAACTTAAATAAATCATTCAAAGAAATTAAAAGAGGTTAATCACGAAACTTAGGTTCTTAGTTTGATCCCTAGAATATATATTTTTATCTTAAGATGATAATTCTTTTTTACGAGGATTAGGATGTTGAATGAAATGGGTTTTTCCCAAAGCTAAGTTTATTTTATTCTTCATCATTTAAAAGTTAAATTCAATCTTAACATAAAAAGTAAATCCCTAGTTAAAATAAACTTTAAAATTAATTAAATCATTTGAATTAAACCATATAAGGGTAAAATTAAATGAACCTAAAAGTTAAATTAAAATTTAAACTTAAAAGGTTTAGTGCAGTCATACCACACAAACTTTTTCTTTCATATGCTAGATTATTAGGTCATTGACTCTAGATTTTTGTTAGGTCGATGATTTGTGATGTTCTATGATATGAGATGATATATATATTTTCTGTGGTGTAAAGTTTTAGACTGGATGACATGGAATTGTTTGCTCATAAATCTGATGTTAGGGCATTATTTTATGCTAACACTATTTTCCACATGGGGCAGTGCTTAAAGGGATTTCCATAATTAATATAAAATAAATGCTATTTTCTTGTAGGTGTCACTTATATCCCTAAGTTTGGTTGTTAATTTCACTTTTAGTGAAGTTGACAACCCTCCTGTTAGACCTAGGATTTGATTTAGGCACTAAGGTTCTATTGACCTCAAGTGAGGTTGATAATCACTATATCTTAATAATTAGGTGTATAATCTAAACTAAAGAGGAAATGGAAATAACAAATTTAAATGAAACTAAAAATGGAATCAAAACAAAACTACGAAGTCGACATATTGAGGTGAATACCTAGGTTAGCCTAGAAGGCTTCTTAGTACCTGACCTAACCAAATTGGACAATGTCAGCCCAATCAAATAAAAATTCAATAAAATTTAATAAAAAATTAAACCAAGTAAATCTAAATTTAAAACTAAAATTTATTAAGCCTAAATTGAGGCAATTAGCATGGTTGACTCAATTAATGCTATTTAGGCCCAAAAATTATGTAAGTCAATTAAAATTAAAAAAAAATTTAAATTACGTTAAAACAAAAGCACTAAACCAATGTATAAACATAAACAAATATAAAACTAAATTCAGATGGGGCATGAAATGGCTAACTAAGTGGTTTGACCTAAGTTGACTTATGTGGATGCCACACACTTAAAAGTTAAATAAATCAAAATTGATCAATTTAATTCATCCCAAAGGCTCAAAATTATCAAATTAATATAATATAATATTAAAATAAATAAATCTGAATTTAATGATGGCTCAAATAGCTTAATCGAGATACTTAATCTAAGTGAACCAAAATAGACCCTATTGAACCTAAACTAAAAATTAATTAAAATAAATTCAAATTAAATGGTCTAGAACACTTTAGAATCATATTTGAACACAATTTGATTTTTTTGGGTTTGATTTGACCAAACTGGTCATTTGGCCTAAGTGAACTAAATTTAACCAATTAAGCCCAACTTGGGCCAAAATGGGTCTAAATCAAAATTAAATTCAAATTAATTAAAATAAAATTCTCTAAATCATTTCAAATACTCAACTTTAATTTGGATCAAATTGATCATTTGACCCAAGTGAACCCAATTTAACCCATTAAGCCTAATTTGGTTCAAAAATGAGTTTAAATCAAAACTCAACTCAACCTAAATTAAATTAAATCAATGTATACAATCATTCTTTAGTTGATTATTGAATACAACTCAACTCTCAATTGCACCTTATTTAGCCAATTTGGTCAATTGGTCAGCCTGGCATGAATTGACCTAATTTGACTTATATGAGCTTATCAAACCAAAATAAAAATAAATTAAAATAAAATAAATTGAAATTAAATCAAATTAATCACATTAAATCACTTTGAAAACTTAATTAAATTCAATTTAATCTTCACTTTAAATAGACCCAAGTGAACCCAAATTGACCCAATTAGGCCAATTTGGGTCAAACCCAAAATAAATCCAAATTTATCATAATCAGTCAAACTTAATCACTTTAAATAACTTAGTAAATATGATTGAAGTCTAATTTAAAGTCAAATTGGTCAAACCAATCCATCAGAATCAACCTAACCTATTTAAGCTAAATTGGGTCAAGATGGATTTATGTCAACCTAAACCCAAACTAAACCTACTAAACATCACACATGAGCTGAGATCTCAACCCATGTGAAGGAGAATTAAAAGTCAAGAGTGGGGGATGTGAAAGAGAGAAAAAAAAAAAGCTCCAAAATTTATAATCACCTCACATCCCCTCTCATTACTCCAATTTTTGGCTTGGAGTGATTTTTAAATCACCCAACCACCACCCATAATGAATGCTAGCTACCACCCCATCAATGGCCACACCACCATATCACCCATATGGGCCATATCACATCCAACACCTTCTTCAATTCAAGAAGACCAACCTATTCATTTTTCATATCAAGTATATTGAGATAAGATGGATAATGATAAAGACAATCGAGGGAGGAGGATCATGTGGGAGTTTAAACTCGAGGCTAAGTCTGGGTTCGACGTAAGAAATCCACTCGACATTGGCTTGAGTGAGGTAACTTCTAGAAAACAAAATATTTAGGCAAACCATAGGTCTTTATGTTTTTTGAAAAGTGATGCAATTCTTGGATTTTTCTCTTTAGATCCTCATTGCACTTTTCATTTTGACCCTCCTCGATGCAAAATAAAGCAACTTTTGGCTAAGATTGCCAAAAAATTGTGAGATCCAATGATGTGTGGAGTAGATTCCATCCATTTAACCTTTTTTGATCTGCCTCTCATGTGGAAGACAACCATTGGGCCATCCATCAAACTTAATTAGAATTGACGACCATTATTAGGCATTTTTTATTTATTCCATTAGATCCAACTTGAAACTTCAAAAAATTATAACAAATACAATACTTAACTAAAAAAAATGCAAATAAGGGTTCTTTAGGTTTGCCATTCTAAGAGGAATCCAATGAACCCAAAATTTTCAAATTTGGCAGTATGTTTTTAGAGTAATTTAAGTTTTAATGAAAATTATATTTCTTTAATTACTCTTAAAATAATAAACCTATTAAGTTGAAAATTTGAAAAGGGGACTTAATGTCATTGTCTACCTATCATAAAAATCTTAGGTTAAATAGCCTTTTAGTTTAGGAGTTATTGATTTTTGAAATCAATTGAATAATTTTAAATAAATAATTAATTAAAAATAATAAAAATTATGAAAATTAATCAAAGTAATTCAAATCATTTTAATAAAAATTAGACATATTTAAAAAATTAATTAGACCCTTTGAATAACACTAAATTATAAAATTAATTAAATTATGGTTTATTAAGTATCAATTAATTACTTTAATTACACGGAACTTAAAAATCTAAAAAAAATGTAAATAAACTCTATGAAATCTTAGATAGAGAAAAATCTAAAAAAAAAAGCTTCAAATTTTATGAAGTGTATAGTGATTAAATTAGTGTAATTAAGCCTTAATCACTTTTTTGATTAGCTTGAAAGTTAGGGTGATCGTCTTATGGGATGGCCTCTGCCTAAGTAATTGACTAAGTAATTTGGGAGATCCAAATTTTTAAATCTAAAATGATCATTTTATGCATTTAATAAATAGTTAAAATTAAAAAACTTATGGAAATAATTATGGATGTTTAATTATGTATTAAAATAATAAAGGTGATGAAAGAAATTAATTAGGACTTTTGGTCTTGATTATTTCTCAAAATTACTCTAATGATCTTTAATTTAATTAATTAAATCATTAATTACCTTAGAACTTAAGAAATTCATACTAATTAGTGTACATTTCTAAAATTTTTGATCAAACCCTCGTTGTGCTCAGCCAACAGAGGTTTTCAATAAATCAAAATCTCCAATTGGTTTGGGGTATCTGAAGTGTAATGGATGATTTATATTTTTTCTATTTCCTTAATTAACTCCTATTATAAGCCTAATTATATAAATTTTTTTTAGAATATGTTATTTCATATTTATGAATTTTCTATAAATTTCTTATAATTATTGGGCTTATATTTAGGACTTAATTGAATTTATAGGCTCTCTTGGACTTAAAAGCAATTATTAAACTTTATTAATTCACAAAAGTCATGTAGATCACTTTTAAATCACTTAATGAATAGAAATGGGTTAAAGGTTAATATTAATGATTTTCTCTCCTCATTAAGATTAAGTAATTCAAATTTTAAAATTTATTTGTAATGCACTTGATTAGGCTTAAGTGAGATTATCTTCATGTTAATGACATTAGGAATTAACAAGTCAAAATAGGTTATTTGATGTTGTTTAATTACTTTGCTTCAATCATTTATAAATTTCTATTCCATATGTTTCTTGCATTCTTGTTTCAAAAAATAAACAAAGATTTGATTTAATTACATGCCTTAAATTAATAGTGTTGCTATTATCACTAGTAAATCTCAAATTATTTTCTCAATAAATTAAATAATATATTTATTATTTTAAATATAAACCAAAATAGATAATTAAAACTTGAGTCTAAATCTTATATGTGGGAACTATTTTTTGAAAGGCATATAGTTTGGAAACTCAAGGTCGCAGGGATACTGGTTCGAAGGAGACCTTCATTTGAACCTATTGATCTTAAGATGTTGTTTATATTTAGATAAAATCATTTTAAGTCAAATATAAATACATAGCATTATAAGAAGATCTATAATATTTCATTAAGATGATTAAAAATCAGAAAATTCATCTTTAGATTCAATCTATGGTTAGAAAGTTAGGTGGATTCCATTCCTCTTTTCTCTCTTTAAAATTCTAAATTGAAATGAAACCAATATAAATTTAAATTTTACTTCAAATCATTAATCATTTAAAGTATAATCATCCTTTAATAAGAAATTTAAATATGATCCACCCTTAGATAAATTCAAACTTTAAAGCTTGGCTTATGACATACCACACTAAGCCATATCACACACATTAGAATGTTAAGTCACTAATCCTAGTATCAAGTTAGGTTGATGCTTTGTTGTGATGGATTGATGCTTTGTTTTGTGATGTAATATTTTTTTAGATTGAATTTTGGGATTAGTTTTGGTAGTATGGATATTAGAGCAACATTAAACTAAAGAAGTTTTATGTCAGGAATTATGCTTAAGGTATTGGTGCAATAATAAAAGTTAAAAATGTCATTGCTTGTAGGTGATGGTAGGCTTAGTGACCTAAGGTAAGGTGCTAAGCCCTAATGTATGGAATAAAATTGCTTGGTGTGAATGTTCATTAAGCTAAATTTTATCTTGCAAGTGTAGTTAAATTTTAATTTTTAACAAAAATGTAATTTTTATAATAGGCTAAGATTATAGCAATGGGGTTTAGGATGAGTAATGGCTAGAAGGCTTAGCCTTAGGAGGCCATGTGATGCCTGGCATGCTTAATCCATGAATCCAAGATGAAGATGAAGATTGAAGACTCTCATAGCTTTATTTTCATTAAAAATTAATTATAATCTAGGCTATATAAAGGTAGAGCTTGGTTACCGATCTCTTTTCTTTTTCAAGGTGTACGAGTGTACCTAGCCATATTGACCCCTTATTATTTCAATTGAAGATGTTTGTTGGATTTATTTACATTGATTGTGCAAAAAAAAAACATACTTTTCATAGATTTTTTTAAAGCTTGATTGTTTGTTGTACGGCTAGATGCAATAGAAACAACATAACCATCTTGTATTAACATAAGATTGGCCATATGGTTTTGAATCATAGGATGTTGTTAGCTAGCAACCACTCTAGGTGGTTGTAATTTGAAAAGAGTCAAAATCAGTTCACTCTCTTAAGTGGAAGTGAACCAATATATCCCACTTTCTTGAGTAAAATCAGGTTGAGCTCTTAGCTTGTGCTGGAGCACTTTAGATATAGGTTTAGAGGCTACTTATTTCTCATTTTCTATGAGCATAAGTTCTCACCTCTTAGGCATTTTTGTAATCTTGAGCTATCATAATCTAAGTCATAGTTTTCTAATAAAATGCTAACTCAAACAAATATAATTTTTTTCTTCAAAAATAAAAAGTCTCGCTATAAAATAGATTGAAGCACTCACTGAGCTTTCTAGTCTCATGAGTGCTTCTTACTTATCCTATTTTGGAATCTTTTAAGAACTCTCCATTTGAGCTTTCCCATTTCAACATTACCAATCCTTTGATTTGAAACTCTAAAATCCATTAACATGTTAGTCAATCACTTTAATTGAGAGTTTTTTAAAGGGATACATGCCCCTTAAGATGTAATTAACTATGAGGGCTTGTCCCAATAGAGAACTTAGGAACCAAACTTAAAATAAACCATATTTTACTTCATCCATATGAAGTAGGGGAAAAGTCTCTCATATACGTAAACCTACTACCCTTAAATGTCCATATTAGGTGATTTATCTATTGTAGAGTGATAGCTCTACCTCTTGAGGTAGTATATCATTCTTTGATATCATACTTGATCATTTCAATAAATATCATGTACCCTCTAAGATTTGTGTGGTGTCCCTCATCACATTTTAAACACCATAAATTTTATTAGTGAATCCAGTAGGGAAATTTTCCCTCTCCATTTCCAGTGATTGGCGAATAGCTCTATATATTGGTAGTATGTTTATGCCACTCATGAACTTAGACTACCTACATTTTATGGATGTCTTGCCCATTTCTTCCTTGAGTAAGTGTTACCCACATCTTTTCTTTTTGTTCTAAAATCTCTTATTTATCATTAGCTAATCAATAGGTTATAGAACCTCCCATTGGATTCCCCAATGGATCAATTCAATGAAATTTTGATTAATCACTAAAGTCAATAAAATATTTGACCATTTCTTTAAACTAATTTCCATGCTAAAGCATGGTGAGTTTGGTTTATAAAATCTTGAATTCTCAAATTTATAATTTTTTTCATCCCACTTCATGGGGTGATTTGAAATTCAAATTAGAATCTCTTCAAATCTTTTTGAAGCCCACCCATCATAGTTCCATATGATGAGTGTGGGTTTAAAATATCAAATTTATAAATTATATATGGATAATTAACATTGCTCTTTCAATAAGATTGAGCATCCTTATAATAATAACTAACTTAAATCATGGCACGATGTCATTTGACAAGCTTATTTTATCTTTTGCCATCGATGTGGGCTTAGCCATGGATCATGCTTTTCTCACCAATTTCCCTATCATAAAATTTGGGATGGGCTTTGACAACTTCAAGGTCACTTGTGATGTCCTAACACTCATTGTAATTAAACATGAAGAGATGACATATAGGAAACACCTTTTTTTCAATTTGACTTAAGATTAGAGGCAAAATTCTCCTCATTAAAAGAAAGTTCATTGAAGTTCCCATTTTATCACTACCATCTACTACTTCCACCACTAGTGGAATGGCCAAGATTGAGGTGACACCCAAGATAGCCTCACCATCCAAAAGGAAGGACAAGATTGAGCCAGTGATTGTCCCATCTATCTTTGAGGTAAGTTCTTACTCATGTCGCATTCTCCTCATTGAGACATAGAGGAGAAATAAGAATAAAAAGTTGAAAAAAATAATATGAGAGGATATTTCAAAAGGTATACCTTATCTTAAATGGCTGAGGTTGGGTCCTCTTATGAGACCTCTCCCCTTCTTTGGGAAGTAAGTTTCACCCACTCTATACATCTAAGGGAGAAGAAGACATTTGTCATATCATCATAACACCCCACATCCATTTAAGCATGAGACACTAGTTAAGGGGAGGAGAGAAACACCCTATGTTGGTCTGAGGTAGTTCTTAGACATATGGGAATAAAGCATAAATGCTCTAAGTCTGAAGTAGTTAAACGATGAGAATAGTCATCCCAAAGAGTTTGCAAGACCAAATGATAAAAAGGAGGGCCATGGAGGCCAAGGTAGCATTCAAGTTGCTAGAAGAGAAAGAAGGAAGTTTGTTAGGCAATCGATGGCCTCTATATTGCTAGATAGATACCATAGTTATATAGTAGTCTGACTGTGCAGACGAGTCTGACCGGATTATACTCACCAAGTTCGATTTAGAGAGATGGGGATTTATACAACCACAGTCAGTGCAATCACCATTATGTCTCCCAAATCATAGATTCTCCTCCCCCATCCAAGTAACATCATCTGATGTCCCCATAAAAAAATCAAAAGTAAGGAAGGCAAGCCTCACGTATAGTGATCAGGCTACAACATGAGGACAAACCTTCCTCTTCTTGTGTCGATGGTGTGATGTTGAGTTCTCCCATTCAGCCTCTTGCATTACTAATAAGGAAGAGGGCGTGGCAGCCCAAAAGTGTAGTTGTGACTCCACCATGATCATCTGATGGAGAGGAGAAGATAGAGAAGGAGCAACCAATTTTCACACAGCCTAAACCAGTAAGCAAGTAGGTAGTTCAAGAGAGATATCTGATGCATGTAGAGGATCCAGTTATTTGTAGTGGTCATCTAGTGTACATTCGAGTCTAGGCAAGGTAGATGATCAATCCTTAAATGACATATTAGAGGGCTATCGCGCAATAAGGCAGATAGCCAGAAATGATAATTTTGATCGGGATGGTGACATGGTTGACTTGAATTCTTATGAGAATGACATTCTAAAAGATAAAATAGAAATACATATGCCTATAGAGAGAACAACAACACCCTTAGGCTGTACAATATATTGTAGTCAAGTAAGGTGAGGCACCAAACATAACTCAATGACTATTGCATCAACAAAGATAAAAAGATAACCAAGTTGGTCATATAGAGCAAAGAGTAGAAGAGTTAATGTTAGTGGTCCTATCTCTTCAAGGCTAGACTCAAATCTCCCAAGCTACATCCATGGAGGCAGATAAGTTTGAATTAGTGCATATAATGATTATGAATAAAGTACTGCTCCTTTAGACGAGGATGTAGGAAATCTATATAGGAAGGGTATATAGACTACAACTCTCCAGAATTGAGATATTAAGTAATTAATGGAGCAACAAGTGAAGGAGGTGTTGGCACAAACCCAAGGGGCCTTATCAATTCCAAAGGGGAGACTCTACCTAGAGGAATTTAATGCAGTGCAATATCTTAAAGGATTTATGCCACAATCTTTCAAGATTTTTGATGGTAGTGGAAACCCATATAGCACATTGCTTATTTAAGAGCTAATTATTATAATGCTAGAGGCAGTGATGCTCTTCTATTTAGATAGTTTATTAACAGCCTCGTAGGTGTAGCATTTGATTTGATTGGTACATTGAATTGCCTAACAGTTAAGTGAAGACTTTCACTGAGTTAAAGCTATTTATCAATAGGTTTGTAGGAGTTCAATAGAAGGTGACTGTATGGAGCTTAATAGTTAAAATGTAGAAACCCAATGAGTCTTTAGTTAAGTATGTTTTTAGATGAAGGAACCTTAATATGAAGTATGAACCTTAGCTTTAGGAGCATGATGCCATTGAAATTTTACTCACGAATATCCATGGCCTAGTGGCATTCATGCTCAAAGGCTTCACCATTAAAACCTTTAAGAAGTTGATTAGTAAAGTAGCTAACCTTTAAGAGGAGGCCAAGAAGTTATCATTTTTAGACTAGTCTTGCAAGTTGGAGTAGCAAAAGATGTTAGAAAAAAAGACCTAGGAAGATTATGGTGTTTAAAAATATGATGAGGGACACCACACAGATCTTATTATTGAAATGATCAAGTATGACATCAAGAAA
The DNA here is from genome assembly GCA_021442155.1 of Cymbidium sinense. Classification (NCBI taxonomy): domain Eukaryota; kingdom Viridiplantae; phylum Streptophyta; class Magnoliopsida; order Asparagales; family Orchidaceae; genus Cymbidium; species Cymbidium sinense. The sequence continues at coordinate 66,469,012 of CM038231.1, forward strand.
TGATATACTACCTCAAGAGATAGAGATATCACCCTACAATAGACTTAATCACATAATAAAGACTCTTAAGGTCAATAGATCTATGTATACTAGAGATCTTTTCTGTACTTCACTTATATAAAGTAAAGCAAGGTTTATTTTAAGCGTGGTCCTTAAGTTCCCTATAGGTGAAAGTCCTCATAGTTAATTACATCTTAAGAGATATAAATCTTCTAAGAATACTCCCGATTAAAGTGATTGACTGACACCTCTATGTATTTCAAAGCTTGATATCAAAGTTTTGGTAATTTTAGGAATTAAGTAGGAGGACTCAATTATTTAGAGTTCTTAATGAGATTCAATTTGGAAATAAGTAGGAAATGTCTTTATATACTAGAAAGATAGTAAGCATTCCAACTATCCTATCATTGGGCTCTACATTTTTAAATTAAGGAATTATGATTATTTAAGTTAAATTTTAGAAATCTAAGACTTATATTCAAATAACACAAGATTATAGAAATCCCTAAGAGGTGAGGACTTACACCCATAGCAAAATAGACACAAGTAGCCTCTGAACTTATATCTAAAGTGCTCTAGCATAAGCTAAGAGCTTGACATGATTATACTCAGAGAAGTGGGATATATTGGTTCTCTTCTACTAAAGAGAGTGAACCAATCCTGGCTCTTTTGGACTTACAATCATCTGGAGTGACCACTAGGTAACACATCTTATGATTCAAAACCATGTGGTCGATCTTATGTAAATGCAAGATAGAAGACTATTATTCATTTAGATAGAATCTAGAGTACTAAACTCACCCTAGAAGACTAGATTATGATTGGTTTGAAAGTTATAACTTATACTAATGCAATAATATTCACAAATTTTATTTCATATTGACTCATTAATTTGGGACTCAGGCTTATGAAGATTTATGCCTAAATACGTGATGAAATTATTAAGTTATGGGCTAAATCAGTAAGAATGGGTATTCTTCACTATTAGAGATAGTTGTCATAGGTCAAACCTTATCTCTTAACATGTAAGAGTGGAGATCTCCTATTTACAAGAGTGAAATAATATGCATGCTTAATGTTGAAACATATAACCATTCAACTAAGGAGTTATTAAATCTTTTATTTCTTGCTTAGAAATCCTAGGCTTTGTGGTGAAGTTATGAGTTGGTTAAAATTTTAATTAAAGTTATTAATTGGGGTAAAATAAAATATAATTTCTTCTTAAAGACTCTACTGAATCTAAGCCACACATCAAACATTCACATTTTAAAAAACATATGAAAATCATGCCATTTCTATTGCATAATCAATGTAAATAAGCTAAACAAACATTATTGATTAAAAGAATAAAAGATCGGTGCAGTTGGGTACTGCCGTGTACCCTAGAAATGAAAAAGATTGGGCAGCCAAGCTTGACCTTATATAGCTAGGATTATAATTAATTAAATAAATAAAAATAAAGCTAGGGGGGTCTTCAACTCTTCATCTTCATCTTCACTTCATAGATTGGGCACTCCATGAATCACATGGCCTCCCAGTCTAAGCTTTCCATCCATTGCTCATCCTAAACTTCATAGCTCTAATCCTAATATTATTAGAAAAATTATATTTTTATAAAATAAAAATCTAACTATACCTACAAAATAAAGGCTAGCTTAACATACACTTACACCAAGCAATTATATTTCATACATTATGGCTTAGCACCCTACCTTGTGCCAAGCCCACCTGTCCCAATGGATTATGCTTAGAGACTTAAGTAGTACCTACTATTGATTTCATTTTTGAATGAGGTTAACATCACATCTGGAATTAGTAATTAAGACACCTAATCTTAGATTAGGAACCTCCTAATTAAGTGATTAGGACACTACATCTAGTGACCTAGTACATCTTCCTTGAGTTTGATCTAACATAATGGGTTTAGGTAGACTCAACTCAAATTCCAAATTTGTATTAAATCAAAACAAATACAAATAAATCAAAATGAATTCAAATTAAATCAAATGAGTGAATCCAAATCTAAATCAAAGTCAAATCTAGTCAACCCATTTGACATGGGTTTGAATTTATGTGGGTCTCACCAAATTAAAGGTCAACCTAGTAAAATTTGGCTAAATAAAATCATTAAAAATATTCCAAATAATTAAATAAACATGATTAATCATGATTCTAAAAAAAAGAAATTTATTTAGGCCTTACTTAGGTTAATTAGACCACTTAGTCTAAATGAACCCAAATGGGTCCTATTGGGTTCAAACCCAAATCAAATTGAAATCAACTCAATTTGATTATTTAAAATATTTTGTAAATGATAATCAAACATAATCCAACCCATCATTGGGTCCAATTTGGTCAAATTGGTCATTTGACTCAAATGAATCCAAGCTTAACCCATTAAGCCCACTTTGAGTCAAATGGGTTCAAATTGAAATAAAATTGAAATCAAATAAAATTAATTACTCAAAATCATCTCACACATGTGATCAAACATGGTTGGAGTTAAAAAAAATTCAAATTAGCCAAATGGGTCCTTTGAACCCAATTGAAATCAAGCTTAACCCATTTAAGCTTAAATGGGTTAAAGTGAAATGAAATCCAAAATTAATTCAAATCCTAAATGAATTAATCAAATTAAAACTTGATGAATCATCAATTAAACATAATTGAACTCAAAATTAAATGAATTAAATTAAAATCAACAAAATCAAAACACTTTGAATCCAAATGCTTGAATTGGGTGCAAATGTCCAATCCAATTCAAATGGATTTGGATTTAACCCCAAGTTCACATGAAGTTTGATTTGGGCAGCCACAAACTAGCCTAAGGGTTGTGGTGGTGATGCCAAAAGCCATAAGTGAAGTCAAAGGGGAGATGAGTTGAGGTTTTGCCCAAGTAAAGAAGCTTGGTGGATCCTTCCTACTCCATTCATCCAAAATCCCTTGGAGTTTATACAAGTAATCTTTGACCACCTCTTGGAGGATGGTTCCAAAGTTTGAAATCACGTGGCTAGCCCTCAAGCAATGAGTTAATTGACTTTTCCACATGAGGAAGCAAAAGAGAGCAAGAGAGAAGCCATGGAGGCCAACTTCTCAGCCAAGGAAGGAAATGGGAGAAAATGACTTCCTCCCCTCAAAATTCTTATCCAAATGTACTCACATGGCCAAGAGAGATAAAATGCACCCTCTAGCCAAGACACCCGTCACCGGTGGCCAGAATCTCACAACCTAAAAGCTCACATACATGGCTCTCAATTATGTATGGAAAGAGGGGAGAGAGGCCTTCTCCTCTCCCCCTTTTCATCTCAAATAATTCATAAGGTGAAGAGAAGAAGAAAGAGACCATTCCTTTGACCTCTCAAAGCCAAAGTTTGGCCAAAGCCGACAATCAATTGTTTGGCCTCCAATGAAAAAATGAGAGGAAGAGTGATGCACTTCAAATTTAACATTCAAACACATTCTAGAGGTTGAGGTGACCTCAATCAAATCCTCACCGAGTCTTATCATCACTGACGAGTTAGAGGAATGTCAAACTTGACAGAAAATTGCTACAAGTTGGTTTAGGAGCCAATCCATGAGGTGGCAACCCAATTCCTTCCTCCCACAGCTTCATCATATCATTAAGGTGTTCGAGTCAATCCCATCATCAGAGGTTGCTAGAGTTGAGGTATGCCATGAATGCCACTCCTTTAGCATTTGGTTTTGGTCCTTTTTAAAATAAAATTAGATCTCAAGTGAGGTCAAACCATATAGATCCATATGATTTCATTTAGTGATGGTTTTGGAATCAAAATCGAGCAATTTTTATGATTGGATCATCGAGATTAGCTTGAATCAATGGACAACATTTGGCACTCATCCCCATTGAAGGAGAAATAATTTCCACCATTTGTTCTTTCTATTAGGAACATATAGCTCTAATTTAGGTAGACCATTTGATTAAAACCCTTAAGGAAACCCATGGATCAATCAGAGTTGTCTGATCAAAGATCGGATGGCCCAGAATAACCTACGTGCCCCACCATTTTGACGAGGGATTCACGTAGATCCTATGTGGACAAATGCCACGGCGCTGTGTAGAAAGTGCCGCCATGTCGGATCTACATGGATATGACGTGTTTAGAATTAAAATTTGAGTTTTTTTGAATTATCAAATTAAGGAAAATGTTAGAAAATTCAAAAAAATCATAGAAAATTAAATGTAACTCAAGAAATTACAAATTTGGGCTTTATGGATTCTTCTTGATGAGAGGAATCCATTAAAATTAAAAACCCCAAATTATGTGGGGATATTTTGGCCTTAATTTAAGATTGAATGTAAAATTTTAAGCTAAAATAATCCCAAACCATTGATTAAAATGGTTTTAAACTTTGGAGAGTTGAAATTGATGTTAAGATACACATTAAGTAAACTTTTCATAATTTATTGAATAATAAATCTTAATATTTGAAATTTCAAACTCTAAACTCTATTTTTCATAAAATAATTAATATTAAATGGAATAAATTATGGAAATTGATCAAATCACTTTAAATCATCATAACACACCCTAATGAACATAAATATTCCATTGAAACCCACTAAAACCTAATCAATCATAAAACCACCTAGTTTGGCCTTTAATCGACTTAATTAATTCAAGTAATCAACTTGAACTTAAATAAATTATAATAAATCAACTAGAAACCCAAAAATTATGAAGAAACCCTCTTTGGATGCATATTTTAGAGGGGGATCAAAGAAAAATGGAACCCCAAAATGAACCTCACTAAATTAGGCTTAATTTACATTTTAATGAAATAATTAAAGCCTTAATTAATCACAAACTATACATTTGATTAAGGTGAAATTTTAGGGAAATTAAACTGGCAAGGAATTCCACTTGCCATAAAAATTTCAAACCCGAATTGACATTTGGATTGGGAATTCTTGAATTTCTAAGTTGTTAGGTCAATTTTAAAAAAAGTAAATAAGAAAATCACAAAATTACAAAACCCATAATAAAAACTTGAAACATCATAATTGACATCAGAACACTTTGATAGAAATACCTAAGCAATGTAAAAGTAAAAGACCCTAATTAATCATAAGTTATGGTTATGGATAAGTAAAATGTGGAATTTAATTATATTCCAAAATTATTAACCTCTTAAACCGTAATAAACCAATTAATAAATTAACATATAAAGTTTATTAATCTCTGAACTTTATAAGCCATCAACATATATCTACATTAAGGCCATTTAGAATAGAGAATAAAGTGGGCACAACTATGAATATAAAAGATTAAGTAAAATTGAACTTTAGGGTAAGTTGAATTGAACTTGAAATGGCATAAAAATCTAAAGTAACATAAGGAAAGTTTAATACATATGAAAATAACCCTTCTTTAAAATCCTTAGATCATGATGAATAAGGGAAATCACATTATGCTAAGTAATCAAAAGAACTATTCAAACAACATAATCATCACTCACTTTAAATTAATTAAAATGAATTAAACTATTCTATAATGTATGAATATATAACTTTGAATCAACCATCTTAATATAAGTTCATTAATAAACATTAGAAAATTTCATGAAATGAATAAATTGAAATAAGAAGGAATCATTGATGCAAATGGGCTATAAAATGGAAACATAATTAATTGAATAATACTGCTAAACTTGAAAATGAATATAAATTTACTTAAGTTAATAAAAATTAATGAAAATAAAAAAATAAAATTAACTTGAATTGAATAAATGAATAAGATACATACACCTAAATGCAATAAGTAAACTAAATCATTCCAAAATTAAATAAACAAATGAAATGAATATAATAAATGAAACATTAAAATATAAAAGATGAAACATTAAGATAAATGAAACCAAACATAAAGGTTTAATCTAAACTAAAACATAATAATATGAATAATCAAAATAAAAAAGAATGAAATACATTAATCTAAACATGTTTGATTGATATAATGTCAAATATAAACATGAATGAAAAGAATGAAAAAATAAACCAAATCAAAAGTGGAATTAAAAGAAGAATCAAATTTTAAACAGAATGAAAATTACAAACTTAATTCAAATCAAATCATCTAAATAGATTTAAAAGGCTTAATTAAGATAATTAAGGATCTTAGTTATACTTTTAGGATGAATCTTCATCTTGGGATGTAGACTTTATCATATTAGGACTTAGGATGTTGATTAGAATGGGTTCCACCAAAATGGGACCTATTATATTCTTCATTCTTAAAAACCAAATCCAACTTTAACATAAAAAAAATACCTAGAATTAAAATAAAATTGAAAATCATTAAATCATTTAAATTGAAACCATCCATATGTAAAAATAAAGAAACTTCAAAATTCAAATTGAAACTTGAATTAAAAGAAGGCCTAACAAAGTCTTGCCACACAAGCTTATTTCTTTCACACACTATATCATTATGTCACAGACCAGACTTAGTTTAGGTCATTCTACGATTTTATGTAATATTTTGTGTGATACTTTGGAATGCTTTTTAATTATTTTATTGTGTATTATTTTAAACTAGATGGCTAGGATTGATTATAGTAGTCTGGATGATAGAATGTTACTTTTAGAAATAACATTAATTTCTAAAGGAGGTTGTGGTAAATGAAATTTTCATCATAAATAAATTATAAAATTATTGTTTGCTTGTAGGTGTTGAATAGTCCTTTAGCATAGCCCAATAAGATAGATGGGATTAGCAAGCAACTAATGTTAAGCCCCCATGTTTGTAAAATATAACCGTTGTGTGATATTTGTATTTTTATGACATATATTTTGTAGGACTTAGGATTTATTTTGAGTTTAAAATGTAAATTTGGGCTTAGAATTAGGTTAGGATCTAGGATTAGCAGGGGCTGACTTTACAAGCAGAAGGGTGCAAAAGTCCCCTGTGAAGCCCAATGGAGTTCCCTAAATAATGTGACGATTTCAGGAAGAAGACCTATAGATCTAAACTTGTAATTCTAGGCCGAGTTGTACAAGGGCATAGCTCCGATGCCCATTTGCTCTTTTTTCCAAGGTGTATAGTAGTTCCGGCCACATTGGCCTTTCTTTAAATTAAATTGGATTGAATTATTTTGGGTGCATAATAGAATCAACCTATTTTTCTAGGTTCCTTTCTATGTTGTACTTTCTATGATGAATTCCTCGATGTATGCTCATAGGAAAATTTAAATTTTCTATGCAATTTAAATCTAATCAACTCAAACACAAAAATAAAGAAAAATTAAAATTCATATAAATTAAAGCCCTAAGAGTAACTTAAAATTGGCTAAAATAATTATCATTTAAAGATCATGCAATCATATTGCTCTCAATTCTTGAATTGAGTAGTTCACCCATTGCACATAAGGGGCATCTAACCTATGAGGATGACCACCTTCTTGGGGAAGTTTGCTTTCTTTTATTTATTTGGCCCATAAATAATTATAATTGTATGACATTTAGGCATAAAAATGCATACCCAAGACCTTAAATGAATTATGATTCAAAATATCTAAAAAGCTAAAAATGTGGATTAGTAGGTTCAATTCATACCTTACATGATCCTACAGATTAAAGAGTGAGTCTAGGTTCTTAGATTCTTTCTTAAAATACAATAACCTAGCCATCTTGCATACATGAGACTTGACATACAATTAGGTGGTATTTGCTAGCAGCCCTTCTAGGCTAGTTATAAGTCTAGAAGAATCAGGGATAGGTCTATTCCCTCAAGTGAGAGAAATGGTCAATAATTCTAAAATGAAATTAGGCTGAGCATTTAACTTGTATTAAAAGAAATTATAAACTTAGGTTCTTAAGCATCATCTTTGGAGTAAGTCTTCAACCCTAGGCATTTCTACAGTCTTGTGCTGTTAAAATTTAAGCCCTATATTTCTAAGAAAATATGAAATCAAAATCTAAATAAATTTCAAAATTTAAAACCCAACGATTGGATTGTTGAAATGCATACTAGGCATCCTAGTATTAACAGGCATTTCTTACTTTATCTTGTTTGGCTTTGAAAAATAACTCTTTCCACTTTGGATCATTCCCAATTGAAGTTCCAAATAACATTTCTTTGAAAATCAGCCTAAAATCTATAGAAATAATGACTTATGTATTTAATTGAGAGTATTCTTAGGAAGAGACCATTATTATTGAGATGTAATTAACTATAGGGGTTTGCCCTTATAGGAAATCATGAACCTAGTTTAAAATAAACCTTGCTATACTTTCCATATAGTTCAGGGGAAAACTCTCTCGTACATGAAAACCCATTAGCTTTAGGAGTCTTTTATTAAATGATTGAATACATTATAAGATAACATATTCATCTTTCAAGATAATATGTTTACTCTTTAATGATGCATTTGATCACCCAAATTTAAATATCATGTGGTGTCATAAATGTTCCCCATAAAGGTTAGCTTAACATACATTTACAAAAAGCAATTATATTTCATACATTAGGGTTTAGCATCTTACCTTGTGCAAGCCCACTGTCCTAATAGATTATGCTTTGAGACTTAAGCAGAACCTATAAGTAAGAGGCATTTATAATTTTTATTATAGTGGCCCCTAAAGCACAATCCCCTATAGAAGAATATTATAAGTCTAATGTCACCCTAACATCCATACTACGTATAAATAATCATAACATTCAGTCTAAAATATTACATAATCAAATAAAACATCAATCCACCATAATAAAGCACTAACCTAAAACTATGATCTGTGACTTAACAATCAATGTGTGTGCTATGGCTTAATGTGGTATGGAAAAATTAGACTTCAGTGTTTGAATTTAGCTAATGATGAATGTTCATGTTTCTCATTAAATGATGATTATGTTTTAAATAATTAAAGATTTAAGATGAATTTTAAATTGAACTATTAATTTCTTTATATATTTTTTTATTTAAACATATAATCTTAAAGCAAGAAAGAAGGAGTGAGATCTACCTTAATCCCTAACCTGAGGTTGAATCTAAAGATGAATTTTATGGCTTTTAATCATCTTAATGAAGTGCTATAAATTATTTTAGTAAGCTATGTGTTTGGATTTGGCTTAAGTGATTTCATGTAAACAAGAAAAACATCATAAGATTAATAAACCAAATTATAGCTAATTTAATGACATTTTTTGACCTTACTTCATCATCCTATAATATTCATTTAATTAGATAACATACTTAAATAATTAGATTTAATGAATACATGTATATATTATTAGATTATTTTATATTTAATGCATGAATGAATTAATGTATTTTCATTAATAACTAATATATGATATATGATCAATGAATTTTGTAAAAGAAAATGATTTAACTATATTTTATACAATTACATACACATTAGTATATTTAATTTATATAAGTGCGTGCTATTGTTGAACTAGAAAAGTGAGGTAATTAAAGACCCACTTGGGACTACTTAAAGTTTCATGCTTCTTGGATGTCCAATATATACTTATTAATTCATATGCATATGCATACATATATGGGCATAAGGATAAAATTATATAAAATTATATATATATATATATATATATATATATATATAGTAAAATAATTTAATCTTAATATGTAAATCTCTATAAATCTTAAGGTATGTTCCATTGTTATACCAGAGGTACGAGGTATCAAAACATTCTTTGGACCAGTAGTGCTGTGACCTTGAGTTTATAAACTATATACCTTTCAAATTATAGTTCATACATATAGAATTTTAAAATTTAAATTTAATTATTAATATTGATCTATAATTAGATTAATAGAGATATTATTTTTTTTAATTAATTGAGAAAATAATTTAAGATTTACTGGTGATAGTAGCCATAGTATTTAATTCAAAGCATGCAATTAAATGAAACTTTTTTATTTATTTTTGAAATATGAATGCATGAGACAGGTGAAAGAAAAATTTATGAATGAACGAAGCAAAGTAATTAAATATCATCACATGACCTATTTGGAGTTATTAATTCCTAAAGTTATTCACATGAAGACAAGCACCATTAAGCCTAATCAAATTCATTAAGGGTTGATTTTTAAAATTTAAATCATTTAATTTTAATGAGAAGAGAAAATTATTAAAGTTATTTGTTGACACATTTTTGTTCATTAAGTGATTCCAAAGTGGTTTAAATTAATATTATGAATTAATTAAAGTTAATCAATTGTTAATCAGTTAAGTCAAATAGACCCTATAAATTAAATTAAGTATAATCCCAAAGAATTATGAGAAATTTATAGGATATGTATAAACATGAAATAAACATGTCCTAAATATCCTAATACTATTGGGCTTGTAATTAATAATGAATTTAAGAAATAGGGGAAAACCCATAATCATCAATTATACTCAAAATACCTAGAGTAATTGGGGATTTTTATTTCATTGAAAATCTCTTTATTAGCTGAGCATAAAGACGGTTTGATCAAAATTTTTGGAGATCTACACTAATTATTATGAATTTTCTAAGTTCTAGAGTAATTTATAATTTAATTAAAACAAAAAGCCTTTTAGAGTGATTTTGAGAAAGAATCAAAATCAGAGGTCCTAATTAATTTTTTTGATCACCCATACTATTTTAATACATAATTAAGCTTCCATAATTAATTTCATAATTTTTTAATTTTAATTATTTATTAGATGCATAAAATATAATTTAGGTTTGAAAATTTAGATCTCCTAAATTACTTAACAAATTAACTTGAAATGATTATAGGAGGTAGAGGTCATCCCATGAGACAATTATTCCAAATTTCAAGCTAATCTAGCAAGTGATTATAACTTAATTACACTAATTAAGTAAAATTTTAAATTCTAATTAATCACTGTACACTTGATAAAATTTGGGGCTTTTATTTTTCTTAGATTCTCCTCTATTTAAGCTTTCCATAAAAAATTGTTTATATCTTTTAGATTTTTCTAAAATTAGTTTTGCTATTTTAAGATTCTGCATAGTTAAAATAAATAAATAATTCTTAATTAAACCCTAATTTAATTATTTTTATGATTTAGTGTGATCTAGAGAGTCTAATTAATTTTGTAAGATCTTCTACGTTTATCAAAGTGATTTGAATTATTTTGATGAATTTTCTTAATTTTTATAATTTTTAATTATTATTTATTCAAAATTAGCCAATTGATTTAAAAAATTAATAACTCTTAAACCATAAGGCAATTTAACTAGAAATTTTTATGAAAGGTTGAAAATAATATTTTATTTATTTTCTACAATTTTCAACTTATTTGGTTTAATATTTTAAGAGTAATTAAGAAATAAAGTTTTCCCTAACATCAAATTACTCCTAAATTATATAACTAAATTTAGGAATTTTAGATTCATTGGATTTCTCTTAAATTGACAAATCCATAGAGTCTTTATTTGTATTTTTCAGCTCAATATTTTATTTTATTTATGAATTTTAGAAGTTTTTGGTTAGATCTAATGGACTAAATCAAAGAACTAATTATAGTCGTCCATTCTATCCAAGTAAGGTGGACAGTCCGGAGGTTGTCTTTCTCATAAGAGATAGAATAAAAAGGGTTAGATGGATGAGATATACCCCAAACATCGTTGGATCTCATGGATTAAAATAAAAAAGTCACAGGATTTGAAAAAAATTCTTAGAATCGCATCACTTTTGAACAAACATGAAGACCTATGGCTTTCCTAATAATTTTTTTTATAGATTACCTCACTCAAGCCAATGTTGAGTGGATTTTGTATGTAAAACTTGGTCTTTGCCTTAAGTCAAAGCTCCCACACTATCCTCCTCTTTTGCCTCCTCTTGGATTGTCCTTGCCATTAAACATCAGCATATTTTGTTGGAGTATACTTGATTTGGTGTTTTTATGTACATGAAAGGTGGGAGATGGGTTGGTCTTACTTCTTGGTAGGAGGAGATGGTGTTGGTTGCCAAAAGAGTATCCTTTTGCCTCTTTTCTCCCCCATCTATATATATGGCCAAAAATCATAATGGAAATAATGATATGGGGGTGTTGCTATTGATGGGGTTGTAGCTAACATTCATTATGGAGAGTGGTTGGGTGATTCAAAAATTACTCCAAGTCAAAAAGTGGACTAATGAGAGGGGATTTGAGGTGATTGGAAATTTTGGAGTTTTGCATATTTTTCTCTTTCTCATCCTCCACTTTTGACTTTTAATTCTCCTTCACATGGGCTGAGATCTTAGCTCATGTGTGATGATTTTTCTAGGGTTTAATGGGTTTAGTTTGGGTTTGGGTTTACTTGAATCCATCTTTTAGGGTTGACTTGTATCCATCTTTACCCAATTTAGCTTAAATGGGTTAGGTTGGGTCTAATGGGTTAGTTTGGCCAATTTGAGTTTAAATTAGGTTTTATCATGATTATTGAGTTGTTTAAAATAATTAATTTTAATTGATTGTGATTAATTTAGATTTATTTTGGGTTGGACTTGAATTGGCCTAAGTGGGTTAATTCCGGTTCACTTGGGACTATAGGCCAAATTGATCAAATTAAACAACCAAATGAGGGTTAAATTGAGTTTAATTAAAAATTTTTATAGTGATTTGAAATGATTATTTTTATTAAATTAAATTTTTTTATTTTAATTTATTTTGATTTTATATCGATAAGCTTATAATTTAATCAATTGGTTAAATTTGGGTTAGGTTGACCAACTGACAAAATTAGATAAATTAGGTGTAATTAAAAGTTGAGTCATATTCAATAATTAACTTAAGAATGATTATAGGCATTGATTTGATTTAATTTAGGTTGAGTTGAGTTTTGATTTAAGCCCATTTTTTACCCAAATTGGGCTTAATGGGTCAAAATGAGCTCACTTGGGTCAAATGACTAGTTTGATCCAAATTAAAGTGTATTTGAGCTTCAATTCTTTTGCCTGAGTATTTGAAATAATTTAGAGTAATTTATTTTAATTAATTTGAATTTAATTTTGATTTTCACCCATGTAGGCTCACATTAGGCTTAATGGGCCAATTGGGTTCACTTGGGCCAAATGACCAATTTGCTCAAATCAAACTAAAAAAAAAATCAAATCATGTTCAAATCTAATTTTAAAGTGCTTTAAAATATTTCATTTGAATTAATTTGAATTAATTTTTAGTTTAGATTCAATAGGGTTCATTTAAGTTCCCTTAGGCTAAGTAACCCGATTAAGCTATTTAAGTCATCATTGGATTCAAATTTGTTTAGTTTTGTGTTCTATTATATTAATTTGATAATTTTGAGCCTTTGGGATGAATTATATTGATTAAATTTTGATTAATTTAACTTTTGATTTAGTGGGGCCCATATAGGTCAACTTTGGTTCAAACGACCTAGTTAGCCATTTCGTGTCCCATTTTAATTTATTTTTATGTTTTTTATGTTTATATATTGGTTTTGTGCTTTTGGTTTAATTTAATTTAAATTTTGTTTGATTTTAAATGACCTACTTGATTTTTAGTCTTAAATATGGTTAATTGGGTCAACCATGCCAATTGCCTCAATGAAGGCTTAATAAATTTTAATTCTCAATTTAGATTTACTTTGTTTAAATTTTTATTGAATTTTGTTGAATTTGGATTTGATTGGACTCACATTGTCCAATTGGGTTAGGTTAGGTCTTGTGGGGTCCACTAGAGTATCTTAGGTCTTCACCTCAATGTGTCAACTTTTTAGTTTAATTTTGATTCCATATTTAGTTTCATTTTGATTTATTGTTTCCATTTTTACTTTGGTTTAGGTTGTACACTTAGTTATTAATTGTAGTATTCTATGTACCTTACTAGGAAGCTCTTAATCTAAAGTTAAAGATCCTAATTACTAAGATTAGGGTGATTATTAACCTCACTTGATGTCAACATAACCTTAGTTCCTAGATCAAATCCTAGGTCTAAGAGGAGGGTTGTCAATCTCACTAAAAGTGAAGTCAACAGTGGTCTCTAATTGATAAAAGAAAATAATCCATATAGGTCCATCCCAAGAGACTTAGGTCCTAGCTGCCTCCACTTCCACCTCCTCACCCATTGCAACCTTAACGATACCAGTACTCCAACTAGCAATCGAGTAGTACATTTCAAGCCTATCCTTTATCATGTAAGAATGGTGATCTCCTATTTTCAAGAGTGAGACAATATAATATGCATGATGTGATAACATACAATATCCAGCTAAATTTTTTATTATCTTGATTAAAAGCCTATGATTTAAGATGAGGTTATGAGCTAATTAAAATTTAATTAAAGTTATAAATGAGAGTAGAAAATTTTATTTATCTTAAATATTCTAATGTATCTAAGCTACACATCAATCATACACACTTTAAGAAACCTATGAAAAGCAATCCATTTTTATTATGCATTGTAAAAACAATAATCAAATATTTGAATTTTGTAAGAGAATAAAAAGTGAGTGAGGCTAGGTACCGCCGTACACCCCAGAAAATAAAAAAAGTTGGGAAGCCGAGCTCTACCCTTATTCAACCCAGATTACGATTAGAATTATAATAAAAGAAAAAGCTATTGGGGTCTTCAATTCTTCTTCTCTTCATTTCTTGGATTTAAATATTCCAGGCTTTCTAGACACTGAGCATCCCAAACTCCATAACTCTAATCCTAGTCCTATTAAAAAAATTTTATTTTATGAAAAATTAACTTAACTACACCTGTGAAATGGAGATTAGTATAACACACATTCAAATCAAGCAGTTGTATTCCACATATTTGGACTTAGCAACCTACCTTGGGTAAGCAAGCCCACTTATCATAATTGGATTATGCTTAAGGACTTAAGCAGCACCTACAAGCAAAAGACATTTTTATATTTTTATTATTACAACAGTTTCTTAAACACAATCGCTATAGAAAATATTATTAGGCTAGTGTTGGTCTAACATTCAATATATGCACAAGCAATCCTAACATTCAATATAAAATATTACATCATAAAATAAACATATTACCAAAATAATAACCACCCTAACTTAATACTATGATCGACGACTTAGTATTCTAATGTGGGTGCTATAACCAAAGTGTGGTATGTGTTGCTTAGGCATTAAGATTGAAATTTTCTAATGTTTGAGTGTCTCTTATTAAGGATAGTTGCACTTCAACTAGTTTAAGACTTTAATTTGATTTTTAAATTATATATTTCCTTTTACCTTTTATTTATTATTTATTATTATAAATAGAAGAAAGAAAGTTGAATCCTTTTAATCCCCGTCTTAAGTTGATTCTAAGAGATGAATTTTATGATTTTTAAATTTTCTTAATGAATCATGAATTTCAATCAATCCTATGTTTGGATTTGACTTAATGAAATTTAATTAAACATGAAAGTAATCTTAAGATTAATGAAGCTAAGTCACCATCAAATGTATAATACTTTATTATTACTATCTCATTACCAATAACATTACAATCTCATTTCATTTTACTTCACTTTAATTTAATACATATACATACATCTTACACATATTTTGGAATACTCAAACATGGATATGCATAAATTTTGTAATAAAGGAATCTCATTTTATGCATACAAGTGTGTAAGAAAGTTATGCAAGTACGTGCCTTTGTTAAGCCAAAGAAATGAGATTATCTAAAGCCTCCTTGGGGTTACTTAAAGCCTCATGTTCCCGGGATGTCTATACTATATACTTGTAAGTTCAAACACATATGTATTCTACATATTCATTTTGACACACTTAAACACAAATTTGCATAAATTTTGTCATAAATAAAATCTCACTTCATATCTAATCATATGTACACAAGTATGTAAGAAAGCTATGCAAGTATGTGCTTTTGTTAAACTAGGGAAGTGAGATTAACAAAGACCTCCTTGGGGCTACTTAAAGCCTCATATTCTCGGGATGTCCAGACTATATACTTGCAATTTCAAATACACATATATACATATGTGGATACAAAATAAAATCATAAAAAGTTATAGGTATTTATCTTATAACAATTGAAATTTATTTTTATTTAAGTTTTATTACTTACAATGAAACTTGCTAACATAAAGATTGCTTTCTAATTATTTATTTGATAATTAGCACTTAATTTTTACCTAAAGAAGAAAAATAATTTGAGATTTACATAATGATAATAGCCATACCATATAGTTTATTTCCCATATTATACAAATAGATGCAACCTTTTCTTTTAAGTTTAAAACATGAATGTATGGAACAGATGACATGCAAACTTCTGATAACTACAAGACAATTAAACATCATCAAATGACATACTTAGCTTCATTAGAACCTAAGGACAATCATACTATATAAACACACCTTAAGTCTAATCAAAATTTCTTTAAGATTTATATTTTATGCTTTGAATTATTTAATCCTAAAGAGAAGTAAGATCAATTTATTTAACCCATACCCATCTTGATTAGTTAATGAATTCAAAAAGAAATTAAGTAAATTTTATGACTTAATTTGATTTATTTCATTAGTAAGTCAATTATTCACCCTCCCAAAGAGTCCCTTAACTTAATTAACCATCAAGCAAGGGCCTATGAAACATAATGATGCAATTGAAAATAAAATTAAAATTGTCCTAAAGATTCTAATGCAGTTAGGTCCATGCTTAAATAATTAATTGAATTAAGAGGAGCTAATTGCTTTCATGATTTCCCAAACCTATGGAAAATCATAATTTCATTAAAACCCTTATGTTAACTAAGCACATAAGGATGATTAATTAAATCAAGCTTGATGATTTTACTAACTATGATGGTGTAGTTTTATTTATTTATTTGAAGTTTCTCTCTCTCTCTCTCTCTCTCTCTCTCTCTCTCTCTATTTAATTATTTGATCACTTAGTTAAAGGATTTAAGGATGATTTTGAGGAAATAATTAGGAGGGGAGGTCCTAATTATTTTTCTTGATCATTGTTACTATTATGATGACTAAATAACCTTCCCAATTTAATTTCATAATTTTCTTAATTTTAATAATTATTAAATCACTCAAAAGGGGTAATTAGAGCTTAAAATTATGTTTTCCTGATCTACTTAGCAAATTAATCCAAGAAAATTATAGAAGGTAGATGTCATCCCATGTAACCAACATGTCAATTTTCAAGCTAATTAGCCAAGTGGTTAGGGCCTAATTAAGATAATTAATTAAAATTTTAAATCCTAATTATTCACTATTCATTAGATGAAAGCTAGGGATTTTATTTTTCTTAGATTCTCCTCTATCTAAGCTTTCCATCTAGGTATTATTTATATATATTCTTAATTTTTTTATAATTAGTTATGAATTTTTGAAGTTCTAGCTAATTAATCACATTTTAAAACCTAATTAAATTATTTACACAGTCGGCGTCACTTGGATGCTGACGCGGTAATGCTTTCCATATGGCATTGCAGGATTGGCTATTTTAAATGTTTGATGTGGTAGCTAACTTAGTGGTGGTGAACGTGGTTTCATCTTGACCATTTGATCTCGAATTGAATGATCAGATTAATCTTGTGATTCTAAAAGAAATAAATCAAAAAATCTAAGGCAATTAATAACATCCATCCATTCTAGTCACACGAAATAGATGGTCGATGATCTGTCATCCCACGAGTGCTGGAAGATTGACACCGTTAGCCTTTCATCACTCGATTCAAGCTTACTTGAGCTCATTCAATGGTGGATTCAATTTCAAAATGACCGGAGAAAATCTAAGGGAATCCAATGATTGAATTCACACAAGAATGATATTTGTTTCAAAAAGACCAACAATCCTATGGCTTTCTATAGTTTACTGGATTTTACCTCATCAGAGCTCAAGACTGGTGGTCTAATGATTGAGGTAGCTTTGTCTTAAAGAGAAGAAGCCCTATTGAGAAGCCCGCAAGTTTCCTCCTAGCCGGTTGGTCTAAAGACCAAATGCTGGCATGAGACTCATCATGTTGGTCTTGAGGTGGTTTTCATTGCTTGAATTGATTGGAAATCAATTCATTTTCGTTCATTGAGGCTATATAAAGGTGTGAGGGGAGTTAATTTAGGTTTGGTGAGATTTTGGTGAGCTTGGATGGACAGATCTCTCGGGTGTGAGCAGAGCTTGGACTTGTTGGCAAGCGGATCAATGGGGAGCTTGGGAGAAGGCTTAGGACTATGCAGAATCTCCTATTGAGGGTCTCTGATGAGATTGAATGGATGTGGAAGAGTATGCCCTCCTCCCTAACTAAACTAAGGTTCAGGATTGGCTCAACCTTTGGCAGCCATCCTACTATAGTTGGTGGCAAGATGTGGCAGTGGAGGTGTTTGAGTGTCCAAGTGAGATTGGTGGGCTGCCATGGAGTGTACCCCCCCCCCTAAGTGGACCCAACATATTTAGGTTAGGTTGGGTCAGTGGGCCGACATCCAAAGAAAGCCAAAGGTGGCTTCCAAGAGTAGGGGAGTGGATAACCCTTTCAAATGGAGATTGACCCAACTCGGGTTCACCTTAGTTGGGTCCAATTAGGCATGTCAATGGGGACCTAAAAATGAGTCATGCCAAGTTTGGTTAGATTTGGACATGGTTTGGTTGAGTTTAGCTCAATTTGATCCATATAAGTCAAATTTGGTTCACTTGGGTTAGGATAATCATTTGACCAAATAGGGTCAAGAGGGGACTTAAGTTATGTTCCAATGGTCATTTAGAATTAGTTAGTACAATTAGTTTGGTTCAATTTAGATTGGATTTGGATTTGGTTCATGTGAGTTCATTTGGGTCAAATTGGCTAAGTTGACCAATTTTGTCATTGGTTTGGGTGAGGGGTTGGTTCATGTTCAATTGATCATTTAAGATTGGCTAGAGATGTTGGACTGTATTGATTTAAATTAGAATGTGATTTGGCTCAATTTGATTCTTTAAGTCAAATTGGGTCAAATGGGTCAATTGGTTTGGTTTGACCAAATTGGATCATGTTCAATACTCAATTGGTGATGGATGAGAACCATTGGTTACTGTTGACCTCACTTTTGGAGTGAGAATTAACTCATCCTTCCTTAGGCTTAGGAGTCTTCTAGATACTAGAATCTTCTTAGTTATAGGACACTTCTAGTGATTAGGCAAACACTAAACCCAAGCCTATAGACTTAGGAAGGTGTACCATAGGTTTAGGATATACCCTAGGAACTTACCTATTCTATGGCCTAAACCATGCGCATCCAAATCCAACCTCAAAGCAATACAATTAAACCCCAATTGGATTCCATTTCATATCCAAGCTCTAAAACAAATTAACCTAAACCTTAACCTAAATCAATTCCACCATCATCCCATGGTTTCAACCCAAACCCTATTCAATTGAAACCAAATCCAATTGAACTTCACAAAAGCACTCCAACTATTCAAATCTCCATTTCAAATCCTTCCAAAACCTACAATCAATATCAAACCAATCCAATGAACTTAACTTAGCCAATTTGACCTAAAGGGTCCATATGAGCCAAAATCCAATTAAATCCAAATCAATTGCAATGAAAGCCATCAATCAATCTTAAACCAATTATCAAACTCAACTCAACCCAGTTCAACCTAATCCAACTGAAATTGACCCATTTGGTTCACTTTACCCAATGTGACCTAAAGGACCCATTTGATCTAAACTCCAATCAAACCCAAATTGGATTGAACCAACCCATTCAATACCTTCCACAATGATTTTTTATCACCCTTGATTGTCCAACTGCAATCAGTTGGGTCAAACCAAGCTAATTTGACCACTTGACCCAAGTTGACCCAATTTAACCTAAAGGGCTAAATTGGGCCAAATTAAATCCTAAATCAAATTGATTGAAACCAATAACTCAAGTCTATCACAAATTGATTGTTGAACATGATTCAACCTTCAAGTGAACTCAATTTGACCAAACCAACCCAATTGACCATTTTAGCTGAAATTGACCTAAAGTGTCAAATTGAGCTAAATCACTTTGAAATCCAAAATTAATCCAAATCAACACCTAAAATCATTCTCAAATCATCAATTGAACTTAATCCAACCTATTACCTAAGCCAATTTGGCCAATTTGGCCAATTTGACCAAATTTGTCAACTTAGCCCATTTGACCCATATGAACCCATATGAGTCAAATCTAAATCAGCTTCAAATTAAACGAAATCAATTGAACCAAAATATCTCAAATGATCATTTGAACTAAACCAAACTATCAATTTAACCCAATTTGACTTACATGGGTCAAATTGAGCCAAACCCATTCAACCATGCCCAAACCCAACCAAACTTGGCATGACCCATCCTTAGGTCACCATGGGTCAGCCCAAATCAAATCCAACCCATCTTGGACCCAAATTAGGCTAAAATCCATTAGTTAAACCCCTCAAAATGAGATAAAATCCCCATTTGGATGGTCAAACCCATACTCTAATCCTTGGCAGCCACCCTAAGCTCATTTTTGACAGTTGCACCATTGGCTAACTTGACCTAAAATTGATTGGGTCAGTCATGGCTCAAGTGGAGGTGAGCTATGCCAAGCCACCCCATTTGAATACTTGGAGGAGAGGGTACACACATGGCTAGCCCACTCCTTGCCTTCAGGCACTCAAGAGCTTACACCTTGACCCCTCCCTAACATCCCTGATGACCTGCACCATCCGGATGTCTGCTAAAAGTCAAACTGATCCTAGCCATTGGAACAATTAGGGAGGAGGATATACTTCTCCCTATCAAATTCAAATAGAACAGAGAGCTTCAGTGAGTTAAGAAGAGTATCCCTAGAGCATTCCTAATCTCCCTTAAGCTTCCCATCACTAACGAGACCTAACCCAAGAGAAATCGAGCCCCTTGTCCATCCAACTCCACTAAAACCTCACCAAATTTTGATTAATTTCTCCCACACCTTCCCCAAGCTTTGCTAATCTAAAATAAATTGATTCCCAGTCAATTCAAGCACTAGAGACCACTCTTGGACTAACTCTAGAGACTGTTATGGTGGTGTTTGGTACACATAGCCATCGACGGGGAGGCAACTCACGAGCTTCTCAATAGGGCTTCATCTTTTCTAGATGAAGCTACTTCAATCATTGGACTGTCGATCTTGAGCTTCAACAATATATTTTTTTGGCAAACCATAGAAAAAGTCCTTAGGTGTTGGCCTTTTATGAAGCATTTTGTGATTTCATGTGATTTTCACTATAGGATCTCCTTAGATCTCTTCCCTGAACATTTTGGAGTTGATCATGATACCTCACGAAGCTTCGGCAAGCTTAGATCAAGCAGTGGAGGGTGGATGGTGTCCATCTTCCAGCACTTTGGGGATGAAGAATCATCCACCATTCATTCTGCATGATTACAATGGACGATCGAGATTAATGTGCTAATTTTATTTGATTTTATCCTTTAATATCCATAGGATTAATCCCCACCATTCAATCTGGGATTGAACGGCGGATGAAAGTGTGTTCACTGCCGCTAACTCAGTATGCCATGTCAGATGATTTACGTGGTCAATCTCGCGGCACCATGTGGAAAGCGCCGCCACGTCAGCTCTCGCTCGATGCCAACAAGATTAGGGATTAATTAGGGATTAAAATGTGTTTGAATGCTTTGAACTTTGAAAAGTCATAACTAATTGTAGAAAAATCCTAGAAATATGAGTAAACCCATTTTGGAAATGGTAAATAGAGGAGAATTTAATAGAAATAAATTTTTTTATTTTGAATAGTGAATACTGCTTAATTAAAGTTTGAAATTTTCTTAATTAGCTTAATTAAGCCCTAATAACTTGGCTAATGAGTCTCAAATTAAATGTGTTAATTCTTTAGGATGTCCTCTACCTCTCATAATTTTCTTTAGATTTAGTAGATTGGTAATTAAGAGAATTTAAAATCCAAACCTTAATCACTCTTATTAAGTAATTTAATAATTATTAAAAATGCCAAATAGTAAAAATTAAGTAATTAATGATCATTAATCACTAATTAATAGTGAAATGATGAGAGGGTGATTAGGACCTCTTTCTTAATTACTTTCCCAAATTCATTTCATTAAGGAGGGTAATTAATTAATAATTTAATTAAGAAATTAATTAAATAATTAATGGTAAAATTAAATCAAATTAAAATGATAATTGCTTTAGATAATTTAATTTGAATTATAGGTTCCACTTTATGTGTTCAATAGCATAAAGAGCCTTAAGGAAATTATTATTAACCCATGGGTGTGGGAAAGTCATATAAGTACTTAATTAGATTCTTTAATTTAATTAATACTTAATTATGAGCTTCATTGCATTAGGTCTCTAAGTGAATTGCAATATTAATTTCTCATTTGCATATTATTAGAAGTTCATAATTAAATGATTAATTAAGTTAAAGAAGCATAGGAAAGGGTAATTAAATGAGTTGCATAATGATTCAAACTTAATTAATTCATAAAACCCACTTAATTATTTCTCAAACATATTAAATCATCAACATGGGATGGGGGTAAATATAGTAAATATGATTTCTCCTTTTTGAGTCCCAAAATCAAGCTGCATAACAAGGTTTGGTTTTGCTTAAGTGATTTTATTCAACTTGATTGTCCTTAGAAATTAATGTAGTTGAATGAATTATGTGGAAGGGTTCAATTATTCCTTTTGAAACATTATAAATTTATATGTCGTTTGTATCATGTATTCATATTTTCAAATCAAATAATCAAATGAATATATTTATGTAGAGTTGCATGTGTTGGATTAATCCTATTATATGTGTGGCTATTATCACGGAAGTTAAATTGACATTAGCTATGAGTCTTATATAGGATTTACATGTGCATTTAGCCTAAACATGTCAAAGTTCTATTCTATCATTATGATTCATGTATGGGTTTACATATGTTTGAATGATAATAAGTATATAGTCTGGATCTCTCAGGAATACAAAGCTTTAAGTAGCCCCACAGAGGTCTTAGATTACCTCACTTCCCTAGTTAACAAAGGCACGTACTTATTTAAATTTTATTTATATGTATATTTGTACTAGAATTTGGATAGAATTTTACTTTACATGTGTAAATAATTCATAAAAATACAAAATACATGCATTCATAATCATCTAAGTGTGCCAAAATATGTTGTATGTATAGGTTCTATGTTTAAAATTATATGCATGTTATTAATGTAAAAAAAGGATGGTACAACAATATCTATGTTATGGCAATTTAACATCATTAATCTTTAAATGCCATTCATGTTGGATAGGATTTTTTAAGATTATCCCAAACTTAGGATTAATAAAACACTTAATAAACCATTCACTAAAAGAAACCAAGTTATAACAACATGCTTTAGAAAATGACTTAAGGTAAGGATGAAAGAGGTTAAGCCTCTTTCTTCTCTTTACAATACTTAGATGCTAAGTGAATATCAAATGAAACCAAATAAAAATACAAATTAAATCCACCAATCCTCTAAATAACCTAAAGTAAAATAACACTTTGTGTTTAAATTAAATAATTCCAAAATCTAGATAATCATAATCCTAAGGCTTAGCTAAGACATGACACACTAAGCCTAAGCACACACATTAGAATGCTAACTTACCACTTCTAGCTTTATGTTAGACAATGTATATAATGACATTATTTTTTATTTTGTGATGAAATATTTTAGATTAGATGTTAGGATTGTTGTTCGTAGACTGGATGTTAGGTTGTTGTTATCTTAATGTTATTTTTAGTAGGGGATTATGCGGGGCCGCTAAAATAAATATAAATTCTTTTGCTTGCAGGTTGCTTATGCCCCTTAGCATAATCCATGATTAGGATAGGTAGGTTGGTTACCCATTTTTAGGGTGCTAAGTATAAATTATGAAATATTACTACTTAGGTTTGTATGTATTTTTAGCTAACATCTGTCTTGAAGGTGTAGTTAGATTTTACTTTCCAAATATGTAATTTGGTTATAGGAGTTGGGATTAGTGCTATGGGATTTAGATGAGCAGTGGCTAGAAAGTAAAGTCCTAGGAGGCCCTATGAAGCCTTAGAGTAAATCAAATCAAATCAAAGGAAGAAATGGAAGAAGGAAGAATGAAGAGTGAAGACCCCCATAACATATATTTAATTTCAATTGTAATGTTCTTTTGTAATTCAGGTTGTATAAGAGTATAGCTCGGCTACCTAATTTTCTCTTTTTTGAGGTGTATGACTACCTGGCCTCACTAGTCTTTTATTCTTTCACAATAATCTATAAATATTTGATTGTTATGTTTAGATTGCACAATAGAAATTGTATGTTCTTCATAGGTTTCTTAAGCTTAATGATTGAATGTGTGGCCTGGATGTGGTAGGCTCTTTAGGATAAAAATAATTTTTCTACCCTAATTAATAACTAATAACTAAATTTTAAAATAATTCATAACTTTAAAGCTTATGCTATAATCAAGATAATTAAAACATTTAGCAACTCCACAGTTGAATGATGTATGTTTCAACATCATGCATATCATCTTATTTCTTTCTTGAATTGGGAGGGTCTCCACTCTTGCATGATAGGAGAATGCTTGACCTATAAGGGCATCCCTCATAGTGGAGAACACCTCCTCAAGCAGATTTAGCCAATAATCCAATTTCATCATGCATTTATGCATAATTATCCCAATCTTGTGTCCAAATCAATGTGTCAAAACGTCATAAAATTTGTATGATTTTGTATTTAGTCTAAGCCATATACTCATGCCAGTCATGATCTAGTCTCTTCAAGGTGAGTTTAGGACTCTAGTCTCCTTCATAATTAAATAACAGCCTAACTATCTTGCAATTTCATAAGACCAGCCTATATATTTTTGAAGCGTAGGAGGTGTCAGTTGGTGGCCACTCCAAGTGGTTATAAGTCTAAAAGAGTTGGATGCATTTATCCTCTCTTATGGAGGTAAACCCTTATGTCCCCCTTTCTGCTTAGGTTTAGGTCATGCTTCTAGCTTGTGCTAAAGCTCTTTAGATTTAGGATCCAAGGTTGCTTATTTTCTTTGGGTTGTGAGTATAAGTCCTCACCTCTTAGGCATTTCCATAATCTGATTTTGATGGATTGGAAGCCATAACATTCTAATAAAATTCCAATTCAAATTAAAATAGATTTTTTTCTTCAAACATATAAAGCCTCACCATAGGATAGATTAGAGTGCTCACTATGCTTCCTAGTATCATGAGTGCTCCCTACTTATCTTCCTTTGAATTCCAAAATAACATTTTCCAAATTGAACTTTCGCACACTATTTTCTAAAATACCCAATCCTTTGATAGTCTAGCCTTGAAATCTTTAGAGATATAATTGACTACTTTAATTGAGAGTATTCTTAGGAAATCTAACTTCTTAGGATGTAGTTAACTATGGAAGCTTACTTCCATAGGAAACTAAAGAAACTCGGCATAAAATAGACCCTGCTTTACTTTTTCATGTAAAGTAAGGGAAAAATCTCTGGTACATACGAAGACCTATCAGCCTTAGGATTCCTTATTAGGTGATTAGGTCTATTATAGATAATGTTTCTATCTTTTGAGATAATACATCAAACCTAAATGTTGCACCCAATCACTTCAATAAGTACCCCCTAAGATTTGCATGGTGACCACCTGACATCCGAATTAAAACACCACAGTTGCTATTAATTTGGGTTAGGATATGATTTGGCCCAATTTGGCCCTTTAGGTCAAATTGGTTCAACTTGGGTTAAAAGGCTAAATTGGCTTGGCTTAGTCCAATGATTTGTAATTGAGTGATCAATGATGATCTACATTCATCATGGAATGGATTGGATAACTTGATTTGGTCTAATTAGAGTTTGATTGAAGTTTGATCGAATTGGGCTATTTAGGCCAATGTGGGTCAAGTGGCTTGATTGAATGGATTTGGGTTCAATTGAAGTTATATAAAGATTGGAATGTGTCCAATGATGAATTTGAAGTTGATTGATGGCCTTGATTATAATTGATTTGAGTTAGATTAGATTTTGACTCATTTGAAACCTTTAGGTAAAATGGGTTTAATTGGGTTGATTGAATTGATCGGGATAGGTTTTGATGCTTAATTGAGTGTTTGGAATGATCAAGAGGTTTAGGTTAGGTTTGATTGCCTTGAATCAAGTTGAATAGGATTTGGTCTTATGAAGTTCAAATGGGTTAACTTGAGTTATGAGCTAAGTTGGTTTGGCTTGGAGCTTAGATTGAAAATGAGGTTCAATCAAGTTCAATTGGATTCAAATGGGTTTGGTATTGGATTTGATCTTCCTAAGCTTAAGGAGGTTAGGTTGAATCAACTTAGCCTCTTTAGTCAAGTTGAACTAAGATGGGTCAAATTGAGCCTAGATTAAATTGGTAGTATGGCTTGGAGCTTGGATTATATCATTTAGTTTTGATTAGGTTAGTTAGTTTACCATGGGCTTTGGTTGAGTCTTAGGGTAGGTGAGGTATAACTTCTTGTAAGGTAAGTTCTAGTCCTAAAGTTGTACCATATGAGTCTCTCAGCTTATATTTAGTTTTCCTTAATGACTATAAGTGTCCTACCACTAGAACTCTTAGTGTTTAGAAGAGTCCTAAATCTAGGGTAAAGTTAGTCAACCTCACTCCAAAAGTGAGGTCAACAAGCATCATCTCCTGCCACTCCTACCACCTCTACCTTTAAGAGCATAATGTTTGTAGATGGGAACGTCAAACCACTCATGCTGCCTACTTTGCATGACTTTAATTTTGTATTGCCAAAGGAAAATAAAGCAATAAGGAAAAATTTGCTTACATCTTATCTCTTTGTGGTGAAAATGACTCTTATGACCTCAATCCTAATAACAACTCTCCAAATCTTAATAATTAAAATGATGTCAATCAAATCTTTTCTTATAATGACTTTATAATAGACATTCCTATCCTAAATCTTTAGAGACCCCCTATCGAGATAGAGTTGGAGTCATTAAATTCTGAAGATCCATTAGAGAAGATTTGAGTGCCCTCAATGAGCAGGTAGATGCCACTATGATTCCCTCCATAGAAGAGATCATAGAAGTTAGCCTTCATAGTAGTAGAGTTCTACCTCTTAGGATGGCGCCTCAAGATAAAGAAAAATAAGCCATTGGTTTTAGTGAACAAATAAACCTTCTATAAGATGCTCCAATATAGGATATTCTTGTGGATAATTAGTCCAAGGTTGACTATAATATCATAGCCCATCTTAAAAAGTTACTAGGCTAAGCATATATGATGCCCTGGTCTTATCCAAGGAGATGAGGGATTCTTTGTTCAAGTCTCCCCTAGGTCCTAAAATATGCTTAGCTCAACAGATTGTAACTTCTATGGTTTAAAAAGAGTCCTACTACTTCAAAGTGGTCTTAGGAGTAACCTTTTCAAATGAAGATTTTTTTCATGGGAACTACTAATCACAATCGCCCACTTTATATTTCAGTGAACATAGACTACTTCAGATTGTCTAGAGTACTTGTTGACCCGGGTGCATCAATCAACATCATGAGTCTAAGAATGCTTACCTAATTGAGGATCGACATCACTAGGCTTAGTTCTAATAATATGAAGTTGAGATTCAATGAGCATGGTGAGAGGGCCCTAGGCTCAATTACACAACTATTATAGATTGGTGATTTGAAGAAAAAATTTCACATTATAGATTCAAATACATCTTCCAATACTTTGCTAGAAAGACCTTGGACACAATAGAATAATATGGTACCATCCTCACTCCATCAGTGCATCAAGTTCATGTGCAATGTGTTAGAGTACTGCATTAAGGGTGATTTGAATCAATTCTCAGTGCACAAGGCTAGGATATATGAAGATGTTGCCTACTACCTCCCCAAAAGGCAAAATGTATACTCTTGTGATGTAAAAAATAATATCAATAAGAAAGGAAAAAAGAATAAAAAAGAAAAAGAAAAGGAAAAATATAAAGAATATCAAAAACAAAAGAAAAAAACTTTGGGAAGAATGTAGAGTTTGATGTCACCTTCTGTTCAAATCTTACCTCATCTTTCTAATGAGTAGGTGAGATGTCCCAATCTGCCATAAGATGAACACTAAGAAAGCTCAAAGGAGGCATGAGAGGAGGTAGATTAGTATTCATACCTCTAGCTCAAGATCCTCCACAACCAACTCAAGGGTCTCTAATTATCTACATAAACTTAAAATCTAGTTCAGAGGATGAGTCCTATGTAGTTAGTGCACCAGTTGCCTCCCCACACTTACAAACTCAGTTAGAGGTTATTGTAGAGCCAAACATCGATGTTGAAAGGGTCCTTAGGTAGAGTAATGATGTATCTAAATTATCATTATATGAGAGGATCAACAAATATGTGAACACTCTAACTCTAACTCCACTCTCTTAAGAGACTATTAAGGGTTTGGTAGTTTAAGCTACACCATAACTGGATGAAACTCCAAGCCTTAGAAATTTTACTTAGGAGCATCTTCCTTAGGTTAAGACTTGATGTAAGTACTTTAGAGTGAATCTTGTAAAGAAATAATAGAATTATCTTTTGACTGGTGCTCTCCTT
This sequence comes from Cymbidium sinense, assembly GCA_021442155.1. Lineage (NCBI taxonomy): Eukaryota > Viridiplantae > Streptophyta > Magnoliopsida > Asparagales > Orchidaceae > Cymbidium > Cymbidium sinense. The sequence goes on from CM038231.1 coordinate 66,497,528, forward strand.
GTGTTCAAAATTTAGCAAATATGGATTGATATTGCAAGCATGGTCCAATAATAAGTCAGACTACTTCAAGAAAATGTGGAAAATAAATGCAAGAAAGCACAGTTAAGACTAATGCTAGGATTTTGTACAGTTGGTCCTATATATGATGAATATTGTATGGTCATCACCAATAACCTAGAACATGACAAGTTCTTTTTAAATAACACCAATTCATTTGAAGAGGTTTATCTAGAAACATTAAGTAATCCGGATGGCCTTCAAGTTAGGGATGCACTCCAAGAATTGAAGAAAGAAACAAAGTCAGCCATTGATGTGCAAAAGGAAATAAACTTTGGTACTGAAGATATTCTACACCAAATATTCTGTTAAGTAAATCTAAAACTAATGATTTAGTTAGGCTACTTTCGGTGTTTAAGGATTGCTTCACATGGAGTTATGAAAAAATGTCTCTATTAGGTCCCAATGTTGTAGTGCATAAACTAGAAATTTAGCTTAACATAATTCTTGTTAAGCAAGCTCCTAGACATATGCAATTAGATACTGAGCAATAGGTCATTTTTGAAGTAAAGAAATAGATTAATATTGGTTTTATCTAGGAGAAAAAAATATCATACTTGGTTAGCTAGTGTCATCCTAGTTAAAAAGAAAAGTGGCCAAATTTGTATATGTGTCGATTTTAGAGATCAGAATAAGGCATTCCCCAAAGATGAGTTCCTTTTACCCATACTAGAGATGATGGTAGACATAGCCTCTTCACATGTGATCTTCTCATTCATGGATTGGTTGTCTGGTTATAACTAAATTGAGATGGAACCTGAGGATGGGAATAATACCTCATTTAAAACTACGATAAAAATCTTTTGCTATAAGGTCATGCCTTTTGGTCTTAAGAATGCTGGTGCCACATATCAGCAGTTCATGACTATAATCATTTGCATGCTCATCTATCACCAGATTGAATGATATGTTGATGATCTCATAATCTATATGATTTAGAGTAGTCTTTGAATGGTTATGACATTATAACCTAAAAATGAACCCTCCGAAGTGTGCTTTTGGGGTAACCTCAGGGAAGTTTTTAGGGTTCATCGTACAACACTGTGTGATCAAAATATATCCAAAGAAAATCAAATAAATATTGTATATGCCACCAGCTAAAAGCCTAACCCAACTTAGGTCCTTTCAAGGAAGGTTGGCATGTCTAATATGCTTAATATTGAATCTATTTAGCAGGTGTCAACCCTTCACCATATTTACATAAAAAGGCACCAAATTTCAATGGAATGATAAATGCCAACATGCTTTCAAAATAATTAAATAATACTTGATGACACCTCTAGTACTTGCTGCTCCTATCCCAGGTAGACCACTCATTTTGTATATGGTTGCATTGAGTGATTCCCTTGGCACTTTGTTGGCCCAAGCCAACGGTGAAGGTAAAAAGAATGCCCTCTACTACTTGAGTTGTCACCTAATTCTTATAGAGGCAAACTATCCACCTAATGAAAAGCATTGCCTATCCCTCATATTTGTTTTGAAAAGTTAAAGCACTATATGATTTCTCATAAAATTAACTTGATTTCTAGAGTAAATCTATTATAATATCTCATGATGTGGCCAACACTATCTAGACGAATGACACAATGGTCCCTAATTTTATCACAGTTTGACATCAGCTTCATACCAGTTCGTAGCTCATCCTCTCCCCACAAATTCTCCTCTAAATGATGAACTTCTCATGAGAAATCATGAGTTTAAAGAATGTGAATAGCCACTATTGAGAATTATACTTTGATAATCAAACCATTTCTCAAAGGGGAGGTGAACCATAGTCCATCCTCCCAAGCAAAGCGAGAATAGGGGTAGTCTTTTTAACCATAGATTATGGAATGTTATGGTTCTCGTATCAACTATTAGAGACTTGTACAAAATAATGAAGTTGAATACAAAGCCTTGATTGCTAGTTTAGAATTTATTATTTCACTAGTTATCAAGGACAATAGTATCTTTAGGGATTCCCAATTAGTGGTCAACCAAATCGTTGGGTCTTACAAGAATCTCAAGCCTAAACTCCATGACTACTACAAGTACACTATTGATTTGTTTGCCTAAATCTAAGAGGTTACCATTTATAGGTCCTTTGAGGAGAAAATGCCATAGTCGATGTTATAGATAAGCTTCCTAAAGAGATGGCATGTCTGGATGATGAGTTCATATCAATAGAAGTATGCAACTGCAAGGTCTTTTTTCCTATTTTTGTTGAACTCATTGATAAAATACTCTTGAAGGGGAGGTTTCCATCACTGAAAAAGATAAAGAATTAGGCTCAAGGCAACCCTTTATTGATTACCTAAACAAAGATAAACATCGTCAAGAGAAGTCACAAGCCTATCAAGTTAAGCAAAGAGAACTTGCCTATGCTCTAGTTGATGGCATTCTATATTGATGATACTTTGATCACATGTGGCAAAATTATTTAGTCAAACATGAAACCTAAAAAGTTATAATCGAGGTACATTTAAGACTATGTGGAGTACATCAATCAGGTCCAAAGATGAAAGCTAAAATTAAGAGACATAGATACTATTAGCCAATGATGATCATAGATTCCATGGATGTAGAGCATCACTATCACCAATGTTAGGTGCATGGAGTAATCCTATATCAGCTACCTAACATCCTTCATTTGATGATTGCTTCATTGTCATTTAAGTATTGGGGTACATATATAGTGGGACTAACTAACCCTCATTTTTCAAGGGTCATCGCTTCATTCTAGCATCAATCCATTACTTTTCAAACTAGGCAATGGTAATCCCTTTATGTTACGCCACCTTACAAAGCTATTGATCTTTATACTCTTAGATGCGGTGACATTGTTCGATATAATCCAATGGGGCATACCAATTCTATAAATGATGAGACCTCTGCCTACTTTGAAGGAAGTTAAGGTTCATTGAATGAGTCCAGGTAGACATCTGTGCTTTATTCTTCATTTTTATTTCAAATAGGGCCAAGCATGTTTTGAATAATCTATCCCTATTATTTTGAATATGGTCAAGTAGAGATTAAATTCTTCCCCTACATTCATCTTGCTAGTTTTGAATGTGATCATGGAGATGTTTGTATACCTATGTAATCCTATTTTGAATGAGTTTAGGTTGACATTCATGCTTTATTCTTCATTTGTTATTTTGAATAGGGACGACATGTGTTGAATAATTTATCCCTACTATTTCAAATATTGTTAGGTAGAGATCAAATTGTATCTCTACACATTGTTATTTTGAAGGTGGTCAAGCTAATATTGTATGCCTTTGCCTTGATGTTTTGAATGATGTCAGCTAGATATTCATGATTTGTTCTTCACTTGCTATTTTAAAAAGGGTTAGGCATGTGTTGCATAATCTATCTCTATTTTTTTGAAGATGGTTAGGTAAAGATCAAATTTTTTCTCTACATTCATTTTCCTATTTTGAATGAGGTCAAACAGATATTTGTATACCTTTGTCTTGTTATTTCATATGAGGTCAGACAAATGTTCATGATCTATTCTTCATTTTCTAGTTCTAATAAGGTTAGACATGTGTTGAACAGTCCATCTAGACTATTTTGAATATGGTTAGGTAGAGATCATAGTCTTCTCCTACATTTATCTTATCATTTTGAATAAGGTCAGGCAAATATTTATTCTTTTTTCCTCACTTGCCATTTTGAACAAAGTCAGGCATGTGTTGAGTCATTCCTTTTTACTGCTTTTAGCAAGGTCAAGTAGGGAGTAGATTGTGTCCATATCTACTGAAGATCAAACCTCGTAGCCCCCCTCCTTAAAGTAGCCCATCGTAACGACTAGGTCTATCTCCTCATTTGAATCTCTTAAGATGAAATATGGCCTCTAGATCTATCATCACTAATAGTATTTCTATGGCTTTTCACATATCTTTCCTTAATTCCTCAAATCAAACCAAATCAAAATCAATATTTTGTGAGTTTCTCCCTAATTTCTTAAATGAACCAAATCAAAATCAATCTTTTGGGAGCTTCTCCTGAGTTCACTCAAATCAAATCAAAGCCAATCTTTTGGGAGCTTCTCTCTAATTCTTTAAATCAAATCAGATTAAGTCAATTTTTAGGGAGTCTCTCCCTTTCACCTTTGAAGCATCCAAATAAAACTCCGATTACCCTCAGAGGAGCTTCCCCATATTTTCCCCAAGCTCGAGCTTTGGCAAAGTTAAGCCATGAGTTTTCAAAGTCATGACTTACTTGTGTATCCTTGGCATTTATTTTGAAACTTTTGATTTTCAGATATCTCAATTTTTTGATAGAATCTCTATAGTAGATTTTTCTAAATTTGCATACTTTTTTTACATAATTCAAACACCTATATTCACTACCTCATAGATCTGTTCAGCTAGCTCATTCAATGTCAATACATGCGGTATGTCTTATCATTTACACAACACATATTGGGGGCCCTTTTGTTGATCTGACTTTTAGTGAGATTGACAACCCTCCTCTTAGACCTAGGATTTGATCTAGGCACTAAGGTTTTGTTGACCTTAAGTGAGGTTGATAATCACCCTAATCTTAGTAATTATGATCTCCAATCTTAGATTAAGAGCTTCAAAATTATGCACTTAGAATATTACAATTAATAATTAAGTGTACAACCTAAACTAAGGTAAAAGTGAAAACAACAAATCAAAATGAAACTAATTATGGAATCAACATTAAACTAAGAAGTTGACACATTGAGGTCAATACCTAGGTTAGCCTAGTGGGCCCCACAGGACTTGAACTAACACAATTAGACAATGTTAGTCCAATCAAATCTAAATTGAAAACTAAAATTTATTAAGCTTAGATTGAGGTAATTGACATGGTTGACTGAATTAACCTTATTTAGGCCTAAAAATCATGTAGGTCAATTAAAACTAAAACAAATTTAAATTAAATCTAACCAAAAGAACTAAGCCATCATATGAACATAAAACTAAATTCATATGGGGCCATGAAATGACTCTTTAGATGGTTTGACCTAAGTTGACCTATGTGGGCCCCACTAAGTTAAAAGTCAAACCATTCAAAATTTGATCAATTTAATTCATCCCAAAGGATTAAAATTATGAAATTAATATAATGGAACACAAAATGAAATAAATCCGATTCCAATGATGACTCAAGTAGCTAAATCGGGTTCTTAGTCTAAGTGAACCACATATTTAACCTAAACACAAAATAAATTGAATTTAATTCAAATTAAATGTTACAAAATATTTAGAATCATATTTGAACACAATTTGATTTTTATTTGGGTTTGATTTGACCAAATTGGTCATTTTGCCCAAGTGAACCCAATTTGACCCATTAATCCCAATTTAGGCCAAAATGGGTCTAAATCAAAAAATAAATTCAAATTAAATATGAGGCAATTTGAACTATATGAGCCTATCAAGACAAAATGAAAATAAATTAAAATAAATCAAATTAATTACTTTAAATCACTGTAAAAACTTAATTAAACTCAATTTAACCCTCATTGGGTTTGATTTGTTCAATTTAGTTAATTTGGCCAATATACCCAAGTGAACCCAAATTGACCTAGTCAGGCCAATCTAGTTTGAACCCAACATAAAACTAAATTAATCATAATCAATTAAACTTAAGTATTTTAAATAACTCATTAAACATGATTGAAGCCTAATTTAAACTCAAATTGGCCAAACCAACCCATTGGACCCAACTTAACCCATTTAAGCTAAATTGGGTCTAGATGGATTTAAGTCAACCCAAACCCAAACTAAAACCATTAAAACATAACAAATTTCATTACACATAAGTTGACATCTCAGCCCATGTGAAGGAGAATTAAAAGTGAATAGTGAGGGATGAGAAAGAAAGAAAAAGCTGCAAAACTCTAAAATTTTTAATCACCTCACATCCCCTCTCATTACTCCACTTTTCGGCTTGGTGTGATTTTTGAATCACCCAACCACTCCACACAATGAATGCTAGCTGTCATCCCATACCACCTTTTCTATTATGATTTTTGACTACATAGAGAGATTGGGAAAAAAAAGGCAAGGGAGCTCTTTTTGGTATCCAACACCTTCTCTCCCAAGAAGTAAGGCCAACCCACCCACACCTTTTTCACTTACAAAAACACCAAATTAACCATATTCCAGCAAGATACCATGGTAGATAATGATAAGGACAATCCAAGAGAAGGTAATAGAGGAGGATCAAGTGGGAGGTTTGACTTGAAGCAAAGACTGAGTTCTACATAAGAAATCCCCTCAACGTTGGCTTGAGTTAGGTAACTTATAAAAAAACCTTAAGGCAAGCTATGGGTCTTCATGTTTGATGAAAAGTGATGATATTCTAGGATTTTCCTTTTAGATCCCTATTGCACTTTTCATTTTGACCCTCCTGGAGCTGAAATAAATCGACTTCTGGCTACAAAGCTAAAAGATTGTGAGATCCAGTGATGTTTGGAGTAGATCCCATCCACCATCCATTTTAGCCTTCCTCTCATGAGGAGGACACCTTTGGGCTATCCATCTAACTTGATTAAAATGGACTGCCATGATTAGACCTCTTTTTTAATTTATTTCATTAGATATGATTCGAAACTTCAAAAAATCATAAAATAAAAAATACTTAACTAAAAAAATGCAAATAAGGGCTCTCTAGATTTGTCTTTCAAAGAGAAATCCAATGAACCTAAAGTTCCCAAATTTTGCTGTATATTGTAGGAGTAATTTGAGTTTTAGTAAAAACTATATTTTTAATTACTTTCGAAATACTAAGCCAATTATGTTGAAAATATTAGAAAGGGAATTTAATGTCATTTCCTACTTATCATAAAAATTTCAAGTTAAATGGCCTTCTAGGTTTAAGAGTTATTAATTTTAAAACAATTAGCTAATTTTGAATATATAAATAATTAAAAAATATAAAAATTATTAAAAATTCATCAAAATAATTCAAATCATTTTAATAAAGTTTAGATAGAAGAGAATCTAAAAATTAAAAGCCTTAAATTTTATGAAGTGTACAATGATTAATTAAAGTTTAAATTTTTACTTAAGTACTATAACTAAATCACTTGCTTGATTAGCTTGAAATTTAGTGTGATCGTCTTATAGGAAGACTTCTATGTCCCATAATTATGTCAAGTTAATTGGCTAAGTAATTTGGGAGATCCAAATTTTCAAATCTAAATTGGTCATTTTATGCATTTAATACATAATTTAAATTTAAAAAATTATGAAAGTAATTATGGAAGTTTAATTATGTATTAAAACATTAAAGGTGATGAAAGAAATTAATTAGGACTTTTGGTCTTGATTATTTCTCAAATTCTAAAGGGTTTTTATATAATGAATTAAATCATTAATTACCATAGAACTTAAAAAATTCATAATTAGTGTAGATCCCCAAAAATTTTGGCCAAGCCCTCTTTATACTCAACTAATAAAGAGGTTTTCAATGAAATCAAAATTCCCAATAAGTTTGGGGTATTTTGAGTATAGTTGATGATTTTAAGTTTTCTCTATTTTTTAATTAACTTATAATTATAAGCCTAATTGTATTAGAATTTTTAGGGCATGTTTATTTCATATTTATGCATTTTTTATTATAAATTTCTCATAAATTTTGTGCTTGTACTTAGGACTTAATTAAATTTATAGGCTCTCTTGAAGTTAATTGATTAAGTAACTAATCAAACTTAATTACTTTATAAAAAAATCATCTAGATCACTTTTAAATCACTTAATAAATAGAAATGGTTTAATAGTTAATCTTAATGATTTTCTCTCCTCATTAGGATTAAGTAATTTAAATTTTAAAATTAATTCTTGATGAACTTGATTAGGCTTAAGTGAAACTATCTTTATGTGATTGACTTTAGGAATTAATAAGTCTAAATAGGTTATTTGGTGATTTTAATTGCTTAGCTTCAATCATTTATAAATTTATATTCCATATTTTTCATGCATTCATGTTCCAAGAAAACAAATAAAGATATCTTTTAATTGCATACCTTTAATTAATAGTGTGGCTATTAAATCTCAAATTATTTTTTAAATAAATTAAAAGGTATTTATGAGTCTAAATATATATATATATATATATATATATATATATATATATATATATATATATATATATATATATATATATATATATATATATAATTATTCAATTAAATATATTAGTTAATTAAATAAATATTAAGAAGTGATGAAGTTAAGGAGATATCATCAAATTATCCATGATTTAAACTTATTAATTTTAAGATGCCTTTTATATTTAGATAAAACCATTTTTAAGTCAAATCTAAATACATAGCTTAATAGTATGATCTATAATATTTCATTAAGATGATTAAAAGTCATTAAGTTCATCTTTAATCTAAGGTTAGGGATTAAGGTGGATCAATTCATCTTTCCTCCATTTAAAATTATAAATTGAATTAAAATCAAAATAAAAAAATTAAATTTAAAATTTACTTCAAATCATTAATAAGTATAATCATCCTTCAATAAAAAATTTTAAATATGAACCCTTACATAAATTTAAATATTAAAGCTTAACTTATGACATACCACACTAAGTCATAGCACACACATTAGAATGCTAAGTCACTCATCCTAGTGTCAAGTTAGGTTGATCCTTTATTGTGATGGATTGATATTTTATTTTATGATGTAATATTTTTTTGACTAAATGTTAAGATTATTTATACATAGTCTGGATGTGAAGGAAATATTATACTAATGCTCTTTTTGTAGGGGATTATGCTTAAGGGACTGTTGTAATTATAAAAATTATAAATATCTTTGCATGTAGGTGCTACTTAAGTCCTTAAGCAAAATCCATTAGGATAGGTAAGCTCATTTACCCAAGGTAAGTGCTAAGCCCTAATGTGTAGAATATTATTACTTGATGTAAATGTATGTTAAGCTAACTTCTATCTTGCAGGTGTAGTTAGATTTTTATTTTTCATAAAAAATATAATTTCTATAATATGCTTAGGGTTAGAACTATGGGGTTTAGGATGAGCAATGCCTAGAAGGCTTAACCTTATGAAGCACTGTGATGCATGGCATGCTAAATCCATGAAGTAAGATAAATATGAGGATTGAAGACTCTCATAGCTTTATTCTCATTATAAATTAGTTGTAATCTGAGTTGTTTAAGGGTAGAGCTTAGCTACTCATCTTTTTTCTTTTTCTAGGGTGTACGGTGGTACCCGGGCGCACCAACCTCTTATTCTTTCAATTGATGATGTTGGTTTAATTTTTTTACTTAGTTGTGCAATAAAAATGGCATGCTTTTCATAGGTTTCTTAAAGCTTGATTATTTGTTGTATGATTTGTATATGGTAGGCTCTTAAAGAAACAAAATTTTCTACTCCAATTAAATAACTTTAATCAAATTTTAATAATTCATAACCTACCTTAAAGTCTAAGAATTTAATTAATGAAATAAAATATTAAGTAATCCCTTAACTATATGTTGTATGTTATAACACCATGCATGCATCTTATTTTCTTTCTTGTAAATAAAGGATCTCAACTTGCATGATAACATATAAGGCTTGGCCTTTGAGAGCAGTCCCTTGTAGTGGAGAACACCCCTTCCCACTAATTTAGCCCATGACTTTATTTCATCATGCATATAGACATAAAACCTTATCAAGCTGAGTCAAAAATAAATAAACTATGTAATTTTTATTGCAATAGTTTAAGGCATGATTTTCATACTAGTCATAATCTAGTCTTTTAGAAAGTGAGTTTAGGACTCTAGATTCATTCTTAATAAATAATAATCTAGCCATCTTGCATTTGCATAAGACCAATCACATAGTTTTGAATCATAGGATGTGTTAGCTAGCAACCACTTTAGGCAGTTGTAAGTCTAGAAAAGTCAGGATCGGTTCACTCTATCTAGTGAAAGTGATCCAATATATTCCACTTCCCTATGTAGAATTAGGTCAAGTTCTTAGCTTGTGCTGAAATACTTTAGATAAAGGTTTAGAGGTAACTTACTTCTCATTTATTATAAGTGTAAGTCCTCACATATTAAGCATTTCCATAATCTTGTGTTGTCAAAATTTAAGTTTTAGTCTTCTAATAAAATGCTAACTCGAAAAAATATAATTTTCTTCTTTAAAAATATAAAGCCTCTCTATAGGATAGATTGAAGCTCTCACTAGGCTTCCTAGTATCATGAGTGCATCTTACTTATCCTCCTTTGGAGTCCATTAAGAACTCTCACCATTTGAGCTTTCCCAAATATTTTTTGACATTTACCAATCCTGTGATATCAAACTTTAAAATCCATAGAGATGTTAGTCAATCACTTTAATTGAAAATTTTCTAAGGGTTTCATGTCCCTTGAGATGTAATTAACTATAGGGCTTGCCCTATAGAGAACTTAAGAACCCAACTTAAAATAAACCATACTTTACTTCATCCATGTGAAGTAGGGGAAAGTCTCTAGTATACATAGACCCATAAACCTTAGGGTCCTTATTAGATGATTAATTCTATTATAGAGTGATATCTCTACCTCTTGAGATAGTATATCATTCATTGATGTCGTACTCGATCATTTCAATAAGTATCTCTAAAATATGAGTGGTGTCCACATTACATTTTTAAACACCACAATATCCCAATAAAACATGTGGGCTTGGCAAATACTGGAGGTAAACCCATTTGTTTGAAAGATAAATTGCTGGTGTATTGCATGTATTTCCTAACATTTGTTTGGTAAGAATTATGAATTTATTTCAAATTTAAAATATAATTTGAGTGTAGAATTAGGTTAGGATATTTGGGGTCTCGAAATAATTGGAGTTAACTTTACTAGTCGATGGTCCACTGTAAAGCTCATGGAGGTCCCTGAAGAAGGTGATGATCTTACATGAAGACCCCAAAAAATTGAGACTTTTAGTTTTAGGTTGTATAAGGTAGAGCTCGAATGCCTTCTTCTTTTTTTCTTCTGGGGTGTGCAATAGTACCCACCCACAGTGGCCTATTTTATTAATTTAATTTAGCTTGATTTATTTTGAAGTACACAATAGAACTGCGTGCTTTTCTAAGTTTCTTTCTATGATGTGTTCTACTATGAAAAGCATAGAAATGTTAGGCTCTTAGAAAACTTAAATTTTCTACCTTATTAAAATTAAAAAACTCAAACATAAAATAAAATGTTATAACCTTACCATAAATAAAGCCCTATGCATAACTTAAAAAGCAACTATAACAATTAAACTTTGTGAACTATGTGAGCATATTATTCATCATTCTTGAATTGGGTGCTTCACCCATTACACATAAGGGAGCATCTAACCTGTGACAATGACCACCCTTTTTAGAAAATTGTGCCTTCTTGAATTGATTTGACCCATAACTATTTTCTAACTGCATCTCATTGTAGGCATGAAATTACAAACTCAAACCTTAAAATAAAATTATGAGTCTAAATATATAAAATATAAAAATCATTGTATTAGTTAGGTTCATAACATACTAATTATGATCCTAGGGTATAAGGAGTGAGTTTAGGTTCTTATCCTTTTCTAAATACAGCAACCTATCCATCTTGCATACAAAAGACCAAAATCATGGATTTAAAATCTCTTAAGTGGTGTTAACTGTCTACCCTTGCTGGCGAGATATAAGTCTAGATTTAGGGATAAGTTCATCTTATTTAAGTGAGAAAAAGAACCAATAATTTTCATGAATTACAATAGGTTGAGTTTTTGACTTATGTCAAAAGTGTTTGTAGACTTAAGTCATAAAACATCATATCATAATAAGTTTTCAACCATTAAGCATTTATATAGTATCGTGTTGTTAGAATCTAAGTCCTAGATTTCTAATAAAATATTAATTCAAAATTATATTAAATTTAATCTCAAAAGTGTAAATCCATTGCTAAGATAGTTGAAATGCTTAGTGGGCATCCCAATATCTATAGGCATTTCCTACTTATTTTTAATTGGCTTTCAAAATGACCTCTTCCTCCTTGGAGCATTCTCCTTTGAATTTTTGAATTAATAATCCTTTTAAGACAAGCTTTGAAATACATAAAGATAAAGGTCATTTTATTTAATTGAGAGTATTTTTAAGAGGATTTATTTCCTTTTGAGATGTAATTAACTATAGGGACTTGCCCTTATAGAGAACTTTAAACCCTATAATAAATAAACATTGTTATACTTTTCCATGTAGTTCAAAAAAAAATCTCTGGAATATTGAAGACTCATTAGCCTTAGGAGTCCTTATTAAGCAAATGAACTTATTATAAAGCTTTTGAGATAATATATTTATCCTCTAATGACTTAATTGATCACCTCAGTAAGTATCATAAAATCTATCTAATGTCATAAATTTTCTCCATAGTAGGCTTAATCTCAAAGTTGTTAGCTTACATTCCTGGTTTAACAATGTTCTAAGGGATATCATGCAAAATGGTAAGTGCAAAGTTTCTCAATATTTTTTCCATTATAGGCATACCTTCTATGTTTTCAAGACTAGCCATTGATTCTTCTTTAGTACATTTTTCTAGTCTTCTTTCCATAAGTCTCCTTAGCAACCTTCTTTCAATTTTTGGATCCTCAATAAGTAATGGTACACCACTAAACCTATACATACTCAACATTTAATGTGTAAAATAAAGTAAACAAAAATGAAAACTAATACAATTACGTAAGGAAAAAAGAAAAAAAAATGTTCAAAGTAAAGTATATTAACTTTGGAATCAATAATGACAATACAATCCCCAAAGATGACACCAAAAACTTAATGTAGTGTAGGGTAAACCTTATGAGAAAGAGTATCTGATCATGTCAAGTAACAAAGTGTGTGCAGAGTATTGTTCTCATGAGGATTGAACACAAAGTATTGAAACTAAGTTGATTTTCTATTATTCATATGATAGAAATGGGTATTAAATAAAAAAACTATAAACTACTCCTAACTCTAATAAACATACTAGAAAATTAGTATGAGCAAAAATTTTGCAAGTGATCTTAATATAAATAAGCCTAGAGTTGGGTTTCATTACTATTGAATTGTGAAGTTAAAATTTTAATAAAATAGAAGTTAATTTTTTTAAAAGTTTGATCAAGGTTGTCTCTACTTTCTCTCAAAATCCTATAACCTTTGTTTTACTTTCACAACCTACCTACCTCTCTATGATAAATTCAATATAAGAAAAAAAATCATCAAATCTCTTAAGATCTCATAACATGGCTTCATCATAGTTATCTATATCCTACGACCCATCAACATGGTATTTTATCCACGATGAATATATTTTCCTCCTTTTTAGTTTCAAACGGTCTTCCTAACTTATTGAAAATGATGGCCAATCATTCAATAATTGAAAAGCCCAAAATAAAATATGCAATACATTAAGAAAATAAAACTTCAAACTTTTATTAAAATCAAAATAAATATAAATACTATATGGCTACATGCAACCCCTAGAAATGGGAGTTTATTTCATAGTTAATAAAAGAAAATTATGAAAACTCTACACACACACACACACACACACATACACACATAATCATAATAACAAACAAAACATAGAAGAGAAAAAGAAAGATAAAACTCATTTAGATAATGTTTAGAATATCTCTCTTTTTGCTTTGTCTCATTTCCCTTGAGCACACCTTAATAGACTCTTTAAAAAGCTTTAATAAGACTTCATAAAACTCTCACATGGATGTTGACCTCACTTTTGGAGTGAAGATTCAATCCTCCATCATAGATCTAATAGTTTTCTAGACACTAAGAGCTCTTTTGCCATAAGACCCTAGGTGAACACTTAACCTAAGCTTAGAGACTTAGGAGGATTAGCCAAAGGGTTTAGCTCATATCTTAGGATGAAGATAACCCACCTACCTTATAGCCTAAACCTTACTTATGTCTACCTCCTTAGCCTAAACCAAACCACAAATTCAATCCATCCAAATCCAATTAAATTTACAATAAAATCCAATTGAAAATCAATTTAACCAAATATCTCCTAAGCCCTATGATTTAACCTCATGGACTTAGCCAAAATTCCTTCAATCCAAACCAAAATCAATTGATTTTCTCAAAACCATTTCAATCCTTTAATCAACATACCATGATTGATAATCAAATTCAAGCCTCCAAACTAATTTCAAATCAAATCCATAATCCAAACCTTTCTTAAGCCCTATGATTCAATCTTATGGACTTAGCTAAATCTCTTTAATCCAAATCAAGCTTTATTGATTTTCTCACGAGTCGATTCAATATTTCAATCACCATTCCAAACCAAAAACTAAAATCACAATCAAATCCAATCAAACCAAAATCAATCTAAATCAAACCAAGTTAACTCACTTGACCCAAAATAGCCAAATGAGCCAAAATACATTCAAACCTAAATCAATAGCAATCAAAGCTAGAAACCAATTCCAAATCAATGTTCAAACTCAACTAAACTCAAATCAAACCTTGATCAAGCCAATTGACTTATTTAGAATCACTTGACCCAAAGTGATCTAAAGGACCCATTTGAGCCAATTTTCAATCCAACCCAATTAGATTGAATAAAACCCTCCAAAACCTCCTATGATGATTATTAATCACCCTTGATTGATTAATTGCAATCAATTAGGTCAAACCAAGTCAATTTGGTCATTTGATCAAGTCAACCCACTTAACCTACATGAGCCAATTTAGCGAAATTATACCCTAAGCCAAATTAATGGAAACCAATGATTCACATCAACCTAAGATCAACCCTTGAATATGACTTGACCATAAATTGAGCCAAACCTAGCCTAATTGGCCCTTTCACCCAAGTTGACTCAATTTAACCAAAAGGCCAAATTGGGTCAAATCAAAATCTAACCCAAATTAATTGCACAACTAATGGTTCAAGTTCATTTTAAATTGATCACTAAACATGATCAAGCCTTGGTTTAACCCAATTTGACCAATTGAACTCAATTGATCTATTTAGCCCAAATTGACCTAAAGGGTTAATTTGGTCTAAATCAAAACCAAATCCAAATTGATCTAAACCAAAGCCTACAATTATCTTCAATTGACCAATTGAATATGAATCAATGCCTAACCCAAGCCAATTTGGCCAAATTTGCCAAATTGGTCAACTTGACCCATTTGAACTCAAATGGGTCAAATCCAAATTCAAGCCAAATTGAACCAAACCAATTGCACCAAAACATTCCAAATACTCATTTAAACTTGACTCAATACTTGGTTTGACACAATTTGACCAATTGGTCAGCCAAAATCAAACCCAACCTGAATTAACCCAAAATAAATTGGGTTAGGGCCACCATATGGGACAAATGCCAACCCACTCCCTATCCACTTGGCAGCCTTTTAGACTTCCCCATAGGTAAGTAGAACACTGGCTCACCTGACTAAAGGTGGTTGGGTTGTCCATGAGTCAAGGGGAGGTGATTTCACCTCTCACCCTAATTGGAGCATTTGGAAACCCAAGGATAGCCACCTCCTGCCATGGTAGCCACACCTCCTCACTTGGCCAACCAAACCAAGGCACCTCAAATGATTCCCTACCACCCATAGCCACTTACAATGGTCAGACTACCATAAAAAGCCAAAATGGATCAAAGCGCCTGATCCAAGAGGGGTATACCCCCCCCCCCCTCATTTCGATCTAAATCGAGCAATTTGACCCTCAGTGAACCCTACCAACTAGAGACAAACTCCCTAGAGCTATTTCCACATTTTAAAGCCTTCTCTTAACTGGCGATGACCAAACTAAGCCCACCTAAAATAGGACAAGGCTCTACTCCATCCAACTCCACCAAATCCCAACCAATCCTGAATTAACTTCACCCACATATTTACCAAGCTCTAGTGAGGTGAAATGAATCTTTTCTCAAGCTCTCCGATCATTAGAAGTACCTTCTAGACTAACTCCGATGAGTTCTATGGCGGTGCTTGGCCAACAGAGCAAACAGTGGGGTGGCATCAAGTGAACTTCTAAATAGAGTTACTTCGTCAAGGCAAAGCTACCTTAGTCCGTTCTCCGTCAGTCTGGAGCTCCTGTGAGGTACTGTTCATTCAAACGGAGAATTTTCAATTTTTTTAGGCCTTTTTGAAAGAAATTTGAATGTCATGCAAATCCAACTATGGGATCCTTGTAGATCACTTCCTTGAAGGTGTGGGAATAATCCCAAGCCAATTCGATCTCCAGCGAGCTTGAATTGGGCAGAGGAAGATGAACGGTGTATGTCTTCCCTCATGCGAGAGAGGATAAATCATCCGTCATACATTCTGCATGATTAGAATGGACATCAATGATCTTATGATTAGACTTAATTTGATTTAATCATTAGAAACTGAGATTAATCTCTGTCTTCTGATCTTAAATCGGACAATGGGGATGAAAGCACGTCTGCCGTCAGCCACATCAATGCTAACTCAGACGAGTTTAAATAACTAATTTCATAGTGCCACATGGAAAGCGCTCCATGTTGAGCTGATGGGATTAGGCTTAATTAGGTATAATTATTTCATTTTAATGGCTACAACTTTGGAAAATCATAACAAATTGTAGAAAAATTAAAAATATAAATAAATACTCATTTTAAAGCAATTCTGAGGAGAATTAATTAAAATTATTTTAAATTAATCTTGAAATATAATTAAAGCTTAATTAGGGTTTAATTATAAACTTAATTAGCTTAATTAAGCCCTAATTACTTAGGAAAATGATTTCAAACTTTGTTTGTCCATTAAATGGGATGACCTTTAGCCTCCCATGATTTTCTTGGAATTTATTGCCTAGTAATTAGGGAAGTTAATGACTCAAATCTTAATTATCCTCTTTAATTAGTTAAATGATTAATTAATATTTAGAATAGTAAGGAATAATTAATTAAGGCTTATTAAGCACTGTCTAATAGTGAATGGATAGGGGAAGGGATTAGGACCTCTTTCCTAAATCTATTTCACTTTAAATGAATTAATTAAGGTTGGAAATTAATTAAGTGCTTAATTGATTAATTAAGTGGCCAAATTAAATCAAGCTAAAATGAAAATCATATCAAGTAATTAACAATGAAAGTAAGGGTTCCCCTTTATGTTTTTAAAAACATAAAGTCCCTTAAAGAAATTATGATTAACCCATAAGTGTGAGAAAATCATAAAAGTACTTAATTAGATTCAATGATTTAATTAATCCTTAATTATGAGCCAACTACATTAGGTCCTTAGGAGGATTGCAATTTTATTTCCTCACATGTTCATGTCATTTGTGGCTCATAATTAAATGCTTAATCAAATTAAGGAAGCATAGGAAAGGGAATTAAATGATTTGTTTAATGATTAATTTAATCAATTCATAAAATCTACTAAATTATCTTTCCTTAAATTAATTAAGCTTACCAACATGAGAATGGGATTAAAATAGCAAATGATAATCTCTCCTCTTTGAAGTTAATCCAAATCAAAAATCAAATTAATAAGAAGCTTTGGTTTTCTTTAAATTATTTTATTTAATGTGATTGCCCTTAGGAATTAATTTAGTTGAATGAACCATGTGTTTATATTTAGTTTTTCTTTCCAATCATCTTAAATATTATATGTCACATGATTTCATGCATTCATTCTTTCAAATTTAAATGAATCAAATGAAAGTTATTTATCTAAGCTTGCATGTGTTGACTTAACTTAACTATATATGTGGCTATTATCACTAAAAAATTCTAATATATTTTCCAAAGTTTATAAATTGATAAAAATATGTAGAATGATAATAGTTATGAATACATAAAGGATTTGCATGTGTTTATAGCTTAAGTATATGAAATGAAGCTCTCTTTCCCATGTTTATATATATATTTACATAGATTTGAATGTTAATAAGTATATAGTCTGGACATCCCAGGAACACGAGACTTTAAGTAGCCCCAAGGAGGTCATTTGATTACATCACTTCCTGGTTTAACAATGACAAGTACTTATTTGATTTCAATTCTATGTATTTTTGTATTAGAATTTGGATAGAACTTTAATTCATATACATAAATAATTCAACTAAATAAAAATATAATTTTGCATGATTTTCTATTCTTATAATTATTTATAGATTCATATGTACTTAAGAATAACAAGTGTTTAGTCTAGACATCCTGGGAATACGAGTCTTTAAGTAGCCCCAAGAGGTCATTTGATTATCTCATTTTCCTAGTTTAATAATGACACGTGCTTACATCTTTTATATATGTGTATGTGGATTTGATTATATGATGAAAATCCCCTTTTTTACTAAAAATTCATGCATCCATGATCATCTAAGTCATTAAAATATATTACATGTAAATTAGGGTTCTCTTTCTTATGATTTATATATAGATTTGCATGGGTTTGAATAATAATAGGTATATAGTTTGTACAACTCAGGAATATGAGATTTTAAGTAGCCCCAAAGAGGTCATTTGATTAACTCACTTCCTTGGTTTAATAATGGCACGTACTCATTTAATTTATTTAATATGTATGTTTGTATTAGAATTTGGATAGAGCTTTAATTTACATGTATAAATAATTTAATCAAGTAAAATATAACTTTCAAACATATGCATCCATCATCATTTAAGTATGAAAAATATATTGCATGTATAGATATGCTAAGTGTTAAATTCATATGCATGTTACATGTGATGGAAAGGAATGATTTAATATATGTCATGTGATAGTAATTCAACCATATTAATCTTAAGATGTCTTTCATGTTGAATAGAATTACTTGAGGTTAACCTGAACTTTGGATTAATAAGAAAATACTTAATAAGCCATTCACTAAAGAGAACTAAGTCATCAAAATATGCTTTAAAAATGGCTTAAGGTAGGAATAAAGGAGGGTAATCCTCTTTCCTATCTTTATAACACTTAGATGCTAAGTGTAAGTAAAATAAAACTAAGTAAAGAATAAATTAAAATTCAAAATCAATTAAACAAATTAAAATAAAATCAATATTTATGTTAAATTAAATCCTTCCATTCTTAGAAAATCATAACTCTAATGCTTAGTTAAGACATACTACACAAAGCCTTAGCACACATATTAGAATTAAGCCACCACTTCTAGTCTTAAGTTAGTACGGTGTATGTGTGACGTATGTTTTATTTTATGATGTAATGTTTTAGACTAAATGTTAGAGTGTATGTTTTATAGGCTGGATGTTAGGTCACTCTTAGCCTAATCATATCTTCTGCAGGGGGTTATGTTTGAGGAGTTGCATAAAAAAATAAATATAAATGCTCTCTTTGTAGGTTGCTTAAACCCTTAAGCATAATCAAGGTTAGGGCAGGTAGTCTTGGTTACCCATGAACAGGGTGCTAAGTCCAAATTATGAATATAACTACTTAGGTTTGTATGTATGTTTAGCTAACCACTATTTTACAGGTGTAGTTAGATTTTTTTTTATAAAATGTAATTTGTACTATGAATTAAGATTAGTGCTATAGGGGATTAGGATGGGCAGTGGCTAGAAGGCTTAATCTGGTGCACTGTGATGCCTTTGGAGCAAATCAAGACTAAAGAAGGAGAAAAAAGATATGAAGATACGAAGAATGAAGACCACTATAGCATTTGATTTCATTTATAATTGTAATTATTCTTTTATATTCCAGGTTGTATAAGGCTAGAGCTTAGCTACCCAATTTTCTCTTTTCTGAGGTGTACGGTGGTACACGATCGCACTGGCCTTTTACTCTTTTATGCTAATTTATAAAAATTATTTGATGTTATGTTTAAATTGCGCATTAAGATTGCATAATTTTCATAGTTTCTTTATGATTGATTCTTTAACATGTTGCCTAGATGTGGTAGGCTCTTAGGATAAAAATAAAATTTTCTACCCAACAAATAACTCATAACTAAGTTTTAAAGCAATTCATAGCCTCAACATAAAGCTTAGGTGTTAAATATGATAATTAAAAATTTTAATAACCCCATAGCTATATGGTTGTATGTCTCACATCATGCATGCATAGTCCTTCTTCCTTGAATATATGGATCTCCATTCTTGCATGAAAGGGGAATGCTTGACCTGTGAGCGCATCACTTGTGGTGGAGAACATCCTCTTCTCACTGATTTAGGTAACAACCTATTTCATCATGCATTTAGGCAATAAAAATTCTAAGCCTTTGTCCAAAATAATGTGTCAAAATGAAATAAAATTTCAAAAGATTTTGCATTTGTAGACTAAATCATATGCTCATACCACTCATGCTCTAGTGTCTTAGGGTGTGGGTTTAGGAATTAGTTTCCTTTTCTAAATTAAGTAACTACCATAGCTATCTTACAGTTTCATAAGATCGAACTACATGGTTTTAAAATGTAGGAGGTGTTAGCTGGCAACCACTCTAGGAGGTTGTAAGTTTAGAAGTCAGATGGTTTATCCTCTCTTGTGGAGATGACCCCTTATGTCCATCTTCTACTTAGATTTAGGTCATGGTTTTAGTTTGTGCTAAATCTCCCAAGATTTAGAATCCTAGGTTGCTATTTTCTTTGACTACAAGCATAAATCCTCACCACTTAGGCATTTACACAATCTTGTGTTGATGGATTATAAGCCTTAATAATCTAATAAAAATTTAACTCAAATAAATAAATCTCTTCACTTTCAAATATATAAAGCCCCACCATAAGATAAATTGGAATACTCATTAATTTTTCTAGTATCAAAAGAATTTACTACTTCCTCCTTTGAATTCCAAAAATAAGTCTTCCACTTGATCTCTCCCACTTGATTTTCCAAACATAACCAATCTTTTGATAGTCTAACCTTGAAATCTTTGGAGATAATAATTGTCTACTTTAATCAAGAGTATTCTTAAGGAATCTCATTTCCTAAAATGTAATTAACTATGGAGTATTTCCTCCATAAGGAACTTAAGAACGCTTAATATAAACCTTGCTTTATTTTTTTATGTAAAATAGGAAAACAATCTATGGTATATTTGAAGACCCATCATGCCTTAAGAGTCCTTATTAGGTGATTAGGTCCATTATAGGGTGATGTCTCTATCTTTCAAGATAATACATCATACCTCAATATTATACTTGATCACTTCAATAAGTACTCCCTATGATATACATTGTGTCCCCCACATCCAAAATTAAACACCATAAATTTTTTTGGCTACTCCACTAGGGATGGGTTCCTCTCTCCATATCTAATAGACAATAATCATCTCCAAGCATCAATAGTGGACTTATATTTTGTATAAACCCAAGACTATCTTTCTTTTCATTGGCCCTTTGCTCATTTCATCCTTAAGCAAAGGTGGCCAACATCCTTTAGGTTTTAGGACCTTACTCTCATGTAGGTCTTAAGACTCATATTAGGTCCCCCAATAGGTAATGATAAATTAATTAAAGAAAGGAGGTGATCAAATATAAATAAAAAAGAATTTAGAACCTCTTACCACTAGCTTGGTGAAGCAAGGTTCATTTCATATTTGTTAAACCATCAACAAAATCAAAAGTAAAATAAATAAAATCTTTTGAAAAATTTTCAAAATATTTTCAAAGAAAAATCATGTGGACTTCACTTAACATAATAAAATTTGCTAAGTGAAGGTCCTCTTTTAAAATTAAAATCAAATAAAACAAAATCAAAATCTTTCAAAGCCCTTTTCCAAATAAAATTAGTTTGACCTCATTTATCATCCCTAAAATTGCTAAGTGAGTGTTCCTCTTTTCAAAATAAAATTTAAATCAAAATAATAAATCTCTCTCTCAAAAATAAATATATTCAAACCCCCTTTCCAAAAATTAACTAACTTCATTTAACATACTTAAATTTGTTAAATGAGGTCCCCTTTTCAAAATCAAAATCAAACACACTCAAAATATTTTTCAAATAAACCAACTCTATTTAACATACCTACATTTGTTAAATGAGAGTCTAAATTTAAAAAATGAATCTAACAACCAACATCCAATTGAACTCCACTTAGCATACCCAAATTTGTTAAGTGAGAGTATCCCTTTTCAAAATCAAAACAAAATCAATATTGAACTCTATTTAAGATACTCAAATTTATTAAATGAGAGTTCCATTTTCAAAAATCAAATTAAAATCATAACATCCAACACACATTTGAACCCCATTTAACATACCCAAATATGTTAAATGGGAGTTCAATCCTCAAAATCAAAACAAAACCACACATCAACAAACAAGCAATCAAACACACAAGTGAGATCCATTTAACATACCTAAATTTGTTAAATAAGAGTCTCATCTTCAAAAAAAAATCAAACACCAACAACAAACATCAAACACACTTTTGAACTTCATTAAACATACCTAAATTCATTAAATGAGAGTTCTAATTTTTAAATCAAATCAAAACATCAAATAAATCAACAATCAAATCATTAGGACAAAAAAGCTTTTAAAATTTTTAAACATACAATTGAACCCCATTTAGCATACCAAAATTTGCTAAATGAAGGTTCCAAAATCAAACTCCAATAAAAAGAAAACAACAAATACATCTCTAGAAGTCTCTCCAAAATAATCAAACCCCTCTCAACATACCTAAACTTGTTGAAAGTGGGTTCTAAAATCAAAATCAAATTCATATCCAACAATTCATGGAAAAGTCTCTCCTCCAAATTCTTAAATCTCTCCAATATAATGAACCCCATTTAGCATACCAAAATTTGTTAAGTGTGGAATTAAGTTAAAAACAATCAAGTCAAAATTAACAATTCAAGATAAATATCAAAATAAGGGTCTAATTCAGTTCTCTTTTCAACAATGCAGAGATACCAGCCGAGTTCTTTTTCCTCCCTTCTTACAGTCAGTTCATCACCATATCTTCTGGAAAGCTGATCTTCTTGTTCTCCTCTGGTGTGGATTTGGCCTTGGATCAAGCCATACTCACCGCTGCCCCTGTAATCTAGTTTGGACTTGGCTTTGAGAACTTCAAAGTCACATGTGAGTGACCAGCCCTCACCACTGTTAGTAGAGAAGAAGCCACTACTATGATACGATCTCTAGTCTGGTTCCAAGTTTTCCTCTCTGAAGAGGAAGGCTGTTGTGGTTCCTACAACCTTATTAGTGCTAGTTGTTCCAGTGTTAGTGTCAGTGTCAGGATCAGTGATAGTACAATTTGTTGTCCCTATTGTAGTTCTAGCACACGCTAGTACCTCCTCGTTGGTTCCCCCTGCTCTATAGGGGAAGGCTATCTTGGCCTCTAATATAGTCTCCCACCTTGAGGTAGGTGGTTAGCTCATTCACCATTAAGGCTCACCATAATAAGAACAATATCAAGCAAGAGCATGAGTGTGAAAGCAGCAGATGATGCCTCTCATCACTGCAGGGTTCCCACCATGAGACTTCTCCATTCTTGGGTGGTAGTAGGTTCCACCCCCTCTCAGCATTGGTGGGAGAGGAGGATTACCACAGGATCACTGCATCACCCTCACCACCTACAAAGTTTGAGATACTAGCTAAGGATAGGAGGAAGCCCTGTAATGGCCTACGATCTCTATTCTTCACCAAGTCGATAGAGCCCACAGACGCTCAGAGTCTAGTACTTTACATAATCAAAGGAGCCTAATCCGTAGAAGTGTTAGGGATCAGATACATAGAAAGAGGGCCTCTGAGGCCAGAATTATTGCCCAAGCAGGCAAGCGAGAGAGAAGGAGATTTTCCAGATAGTTGGCGGCCTCCCCTTTGATGTATTTCCCTGATCAGTGAGCTATTAGAACCGATCAATTTCATCACATAGTCCCACCAACAACACCATCGGGCCATTGGAGGGGATCTCCACAGAGAGGTAGCAGTGTCCCCCATCACACCACCCACTCTGTCATCCCACCTTCACTCTAGTTCCGTGATCCACTCCGTCCCATGAAGTTCCACAAGCCCCCTTATTGAGAGAGAGCTTCTCCACTGGTGATCCGGCTATGGCTTAAGGATCCAAGTCCATCTATTCCACCCACTGAGGTGAGACTGAGTTTCCACTCGACCTTCCACTTTAATTATGGTAAAGAAGGAGTGGCGACCAAAGAGTGTCATGGTTGCTCCACTTTTACAGCAGTTGGAGGAAGAGAGGGAAGGGGATACTAACATGGTCCCAATGAAAGTTGAGCGCCTAGGGGTGCATCCCACCAACTTAGAGTATTCAGTGCATAGAGTCTAGAGCTGTGGTGACAGTCTTTCACGACCTATGTTTTAGAGGGTAGAGTAGATGATCATTCTTTAGAGGAAATATTAAAAGAATACCATACGGTTAAACAGATAGTCGGGAGTGACCATTCTAATCAGGAAGAGGGTAGAGTTAACTTTAACCTTGATGAGGATGGCATGTTGGATGACTTAGTCAAAGTCCACATGATTGACACCTGAGGTTTCCCTACAGAGGGAACATTATAGTCAGGAAGGTGTTGTAGTTGAGGAAGGTGACACCTCTCACTCAACTCAACACCTCCTTCAGTAGCTCAAGCAAATAGACAATCAGATAGATAGGATAGAAAAAGGGTAGAGGTGTTGATGGAAGCTGTTCTAGCCTTACAAAACCAAGCCCCAATCTCACAGCCTTCCCCTATGGTGGCCAATTGGCCATAGTTGGAACATACTTTAGATCATCCTAAGTGCACTCCCATGGATGATGACGCTGGTAGCTTGCATAGGAAGGTCACTGATAGCACCTCCATGCATGAAAAGGATATCAAGAAGATGGTAGCAAAGCAGGTGAAGGAAGCATTGGTGCAAGCTCAAAGGAGCTCATCTATTCTGAAGGGTAGACCCTACCCGAAGGAATTTAGTGTAGTTCAATACCCTAAAAGTTTTATGCCACCATCCTTCAAGAGTTTTGATGGTAGTGGGAACCCAAAGTAGCATATTGCACACTTCAGAGCCAATTATTGCAATGCTGATGATAGTGATGCACTTCTTTTTTGCCTCTTCGTTAGTAGCTTAGCAGGTGTCACATTTGATAGGTATGCCAAACTATCCAACAGTTCAGTGAAGACCTTTGCTGAGTTAGAGCATCCCTTCATCAAGAGATTATAAGAGCTCAGTAAAGGGTAACTATAGGTAACCTCAATGTTGAGAAACAAAACCTAACGAATCCCTTATTGATTACATTCTTAGATGGTGCAAGCTGAGTATGAAATGTGAACCATAACTATTTGAACATCATGCCATTAAGATTCTACTTAAGAATTTCCATGGCCCAGTTGCCTTCATGCATAAGGGAATCACCATTAAGACATTTGAGAAGCTAATTAGTAAGGTAGCTAACATATAGGAGAAAGCCAAACATTTACCATTTTTAGACCCATCATCTAGGCCCAAGCCTCAGAAGATATTTGAGAAGAAGCCTGAGATAGTTGTATTAGTGGATAAAGGAAAGCAGCTAGCTAGAGTTCAATTTAAGAGGCACAGATTTTAGTAGCCTCCATTGCCACCTCCTCTTCAACCATCTCTCGACCACCATAGTTGCCCAGCCACCACCACTAGCCTACTCGGTAGTATCCATATCCACCACCAGGTAGCTATTTTCCACCTACTCTTGCTAAAATTAAGCAAACCATACTCTTTCAAGAGGGAGATAGTTAGTAAAATCTTCAAGAATCTCTTGAGGAAGTCTGATTTTCAGCTAATCAAGCCTAAGGAGGAAGTGGGAAGAATGATGATCCTAGCTATTTCCCCTACCACCGCATGTTAGGCCATGTCTTAGAGGATTGCATCACTTCCAATGACTGACTTAAGCATAACTACAAGTCAAGAGCTATAGTTATCCCTAAAGAATACTTATTAAAATAACCATTTATTCTGTTAGAGTAATCTTTGGGGATACGTCTAATCCTCTTAAGACTAAAGAAGGTTGGGATATTTCTTTATCCCAAACCTCTAAGAAAATCATCTTTAAAATCAAGAAACTTTCTATATAGGTGCCTAAAGCAACTCAAACCTCCAATACTAAGAAAGGTTTGCTAGTTGTGAAGGAAAACTCAGGGAGAGTGGAAGCCCATCAATAGTAGCAGCCTACCACACTTGGGATAGATTTCTAGTGCAACCACCATCTGAGTGCAACAGTCCTTCCACCATTGTAGCTATTACTGCCTCTACTAGCTCTTCTTCTACTGACAAGAGCATTATATCTATGGATGAGGGCACCAAACCCCTCACTCAGCTTACTTTACTTGATTTATATCAGGTACCTCCATCCAAATTAAAGAAATCAATGAAAATAGTTGATTCACTTACATTCTTTCTACTTATAATGCTCCTAATTTTATTCTTATTGAAAGCTCTCTGAGTCAAAATAATAATAGTAGCACAAATAATTCTGATCCTTTCCTCTCTGATTTAGAATCAGATTTTCTTTCTTTGAATTAATCGGGTTCACCTCTTGAGATTGACTTTGATCATCCAACTCTGAGAATCATAGGAGAAACTATAAGTATACCCAATGAGTAGATAGAACATTCCACAAACTCATCATTCTAAGAATTCACTAAAGTCAACCTACGTAGTGGCAAAGTTCTACCGCCTAGGGTAGCTATGGTGAAATTTTCATGATGATGAATTTCTAAAGAAGTAAAAATATATACTTCCATCTTCACTCTATGCGGATAAAAATGAAGATGGAAATATACATCTCATCTTTTTATGCATTTTTGACACCACATAGATCCATAGATATTCTTATTGAGGGTGATCATATGACATTAAGGAGAGGTGTACTATGTCAAAAGATAGAAGTCACCACCCTACAATGGACCAAACCACCTCAATAAGGATTCCTAAGGACAATGGGTCTGCATGTGTACCAAAGATTCTTCCCCTACTTTATATGGACAAGTAAAGTAAAGTTTATTTTAAACTGGGTTCATTATGTTCCCTACTGGGGCAAGTCCCCATAGTTAATTACATCCTATGGAATGAGATTCCTTAGAAATACTCTCGATTAAGGTAAATGATCATTGTATTCCAAAGATTTCAATAGGTAGGACTATCAATTGATTAGTTCATTTTGGAAGATCAAATGGGATTGATCAAAGAGAGGGAGTTATTATCAAGTCAAAGGAAGATAAGTAGGAGATGCTTATAATGCTAAGAAACCTAGCAAGCATCTAAAATTTTCCTATGGTTGGGCTTTTCATTTTTGAAATTGATTTAATTTGTTTGAGTTGAATTTTTCTTTAAAAATTTAGGGCTTATGATTCCACAACA
This sequence comes from Cymbidium sinense, assembly GCA_021442155.1. NCBI lineage: Eukaryota > Viridiplantae > Streptophyta > Magnoliopsida > Asparagales > Orchidaceae > Cymbidium > Cymbidium sinense. The sequence goes on from CM038231.1 coordinate 66,524,800, forward strand.
CAAGATTGTGGAAATGCCTAAAATGTGAGGATTTATACTTATGGCTCGCAAAAGGGGAGAATCAACCTCAGAACCTAAATCTAGGGAGCTTTGGAGAGGGACAAAAGCATAACCTAAATCTAAGGAAAAAATAGGTATTTGGTTTGCCTCCACAAGAGAGGACAAACCACCCAACTGCTTTGACTTATAACCGCTTGGGGGTGGCCGCCAACTAATTTCTCCTATGATTTTAAATTCATGTAGGCAAGTCATATGTTTTATGCAAGATAGCTATGGTGTTATTTATTTAGAAAGAGACTAAGTCCTTAAACTCACTCCCTAAAGAGACTAGATCAGGTAAGGGCATGCTTCAAATGACCTAAATCTAATGCAAATCATATTACATGTTATTTTTATTTTTGGATAATCATTTGACTTGGGTTTATAGGATTCATATGCCTAATGCATGAGAAGTAAGATTATTGACAAAATTAGTGGGAAGGGAGGAGGTGTGTTTCCACCATGGCTCTCAAAGGTCAAGCCAAGTTTCTTTGACAAATGTGGAAGCCCTCTAATCAAGAGTAAAATAATATGCATTTCTGCATGATGTTATAAAAGAAATACTCATCCAGCTAAGGGGTTGCTAATCCTTTTATCTTGATTTTTAGCCTAAGCTTTAGGTGAGGTTATGAGTTCTTTATTTTAATTTTGAATTGTTAAATTTGGTAGAAGATTTATTTTTTACTAAGAGCCTAATCCACATCCAGGCCATACATCAAGCAAGGAAGAAACTAGGAAAAAGATGCCATCTTAATGCACAAGTCTAAATAAATCATCAATCAATTTATAAAGCTAACGTAAAAGAATAAGAGGCCATTTTTGGTTGGGCACCACTGCACAAACCCAAAACAAATTGGGTAGCCAAGCTCTACCCTTATACAACCCAGATTATAAATGAATTAAGTACAATTAAGCAAGGAATTCATTATTATGGGGGGTCTTCAAGCTTCATTTCTTCATTCTTCTTTTCTTCTTTCTACTTCTTTTCTTCTTGCTTCTTTGGTTCCTTCTTTTGAATGGTTGGAAGGTGGTTGCTCCAAAGGCTTCACATAGTGCATAAGATGAGATCTTATGACCAATGCTCATCCTAATCCCCCATAATAATCATTCCAAAATCCTAATTGCAAAAATACATGAAAAGGAAAAATAAATCTAACTAACACTTGCAAAATAGAGATTAGCTAAACAAACCATACAAATACCAAGCAGACTTCAGCACACATGGGTGACTAAGTCCACCTGTCCTATTGGATTATGCTTAGGGGTATAAGCACCTACATAATAAAAGTATTTATATTTTTATTTATTACATTTCCCCTTAAGCACAATCCCCTATAGAAAATAATGATTAGACTAAATCATCCTACCATTCATTCTACACACATTCACCCTAACATCCAGATTAAAACATACATCATAAAATAAAAGCAAACATTAAACCATGCACCACCCTAACCTAAAGCTAGAAGTGGTGACTTGTCTAATGTGTGTTTTAGAGGTTTTGTGTGGTATGCTTAGCTATGGCTTTAAGGTTTTAGATTTTCAAAGTATGAATATGTTCAACTTATATGGGTGGTTTCATTTAAGTGTTTAGTTGATTTTGGTTGATTTTATTTGGTTTGAATGAATCCTACAACTAATTACTAAGTGTTGTAAAGAGAGGGAAGAGAGAAGAGAGCTTCTCTTTCCTTCCCTACCTTAAGTAATTTCTAAAGTAGATTCATGTTTAGTTTTATTTAATAAATGTCTTATTATGTATTTTAATTAATCTTAAGATTAGATAAACTCTAAACAAACCTATTCAAAAAGAAAGGCATTTTTTATTAAGTAAAGTGAATTAAGATCACAAAAACACACAGCACTTCATTCTTTCACAACATGTATATCATGCATATGAATGTACCTTAGGCATATCTACATATACAAATGGAAATGTTTAGCATACTTCATAATGAATGCTAAGTAAGTTACTTAAGAAAATTTGAATGTTTTATGATGCATGATTTTCATTAAGTAGAAGAGGAGTTTCTTATCCAATTTTCACATGCACACATGAATGTATGAAAGGCATAAGTGAGTATGATGCCATTGTTAACCAGAGGTGTAAGGTGCAAGACCTACTTAGGGCTACTTAAAGCTTCACAACCCCGGGGTTGTCCGGACTAATATACCACTTTCCTTAAATACAAGCATATGTACAAAAGAAATGAATGGAAAAGAAAGGATGCAAAAAAAAGTTATACTTGACTATTTGATTTATTTATGCAATTTATATGTATGAATATGAAGATCCTTCTTAGGTTATAACATGGAAGGGGATAAGAGAATGTTTTAGCGAGTGTTATGTTCTTTTAAAAGAACTATACACTTTGCAAATCTTATTCAAATCCATATTAAGAGGAAAGAAAGGAAGCAAACATAAAATACAATTTTATATTCACATGCAAAATTATAAATAAAATATAAGTAACACACTTTCAGTTTTGGTAATTGATTCATATATTTTGAAAATAATTTGGAATGTAATAGTGATAATAACCTTTCATGTTTTTTTTTACTTTAGCCAAAACATGCAATTTGACATAAAGAAATATTTTATTTTTAATTTGATTTTAAAAGGCATGGATACATGAAATTCATATGACATACACAATTAGCATACTAGGAAAGAATTAAAGTGAAAAGCATGTAAACACATTCACATTAATTAATTCCTAAAGACAATCTTATGAAATATGAAACTTAAATTAAATCAAGTTAATTTTAGAGAAGGTTTGATTTTGTTTTGAGTTTGATTTAATTTGAGAAATGTGAGGTGAGTTTGCTGTTCTTAACCCATTCTCATATGTGTATGATATTTAAATTCAATTTTTAGATGATTAGATCCATTTTATATTTTGATTAGGTTAAGGTATGAATTAAGTGTATTAATTACCCTTACCTATACCACCTTAGCATATTTAGTAAAATAATTATGAGCCAATGAGATGACATAAAATCTCACAAGGAATTTAAATTTTCAATGCACCTAGGAAGAAAAGGCCTAATGCAATTTGGCTCATGATTAATGACTAATTAAACTAAGGGGTTTAACTTAAGTAATTTCATAACCCCTCTCACACATGTGAGTTGGATGTTGATTTCCTTAATGTACTTAGGCTCTTAAACACCTATGCATCTATCCAAGATAGATTAATTAAGTTTTGGAAGGTTTTAGAATTTTATGAAATTAATTAAGGGGGTAATTAGTGACTTAACCCTTAATTAAGAATGGATTAAGGAAGAAAAGGGGGTTTAGGGAATATCTTAAGGAAAGTATCCCAAAATTATTCTCTAAACTTCATATTCACTTAATTAAAATTCAATTGACTTAATTAGAACTTAATTGACTTAATTAAAGGGTTAAACCACTAATTATACCCTTAATTAAGCCTAATTATATTAAGGGAGTGATTAGGAATAAATCCAGCAATAACCTTAATTAAACCCTTAATAAATCCCAAGAAAATTAGAGAGGCAGAAGTCATCCCACTAAATACATGAGAAGTTTGAGAGTAAACAAGGGAATAATTAGAGGGTAATTAGCCTAATTAAATTCCCAATAAAACTCAAATTTAGAAAATAATACTATTCAAAATCCATTAAAACTAATTTTATAATATTCTAAATTCAATTATCTTTCATATGCAATTTATTTCATATTTGTTTTTTTTTATTTTTCTAGGCTTAGATATGAATTTTAGAAGTTATCTTGATTAATTAAAGATTAAATAATCCCTAATTAAACATTTAATCCCATTGGTGCCACGTGGGCTGCTGACGCGGCATGCACTTTCCACGTGGCATGACGGGATTGGCTCTTTAACCCGTCACATCGTAGCACCATGTGGCAGCGGTGCTACGTGCTTTCTACTCAGCTGTCCGATCAAGGATCAAACGACTGAGATTAAATTCACGGATCAGAGGGAAGAATCATGGAAGACTACGTGTTCTAATCTCGGTCGTCCATCCAAAATGCGTGGATGAATTGCCTGAGATTCATCCCAACCACTCTCTGTGTAAAATGGAGATCTTCCATCTTTGAGGCCATTATCCAAGCTCGATTGAGCTCGGATTGGAATGAAAATTAACCCACATCATCTAAGCATGAGTACAAGCACATCTAATAACTAGATCAACATAAGACTGAAATCCACTTCACAAAGGACCAACATACATTGAACTTAAGCTTGGTTTAATGGCATACCTCACTGGCACTCGAACACCTTGGAGAAGCTTTGTCTGGTTGAGATGAAGCTTTGCTATAATTTTGAGCTCTTGAGATTGGGTGGTTGCTTCCCTTTGAACTCCTTGTGGCTTTGATCGAATTAGATCCTCTCTTACCTTTGGAGCTTGGGAAACAGCTTGGATAAACTTGACTTGTTCCTCTAGTGAAGCTTGAATAAGGAATTGGGTTGATGTTGAGTGTTGAGTAAGTTGGCTTTTCAATAGCGCTCCTCTGTTTTCAAGCTTTGAAAATCAAGAAATGGAGATTTCAAACCCTCTCTAGGAAGCTTGGAAAGACTCTCTAAGGCTTTCTCTGAGTTCCTATGCTTCAATCGACTGTGGGATGATGGATTGAATTCAAATTAGGGGGAGTATACCTCCCCCTTTGGCAATTTGATGATCGAGCAATGCCTTATCATTTTTTTTATCCAATAGACCACAAGGAGTGGGTTTTTTAGGTTGTTTACGGTGTCCTTGAATTTGGTTTTGGCCAAGGAGTGGAATGGTGAAATGGCCATGTGCTTGAATTGAGTGTAAGTAGGATTCCATGTGCTCCATTTCAAGGCATGTGGTCAGTTTGGCCATTGGGCTGACCCAAACCCATTGGGTTAGGTGAACCACACTCCCTAGTGTTCTCTTGATCCACTAAGAGGGTGCCAAGTGGGTATAGAGAGGATTTGACCAAATTCCAAATGGATTTGGCCAAAATTTATCTTATGGCCTAAGGGTAAAATGGTCATTTGACCTTGATTTTAGTTTGGGTATGTTTGATATGATAAAATAGGTTTGGCCAAATTTCATTGAATTTGGAGATGGTTTGATGTGATTTGGCCCATGTTGACCCATTTAGGTAAAATGGTCAACTTGGGTCAAGTTGACCAAATGGTAAAATTGGGTCAAACCAAGGGTTGGGTCAAGTTCATATGATCATTTGAAATGTTTTGGTGGCTTTGGTTTGATTCAATTTGATTTAGGTTTGAATTTGGTTCATTTGATTTCATTTAGGTAAAATGAGTCAAGTTGACCAATTTGGCCCATTTGACCTATTTGAGCTAGGTCATGGGTAGGTTTAGGTTTGGTTGGTCATATGAAAGGGATTGGTATCTTTGTTTCCAATCAATTTTGGTTAAGTTTGAATTTGGCTCAATTTGACCCTTTAGGTCAAGTTGTTCATGGTCAATTGGGCTAAGTTAGGTCTAGTTGGCCAATTGAGGCTTTAGTCAAGTTCAACAATCACATTGGTTTCAATCAATTTGGCTTAGATCAAGTTTTGACACATTTTGACTTTAAGTCAAGTTGGGTCAACTTTGATCAAGTGGCCGATTGGGCTAGGTTAGGCTCAAATGTTGACTTGGTCAAGTTCAAACATTAATCATGAATGAACTTAGATCATTGGTTTCAATCAATTTGGCCTATGGTGGATTTTAGCTATGTTGGGTTTCATTTTGGCTAAGTGTTGACTTAGTCAACCCTTAGGTTTGACTTAGTTTGACCCAATTTGAGTGATTGATCATCTCATGATGATTGTTGAACATGATGAGAGGCTTAGATGGGCTTAGTTCATGCCAATTTGGTAGGGATTAGAATTTGGCTCATAAGGGATACTTTAGGTCACTTTGGGTCAAGAGAGCCTAAGTGGGTCAAATGGCTTGGTCAAAGCTTCATTTGAGTTTGATTGACCTCATATGGACTTATGATTGAAATATAGATCCATTTTCAAGTGGTTTGAAGTCAAATGGGTTTTGATTCATTTGACAATTTCAAGTTCAAAGGGTGAACATGAAATGGATTTTAGCTTGATTTTTGAATTGAGCTTTGGTTAAGTGATTAAAGCTTGTATTTATATTTGGATTCATGATTGTAGGATTGATTGAATCATGAAGTAAAATCAAGGGTTTGGCTAGATTTGAAATTGATTTGGCTAAGTTCAAGTTTTTTACTTGAAAGTCTTAGGTTGGATTTTGATTGAATTTGAGTTTGATTTTTGGAGTTAGTTTTGGTTGTTTGAATTTATATTTCATTTATATGTGAATATAAATGAGAATATAAATGGTTTATGAGAAAATTTCATGAGTTTGAAGTGATTTGAACATGATCTAGGCTAAGTCCTTAAGAGAAAATCAAAGGGACTTAGGAAAGATTTTTAACTTGGAATTGAATTTCAAATTTAGTTTGATTGATTTGAATTTATATTTCCTTTATATATGCAAATATAAATGAGAAAATAAATGAGTTATGAGAAAATCTCATGAATTTGAATTGATTTAGATTTTATTTAGACTAAGTCCTTAAGAGAAAAATCAAAGTGACTTAAGCAAGATTTGGAATTTAGAATTGAATTTGGAATTTGATTTGGTTGATTTAAATTTATATTTCAAATATATATATATATATATATATATATATATATATATATATATATATATATATATATATATATATGAAATGAGTAATGAGAAAATTTTATGAATTTGAATTAATTTGAAGATGATTTAGGCTAAGTCCTTAAGAGGGAATTAAGGACTTAAAAATATTTGTGAATTTGGATTTGCAACTTGGAATTTGATTTGATTGATTTAATTTATATTTCATTTATATGTGTGAATATAAATGAGAATATAAATGAATTTTGAGAAACTTTTATGAGTTTGGATTGATTTGAAGATGATTTAGGCTAAGTCCTTGAAGGGAAATCAAAGGACTAAGGCAAGATTTGGAATTTGGAATTTGAATCATAAGCTTCAATCATTTGGAATTGATCATGGATTTCAATCATTTGGAATTGATTTGGGTTTGTAGAAAATCAATTAAGCTAGAATTGATTTAGGTTTAATGCTGATTTGATTTGGAGTTTTGACTTGAAGGAAGGAAGTGAGGAATATGGTTCAAGCTATAGGGTAAGCAAATTTTCCTAACAACCTATTGACTCATTTTTAGAATGAGCTCTCAGCCCCTCTATCTTAGACATAGAACTTCTCTTAGGCTTTAAGAGTTCCTTAGCCTTAAGACACATCTAGTGATTAGGTGGACACTCCCCAGCCTAAGACCAAGAAGACATAAATAGTCATGGTGGTGTTAGGAAAACTTCCTACCATTAGCTTAAACCATTCCTCACTTTCTTTATTTCAAGTCAAACTCCAAATCAATCTCATTTGATTTTATCCAAATTCAAATCAACTCTATGATTGAAACCCATGATCAAAATCCACCAAAAATTCCTAAGTTCAAATTTTGCCTAAGTCCTTAGTCTTTCCTTAAGGACTTAACCAAAATTATGATCTAAACCTATTCAAATCTTTAAGATTTTCTTATGATCCATTTATATTCTCATTTATATTCATATATATAAATGGAATATAAATTTAAACCCATCAAATCAAATTAAAAATTCAAAATCAATTCATGAAATTTTCCTTAGATCCTTTAAATTCCCTTTAATGGATTTAACTTAAATCTTGATCAAACCTATTCAAAACCTTGGTATTTTCTCAAAACTCATTTATATTCTCATTTATGTTCTCATATATAAATGAAATAAAAATATAAATCAATCAAATCCAACTCAAAAATTAAATTCCAATTTAAAACTCCTTTAAATCCTTTAAATTCCCTTTAATGGAGTTAACCTAAATCTTGATCAAACCATTTCAAACTCATGGGATTTTCTCAAAACTCATTTGTATTCTCATTTATATTCTCATATATAAATGAAGTATAAATATAAGTCAATCCAATCCAATTCAAAAATTAAATTTCAATTTAAAATTTCCTTAGACCAAACCATACCCCCTAAAAATTGAATTTTTCAAACTCTCTCTCAAGCTCAAATTCAAGCACATGGGAGGTTGGAAATCCACTCCTTGGATCAAACTGACCATATGCACACTCAAAATAGATCAAATAGGCCTCCCAATATGATCAATTGGATAAAAATGGTAAGATCATTGTCAGCCATCCAATCCTTCAAGGGGAAGATATACTCCCCCTAATTCAATTCAATTCTCACGGGCCCTTTGTCGATTGAAGCTAAGGAACTCAGAGCAATCATCAGAGAGAACTCCCAAGCTTCTTAGAGAGGATTAGAATTCACCATTTTTCGATTTTGCATAGTGCAAAAATAAGGGAGCTCAATCCATTAGCCCATTTCTTCCTCACTCAATTTCCTTCCAATTGCTCTTGCACACTTCATCTAGGAGCTAAGTCGAGTGCACCTAAGCTTCTATTGGAGTTCCCACAGTAAGATAGAATCCAATTCGATAAAAGTTGAAGCTCAAGCAAGGAGGAGTTGGTCCACACATTGCTCCACTCAACCTTAAGTGCTCCAAACTTCAGCAAGGCTTCGTCTCAACCAGATGAAGCTTCTCCAAGATAATCGAGCATTGGTGATCACCTCTGGTGAGGTAAGAGATTTTTTGATCACTAAACTCAATGTGGTGTGGAGCTTTGTGAAAGAAATTTTCACCCCATCATTTTTTTACCGCTGGATTTACCGCTCTCTGTCTCTAGATGGTGTGGGTTGAATTTGATTTGATTCCATGTTAGATCGAGCTTGGATCTTCCCCTTGATCATGGATGGTCTCTATTGATCAAGGGGAAGAACTTGGATGATCTCATCCATCCACCTGCACATTTTAGATGGACGACTAAGGTTATTTAGCATGTTTAGATATCCATTTTTATCCTTTTTAAAATGTGGGAGGGGAATCCTTTGCCATCCGATCTTTGATTAGATGATAGAGGATTAAAGCACATGCGCCACCACCACCGTTTGGGATGTGACAAGTTAAGTGACCCCCTCACGGCGCAACATGTGTAAAGCGCACTGACCGCCACCGCCACACGTTGCGCCGTGAGCTACAGATTAATTAGGATTAGTTAAAAATGCTTAATTAATTTTTGATTAATCCAAGGAATTTAAAAAGGCATAACTCTCTCTATAAAATTTAGAAAAAATGAAATAAAATATTATGGATAGATAATTAAACCTAGAATATTTATAAATTAATTTTGATGAGTTTTGAATTATACTTTTTCTAAATTTGGGTTTTATTGAAAGTGTATTTTGCTAATTACTCTTTAATTAAACCTCTGATTGATCCCAAATTTCTCAAATAAGCTTTAGGGGATGACCTCTATCTCGCATAATTTTTTTGGGATTTATTGAAGGATTGATTAGAATAATTGCATATGGTTTCTTTAATTACCCTTTTTATGTAATTAAGCATAATTAGGGTATGATTAATGATTCTAACCTATGATTAGGGTTGATTAAGGTTAGATCCAGTAAGTGGGAGGCTTATGGAATATTTTTGGGGCATTTCTCCTAAGCTATTCCCTAAACCCTCTTTTCTCTCCTTAATCTCCTCTAAATTAAGGGTTAATTCATTAATTATCCCCTTAATCAATTTTTGAAAATTCTAAAAAGTTCCAAAACTTAATTAATCTACCTTGGGTAGATGCTTAGGTGTTTAATAGCCTAAGTTTAATTAAGGAAATCAAAACCCCATTCATAAGTATGGGTGTCTTGAAATTACTTAAGTTAAACCCCTTAGCTTAATAAACTTTTAATTCTGAGCCAAATTGCATTAGGCCTTTTCGTTATTAGGTGCATTACAAATTTAAATTCCTTGTGAGTTTTATGTCATCTCATTGGCTCATAATTATTTAGTTAATTCTTCTAAGGTGGTGTAGGTGAGGGTTAATTAAGTTACTTAATTCATACCTTAACCTAATCAATGTTTAAAAATTGATTTAATTATTAAAAAGTTAAAAAAATATCAAACACATGCGGGAATGGGTTAGGAACAGTAAACTCATCTCACCATTTCAAAATTAAATCAAACTTCAAACTAAACAAAAATCACTTTGAAATTCTTTTGATTTATTCTAAATTTTCTTATTCCATAAGAATGTCTTTAAGATTTAAGTAAAGTGGGTTTGTTTACATGATTTCATTGCTTTGGATCTTTCCCCAACATGTTAAGCTGTATGTCATGTGATTCATGCATTATAATTTGAAATTCAAAATTTAAAATGAAATTGTTTACTTTATGTCAAATTTGCATGTGTTGGCTAAAGTAGAAATATGAATGGCTATTATCACTACTAAATCTAAATTATTTTCAAAATACATAAATCAAATACCAAATATGAAAGTGTGCTACTTATGTCTTAATTATAAGTTTGCATGTGATAGATTATATGCTTAGCATAGGTTTTCTTTCTTATGTTGGTATAGTTTGAATAGGAGTTAGTAAGATGTAAGGTTCATTTGAAAAGAAGCTAACACTTACTTAATTCTATACCCTATTCATCCCTATGCTACCACCTAAGAATGGTTACCTATACTCTCATACATAAATTGCATAAAAAAAATGAATCCATTAAACAATGTTTTGCATTCTTCTTTTCCATCTTATTTCTTTTATACATATGCTTTTATTTAAGGAAAGTGGTATATTAGTCTGGAAAACCCCGAGGTTACGAGGCTTTAAGTAGCCCTAAATAGGTCTTGTACCTTACACCTCTGGTTAACAATGGCGTTGTACTCACTTATGCCTTTCTTACTTTCATGTGTGTATATGAAATTTTGGATAAGGAAAACCTTTTTACTTAAGAAAAATCAAGCATATTCAACTTCTAAATTTTCTTAAATGGATTACTTAGCATGCACCATAAAGTGTGTTATATACTCTCATTTGCATATATAGATATGCTTAGGGTCCATCCATGTGCATGTTATATATGTTGAGAAAGAAACAAAATAATGTGTGTTATGTGATTTTTGATTCATTTTATTTACTCCTAAAATGCCTTTCTTTTTTAATAAGTTTGTTTAGAGTTTATATAAACTTAGGATTGATTAAAAGATGTAATCAAAATATTCACTTAAGTGAAACTAAAATGTGAATCTACTTTAGAAATTACTTAGGTTAGGGAAGGAAAGAGAAGTTCTCTCTCTTTCCCTCTTCATAACTTAGTAATTAATTGTAGTTTCACTTAAACCAAATAAAACATGAAATAAAATCCCAAAATAATTAAACAACTTAAATGAAACCCTTCTAAGTTGAACATGTTCTTCACACTTAGAAAATTTGAACCTAAAGCCAAAGCTAAGCATACCACACAAGCCTTCAAAGCACACACATTAGCCTAAGTCCACTTCTAGCTTTAGGTTAGGTGTGCATGGTTTGATGTTTATTTTATTTTTGATATATGTTTTAGACTGATGTTAGGTGTATGCTCATAGAATGAATGGACGTTCTTAGTCTATTGTTCTTCTGTGGGATTGTGCTTAAGGGTGTTATCATAAATAAAAATATAAATGCTTTTGCTTGGTGCTTTATACCCCTAAGCATAATCCATAGGACTTAGTCACCCATGTGTGGGGTGATAAGTCCAATATATATGCTTGGGATGTGTGGTGTGATTTAGCTAACCTTTATTTGTAGGTGTTAGTTAGATTTCCACCTTTTCATGTAAATTTGTATAATTAGGATTTTGGAATAATTGTTATGGGGATTAGGATGAGGTCATAAGATCCTATCTTATGCACCATGTGAAGCCTTGAGCATCTACCATCCAACCATCCAAAGAAGGAACCAAAGAAGAACCAAGAAGAAGAAAGAAGAAAAGAAGAAAGAAAGAAGAAAGAAGAAAGAAAGATAAAGCTTGAAGACCCCATAACAATGAATTCCTTTGCTTAATTGTAATTTAATTCATTTATAATCTGGGTTGTATAAGGTAGAGCTCAGCTACCCACATTTGATATTTTGGTTTGTGTGGTGCCACCACAAACATTTATTCTTTTACATTAGCTTTATAAATTGATTGATGATTTGTTTAGCTTTTGCATTAAGTGGCATGATTTTCCTAGTTTCTTTCTTGCTTTATGTATGGCCTAGATGTGGATTAGGCTCTTTAGGAAAAAATAAATCTTTTACCCAACTTAACAACTCAAATTAAAATTAAATAACTCATAACCTCACCTAAAGATTTGGTTTAAATCAAGTTAAAATAATTAGCAACCCTTACTAGATGAGCATTTCTTTATAATATCATCAAATGCATCTTATTTCACTCTTGATTGGAGGGCTTCCACCTTTTGCTAGAGAACTGGCTTGACCTTTGAGCGGTGGAAACTCACCTCCTCCCTTCTCAGATTTTGGCCAATAATCTTCTTTCTCATGCATTAGTCATAAAAAATCCTATTAGCAATCAATAATATCCAAAATGAAAATAAATAAAATTTGAATTGCATTAGATTTAGGTCATTTGAAGCATGTCCTTTACATGATCTAGTCTCTTTAGGAGTGAGTTTAAGGACTTACTCTCTTTCTAAATAATAATAACTAGCTATCTTGCATAAGCATAAAGACTTGCCTACATATTTAAAATCGTAGGAGGAGTTAGCACCCCCCCTTGTAAGTCAAAGGTGGTTTGTCCTCTCTTGTGGAGGCAAACCAATTACCCATTTTGCCTTAGATTTAGGTTGTGCTTCACCCTCAAAGCTCCTAGATTTAGGTTGAGATTGCTTCCCCTTTGTGGGCCATAAGCATAATTCCTCACCTCTTAGGCATTTCCTTAATCTTGTGTTAAGGAATCTTAAGTCCTAAATTTCTAATGAAAAATAACTCAAATAAACTAAATCAATTTTAAAAAATGTAAAGCCCAACTATAGATAGTTTGAGATGCTCTAGTTTCTTAGCATCATGAGCATCTCCTACTTATTTCCATTTTGGCTTCAGTAATAACTCCCTTTTTTGATCAATCCAATTTTATCTTCAAAAACATAAACCAATCAATTGATAGTCCTGTCCATTGAAATCTTCAAAGATAATGATCATTTACCTTAATCGAGAGTTTTCTAAGGATCCCATTCCTTAGGATGTAATTAACTATGGGGGCTTGCCCCTATAGAGAACTTAACCAACCCAATTTAAAATAAACCCTACATTATTTTTTCATTTAGAGTAGGGTAAGAATCTCTGGTATATATGCAGACATATCATCCTTATGAGTCCTTATTGAGGTGTATAGGTCTATTAAAGGATAGTGACTTCTGTCTTTCGAGATGGTACATTATACGATAATGACATACTCGATCACCTAAATAAGTACATCTGCGGATCTGCATGATATCTAAAAAATATAAATTTTATAGTGTCTTGCCTTTTCTTTCTCCCCACAGATTTGAAGGTGACTCGCTATAGAAATTTTTAACCAACAGATTTCTCTGGTGACTCCACTGGGAATGGTTTCTCTCTCCATCTTTGGTAAATAATCATTGTCTTTGAGTCATGGGTTTGTACTTTGGTATGAATCCAAGACTATCCTTCTTTCCATTGGCAGCTCATTTCATTCTTGAGTTAGCCAACATCTTTAGGTTTTAGGACCGCATTCCTTGTTGGTCTTAAAACCCCGCGTTCTCCAATGGGTAAAATGAAAAGATCTAAATAAAAAAGAAACATCTTTAAGACTTCCTCCTTATCATTTTCATGATAAGGAAAGGTTCATCCTAAAATAATAAATCTTCCATAAAGAACTTTGCTTTTTCAAAAGCACCTTTTCAAAAATGCACTTAATAAAATATTTTCCATAAAAGTTTGTCACCCTCATTTAACAATTCCCATAATTGTTACATGTAGGGATTTTCAAAAATAAAATTAATAATATTTTCCAAAAGCACAAATGAATATCTTCTTTCAATTCACTTTGATGAAGATTTCATTTTCAAAATAAAATGAATAATCATCTTTTCCAAAACAATTATAATCATAATCATGTAAATCAAAAGCACATGAATATCATTCAATACACTCACACTTATTGAATAGAAAGTTCATTTGTAAACGAAATTAAAATTATCAAAAAGCACAAATGAATTTTTCTATTTCAATACACTCACACTTATTGAATAGAAATTTCATTTGTAAACAAAATTAAAATTTTCAAAAGATGAACATCTTCATTTAATATACTTAAATTTATTAAATGAAGATTTCATTCCCAACTAAAAAAATAAAATATCTTAGAAATCCCACTTAAACATATCTCATATATGAAGTTGGAATTCCTCTTCAAAAAAGCAACAATCACACACAAAAAATTTCATATTTCAAAATAAATTGATCTCCATTCTACATACCTAAATTTGTTGAATGGAGGTCCTCTTTAAAAAATTAAAATTAACAATCATATTTCAAAATTTCAAACATACATTTGGAACTTCATTAGCATACCAAATTTGTTAAGTGAAGTTTCCAAATCCAAAATCAAAATCAATAATCATATTTTAAAAAAAATTTCAAACAATATTTGGAATTTCATTAACATACCCAAATTTGTTAAGTGATTCCAAATCCAAAATCAAAATTAATAATCATATTTCAAAAATTTTCAAACACATTTGGAACCTCATTTAACATACCCAAATTTGTTAAGTGAAGTTTCCAAATTCAAAATATAAAAAATAAATTCAAACATACATTTGGAACTTCATTTAGCATAATCAAATTTGCTAAGTGAAGTTTTCAAATCCAATAATCAAAAATCAACAATCATATTTCAAAAAATTTCAAACAACATTTGGAACTTCATTTAACATACAAATTTGTTAAGTAAAGTTTCCAAATCCAAAATCAAAATTTTCAAAACATTTTGGAATTTCATAACATACCAAATTTGTTATGAACCTTCCAAGCCCAAAATCAAAAAAATCTTACAAAATTTTCAAATACTTTTGAAATTTCAACATACCAAATTAAGTGAAGTTTCCAAATCAAAACAAAAAATTTTCAAACACCTTTGAACTTCTTCCTTAGCATACCAAATTTGGAAGTTTCCATTTTCAAAACCAAAAAATGAAATCAAAATTTTAAACACACCATTTGAATTTCATTTAGCATACTCAAATTTGCTAAGTGAAACATTTCACAAACCAAGTGGGATTTCATCTTAGCATACCAAATTTGCTAAAGTTGAATCCACTTTCAATCACATCAAAACACTTAGATTCCCTTAGCATACCAAATTTGCTAAGGATCCTACCTTTTCAAAAAATCAAAACATTCCAAACAAATGAAACACTTCAGATTTTTTTAGCATACCTAAATTTGCTAACAATCCTATTTTTCAAAAATTAAACAAGACACACTTAGATTCCTCACTAAGCATACTTAAATTTTCTAAGTAAGAATTCTAAATTCTCCAAAAATCAAAACAAAAATTTCAAAAGAAATAATCACTTTTACTTCACTTAGCATACCCAAATTTGCTAAGTGAAATTACAAAACAATCAAACAAAACAAAATCATTTGACCCTTACTTTAACATACCCAAATTTGTTAAAGGAAAGGGTCCTCAAATCTACAAAAATTCAAATTCAAAATAAAATGAACCTATGGAAGCATCCTATCAAAATTTTGAATCCATATTTCAACATACCTAAATTTGTTGAAGTTTGGATTCATATTCAAATTCCTTTCAATCAATCTTCAAATCCATTTGAACCCCACTTAACACTTCCAAGTTGGATGTGGGTTCAAATTTTCAAAATTCAAAATTCAAAAATCTATGGAGACAGAAATCTGATACAAGTTCATTTCTCATTGCATTCTTTCAAGTACGCTTCGCCAGCTAGTTGAATGGAATTCTGTTTTTTCACCTTCCCTCATGTATGGATCTAGCTTTAGATCACTTCCCATTTTGACCATACCCACCTAATTCACTTTGGCTGGGGATTTGATGGGGCCAAGATCACTTGTGAGGGAATTCCCCTCACCACAGTCAGCAGGACCAAGGTGGTCGGGTAGAAGCCGGTCATCAGGATAGACTTACCTTCTGATTCAGATGTCTCCTCACTGAAGAGGAAAGTTGTGCATACTTCAACTTGTAGTTCCAAAGAAGTACAGTGCTAGCCCACCAGTTCATCCAGAGTTGCCCATGTTGCCTCAAGCATGTGCTACCCTACCATCTACCTCCAAGGGTAAGGCTCCCCTGGTTTCAGGGATATTTGAGTATGGGTCTAGCTCACACTCCTCTCGCCCTACCCGTACCCAACATAGGAATAAGAATCATATGATCAAACGGTTCCACACTCAGATAGCTAAAGAGCTAGAGGCAGTAGCTCGATCAGCCATGGATGAGTCTCCCATCATCACTTCACTACTGGTTATAGAAAACCAGTTACATCCTCTCTCTGGATCAGATAGAGAGGATATCAAGAGGATTCATTTATCACCTCCTCCAGTGGTGCACTTATAGCCAACAATTTCTAAGAGTAGGAGGTCACGCCCCTCTATCTCTTCACTGGTGGAGAGCACTCAAAGTATGGGACATAGTTTGACCTTCGATCTATTATCCCTCATAGAGTAGGGAGGCAGATTCATCAGGAGAGGGCCCATGAGGCCCATACATCACACATTACTAGCGGAGAGTGATGGAGGTTCAATAGTGGCCGCTTGATTTTTCCAGACGCTACCCATGCCAACCATACCGAGATTCTCCTCATGGGACCAACCAGAGGGAGTTTTATGCAGAGAGTCATGGTGTCTCCACCCCACGCTACCCCTCGTCATCCGCCACCTAGTGCAGTTTCTCAAAGATCTCCCATTCCATCTAAGGCCATGAAGGCCACATCCGGGAAAAATGTCCCATTTGGTGATCCAACAGGCTGGGATCCTACCTCCTACACCACCCATTATGGTAGGGTCGAAGCCTCCTCGACCTTCTCCAATGGTGGTGAAGGAGTGACCCGAAAGTCATTCCTTCACCAACTCCCATATGGTGGAGATGGTGAATATCAGTGATATTCCGATGATATTCCAGTAGTAGAGGATCATCCTAGGATTGCTGCCCCTATTACAGCTCAAATTAATCAAGAGTATCATTCTTCTAGTGAGTATAGTCCAGACGGATTGACTCCACAAAGGAGTAAGGTCTTGCCCTCGTGCATGATACGATCACACCGTCACCAAACTATTTGTACCTGGAGTTCTAGATGAGATAGTTGCACACTATTTTATGGAGAAGAAAAGGAGATCTTAGGGTATGCCCGATGAGAGAGAGAGCTTCAATCCCAATGAAGATGACTTGATGGGGATTCAAATATGCATGGTTGATACTAGGATCTCTTCTGGGGAACAGGCCATGGAAGGTGATGAGGTTGATCAAGAGATACAGAATCCCAACACACTGCTAAGTGAAAGGTGAGCATTGATAGATGATATGACAAGACTTAGCGCATGGTGTTTCAAATAAGCCCCTCTAGTTCATACAATGTCACCTAATTGAGCTAGTGCATGTCTTAGACATTAAGACTCTACCTCCCGAGCAAGGTAGCACTAGCCTCAGTATAGGAAGGTAGTGGATAGTACCTCCATACATGAAAAGATATAAAATCCATGGTTGGGTGAAGGAAGCTTTGGCTCAAGCCTGTGGAGGATCATCGGTTCCAAAGGGTAGACCCTACCCAGAGAATTGATGCTATCCAATATCCCAAGGATTTTGTGCCACCTTCCTTCAAAAGCTTGATGGGGAATCTAGGCGCATATAGCTCACTTAGGGGCTATTTTGCAAGTGGCGGTGCTTTACTCTTTAGACTCTTTGTAGTAGCCTGGCGGTATTGCTTTTGATTGGTATCTTGAACGCCCAATGGTTCAGACATTCTTGAGTTAGAGCAACTCTCATCAAGAGATTTGTTGGAGCTTTAGTAAAGGGTTATTGTAGGTGATCTCATTGTGCTAACAACACTTTGAGTCACTTATTGATTATATTCTCTGATGGCATAACGAGTATGAAGTGTGAACCGCTATCGACACATGCCATTGAGATTCTCTTGAAGAATATCCATGGCGGTCTTCATGCTTAAGGGCTTCACCGAATTTGAGAAGCTAATCAATAATAGTCTACAAGGAGGCCAAAGTTGCCTTTTCAAGATCGGTTGCCAAGAAATCCCAAAAGGTCTATGAGAAGAAACGGAGCGATAGTGGTTTGACAGAAGCGCTAGCTAGAGATCGGTCGAGAGACCATGACCTCACCTCCTACTCCTGCACCAACTATAGCCTCCACCCTCCACCATACCAGCACATACCACCACAGTGGCATGCATATCCCGTAGCTATGGTCCACCTACTCTTTTAGATAAGTTAAACAAACCTTATTCTTTTAAGAGGAGGAAGAAAATATTTAAGAATCTCTTAAAGAAACTTAATTTTCAGCTATCAGAGCCTAGGAGACTGGAGGAAGTAGCAAAAGTCATGATCCAAACTTTTGCCCTTACCACTATGCTAGGCCATTTTGGAGGATTGCTTCACATTCAAGGGCGCTTGAACAGTTTCAAGACGTGTTGTAGTTATCCCAAAGGAATACCTTGTGGAACAACCTTCAGTTCCATTAGGGTAATCCTTGGGGATACATGATCCTATTAAAACCAAAGAAGGTTGGGACATTTCTTTGTCAAAACCTCTAAGAAAATAATTTAGAAGATCAAGAAGCTTTCCTTTGGTGCTTGAGTCGCAAACCTCCAACACCAAGGAAGGTTTGCAAGTTGATTACCAACTCTAGGAAAGTGGGAGCTCAGCAGCATGTGTCAGCCTGGGATAGCCCTTTAGCCGACCCTCGTGTCAGCCTCCGACCTTGGTTGCAACTTCCACGATGACTTCTTCCATTTAAGCTCTTCTATTTCTTCTATTACTAGATCTCTTGTATCAGCGGATAAGGGCATCAAATCCCTTACTCCATTCACTATACTTGACTTCTACTTTGTACCTCCAAATAATTCCAAGAAATCAAAGAATAAAGCTAGTTTGAATTACATTTATGTCTCTTTTGATGAGTTGTCTTCTTCTATTCCTAATGATAACTCTTCAAGTCTAATTAACTATAATAATTTCAATCTTCCTCTTTCTGATTCAGAGTTGGACTTTCCAACTTTGAATACTACAGGTTCACCTCTTGAGATAGACTTGGAATCATCGATTACGAGAGTCCCATAGGGCTAGGTGAGCCTAAGTGAGTAGAACCTTCCACCACCTTGCCTCAGAGATCATAAGACTCCAATAGTGGCAAGGTTCTACCTCTTAGGGCACACCACTAGATAAAGGGAAACAAGTCATTGGTACTGAAGATTGAGAAGCCCTTCCACGATGCTCCACCCTTGGATATGCTTGTGGAAGACAGCCGAAGGTGGACTACAACATCCTTTCTCATCTAAGAAAGTTGCCATCTAAGCTAAGCATATATGATGCCCTTGTCTTATCCAAAGAGATGAGGGAATCACTAATCAAGGCCCTCCTTGATCCTAAAATATGCTTAGCTCACTATATAGGTGAGAAGCACATTATGCAAAAGAAGCCCAAGGATCACCTTCACAAATGAAGACCTTGGGGACTTGGAGCACTTGGTCCCTCATCTTCATACATGGATAGGTTTAGACGGGGTTCTTGTGGATTTAAGTGCATCGTAAACATTATGAGTCTAAAGACCTGCCTTGTTGAAGATCGACATCTCTACACTCAGGGAGATAGATGATGTTGAGAGGATTCAATGATCAAGGTGAGCGGGCTTTAGGTTCTATAGTGTTTACCTTTGGAGATGGGTGGCTGAAGTTTACATCATTGATTAAAATACATTCTTGCTTTGCTTGGTAGGTGGATTGGAATCAAGATCATTCCATCCTACTTCATGAAATTATCTGGCGCGGAATGATAAACAATGGTGATCGAAAATAAAAGAAATTCAGAAATGCAAGCAAAGACCAGATGTAGAAATGATGGAATTTGGCTATGAAGAAGATGAATAAACAAATAATAATCAATGGAATAAAAATGAAAATGCAAAAGCAAAAGAAAATGAAGCAAAAGAAAAGATAAAAGAAAATGAAAAGAAAATAAAAGTCTAAGTACAAGAAAGGGGTGAAGAAGAAATAGATCACATATCACATTCCACCCACAGTTCATTCATCATATGGACATGTGGGTAGGATGGCTCAACCTCCACCAGAGGCGGTAGAGGGTTCAGTGGGAGACCCTGGTTGGCCTTCAACCAATAGAGGTGTGTTTTGGTTCAGGAGTACCCTTATCATAGACTTGGAATCCAAAGGATGAGTCCAATGTGATTAGTATACCACCAACCCTCTCGGGTTCCATTGGAGGTGACTTTTGATCCAGAGAGACGAAGACAAACCTCCAAGCAAAGCAAAGTATTTGAATCGTTTATGTGAAACTATTAGGCGGCTTGGGAACCTTAGCTCTTACCTCACTTACATCTCAAAAAGTTGAAGGTTTAGTAGTTAAGGAAGTCCCTAAGTCTTAGTGACATGAAGCAGAAGAGGTTCTTTTTGGGTTCATCATCCTCAAGTCCACTTTGATGTAGGACTTGAGGAAGATACTTTTAAAGAATTAATGGAATTACCTTTTGACTTTTACTCACTAATCTTATACATAAAGGTTTATTTCCTCACACATGGTTCAAGCACATGTTAGAATACTTTGAAAAGTTATGGAACAATATAGGAAGCAATCAAGAGCGAGACTAGGATTGATACAATGGTCATGATGAAGAGATTGCCTAGTTGTTACCAACCATTAAGAGTCTGATAGGTTCTTCTCACGCATCCCCAACTCTTATGAAAATGTGTATTTAGAAACCTTAGATGATCCAGATGATCTCCAAGTCAAAGATGCACCACCATAATTTGAAGAAGAGATTCATTCAATAATCAAAAAAAGAAATCAACTCGGGATAGAAGAAAATCACACATGTTCATTATTGAATGAAGAAGAAACCAATGACTTAGTTAGGCTGAGTTTAAAGACTACTTCACATGGAGTTATGTGGATTATCTCATGTAGTAAATAAGCTAGCAATAGACCATGTTACCCTATTAAGCAAGCTCCTAGGCATGATTAGAAATTGAACAACAGGTCATTTATGAAGTCAAGAAATAATCGATCTTTGGTTTCATCAGAAGAAAAATACATGGTTAGCTAGTGTCATCATTTAAGAAGAAGAATGGCCAAATTCACATTTTGCATCAATTTTAGGGACTTAAATAAGGCATGTCCTAAGGATGAGTTTCCTCTTCCTATACTGAGTTAATGGTGGACATTGCCTCATCTCATGCGTCTTCTCTTTCATGGATGGGTCATCGCTATAACCAAATCAAGATGTCTCTGAAGATGAAAGAAACACTTCGAACCCAAGAATCTTCTATAGGTCATGCCTTTCAGCCTTAAAAATGCTGGTGCTACATACCAATGGGCCATGACTCAGATCTTCAATGAACTAATCCATCATCAAGTTGAGTGCTGTGTTGATGATCTACTAGTCAAAGCTTAGAAAAGGAAGACCATCTCTTTGACTTGAGAGTAAGTTTTGAATGATTAAGACAATATAACCTTAAAATGAATCCCCTGAAGTGTGCATTGAGTTGCTTTGAAATTCCTTGGGTTTGTTGTTGACATCGAGAATAGAAATAGATCTAAATCAAAGCTATCATAGAAATGCCACCTCCTAAGGGTTTAACTCAACTCAGATCCTTTCAAGGATGGTTGGCATATCTAAGAAGCTTTATCTCAAACCTATCAAAGAGATGCAAGCCATTCTCATCACTTATGAAAATGGATGCCAAGTTCAAGTGGGATGACAAGTGTCAGCATGCCTTTGAAGATATCAAGGAGTACTTGGTGAAAAGTAGCTATCCGGGCGGCCATCATCCTTTACTACTACATTGGATGACTCTCGATGCTCTATTAAAGCCAATGATGAAGGGGAAGGGCTCTACTCACCTTGTCGTTTGATTCTCTTTGAAAACTATCCACCTATTGAGAAATATTACCTAGATTTGATCTTCGCATCTTAGAAGCTACGACACCATATGATTTCTTGTAAGGTGAACTTAATCTCTAGAACCAATCCACTACAGTACCTCATGACATGATCAATGCTTTTCGGATGTTTGGCTCATTGGTCAATGATACTCTCAGTTTGATATCACATTGTACCCCTCATGGTAAAAGGATGCAGATTTCTTAGTAGCTTTTCCTGATTCTCACTTGGTGGATCTCCCGATGAACAAATCATGAACATGAACTTAGGCCACGATGGGAGATGTATTTTGATGGTGCTTCTTTTCTTAAAGGTGAAGCACCATGATCTATTCTCGAGGAAGGTAGGAATAGTTCTTAACTCCAAACTTCAATGTGATGAGATTCTCATACTATCTTTCCAACCCACAACATAAGGAGAGTATGAGGCTTTGATTTTGGAGTTAGCCATCACTATCGGTCAAGAGCATCAACATCTTTGGGGATTCTCGTTGGTCATCAACCGATTGTTCTAGGTTCTCAAACAAGCTTCATCATTCTATGAGTATACCATGAAGTTGTTGGCCCCAAATTCTGAAGTCACCATCTACAAGGTTCCCGAGAAATAGTGTAGATGCCTTGGAAACTTGCCAAAGAGTTGGCATGTCGAGAAGATGATTCCATTTCAATAAGGGTCCAAAATAGACAAGTCTTATCCCTTATTGATGCTGAACTCATCGAGAGACTTTCTCTTGAAGGGGAGGTTGTTGTTGCCAAAATGGACAAGGAGCTGATTGGAGGCAACCGTTCATAGATTACTTGAACACTGGCAAACTACCTCAAGAGAAATCACAAGCCCATCAAAAGAGCTCTCTTGCTCTTGTTGATGGCACCGATATCCTTTGACCAAATGTGGTTACATTGTTTAGACAAACAAGCCATGGCATTATCGAGGTACACTCGTCTATGTGGAGCACATCAATCGGTCAAGATGAAGATGAAGATCAAAGACTTGGATACTCTGGCCTTGATGATCATTGCATGGATAGCTAGGAGATGCCGATGTCGTGCACGGTGTGGTCCTCCACCAACCACCCAACATTCTACACTACATTGGCTTCATGGCCATTTGAGTGTTGGTGCAGACATTGTAGGTCATCGATCCTCCTTCTTCCAAGGGCATCGATTCATCTTAGCGACTACTTTTCCAAGTGGGCGGCCATCCCACTGTGTCACCATGTGCTTTATTTTTTAGAACCATATCATATATAGGTTGGGTGCCTCGATGAATTATATTGATAATGGTGCATTCAAAAGCATGAAGATCAACACTTTTTTCGAAGACATGGGTGGAGATACTCCCACCAACTAGAGCTAATAGTTTAGCAGAAACATTCAACAAAACTCTCATCCAAATACTGAAGAAGACTCTTGATGACAATAAATGGAATGGAATGAGTGGTTGGTTGAAGCCTTGTGGGCACACCACATACCAAACTCCAACTCGGTCTACCCATTTTCCGTGTATGGGTGAAGCCGTTCTTCCTTTAGAAGTTCAACTCCTTCACTAAGGATAGCATTGGGTAACAAGATCACTCTGAGGAATGCAAAGTTGGTTAGAAGAGCTCGAAGGTTTAGAGGAGTCGCCTGAGCATGCCAAAATCGAGTTGTACAAGGCCAAAATGATTCAAGCTCACAACAAGATAGTTCCTAGGTCTTTTGAGTAGGAGAACTTGTGTTAGTCTGGAGACCAATGTTGCCCATCAAAATATGGGAGCAAGTTTGAACCCACTTGGGAAGGCCCCTATGTCATATAGAAAGCCTACCAAGGAGGATCTTATCAGCTTATTGATTGTAAAGGGGAACCCGATGATTCCAATTAATGGGAAATATCTAAAGAAATATTACCCATAAAATAAATCATGTTTGAAAATAATCATTAACAAAAAGAACAAAATAATTCCATTCATCAATCTTTCTTTTATCTGTAAGAGTGGCATTATTTCACAACACAAACACAATCTCCTTTTTTTTGCATCCATAGTAAGTTAAGGTGTGAGAGAACCAAGCATCCTTTCTTAGTGAGAATCCTTGTTGTCATCCATGGCATCATTTCATAATTCCCTATGCATTTTTTAAGGTAGGTGTAAGAGTCACCCATAGGCATCCTATTCCTTTTGACACATGCACAATAATAAAAATAAATCTTTTATCTCGAGCTATTTTGATGTGGGAGCAAGCCCCCTGTGGCACTCACTCATTAGCCGCTCTAGGTCGTCTACATATGCTACCGCTAGTATGTCACCCGGTGGTCATTTGTTGGATGATGAGTCCCAGCTTTCTTCTAACTTGATCATTACAAACCAAGAGCACCTTGTTATTAGTATGGTCTTCTTGCCCGTCCGGTAAGCTACCTCATGTTGACTTTGCTTAAGAAGATATGAGTCCCTGTGCTTTCTTCTTGAACTGGCCATCATGTTCTAACTAGGTCGAGTATATCCGAGGTTTAGGATAAGTCCTCGAGAGGCTCCTATCCTCTTAACTACTTTTGAGTTGATCTAAGTCCCCAGTGGCATTCACTTAGTAGTTGCCCTCGGATAGCATCGAGCCGAAGACTGATTCGCATAGAGGATGTGAGTCCCAAGCTTTCTTTCTAGTATTGCAAATCAATGGTCACCTTAGGTTGGTTGATGTTCTATGCGATAATAACTCACGGTGAGTACCACTCTTGGCTGAGTCCCCATCTTTCTCCTTGAGTTGGACACAGAATACCTATTGGTAGCCATGTCATTTCTCCTGTTGGATTAAGCCCTTAGCACCCCATCCCCATGGGCACTCTATTTGGATCAAGTCCCTTTGTGACCCCATTTAGACACTACCAGTTACTTTTGGATTGGAGTTCCCCTTTCCTAGTAGCCACCCTGGTTGGAAAATTTGTTCTGATGCGCATTCTCTTGGTTTAGAAATCAGATAGGTTAGGCGATATAAGCTCCTTCTTTGATCCCTACTAACAAATAAATAAAACAAACTAAATAAATAAATAAATAAAATATTAATTTGCTTGTGGATTAAGAATTTAAGCCCCTAAAGGGCCCCTTCTCCTAAGCAGGCATCTATCTTTTAGAGTGTTAGTGAACTCCTATAATTGCACTACGAGTTGAGATAAATCCCGTTGTACTCACTCATAGTGTTAGGTCAGTTCAATCTATTTTTCCACAAGCGGTTACCCGTCATTGCTTTGAAGATGTAAGACTATGATGCATTCTTTCTAGCATGATTATATAAACGACGGCCCCAGGTCGGGGTTTAATTTGTTGCCAAAGCATCACCCTGGATCTTTTCTAGTGGAAGATCTGAGTCCCTGAGCTTTCTTCCCTTCAATTGATCGTTGCAAATTGAAAGGCACTCCTTTGGTTGGATAGTTCTCCCATCGTGCGAGAAGCTACTCCCTTTGGTTGATAAATCTAGGTCTAGGCTTCTATAAGCTCCTTCTTTTGATCCATCACAAACCAAGAATCCATCAAAACAAATTAAAATAAAATTAATCTTGACTATCTTGAGTTGATTTAAGTCCCCGGTGGCATTCACTCAATAGTCACCCTAGGTGTTTGATTTATTGCCCAAAGTGATCACCCCAATGGTTCTTATTTCTAGAAGATGTGAGTCCTATGCTTTCTTCTTAAGACTTGACCATTGTATACCAAAAATTTCCCCTTGGTTGGATAGTCCTACCTTGGTTGGTAGACTACTCCCTTTGAATTGATAAATGTTAGTTAGGCTTCCATGGCCCTACTCTAGTTCATCACTATGGGATCCATCATAATCAAAATAAACAAATTAAATGAAATCAATCTTGACTATCTTTGAGATCTAAGTCCCGTGGCATTCACTCAATAATTCCCTAGGTTGGGTTCAATCTATTGTCTTGCCAATAGATTACCAACCGGTCTCTACTTTGGAGGATGTAAGTCTACACTTTCTTCCTAATACTTTGCATACCAAAGGCATCCCTTTTGGCTGGTTAGTCCTACTATGTGTTTAGTAGACTACCCCTTTGGATTGGTAAATCAAGTTAGGTCTTAGCCTCCATGGCTCTACTTTTACAACCCATTGTAAACCATAGGGTTCATCTAAAATTTTAAACTAACAAAATTGAAACAAATTCAACCCCTCTTCCCCAATTGAACAAATCAAATCAAACCTTTCATCCCCTTGTGGATGACTTGAACCCTTCCCTAGTGGAAGGTTCACACTCTATCCCTTAGTGGATTTCTTCCTCTCTCTTATGTCTTGGACATAAGTAGAGCCACATTGCACTAAGCTCGGATTCTTTCTTTTCCTTGGGTTGGATAGATTGTTTTTTGTTGATCTCTATGTTGTTGTTGATCATTTGTCAACACCAATACGTGGTGTTCCTTGTCGGTCACACCACACCTATTGGCCCTTTGTTGACCTCATTTTTAGAATGAGCTCTCAACCCTCTCCATCTTAGACAGGACTTCTCTCTTGACTTTAAGAGTTCCTTAGTCTTAAGACACATCTAGTGATTAGGTGGACACTCCCCAGCCTAGAAGACTTAGAAGAGTTAGCCATAGGAATAGGTCATGCCTTGGGTGTTAGGAAAATTTCTACCCTTAGCTTAAACCATTCCTCACTTTCCTTCTTCAAGTCAAACTCCAAATCAATTCTATTTGATTTTCTCCAAATCAAATCAACTCCATGATTGAAATCCATGATTGAAAACCCATGATCAAAATCCATCAAAATTCTAAGTCAAATTTTTCCTAAGTCCTTTCCTTAAGGACTTAACCAAAATCATGATGATTCAAACCTATTCAAATCTTTGAGATTTTCTCATCCATTTATATTCATATATATATATGAAATATAAATTCAAACCCATCAAATCAAATTCAATTCAAAATCAATTCATGAAATTTTCTTAAGTCCTTTAATTTTCCATTAAAGGACTTAGCCAAATCTTGATCAAACCTATTCAAACCCTTGATTTTCTCAAAACTTATTTATATTCTCATATATAAATGAAAATAAATATAAATCAATCAAATCAACTCAAATTAAATTCCAAATTTAAAATCCTTAAATCCTTTAAATTCCCTTTAATGGATTTAACCTAAACTTTGATCAAACCATTTCAAACTCATGGGATTTTCTCAAAACTTATTTATATTCTCATTTATATTCTCATATAAATGAAATATAAATATAAATCAATCAATCCAATTCAAAATTAAATTTCAAATTAAAATTTCCTTAAATCCTTTAAATTCCTTTAATGGATTTAACCTAAATCATGATTAAACCACTTCAAATCTTGAAATTTTCTCATGATCAATTTATATTCTCATTTATATTCACATATATAAATGAAATATAAATTCAAACAATCAAAACCAATTCCAAAAATCAAACTCAAATCCTCAAAATCCAATCTAAGCCTTTCAAGTCAAAATCTTGAACTTAGCCAAATCCAAATCAAGCCAAACTCTTGATTTTCTCTCATGGTTCAATCAACCCTACAATCATGAGCTCATATATAAATCAAACTTCAATCAATCAAAACCCAAATCAAAAATCAAACCCAAAACCCTTTCATATTCTTCCTTTGAATATGAAATTTTCAAATGGATCAAAACCCATTTGACTTCAAACCACTTGTAAATGGATTTATATTTCAATCATAAGTCCATATACAAGATCAACCAACTTCAAATCAAGCTTTGACCAAGCCATTTGACCCACTTAGGCTCACTTGACCCAAAGTGACCTAAAGTATATGAGCCAAATTTTGATCCTAACCAAATTGGATTGAACCAAACTCATATATCCTCTCATCATGATCAACAATCATCATGGGATGATCAATCAATCAAATTGGGTCAAACCAAGTCAAACCTAAGGGTTGACCAAGTCAACACTTAACCTAAAATGAAACCTTAACATAGCCAAATTCCACCATAGGCCAAATTGATTGAAACCATTGATCTAAGTTCACTCATGACTTATGTTTGAACTTGACCAAGCCAACATTTGAGCCTAACCTAGCCCAATTGGCCCACTTGACCCAAGTTGACCCATTTTGACCTAAAGGGTCAAAATGTGTCAAAACTTGATCTAAGCCAAATTGATTGAAACCAATGGGTCAAGTCCATTCCAAATCACTTGTGGAACTTGACCAAAGCCTCAATTGGCCAACTAGACCAACCTAGCCCAATTGACCTTAGACTAACATGACTAAAGGGGTCATGTTGAGCCAAATTGAACTTAACCAAATTGATTGGAAACAAAGATACCAATCCACTCCATATGACTAACCAAACCTAAACCTACCCTTGACCCTCAAATAGGTCAAATGGGTCAAATAGGTCAACTTGACCCATTTGACCTAAATGAAGTCATATGAGCCAAAACAAATATATACCAAATTGAATCAAACCAAAGCACCAAAATATTTCAAATGGTCATATGAACTTGACTGGTTTGACCCAATTTGACCAATTGGTCAACTTGACCCAAGTTGACCCATTTTGACCTAAATGGGTCAACATGAGCCAAAATCAAATGATTCCAAATCCCAATGAAACTTGGCCAAACCTAGTTTCTCCACATACCAACATGTCCAAAGTGGAAAAAAAATGACCATCTACCCTAGGCCATAGAACAAATTTTGGCTAACCCATGGGTATTTTGGTCATACCCTCTTCACATCACTTGAGGCTTTCTAAAAGCTCAAGGGGACTTAGTGATGAGTGGTGCACTAACCCAATGGGTTTGGGTGAGCACATTTGGTCCTAAACCACCTAACTCAAAATTGAAATTTTCAAACTCCCTCAAGCTCAAATTCAAGCACATGGGAGGTTCAATCCACTGGATCAAACGACCATGTGCACACTAAAAATAGATCAAACAACTCTCCATATGATCAATTGGATCAAAATGGTAAGAGCATACATCATCCGATCCTTCAAGGGGAGATATACTCCCTAATTCAATTCATTTCATCCTTCGAAGAGTTAAGAATGAGAATCATCGAGAGCACCCAAGCTTCTAGAGATTGAATTCTCATTTCTCTCATTTTCATAGTGAAAAATAGGGAGCTAAATCCATTCCAATTTCTTCTTCACCACTCAATCTTCTTGCACACTCATCTAGGACCAAGTCGAAGCACCCAAGCTTCTATTGAGTTCCCAGCAAGGAAGATCCAATTCAATCAAAGCCAAAGCAAGGAGGAGTTGGTCCACATTGATCCACTCAACCTCAAGTGCTCAAACTCAAGTCATCTCAACTGCAAGCTTCTCCATGAATCGAGCTGATCACCTCCGTGAGGTATGGAATTTTCACTAAACCAATGGTGTGGAGCTTTGTGAAAGAAATTTTCACCCCATCAATTTTTGATTGCTTGGATTTGCTTTATCTTTAGATGGTGGGTTGAATTTTTGATTCCATGCTGATCAGCTTGGATCTTCCCTTGATCATGGATGGTCTATGATCAAGGGAAGAACTTGAGATCTCACCATCCATCCATGCATTTTGGATAGATTTTAGATATATCCATTTATCCTTTTAAAATGGAAATCCTTACCATCGATCTGACGAGGATTAAAGCATGCACCACGCCATTTTGGGATTTAAGTGACTCATGCACGCAAAAGCGTGTGACACGCCGCCACGTCATGCCGTGAGCTGGATTAGGGTTTTAAAAATGCTTAATAATTTAATTAATCCAGATCTTCAAAATTCATAACTCTCATAAAATTAAAAAAAATATGAAATAAAATCTATGGATAGATAATTAAACCTAGAATATTTTAAAATTAATTTTGATGAGTTTTGAATTATGCTTTTCTAATTTGGGTTTTATTAGTGTATTTTGCTAATTACCTTTAATTAGTCAAATTAATCCCAAATTTCTTGGTTTTTAGGGATGACCTCTACCTCTAATTTTCTTGATTTATTGAAGGCTTGATTAGAATACATATGGTTTCTTTAATTACCCTTTCATGTAATTAAGCATAATAGGTATGATTAGTGATTTTACCTATGATTAGGGTTGATTAAGATTAAGTAGGAGGTTTATGGAATATTTTTTTCCCTAAGCTATTCCCTAAACCCCTTTCTCTCCTTAATCCTCTTCTAATTAAGGGTTAATTCATTAATTATCCCTTAATCAATTTCTAAAAAAAGTTCCAAACTTAATTAATCTACCTTGGGTAGATGCTTAGGTGTTTAATAGCCTAAGTTCAATTAAGAAATCAAAACCCCATTCATAAGTGAAAGGGTGTTTTGAAATTACTTAAGCTAAACCCTTAATTAATTAATTTTTGAGCCAAATTGCATTAGGCCTTTTCATTATTAGGTGCATTGCAAATTTAAATTCTTGTGGGTTTTATGTCATCTCATTGGCTCATAATTATTTAGTTAATTCTTCTAAGGTGGTGTAGGTGAGGGTTAATTAAGTTACTTAATTCATACCTTAACCTAATCATAAAATGGATTTAATTATTAAAAAGTTAAACAAAAAATATCAAACACATGTGGGAATGGGTTAGGAATAGCAAACTCATCTCACCTCTTCAAAATTAAATCAAACTTCAAACTAAACAAAAATCACTTTGAAATTCATTTTGATTTATTCTAAATTTTCTTATTCCATAAGAATGTCTTTAGGATTTAAGTGAAGTGAGTTTGTTTTACATTGGAATCTTTCCCAACATGTTAAGTATGTCATGTGATTTCATGCATTCATAATTTTGAAATTCAAATTTTAAAATGAAATTGTTTACTTTATGTCAAATTTGCATGTGTTGGCTGTAGAAATATGAGTGGCTATTATCACTACTAAATCCAAATTATTTTCAAAATACATATAAATCAAATACCAAATCTAAAGTACTTATTTTAATTATAAGTTTGCATGTGATAGATTATAAAGGTATGCTTAGATAGTTTCCTTTCTTTCTTATGTTAGTATAGTTTTGAATAGAGTTGGTAAGATGTAGGTTCATTTGAAAAGAACCCAACACTTACTTAATTCTATACCCCTATGCTACCATAAGAAGGGTTACTTACACATACATAAATTGCATAAACAAAAATGAATCCATTAAACAATTTTTGCATTCTTCTTTTCAATTTCATTTCTTTTATACATATGTTTGTATTTAAGGAAAGTGATATATTAGTCTAGACAACCCCGAGGTTGTGAGGCTTTAAGTAGCCCTAAGTAGGTCTTGTACCTTACACCTTGTTAACAATGGCTGTCACTCACTTCTTTTCTTACTTTCATGTGTATGTGAAATTTTGGATAAGAAAAACCTTTTCTACTTAAGAAAAGTTAAGCATATTCAACTTCTAAATTTTCTTAAATGGGTTGCCTAGCATGCATCATAAAGTGTGTCAACTATTCTCATTGCATGTATAGATATGCTTAGGGTCCATCCATATGCATGTTATATATGTTGGGAAAGAAATGAAGTAATGTGTGTTATGTGAATTTTGATTCATTTTATTTAATCTTAAAATGCCTTTCTTTTGAATAGGTTTGTTTAGAGTTTATCTAAACTTAGGATTGATTAAAAGATGTAATCAAAACATTCACCTAAATGAAACTAAAATGTGAATCTACTTTAGAAATTACTTAGGTTAGGGAAGGAAAGAGAAGTTCTCTTCTCTTTCCCTCTCTTCATAACTTAGTAATTAATTGTAGGTTTCACTTAAACCAAATCAAAACATGAAATAAAATCAACCCAAAAAATTAAACAACTTAAATGAACCCTCCTCTAAGTTGAACATATTCTTCACACTTAGAAAATTTGAACCTAAAGCCAAAGCTAAGCATACCACACAAACCTTCAAAGCACACACATTAGCCTAAGTCACCACTTCTAGCTTTAGGTTAGGTCGGTGCATGGTTTGATGTTTATTTTATTTTGTGATATATATTTTAGACTGATGTTAGGTGTATGCTCATAATGAATAGATGCTTAGTCTAACTATTCTTTTCTGTGGGATGCTTAAGCTATCATAAATAAAAATATAAATGCTTTTGCAGGTGCTTTATACCCCTAAGCATAATCCATAGGCTGTGGACTTAGTCACCCATGTGTGGGTGATAAGTCCAATATATATGTGTTGTGATTTAGCTAACCTTTATTTTGCTGTTAGTTAGATTTCCACTTTTCCTTTTCATGTAAAATTTGTATAATTAGGATTTTGGAATGATTGTTATGGGGATTAGATGAACATTGGTCATAAGATCCTATCTTATGCACCATGTGAAGCCTGGAGCATCTACCATCCAACCATCCAAAAGAAGGAACCAAAGAAGAAAAGAAGAAAAGAAAGAAAAAAGAAGAAAGAAGAAAGAAGACCCCATAACAATGAATTCCTTTGCTTAAATTGTAATTTAATTCATTTGTAATCGGTTGTATAAGGGTAGAGCTCGGCTACCCACATTTGATATTTTGGGTTTGTGGTGGTGCCCACCACAATGCCATTTATTCTTTTGTGATTAGCTTTATAAATTGATTGATGATTTGTTTAGCATTAAGTGGCATGATTTTCCTAGTTTCTTCCTTGCTTTATGTATGGCCCGGATGTGGATTAGGCTCTTTAGAAAAATAAATCTTTTACCCAACTTAACAACTCAAATTAAAATTAAATAACTCATAACCTCACCTAAAGCTTAGTTTAAAATCAAGATAAAAGAATTAGCAACCCTTACGGATGAGCATTTCTTTATAATATCATGCACAAATGCATCTTATTTCACTTGATTGAGGGCTTCCACCTCTTTGAGAACCTTGACCTTGAGAGTGGTGGAAACTCACCTCCTCCTTTCGCTAATTTTGGCCAATAATCTTCTTTCTCATGCATTAGTCATAAAAATCCTATTAGCCTGTGTCAAAATAATTTTCCAAAATTAAAATAAAATAAAATTTAAATTGCATTAGACTTAGGTCATTTGAAACATGTCCCTTTACATGTTCTAGTCTCTTTAGGGAGTGAGTTTAAGGACTTAGTCTCTTTCTAAATAACAACAAATTGGTTATCTTGCAAGCATAAAGACTTGCCTACATGTATTTAAAATCATAGGGAGTTAGTTGGCACCACCCCGGTCAGGTCCAAGCTATCGTGGTTTGTCCTCTTTATGGAGGCAAACCAATTACCCATTTTCACCTTAGATTTAGGTTGTGCTTCTGGCCCTCACCAAAGCTCCCTAGATTTAGGTTCTGAGGTTGCTTCTCCCTTTGGGGCCATAAGCATAATTCCTCACCTCTAGCATTTCCTTAATCTTGTGTTAAGAATCTTAAGTCCTAAAATTCTAATAAAAAATGCAACTCAAATAAACTAAATCAATTTCTAAAATGTAAAGCCCAACTATAGGATAGTTTGAGATGCTTGCTAAGTTTCTAGCATCTCCTACTTATTTCCATTTTGGCTTCGATAATAACTCCTCTTTTCGATCAA